>CM037151.1:31986408-32691408 GCA_020921065.1 Vaccinium darrowii
TAATCTAGGCCCTCTTTTTGCCTATAGCCTTTAATGACAAGTGCTTGACCGCTCGGGTGATTAATAATTAACTAGAATTTCGTCCCAAGTGTAGGACTATCGACCGGTGCAGCACAATAAATCCGGAAGTACCGGAGTCGAACCACAGAGACGGTCTACGGTGCTTAACTCAAACAATGTCGGCTCTACGTTTGTAATTGGCTCTCAGGTAGCCACCCCTTGCTCAAATGATTTAATTAATTAACTAAATTCAACTGATTTACCTACTGGACTCTAAATTTAAAAAGAAGAGCACAGCCGTGGGCACTACGGTGTCCACAGCTAGTCTAATTCACATTCACTCGGGCCACAATTATTCAATTAATAAATTTAAAAATATGAAAAATAGTTTCCAACAAATGCGCACCACTTGTCACCAATTTCTGCGCGCGCAATGCCCGGGTTTGTTTGCTAGAAAAACTTCCGTATTCAAAAATTGCGCATTGATTAAAATGATTCGGCACCGAGGTGGAACATAAATTAGCCTAGCCACGGGACACCTTCATCCCGCGGCCGCACTCCATACGACTACTCACTCATTATTAAAAACGCAGCAAGAATAACACGAACCCTAGATCTAAACATGATTAAACAATGGAAATAATAACAGAAAGTAGTACCGAAGATTGCGCAACGAAGATAATCTTGATTAATGAAAGAAGAACATCAATCCACGTTGAGAATCTTGAAAACGAAACGCTGAACAAGGAATACGAGATCTGTAACCGAAAACTTGAAAAAGCTGAAACCTAAGTAAAAGTCGTGGAACCCTAATCTATGAGAAGAAAAACGTTTATATAGTAATCATCCCGACACATATCAAAACGCCATCGTTTAACTTCGCCCGAAGCCCTTCGGTATCGATACGGCGCATAGGGGTATCGATACTAAATCCCTTTGACTGGAGCGTTGACTGCGTAAGCCGTAGGTATCGATATGGCTTATAGGGGTATCGATACTAAACCTTCTGGACCGAATTCGCACCCCCGCTAGCCAATTGGTATCGATACAGTTTAAAGGGGTATCGATACCGAGCTCTTTCGGCCTGACATTTCAAAAATCCAACTTCCAAGCCTTGTTTCCAGCGCCTTCACTTCAAGCCATGCACACACACAAAAGCCAAACGCCAATATGCCTGGAAAACTCACAGAAACAACAAGAACACCACTGTGCACGCATTAAACGGAAAATAAACATTAAACCGCACGTCTAACACGCTAACTCCCCCTACTTAGGCGCTTATACTTACAATATTGCGTGCCTATCAACAAGCCTAGCTTTGTACTTATCTATCGACCCATCTGCTTTCATCTTCCTCTTGAAGATCCACTTATAGCCCAGAGGCTTACTACCAGGTGGCAGATCCACTAGTTCCCACGTATGGTTCTGTATGATGGAGTCGATTTCACTTTTAATGGCCTCTTTCCACAAAGGACCTTCAGGACAGCTAACAGCTTCCTTGTAAGTCCGAGGCTCACTTTCTAACAGATAAGTTAGAAAATCTGGACCAAAGGACGTTGATGTCCTAGCACGCTTGCTACGTCTGGGTTCAACATCAACTTCCTTTTCTTGGTCTCCATTGCTATGGTTAGCAGGATGCAAAGTCCGTTTCACTGAACTGGACTCCCCGATGGATCTATACGGAAAAATGTGCTCGAAAAATGACACATTTATAGACTCCATGTAAGTGTTTTTGTGTATATCTGGTACTCCAGACTCATACACAAGGAATCGATATGTACTACTATTGTGTGCATAACCGATGAACACACAGTCAACGGTCTTCGGTCCTATCTTCTCATATTTAGGAGGAGGTATTGCTACTTTAGCAAGACACCCCCACACTCACAAGTGCTTAAAGTTAGGTTTCTTACCTTTGAGCAACTCATAAGGTGTTTTTTCTAACTTTTTGCGGGGCACTAAATTCAAAAGATAGTTAGCAGTCAACACCGCTTCACCCCACATGTTCTTAGGTAACCCAGAACTAACCAACATAGCATTCATCATTTCTTTCAATGTGCGATTCTTGCGCTCCGCAGTTCTGTTCTGCTGAGGCAAGTAAGGTGCAGTGGTTTGGTAAATAATACCGTGTTCAGCATAGTAAGTACCAAACAGTGATTCAAATTCACCACCTCGGTCACTTCTCACCACCTTAATCTTAGTGCTAAGTTGGTTCTCCACCTCATTCTTAAAAAGAATGAACTTGTCCAACGCTTCATCCTTGCTTTTTAGCAAGTACACATAGCAATATTTCGTGCTATCATCAATAAAAGTAATGAAATACTTGTTTGCATTTGGCATTTGGACATATTTCAGATCACACACATCACTGTGGATTAGCTCCAACGGTTCGGTACTTCTTTCAACCGATCGAAACGAAGTTCTAGTTAACTTTGCTTCGACACAAGTTTCACACTTGTGATTTGTATCAATATGAAAAGCTGGAATATGGTCCAAGTTAACTAATCTACGCATAGATTCATAATTAACATGACCTAGTCTACCATGCCACAAAATGGAAGACTCAAGCACATAAGCAACTGGGGCATTTGTCTTATTAATAGTAGGGATAACAGTCATTACATTCATTTTAAACAGCCCATCGGCCATATAACCTTTCCCTACATATGATCCAGCTTTAGTCAAAATGACCCTATCTGATTCAAACACCATGCGAAAGCCGTGCTTGCTCAGCAGAGAGCCAGATATCAGATTCTTGCGAATGTCTGGCACGAACAACACCTTGTTCAGGGTCAATGTCTTCCTCGAAGTCATCTTCAGGACCACTGTTCCTTCACCAGCAATATCTGAGGTCGCTGAATTCCCCATAAACAGCTTCTCCCCATTAACCGGCTCAAGTGACGTGAACATCTTCTTGTCACAGCAGATATGGCGGGTAGCCCCAGTGTCAATCCACCACTCCCGTGGATTCGAGCCCACCATGTTCACCTCAGATACCATTGCTGAGAAGTTCATGTCAGAACTACCTCCCGAGGCTTCTGCAATATGCGCTTGTGGACGAGGTGGCTTCTTGCATTCTGATGCTTTATGGCCAAACTTGTCACAATTGAAGCATTTCCCTTGGAACTTCTCCTTGGGCTTCTTAGCGACACCACCCTTTGGTCCCAAATGGACACTCTTGCCCTTCTGCTTATCAGATCGCTTGTCATGTTGGTTCTTTCTCACACCACTTGAGGAAGGACGACCATGCTCTACCATGTTGGCCTTTGCCATTTCGGCCTCCTTGGCAGCCTTCTCCCTAGCCCGATTTCCTTCCGTGACATTGAGCTTGTAGAAGAGAGTCTCCAATGTCATCTCCTTGTTCTTAAACATGAGATAACTCTTGAACTCCTTCCAAGTTCCTGGAAGCTTGTGGATGATAGCAGCCACCAAAAATGGCTCAGGCAACAACATCCCTTCTGCTTTGATTTCATTGATCAACATCTGGAGCTCTTGGACCTGTTCAGTCACAGACCTTTCATCTTTCATAGTATAATCAAGGAAGCGGCCCACCACAAATTTTTTCGGCCCAGCCCCCTCAATCTTGTACTTTTTGTCCAAGGACTTCCACAGTTCCTTGGCTGACTCCACCTCATTGAACACAGAGTACAACGAATCATCAAGAGCATTCAAGACATAATTCTTGGCCAGATAATCAACATTCTTCCACTGATCCAGAGCCTGTCGCTTCTGGTTGTCTGTCTCATTTTCAGCAACAACTGGGACATCCTCAGACAAGCACCCAGCGAGATGGAGAGTAGTCAGATAGAACATCATCTTTTGTTGCCATCTCTTGAAATCAACCCCTGGACCAAACTTCCCAGGCTTATCAACATGGGACATCGGTATCGAGGGGACTCCATGCAAAGGAGTAGCAGCACTCGAGCTTCCCACATTTGGAGTCTCATTGCTCTTTCCAGTTGTCATCTTAACCTGAGAAATGACAAACCACAAATTAGTGAAACTATTTTCACAAACATGACAATAAGTATAGATTAACAATCTAAACTTAGCAACCAAACAAGGTCTTGCACCCACAACGCACAAGCGTACCCTGGGGGTCCCAGGGGGCTTGCCCCCTGGTGGGGTTTCTAGGGGGCCGTGCCCCCTAGCGGGGTTCCTAGGGGCAGCGCCCCTAGGCGGGAGTTCGAGGGCAGCGCCCTCGACGAGGTTCCGCCTGCCCGGACAGGCGACAGGGGTCGAGGGGGCAAGTTACTACACTGGCCATTCATGTTCTGCCTCTGCCAAGTATACCAATCCATGTGCCAAGTTACTACACTGGCCATGTACTAAGGCTGAGTAATTAACCTTCCACTGGTTATATTACTGCAGGCAGAGCACATGCTTAGGCCGAACTAGCCCAACCACTGGCTGTTCTTAAACCCAACATAAGGACTACTATCACAAAGCAGAGATCCAGAGGACTTTGGCTAAGCAACGTCACTGCTTAAGCAGAGTAGGTTGCTCCAGAAGCCAAACAATCCACTAATCATAGTTTCTGGCGAGCAATGTCAAGGCTTAAGCCAAGTAGATTGCTCCAGAGGCCTGTTACACTTAACAGATCAAGGCCAGTTGCGCACAACTGCCTAAAGCCATGGCTTAATCAGTGAAGTTCAATCGCGCACGATTGACTTAGGCCGTAGCCTCTGATTTTTTAATCTATTTCCCACACGAGTAATCTAGCCAGATTACTATGATATCTCAGATTAGTGAGATGCCACCAATTCTGTCAAAACTTCGATTCTGTTCTTGCAACTCAAAAGTCAGTACCAAAACAGAATTGTTTTCTGGAACTCGATTGCCAATCGATAAGAAAATCTTTGTTAAGCTTGTTGAAAAAATCACAGTGGCAATCCGAATTCCAAAGAACAATTTTGTATATCACAGTTAATATCAAACAGATTACAACGTGAATGAACTGGAAATTACAGAAACTGGAAATTATAGAAACAGACATACAAACTGCTGAGTCGTGTGTAACACACTCTCCTTAACAAAGATTCGCCGCTTACCGTGGGTGTTGTAGGTTGACTCGACGTCTTCGTCCCAGGATACAACGGCTAGAACCACAACCACCGGAACACCACCGCTGGAAGCCTTGGTGAACTGAAACAACTTCTGCCTCTCTCTCTCAAAAAAGACTTTCTGGAATGGAATTACTTGCACGAATTTCTGATGCATAAACCAATATGGAGCTGCCCTTTTTATAGCTGGAAAAGGGAGCTGAAAACATGAATACGGGATTAATGGGGGAGCCTCCCCATTCAATAACGAAATGAATTCTGCCAATGAATTTCAGATCCTGTAACCGCAGCCTTCAATCCGAATTTGAATTGGAATTCAATTCTGCCATTATCTCCATATTCATGAGGGAGTTACCCAGCGTTAATTGCACAACGTGTTGAATCTGTGGGGTGGTCTCGGTTGCCCTGGGAGACCCTCCGAGTGCCCCGGTTTCATTCACAAATTTCCAACATAAACGACCTTCTGGAACTTCAACTTCTTTCGCTACAGCTCCGACTTGACTCTCAGTGTATCAATGGGGATCTTTGGTTCTGGGTTTAACAAAGTTGGTGGTGATCAGAGGAGAATTTGAATCGAAAACAGGGCAATGAGGCTATGGGTTTCGATTGGGTTTGTGTTGAGAGTATAGGATTAGTTTCTGGTGATTGCAAGTAGTAGTGATGGATGAGTTTTCACATGAATAGAGTATGGGACAGAGTTTGAGAGAGGTTTTTCATGTTTTTTTCAGTGCTCTGTTCATCCGGACCGATGGGCATTTATAGCCTACGGAAACGAACTTGGTCTCCAAGTATCCTTGATGCCCACACAAGGATTGTGGGCTATAGAGTAGCCTTTTCCTTCCTCAAGAAATCATGATGAGGTTTGGGTGCAATTCGTCAACCATTTGAGCTGCTGGAACTCTGCAGAGAATTGATGTGATGATTGACAACGCCGTTCGGCATTGCGACTGTGCCGTGCAGTATTGAGACTATGCCGCGTGGTGCTCGTCCACCGCCATTCCAAGAAAAGGATGATGTACGTGACTGAGGGAGCACCGGGTGTGACAGTTGAGTGCCGTGCGGCACTGTTGACCATGTTGACTTGAAGAATATCATTCTGAGAGGTTTTTCGAGCGTTTCTTTTCATCATCGGGGATTATAAGGTGTGCGAGAGTTCAATTTTGGGGTGTCTACAATACTCCATCCATCCCAAAAGGTTAGTCTTCTACACAAAGATGTGCTCGGATATAAAAAAAAAAACTAGTTCCATAATATTTCGAATTTCTTCTTACAAAATTAAAGATCTCAATTAGTTTTTAATTTAGTGCAGAAAAAGTCAAAAAAATTATAAACACAAGTACTTTACTTTTTATCTGGAAATTACACATCTTTTCATATTTGACTAACTTTTAGCGACGGGAGGATGCTGTTTTTGAGAGTCATTGTTGCTATTAATAGCTAATTTTTTTACTATTTATAGTTGTGGTTTCTAAAGGTAGTAGAAATTTTTGAACACCCTATTTAAAATTTCTGGGGCTGCCACTACGTGCGAGGGAAAGGCCGATGCCTGCACCGATGGGCCTGTTGTTGAAGGCCGATGGTGGATTGAGTGGGTGGGGTATTATTGTATCAATACCGTATAATAAAAGAGAGAGTTGATTGATGATTGTTGGAAAGACCCGGAGAGTTCTTTTAGCTCAAATCTTAAATGCTTCACGGATAAAGTAAAAGAGTGGAATAGGGAGAACTTTGGTAATATTTTTTACCATAAAAAAAGGATTTTGGCCTGGCTGAAGGGTATTCAATATTCTCTTGAGTTTGGCCCCAATGCCTTCCCTTCTAATTTGGAGACAAATCGTACTGCCGAGTTCAATCATATTCTATCCTTAGAGGAGGATTTTTTGGCCCTTAGGTCTAGGGTGAGTTGCCTCAACGATGGGGACTGCAACACTCACCTTTTTCACCTTTCTACCATAAACCGTCGTAGCAACAACAAGATTTATACTATGAGAGATGCTCCTGGTGTTATGATTGTGGACCATGGTCTTTTGTCAAACCACATCACTGACCACTTTAAATCTTTGTTCACCATGGACCATGTTTCGGAAAATCGCAGTTTAAGTACCGCCGAGTTGGGAAACATGCATTTTCCCATGCTCGACTCAGATTGTCATGTTGCGCTATGCGCTCCACCTACTAACTGTGAGTCATGGGCTGTCGTCAAGTCTTTCAAACCTTGTTTGGAGATACTACTGGGGTCATGGCTTGGATCTTTGCTATGAATATCCATGACTATTGTTCTATTGTAGTGAGAGTAGAGTACCTTCTTTCAGACTTTCATTTTTAATGTATTTCCTTTCCCTAGGCCTCCTTGGTCACCACTCCATCTCTTGTACATGTAGGACCTTTTGTGCAACTACAATGCATACCTTAATTCAATATGCTAGCAATATTTTTCCTCTACTTAATATTGTAATATGATACTCAGAGATCAGCAATGTTATGGACGTTGAATATTATTATACAAACTATTACACTAAATGTACACAACACGATCAGATCAATGTATGATGCAGTAGATAGATGCACCCATCCTCTGAAAGAGACAACCACTTCAATGCATGATGCAATGTATAGATGCACTAATCGTCTAAAAATGTGTCACATGTAGATTCAAATCCCTCACTTCATCAATCCGGACCTCTATGTGCAACAGGGGGAGTGTAAGCCCCTCAAATTTAGTTAATACTATTTTAGAAGTTACGCCATCTATTTCCATTTGATTTTACTGTTTTAGGTTGGAATTCTCCAAAAAAATCCGACTTTAATAATCATATTGTTGAAACGTATTATGCAATTCTTGCCGAAATATTTGTCGTCATGTTTTTTGGCATATTGTTTCTCTCCGAGTACAATTTTTTATATATTTATTTGGGATAGGATTCAAAGTACAAGTTGAAGATATCTTGTGTATCAAGTGCCAAATCTGATGTGTTCATAGGAAATTAATAAATAAATTAATTTTGCATGCCTATTAGTTTTAGGAACCATTTGCGCCGTGTCGAGACAACCACAATGATAATTAATAGTAGCAATCGGAGATTTTTCTTTCTATTCTTTTTTTTTTTTAATGCTAATTGGTCTTTGTTGCCTTTTGCCATGTTGAGACAACAGTAGAAAGTGCAATAAGAGAACGTTGACTCGCAGTTTTTGATTAGGCTTATCTAGTGTTTTAGCCAATATAGTTATAAGTTTTAATTTAGTCCTTATTTTTCGGTTTGTTTCGACTTGTGTTTTTTCTCTGATTACAAAGCAGTCATTCAAGGATATTTTATACTATATAATTACTCGCTCCGTCTTAAAATTGTTGTCTACTTTTACTATTCCGGACATCTCAACAAATTAAATATATAAATGTTTTGAATATACAATATGGATCTTAATTGATAAATCTATATACAATCTATTAAACAAAGTTTTCGAAATCATGAAAAATATTATAGATTGAAAGATATACTCCTATATAATCTAAAAATGGCATGCTTGCCGAAAAATGGACAAGAAATTTGGGACGAATGGAGTATATATTATTTCTCTAAAGTGTGTAAATATTTTTTTATTGGTTGAAGGGGTAGTCCTCAGTTAAAAAAAGAAAAAAGAAAAAAAGAGAGGGGTCCTCGTAAGTACGAGTAGTAGATACTAGGTGTTTAATGTTAGTAATCGACATTTAATCAACGGGCATCTGTAATCTTAACGTGGGGAGATTAATAAGTATTTAATAACGTGGAGCTCGAAATATAATTGAGATAAAGATGGGAGTGCAATTATAATTATTTAGTGGTGTGAATTATAATTTGTGAAATAAGAATAGAATCCGGGTGGGATTAGGTTTTCTTATTTACACAAGGAGCCCAGATTTATTTCTCCTCAGGTCCCTGCTCTAGCTCTATAAATATATCGTTATGTTCTCTAGGTCAAACAACAGTCATTCAGAAAATTGGAATAGAGGCTGGATGAGAGAGAACAAAGAGATCATGTAGAAGTCCACACTTGGCTACATGATCGAGATATAAGGGAATATGGCAGAAGATCATGAGGAATTGTCGAGCAAAGCTTGTTGCATACAGTAATTAGGTCTGTCAAGTTCTAAAATAAACAAGTCATCCAGCGTTCGTGTCTACGGATGAGAGGTAAACCCTAATTCCGCCTTGTAGGGTTTGTGTTTATTTTTATTGTTTAATCTGTACGCGTAATTACTAGGTTCTGGGATAAGTTTCCCAACAGTGGTATCAGAGCGGGCTGTAATCATGCGTATGGATTAAGCAAGCCATGTTGTCTGTAGAACATAGATATAGAACTGTGCTAACCGTTGTTTTGCAGAGTTCTAGTTTGTTCTAACGTCTGTTTAGCAGAATCGATTATCCCACTATTATGGTCACGCATGTTTTAAATTGTGTGATTGGATCCCACGCTTTGTAATTGTTTTGATTACAAGTTTAGATTTGTAATCTGTAATAGCAGTGTGTGGGAGGCATAAGTTTTTGATGTAATCTTTGTTTCTTCAGTTGTATCATTTTAGATATATAGGTCTGTTGTAAGATTACAGATTCTGTAATGGGGCATACGATACGGAGAAAACAATCTTTTTTTGACAAGAAGATAAGTTTTGTCAAGAAAAAAGAATGTTTGGCTCGCAGCAGAATTTTTCTAGATTTTTAGGGTCAGATTGCAAGGCTGTTTTGACCCAGTAAACATCGGAATTGGAAAATCTGTTCTTCACAGAAGTTGTAGATAATTGAATTTCAAATCCAACCCAATTGGAATCAGTTCAATCGGAGTGCGGATGAGGGAGAAAAGTCCAAAATACTGAAGGTTGTGCAGTTTACTCGGAAAAAATTTCAGATCCGATTTTTCTTGCCTAAGTATGGTTGGATTTTGGTTTCCTTGATTGATTCAAAGTATCTAAGTCTTCAACATATGTATTGCTCAAGGATTTCAAGTTTGGAAAGGATTCCTTACTGCTTAAGGATTTCAAGACTCGAAGGATTCCTGACTGCTTAAGGATTTCAAGACTGGAATGATTCCTTATTGCTCAAGGATTGCATCTTTGACCATAATAGTTGGGATACATATTATTAATGTTTTCTTTTTATGAATATTTGTATATTCATCTTGTTTGCATGAGTGACAGTTTACCATATTTGGACAACATGGTAATATTTGGCTTTTGACCTAGATCACGTTTTTTGCAAACATGTTAATTTTGATAACCCTCACAATTTTTTTAAATTACTAAGTGGGAGAGGGAGTTTATTTTGTATAAATCCCATGGTCTCCATTACTAGTATGTAGATGATATAATTAAGTTTTGTGTGTTGGTTTTAGTGCCTTCCTCCCCATCGGACGAAATTAATTATGGCATCATCAGTACTTACTTCCTTAGAGGATAGCTCCAAGATAATTGTTGTGTGGACTACTCCTCCATCTGGGGTAGTTCATTACGGAACAATGGATCTTGAAGTTAGGTAATGATATACACTTAGCTATAAATAACAAGTATCCTCTCCATCTGAGTCACTGCTTTTATTTATAGGACCGAAGCAAATTAGCTATTTAATTTTATTGGGCGCGGTTTAGTGTCTAGATAGTAAAATTAAAAGGTTGTGCCTATCTACACGAATGATGAAGAGTGGTGGACCTACCCATCGAGGCATACTCTTCACGGTGTGTAGGGTTGGTAATGTTTTTCTTTTAATAGACTAGTTGAGGGAACCAATTTAATAGAAATACAAAAAGTTTTAATTGCCCTTCATAATTGTTGTTATGTGATTCTCAGATTCAAAAAATGGACTTTTTCAATCCACTTGATGACATTGTCAAACAAATTTACTGGTCTTAATTATATTGACTAGAAAAGGATATGGATATTGTGTCGACTGCTTAGGGGACCAAATTTGTGTTCTCTGAGGTATGCTCTATCAAACCCACTGAAATTGCAAAAGAACCTGAAATCTACTATATAAGGATTGGATTACAACTGATGAGATGGCGCGGTGTTACATTTCAGCTTCTATGTCGAATGCATTGCAACATCAGCATCAGTTTTTGAAAACTGCCTATGACATGATGCATAACCTAAAATAAAGGTTTGGGGTGCAGCTAGGCAAGTTGCAATGTGGGATTTTGGGAATATAACCATTGGTGAAGGAACCCTAGTAAGGGGATTATGTTCTGAAGATAATAGGTCTTCTGAATGAACTAGAAATCCCAGGAGATGAAATCAATGGGGAAATCCAGGTTGATGTTGTGCTCCAGTTGCTTACCAAATTTTTTCAGCAGTTCCGCCTGAATTACAATACGAACAAAATGCATTATTATTTGACGAAACTGCTGAAAGAAAGTTAAAATTAGCCAAGGGTCTTTTGGTTAATAAATAGACAACTGTGAGTGTAGTTGAAGAGATTTCTACTTCTTAGCCGGAAGGCAACAAGAAGCAGGAAAAGGTTCAACAACAAGCCACAGTTCCTCAGACAGTTTATGAGCTTGGAGGTAGAGTGAAAAAGTCTAATGGCAAGTGTTTTCACTATAAGCACAAAGGACACTAGAAGAAGGTTATCCGAATTTTCTCAATAAATTGAATAATCAATGAATTTTTTTTTTCACTAGTAGTTGAATCATGTTTAGCGGTGTTATCTATCAGTACCTGGTGTGTAGATACGGGTGCCTTGCAATTCATTGCAAAGGTTCCAGGAAACCAGGAGACTTAGTGATGAAGAGATTTATCTACATATGGAAAGTGCTACAAAAGTAGCAGCAGTTGCAGTAGGCGTTTAATTTCAAGAGGTTGTCTTTATGATCATTGAATTAGGAGAAACTTAGTTTCAGTTTCTAATTTGGTTGTAAATGGATATTTGGTTTATTTTTAATAACTCTGTGGTTATTAACTTAAATAAACATTTTATCTGTTATGGTTCATTAGATGACAATCTCTACGTTATTAATGATATCGTTCCTACAATGCAACTAAATGAATTGAATAACACTAATAGATTGCCATATAAGAGAAATGAGCCTTATAAGTTGAACCAAACGTATCTTTGGCACTTACGCCTAGGTCATATTAATCTAAACAAAATTTCTAAACTGGTTAGAAATGGATCTTTGGGTTCATTAGAAGTGGAGGCACTTCCAGTCTGTGAATCCTGTTTGGAAGGTAAAATGACCAAGATGTCCTTTTTCAGGAAAAAGGGAGAGCCAATGAAACATTGAAATTGGTTCACTTTGATCTGTGTGTACCTATGAACATTCGGGGTAGAGGTGATTTTGAGTATTTCAATACTTTTATTGATGATTACTCAAGAAATGGTTACATTTATTTGATACACCGTAACTCCGAATGCTTTGAGAAATTCAAGGAGCATAGACCGGAAACGGGAAAGCGTCTGGATAAATGTATCAAGACACTGCGATCTCATCGTGGTAGCGAATACCTCTTGGAAGTATTTAGGAACTAGTGGCAGCAGAAGGGATTACATCCCAGTTGTCTGCGCTAGGTATGCCACTACATAATGGTATAGCAGAAAGAAGGAAAAGACTCTTATGGATATGGTGAGATCAGTGATGACTTATTCAAATGAACTAAATTTGTTTTGGGGACATGCACTAGAAACAATAGCGTACATTCTTAACTTGGTACCATTTAAGCTAGTACCAACTGCACCCACAGAATTGTGGGCTGGGAGCAAAACTAGTCTATGGCATGTTCAGAATTGGGGTAGTCCAGCACATGTGCTGAAAGGGAAAGCAGATAAATTGGAATCAAGGACAAATGTTTGTTTGTTTTGGTGGGGTACTCTAGAGGAACGAAAGTTGCTCTATTTTATAGTCCTAAGGATCATAAAGTCATTGTTAGCACCAATTGTGAGGCCCCGACCCATTTTAATATTAATTATGTGATACATGATTTAATTAGTATGATCAATTGATCATTTGCGGGTTATTTAAAACGATTAAGTGCTAAAGATACATAGAGTAATTTCAAGCGACGTGTCGCTAGTGGGCCCGGATGGGTGGCCAATGTAATGCGCGCACATTTATTAATGATGATGAAGAGTATGATTTCGAGTTATGCAAATGATACTAGCATCTCTGCTACGGACGTGGGATATTGTTACTTGGCGAGCGCATAGTAAAGCGCGCCCAACTTCCGAGATTTTTCTAAGATACTCTAAGCACACGGTGACATTACCCACAAATTTCTAAGTCGACACGAATATTTTGATATTTTTCTGTGATCGAAACCGAGCAGTTCAAACACCACTCGGAGTGAATTGTACTTCATTATATCACGTCGCGCCTGGAGCCGCACCCAAGCCTTGCTCCCCACTCTTGCACCGTATCTAGTACCTAAATATCTTAATATAATAGTAATATATGAATAGTGTAGTACACCTTGTGTAGTACAATAGTAAATAATCAGAGAGAGGGAGGAGAAGAAGAGGAGAATGGAAGAAGAAGAGAAAAGAAGAAGGAAAGAAGAGAAAGAAAGGAAGGGGCCACGGCTGCCACCACCTTCGGCGACCACCACCGCCATTCCCGACCACCATCTCCACCTTCCAACTTCATCTCTACAAGTATGATTCTCATCTCCCTCATTTTTATCGTTTTTAATCAAAAATTCGTGCATCTATACTTGTGTATACAACAATTTCCAGACAGCAGACTGGGTCGTGTATTTTGGCCGATTTCTCCTTCATGCACTTAAAATTGAGTTTTGATCCCTTCTTATGAATCAAATTAAACTCAGAGATCTTTCTTTTGCCACTGGAATCACTCCAATCCGTTGAGAATTCGATTTACTATGAATTTTTAAAGTCCGGTTTGCATCCTGTAAATCTGCTCTCAGACAGATTCATGTAGCCTCTGTATTTGCTTGTTTTCTCACCCTTGGGGTACGCATTTGACCTTGATTCCTTCGTAGCTTTTGATCTTTGTTTCATTGCGGAACTTTTGACACTAGAATCACTCCAAAATATGAAGAGCTCGATTTATGGTGATTTTTCAAAGTTGGGCTGTCCTGTGTTCACTCGTTTTCTGTAGACCCCTATTTTGTGCGAATTTTTAAGGGTGTGAAATAGCCTTCAAATGTTCTGATTTTTGGAATGATTACTCTCCTTGGTGACTGGTATGAGTATGATTTTTCTTGGACATGGGTTCTTTGAAATAAATGGGTCAAATCTAACATGTTTTAGACCCCTGTTTTTCCTCCTTGTGAACTGTCAACTTTGAAACAAGCCCATTTTCTCCACTGATCATATTTTCAGGTGATTCTTGTTTGAGAAGCTGGAAAAATGTCTTACCTTTCAAACCCAACTGGTCTCATCTAATTTGATGAAGTTTTGAGGGAGTTATTCCCATTTTCCCGATGACTGGTCCAGTCTGTACCAGATTTGATGAGTTGAGTGTTTGCCCTACTTTTGAGCCTTTTTAGCCCTCGAGCTATTCACAAACTATCTTCATCACATTATTTCCTATGTTCTCGTAAAGTTTCGTGATTTTCCTAATTGAAATGATATGGGTTTCAGTCGGTTTTCCGGGACTGTTATGTTTCTAGAAATCAAATGGCTTGAGTGCTATGGGAGTGAGATATATGTATATATATAAGCGCTTAATGTACCTTTATAATGAGATGTCGCGAACCCTGATAGGGTTGGTTTATTGTGTTTTAGGGCCAGATATTGGAGGCCCGTGGCTCGCATTTGGACGAGTTTGATTGGCGTGCTTGTCTGTGAGTCTCGCTATGCCTTATTTACTCGTATTTTATGATCGAAAAGCATGCATGGTCATTTTGGAAACTGACAATGAAAGAATTATTGATATGCTTGAGAATGTGATACATGCACTTATTTGCAAACCATGAATTTAACTTTCAAAGTTTTGTTATTAAAGAAAAGGAAATGTTTTACATTGATGACACGTAGTTCGAACGGTGCCCCGGCCGCTAGGGGAATGAGAATAGCGAGGGTGGAGGAATAAGGGAGGAGATCATAGCCAGATGATCCGCGGGTGACGTCACGCCGATTATTGTTTAGGGTCGCTCCCTAATTACTGGTGACTGTTGAACGGTAAAACGTGATCATAATGTAATGGTAAGAAGTGATACTCCATTTGAAAATTAAAGGGCCTAACCAAGCCCATATGGATTTATGAAATGGTTGCAACATAAGCCTAAAATGTTGGATAGCAATGCTATGATATGAAAAAGTGTATTTTCGGAAATGGATTTGATAAATTAGTTAATTCATGGAAACTTGTAAGTTTGGCATATCTTGACTCACACTAGCCTAGTGCTTAAGACGTTGTTGAACGTAACAATTTCAGGTGATCAAAGATTCAAGGTTTTTGCATGACAGCCGATGAGGCAGTGAATGATGTTCCAGCTATTTGTCAAATGTTTAATAGGATTGTGCTAGACTTGGAACTTGATTGTGTAAGTTAAATTTATTTGGATATGTAATAATATTTTATTTGTACACTCAGCTCTGGGATATGTTGTTCACGTCTTTCCGCTATTTCTAAATTTAAATTTTATCAATGAGTTTTTGGAATAGAAAATCCCTAAACTGTTTTTATATTAGCAGGCCTTAGTGAGTTAGACTCGCTGGCCGGTCGCGGGCCCACATATTTCGGGTTGGGTCGTGACACCAATGCTTGATACTTAGAAGAAGACTATGTCATAGATCACAAGCCCAGTATAGTAGTTAGATTGTTCTAGAAGTATTGAGAGAATATAGATCGGCACAGACTTCTTCAACACCAATAGTACAAGAGGCTACATCACATGAAATTGTTGTTAACACACCAGTACCTTGTCGTAGTGGGAGGGTTATTGTTTCACCCAATCGGTATACGTTGTTGAGAGAATCTTGTGATTTGATCCCTGATGAACAACATGCCGATCCCTTTAACTACAATGAGGCATTACAAGATAAAGATGCGGAACTTTGGCAAAAGGCTATGAATTCAGAGATGGAGTCTATGTACTCAAATCAAGTCTGAGATCTTATAGAACCACCTGAAGAGATAAAACCCGTCGGAGGCAAGTGGATTTATAAGAAGAAGAGAGGAGCGGACGGGAAGGTTGAAACCTATAAAGCTAGGCTTATTGCGAAAGGTTATACTCAAAACGAAGGGATCGATTATGAGGAAACGTTTTCGCCGGTAGCCATGCTTAAGTCCATCCGGATTCTCTTGTCCATTGCGGCTCATCTCGATTATGAGATTTGGCAAATGGATGTGAAGACTGCATTCCTTAATGACAATCTGGATGAATGCATCTACATGATGCAACCAGATGGATCCATAGTAAAAGGTCAAGAGCACATGTTGTGCAAGCTTAAGAAGTCTATTTATGGACTTAAGCAAGCATCTAGGTCTTGGAACATCCGTTTTGATCAAGCAATCAAGTCTTTTGGTTTTGATCAGTGTCCGGATGAGTCGTGTGTGTACAAGAAGCGCAATGGAAATGTGGTGGTGTTTGTATTGCTATATGTGGATGATATCTTGCTCATCGGAAACGATGTCAGAGTGTTATCTTTGGTATAGTTGTGGTTATCTAGCCAGTTCGATATGAAGGATTTAGGAGTAGCCGGTCACATTCTTGGGATTAAATTTTTGCGAGATCAAGCAAAGGATGTTGGGCTTCTCAAGCTTCCTATATCGATGCGATCCTTACCCATTTTAGCATGCAGGATTCCGAGAAAGGATTGCTTCCTTTCAGACACGGAGTCAATCTATCCAAGGATCAGTGTCTTAAGACATCTGAGGAGATGGAGAAAATGAAGGGAGTTCCTAATGCTTCAGCAATAGGAAGCCTCATGTATGCTATATTGTGAACTAGACTTGATATTTGTTTTGCTGTCGGCATAGTTAGCAGATTTTAGTCTAACCTTGGACAAGAAGATTGGACTGGTATAAAATGTATACTCAAGTATCTGAAAAGAACTAAGGATTATACATTGGTGTACCAGTCAGACAGTCTAGTGCCTTGTGGGTACACAAAGTCAGATTTTATATCAAATAAGAGTTCCAGAAAGTCAACATCGAGATATGTGTTTGCCCTAGGAGGTGAAGCCATGAGTTGGAGGAGTAGCAATCATGTATTGCTGATTCCACCATGGAGGTCGAGTATGTGGCAGCTTTTGAAGCAGCCAAGAAGCCGTTTGGCTCAAGAACTTCTTGATGGATCTAGAAGTGGTACTTTCGATACAGTTGGCAATTTCAATCTATTGTGACAATAGTAGTGCAGTTGCTAACTTAAAAGAGCCAAAGATTTATAAGAAGGGAAAACACATCGAGTGTAAGTATCACCTGATTCGAGCGATCGTATAGAAAGGTGATGTAGCTGTGACCAAGATTGCATCAGCAAACAACCTGGCAGATCCTTTTACAAATGGCTTACATGCCAAGACTTTTGATAGTCACGTAAAGGGCATGGAAGTGAGATGCGTGGCAGCATAGTTTTGAGTCTAAGTGGGAGATGGTTTGAAACGTATACTAAAAGCCATGCTTTTATGTAATGGATTAATATTTAATTAGTTAATTATTAATCAGTTTTATCCCTTTTTGATGAGAATCTATTATGGGCAATGTTTGCATGATATAATTGTATATTGTGCATGTGTCTTTTATTCTACATAGTAGATGATCTAGTGTGTAGAGTACGGCTTACACACAGAAGATTGGATCATCGGTTTTTGTGGAATATAAGCTTTGGTTCACAATCTTAGATGGAATTTGACACACCATCAGTAGGATTGTAGTACAATGTTTTAGTAGGTTTGTCTTGACTACAGGGAACGGTTCTAGTTCCGACTCATTGTGCTAGTACATTTTGTGTGTATTGAACAGGACCACTTTAAGATAATTGTCTTAGTACTGACATTTTAAGATAATTAGAACCTTATAGTTATTAAGAATACTTATGCTCTTAATCCGGATATAATTAATACATATATACATTTAATGTTGTTGACTTTGATTCATTATAAAGTGAGATCTTTTTTCACGGTCAATAGTCTTGGTGAGTTGGGTCACAACATTATATGCATGAAATATATGGATATTAATTATTGATAGAATCCACGTCTCGTTAGAGATTGATGATACCCCCTTGAGTAAACTTATAAGTCTCAGTTATGTCAAACCCTACAGGTGGATATTTGTATCCGACATATCGAATAAGTTAAGTGGTTAGTCTCAAGGTGTTTTATAAGATGTTGATTAGTGGGAGATTGTTAGTAATCGACATTTAATCAACGGGCATCTGTAATCTTAACGTGGGGAGATTAATAAGTATTTAATAACGTGGAGCTCGAAATATAATTGAGATAAAGATGGGAGTGCAATTATAATTCTTTAGTGGTGTGAATTATAATTTGTGAAATAAGAATAGAATCCGGGTGGGATTAGGTTTTCTTATTTACACAAGGAGCCCAGATTTATTTCTCCTCAGGTCCCTGCTCTAGCTCTATAAATATATCGTTATGTTCTCTAGGTCAAACAACAGTCATTCAGAAAATTGGAATAGAGGCTGGATGAGAGAGAACAAAGAGATCATGTAGAAGTCCACACTTGGCTACATGATCGAGATATAAGGGAATATGGCAGAAGATCATGAGGTATTGTCGAGCAAAGCTTGTTGCATACAGTAATTAGGTTTGTCAAGTTCTAAAATAAACAAGTCATCCAGCGTTCGTGTCTACGGATGAGAGGTAAATCCTAATTCCGCCTTGGAGGGTTTGTGTTTATTTTTATTGTTTAATCTGTACGCGTAATTACTGGGTTCTGGGATAAGTTTCCCAACATTTAATACTTATGCCTCTGACTCAATGAAATCTTATTAATACTTCCTATAGACGCTGTGCGTTTATCTTTTACTTTTACTGTGTAACCTCTACTATATATTCTTACCTGAATGCATCATTGGTGTATAGACTTGCCTGGCATAGTGGGTCTGCTATTGCAAATATATTCGTCTCTTAACAGATTACTTGAAAAAGTCATACTTGAAATAGCTATGACAAATCTACTATAGAACTTTACAGTAATTTTTTTAAATCGGGTGGATTTGATACCAATGAAGCATTGTTTAAATCTCATCAAGAAGAAAAAATTACTGTAATTTTTTTTCGATGGACGCTTGATTTGAGTGTGAGTTGGGCATGAACACTACAACAACATTTAGTTGGATGGGCGAACCTATATAGTTGTAAATTTTTTTAAAAACTATTACTATATTTGTAAGTAAAATTTGAAACTTGGATAGAGCGGTCGCTCGAACTAACCCGCCTTTGTGTCTGTGTTCTTGTGTCCACATGAGGTTCCCCAAAAACAACGAGAATAGTTTGTATTCACTCACTATATCCTATGCCAAATTGTTGATGGGCGACGTTTAGTCTTGAGATGAAGGTAATATAAATTTAACATGAGACGAAGAAACAATTTGGCATAGGATATAGTGAGCGAATGCAGATATCTCGCTGACGGCGTAACAACAAAATCATTGGTTGTACATGATTCATAGGAAATCCTTCTTTGCAATCACTTCAATTCTTGGATAGAAGAGAATTGAGACCCGTTGATCAGAAAATCAGAGTGAATGATGCAATCAAGCCTTTGAAACTCCATAGAGGTGTGGATGGTATCCAAAAAAAAAGGAAGGAATTGACTGGCCAGTCTTAAAAAATGGACATGATTTTTTCTAACACTACCTTGATTCCAATATCTAAATAACAAAATACAGCTATTTTTAAATGTTATGTCAAACATAAATTTTGACCATTCAAAATTTACTAGATCCTAGAGTTGATATCACATAAGCACTCTCTCTCACTTTTTTTGGACGACCTCTCACTACAAAAATGTATAAAGATCACGCCTCAAAAATAAGAAAGATCTCAGTTTTTGTAAAACCGTGATTAAAAAATAGGAGTTAGATTTTTTATCACGGTTAAGTACATAAACCGAGATGAAAGACAGTTTTAATCTCGGTCATCTATAAAACGTGATTGAAAATAGTAATAAAATTAAGCTTTAATCTCAGTCATTTAAAAAGTGTGATTGTAAGTAAGAGTTTTAATCGCAGTCATTTAAAAAGTGTGATTGTAAGTAAGGTGAGATAATTTCATTTTCATTTTTAATCACGTTTTATAGATGACCGAGATTAAAACTGTATTTCATCTCGGTTTATGTACTTAACCATGATAAAAAATCTAACTCTAATTTTTTTATCACGTTTTTACAAAAACTGAGATCTTTCTTACTCCCTCCGTCCCAATTTGTTTGTCAATTATTCCATTTTCTAATACGCCTTAAATTGCTTATATCTTTCAATCTATAATGTTTTTCACCGTTTTAAAAACTTTGTATAATAGAATTAATCGTGAACTATTAAACAAGATCCATATTGCATATATTTGGAGATCGATATTAAAAGATATAAGCGATCGAAAACTAACACGATTATCAAAAAATGACAAACAAAAAGGGACGGAGGGAGTATGTTTTCTGTCTTGTCAAAGAAAGCTCAAAATGTGATGGATATTGGAGAACGGTTAAGAGTAAAATTTTATGGGGAGAAAAGTTTCAATTTGATGAAAATTATTGAGTTGGAGGATCATAAATATGCTGAGAAAGAGAAGAGGGATTTAGATGTTTTGATGGAAGGAAACTTTGTTGAATTGGAAGATGGGACATCCCTTTTAAACCCAAAAAAAAAAAAAAATTTGTTGTCAGAAACTCATAGAATATGAACAAAAAAAATTATTTTTGTAACCAAAAATTAAATTTTCTCAAACAAGATTGGAAACTATAAGAGTACATAAAGCCTAGAAAATCATAGTCAATGTTCAAAAAACTAATATGGGCAAGTGAAAGACCTACAAAAACTATTATATATATTAAATAGTTCAACAATATAATGAAATGCATAATTGGTGGGGTGGATAGGTGTTACTTGTCTTGTGCAAGAGGTCAAAGGATCAAATCTAGATGGAAGCAAGGTTTGCAAGATAAGGCAATTTTTGGATGCCTATATTAGCGAGGAAATTTTTTTCATCACGGTTTTTTTCATTTTTTAATCATGGTTTTACTAAAAACTGAGATCGTTTCTCTGTAAACAATCACGGTTTTTAGGAAAAACTGAGATGTTATATTGTCAAATATCACAGTTTTTTGTTTTGTTTTAATCACAGTTTTTTATGAGTTTTTATCACGGTTTAGAAGCGTGATTGAAAGATGGAGACTTTTAATCACACTAGGTAAGATCACGGTTTTTTGACCGAGATTGAAAGTAAAAGATCACACCAAAAGACCGTGATCTTTATGCCTTTTTGTAGTAGTGTCTTCTCTCTCTTTGTACTGAAACCCTGCATCCATCTCTGTACCGACAATAGAATTATGTCACGTTTCCCGTATTTAATTCCCTCTCTCTCCAACCCCAGTAATTAAGCCCAAAATTTGTTAATTATTGGAATAAAATAAAAAGACTAAAACCTAGATACAGAGAGATGCAATACACACACAGAGAGAGAGAGAGAGAGAGAGAGAGAGAGAGAGAAGATATGAATTCTAGAGCTTCTAAACTCTACTTCTCATATAGATGTCTGTTGTGTATAATTATTAATGGATATCAATGCGTATTGGACCAGTGAATATGTTATTTGTTTTTTTTTCACACCAAGCTAATGATCAAGACCAGTTGGGGATGGACAACTTCAATAACTTATCAAAGGCTACAATACACACCCCTCATTTAGGTGTGTATCATACACACCCTTGTAAAAGTTATGATTTTTTGTGAAAAGTTACGAATTTTTTGGAAAAGTTACGAATTTTTTGTAAAGGTTACGAATTTTTTTTGTAAAAGTTACGAGACACACCAAAATGTTATGAATCGTAGAAAATGTTACGAATCATATTGCTGAAAAGTTACGAAAAACTAAAAAATGTTACGATTGTCGATGAGGTGGCACAATCTGGACCACACAATAGGTGCATATGGTACACCAAAATAAGAGGTGTGTATTGTAGCCATTTCCTTATTATTAAGCAGATGTGTACTGAATGAGAGGAAAGTCGCTGCAGTATTTGCTCATTTTGACATGTAAGTTTGACCGAGTGTTTTAGATCTTGTTTTATTTTTGCCCGACTGATGTTTCATCTTTCCCAATATATATATATATATATATATATATTTTTTTTTTGTGTGGTGATTTTGGAGTTTGGTGGTTGTGGAGTTGGAGCATTGACTTAGTGTTTGGTTCTTTTACTTCTTTGCAATGGAAAATAATTGTGTGCGAGCGTGCCAGAGAGAGTTTTAAATCTCCTCCCTCAGATTAACTTTGGAAAACCAAATTTAATTAGGCGATTGTGTTTTATTGGTTCAATTACTTTAGTTAAGAGGATTTTTCCTTCAAAGTGAAGAAATACAAACTAATATATACTTAGGAAATCAAAGAAACAAGATACTTCAATTAATAAATCGAAAGTAAACTTACTTCGGAATTGCCTTCAACTTCAAATACAAGGTAACAAGAACTTCGAACAATTGATTGTTGCAAGAACAACCGAAATCTACTTCCTCATCTACTTCGAACTGAGTCGAAATCCTAATTCTACTTTGCCAATGAACAAACCAAGCATCATTTATTTGATTGTTGTTTGTTGAAGATTTGTCCGGGCTTTTTCTTTCTTCAAAATCTTTTATTTATAGGAATTGCTTGTGACTTGAACTTTCCGCTCAAAAAATTTGAACTTGGCTTGCTTCGAACTCCATCTTTACACTTCGAATTGGCAGTTTCTTCCCCCATCACGTCTGAATTTGAATTCTTCTAAACTTCATTCAGAAGTTTTAATTTAAATCTGCATGGTTGCTTAAATAACTCAAATGATTTCACGTTAAGGAAATAACTGCCTTGCATGATGTACTCCACGTGTCTTAACTATCAACTACCTTGTTTCATACATTTACACGTGGAGTTCATGCATTTAACAGTTGAAATCAAGGATTCAAAGTCAATTTATTATATCAGTTTGACTTGTAATTGCCAATAACGGCTTTTCAAATATTAATACTGATAGGTGCCGAAAAGCACCCATTGAATCCTCTAATTTACATTTTAATAGTCCAATCATACAGTTACTTGATGAATTATAATGGTTGGATTGTGTTTGTAGGCTTTGGAGAGTGCCGAACGATTATAAATGCTAATGGGAGTTGAGATAAAGCATGAAACACAAAGTAGACTTAAAGAGCTTCGCAACGGTCCAAGAATCACATCATTTCAAATTCGGATGAAGCCGAGGCGAGCCCGCGAAGTTTGGGCGACAATCTAGATTTTCCGCCCGGGCGGGAATCAAAGCCGCCCGGGCGGTTTTACCCGAGTCAAAGGCGGATTAGGGCATTGACCACGTTTTTTTGGGTTTTATTATAAATATGTCATTGCTTTGTACGTTTTGGGGGTCCTAGAATATTTAAGGCAAGTTTAGAGAGAGAAAACACAAGCCGTTCCATGGGTTCTTCAAGTTCTTCATCAAATCAAGCATTCGTCTCCATCTCCATGGCCGGCTAAACAACTTTGTTTATGTATAAGATTTAGGTTTGTTCATTCGAATCAGTTGTTTAACTAAGAACCCTTTTCATTATGAGTAGATGGATTGAATTTAATACTTTCAATTAATTGTGTATTTGTGTGCGCGATCTCCAATACTATGTTATTAAACAGTTTTCTTTGCTTGAGCTTGGGTAACTGAGATGGGTTACGCTCGTATGACGGATCGTGCCACTGGACAGGCCGTGAAAGAGACGGTTTGTGCCAGCGAGACGATCTGTGCTATGGGATAGCCCATGCCTGTTGACAACTCAACTATCTTCTTTACAATTGCGATTCGAATAATAACCCTAGCCTATACATAGCCTAGTTACGTGGCCGGGGTGGATTCGAAACCCTAGATCCTCTCTCCATTAATTTCACTCAGTTTTATTATTTCTTGCTTTAAATTAGTTAATCACAAAATCACCCAACAAATCTCTTTTTCTGAATTAAATTAGAAATTAATCAAAATTAACGTAATTTAGCCAAATTGTCTCCGCGGATCGACACTCGGACTTAGCCACTATTCTTCTGAGTAAGAGTTAATTCCTTGTTTTTATAAATATATTTTTGATACGGTACGACACGGTCAAATACTAATACGACATCATATTAATCCATCTTTATTCCAGTAATCCAGTTTATCTTCATTGACACATATTTGCCAATGTTTGGCATTCTTGATTACGTGTCAATTAATTATTGGATTTGTTAATTTTATATGTAAACACTTTGTGATTATTTTCTCAAAGTAAACACGCAATTTACTTTATGAAAACTCAATAACTTTATCAGAAGTCAAATTGTGATGGGTTATATTACGTTCGTAAATGCACTCAGGCACGAACATTTGCTAGATAATGGAACATTGATAAAGGAAGTAAATATTGAGTTGTCAAAAATGAATCTCAACCTTTAGTTCAGTCAAATTACGTTGCATTGTGCCTTTAGGCACATGCATTCCCTAGTGTACCAATAACGAGCGTTTGTAATTTATACTAGGTAGTATGGCTTGTGCTATGCACGAGTGTCGTGCCCGTGGCTTTGATATAAATTGAGTAATATTTAGGATCACCAAGTACTTAGTTGTCCAAATTTTTTTCAAAATTCATTAAGTATTTAGGATCGTAAAATTTTGAAGATTAGATTAATTGTTTACAATTGTCTAATAATTCAAATGATTTTTTATAAGATGAACAAAATAATTATGTTAAAATTCTTACACGGCTCAGAATATTTATGTGAGGCCCTGATTTGAGTCCCAAGCAATTATCTAAACCATACAAAGAGAGAGGAGAAAAAAAGTACCAATGGAAAAATGATGCCAAAATTAGTAGGGGTAAAATCGAAAAAATTAGATTAAATGAGGGACAAAATGGGAAAAAAAAGCAACAAAAATTGGCAAGCCATCAATTGCATACAACTCTGTGTGTGTGTAAAAAGACGATATTATAAACTAAGCATAAATAGTCATGGGGTATTTAACCCCTATTGAGTCATCAGCTAGTTGTTTTTTTTTTTTTTTTTTTTGAAGGAGAAACAAAGATTAAAAGGACCAAGGGCAAAAAGGCGAAATGCCATACACCCGAGACCCAAGAGAAACAACGCAAGGCAAGAAGCCAACCAAACCCAAGCCTAACACCCAAACAACTACAAAACACCAAGATTGGCCAAGATAAAAAACCCGAATGCACAAGCCTAAAAACCAAGCACTAGAACCAAGCCAAGCCCTAAACGCTTTGCTACAACAAAACCCAACCAACAAACAACAAAAGACACCATAGCAGACCAAAACCAAAACAACCACGGCAAAGGAAATAAAAGGATCAAACCTCCAAGGAAAGAGAACCACCGTCCTTCAATTCTGAAAAAACCCCATCCTCCGTATCATCTAAGACATCAATTTCTTTCTCGGCAAAATATCTGCTTGCAACTCAATATATTTCTTCAAAATAAAATCTCTCCCACCATGAAATTTAACTCCCAAAGTAGCTCCAATATCCATCGCATTCTGAGCTCGTTGAACTAAAATGGAATTCCTATTACGAATATCAAAAGAGGATAGAGAAGATGAGGAAGAGACCTTCCTGTCAAGATTTTTTGATTTGACCGCGTTTAACCCCATCTCAGTAAGCAATTTCTTCTTGCAAATTTTCCTTTTCGATCTATTCAACCTCCTTTCCAATTTGAGAATAGCTCCATTTATTGATTTGTGATCTGGAATGCAAATCACCTCTCTTCTTTCATTAACCGTTGAAGTAGAAACAATTCCCTTTTGACCAATCTCCTGCTCAAAAGAGATGGGAGAAGAAATGGATTGACTAACAACAGGGCCATCTACATCCAAAGGATCCTTATCCAAAGCAATAATCGCTCCACCATAGCTTTTACCACCCAAGACAGATTCATTAGAACCATCCAAAGCTTCATTTCCTGTGCCTCCACTTCCTTTGTTAGAATAAGAAATCACATCTGTATCAAGCTCCCTCAAATCTGACCACTTCCTTAAGATCAATAGTTTCCTCATTTCCGGTCAATTTCTCGATCCCTAGAGCAAGGAGAATAATCAACTCTCGCAAAAGAACACCCATGACATTCGCAAACAGCTTTCATAAAATTGTTGACCACCACTTGCTCTTCAACCACTCTAATAAGAAAAATCGACCCATTGTGCTCCAAAGTGAGAGAATGATTGATAACCTCGAAAGAATTCGTTGAAATCTTGATCTTCCCCACAGAGATAGAAGTCTTCTTAGAAGTAGCCTCATCTAAAGTAATAGTTTCACCCCATACCTTCCCAATACTGAAGAAAGTATCAGCATTCCAAAGATTGACAGGGATCCCATAGCAATTTAACCACACCACACGAGATCTCCACTTTAAGATTCGGAATCCATGGCTTTGCATCCACAAACCAGTTATATAGCCAGCTCAAATCACCACCTTCCAACATGCATTTCATGTCATGAGAAGAAGGAAAAGTAAGCAGAACCAAATTGCCCCCCATTGCTCTAATATGAATATTCCAAACACCTTCCGCGATAAAAGCTTCCCTAATCGATTCCGCGTCCCTATGAGTATGAAGCCTAGCAACAATACTTCTTTCTAGCCATTCAGTATCTTCCTCCTAAGCTTTAATGATGAACTATTAGGCTCCAGAGTCCTCTTCCCAGAAACAACATTAGCAAAAGTTTTTTCTCGCAAATAACCCCCATGAGAATCAAGGAAAAGAGGTTTGTGAAAATCCTTGTTATTCAATTTGAGATCAAGATCCTTAACCACATTTTCCACTCCATTTTTGTTGAATGCAGCCCTTTTAACAAAGATAGTATTATCCATAAAGCGACTTCCATTAGCCTTTTCAATAGCAACATCAGCATATACGGGACAATCAAATCTCACAAAGCCGAATCTTCTCCCAGAATTCTTCCGTCTTTTATTAGGAATAAATACATCCCTCACAACACCAAAATTTGTAAATTTTTTCCTAAGGCAAAAGGGATCAACCTTATCTGCTAAATTGTCTATGAAGAGGGTGATAAGATTGGCCATAGCAGATAGCAGAAATCCACAGAACAAGACAAACCAGAAGCAAAAAACCCCCCAATCTTGGATGACAAAAACCAGAGCACAAATGAATATAACAGCAAAATAAAGCTCAAACCTCAATGGCCATGATAACAAGTGAAACCATGATGGAGAGCTGAAGCTGGACGCGCATCGAAACGAGGCAAAACGGAGCTCCGGCAAGGAAGCCGGAAGGTCGCCGGAAATTAACTGCCGGAAAAAGAACGGTTGGTGGAGTATGAAAGCCCTCAGCCCAAGGAAACCAAATATGAAGGTAGATAATCTTGGAGATGCTCCGAAGATTGTAGATCTGAAAAAGAGTGGCGAAAACCCAATATAGAGGATAGACAAAACCAAGAGAAATTAGCAAAAGTCATCAGCTAGTTGTTGCAATATGAATAAAGGAGGCCTGCTAAAGTAACATAGTTAAAATTACATATATTAAACGAGTTCTTCGCGAGCATGTTAGCACTTCAGTTTGCTTCTCTTCTAACACGGTGAATGGTGGATCCGCTACACTCCAGAAGTCGTTTGCAATCACCGATAATAGAACTAAGAGGATGATTGGTGGATTGATTAGAAATTAAGGACACAACTTACAATGCATCCATTTCCACTTCAAACCCTGTAATGTTGAGATCTACTGCCATTTTTAAACAATCTTTGAGAGCCCAGAATTCAGCTCTTAAGGCTGAAGTTTGGCCAATTTTTCTCTGAATCCCTTTCACCCAATTCCCGTGCATATCTCGTAATAGTCTCCAGTGGTTCTAATGCCATCATTGGCTCTTGCTCCATCCACATTTAATTTGAGGCAGCCCATATGTTAGGGATGGGCATGGGGAGGGTAGGGGGCTGGATACCATTACCTCCATTCTCAATCCCCAAACCCATATCAATCACTATCCTCTCCCCAATCTCCACTGGAGATTTTTTTGAACCTCCATCCCCGCACTAATGCGGGGAACGGGGATCCAAAAATTCACTCAAATAATTCAAGTGAATACCAAAGAGGTTGTATTAAAATCCAAAGCTAATGACAAAGGAAAATGATATGGGTGCACCAAACTTGCACCCCACATGCACACCAAGGTGATGTGCCAGATGAGGAGAAGCCCAATGTGTGGCCCACTTGAAATGATGGGCTTCTCTTCATCTGCCACATCACCTTGGTGTGCATGTGGGGTGCATGTTTGGTGTACGCATAGCATTGTTGAATGACAAAAGTGGTTCCCAAAGATAATTAATACATGCCAAGACACTCTAAAGTGCTACTGCTGTTCTTGTTTTGGTTTTGGTTTCTGGGTAGATTAAGCCACCCTTCTCTTTGTCAATCCCTCTCTCTGTAACTCTCACCCGTCTCCACCTTATTTCACCAAAATTACAACTCCATTACCTCGGAATATGATTCTTTCCCTAAAAAAAATTCAATATGTACATTTTCATCTTCATTACAAAAGAAAAACATAGATATGTATAAGACCTTAGTTTATGCTCAAACCTCAATTATAAGACCTCGGATTCGATGCAGCAATATATCCTTTTTTCTTTTTGTTCTTTTATAACTTATAAACTTATCCAAGAAAAAAAAAACTTATAAATTTATAATGTAATATACCTACATATGTGAACGGGGATGCGGGGAGGGGAGGGGAGGGGAACGGGGAATGGGGAGGGGACTGACTATACCATCCCCTACCCGATCCCCGAAAGTTTTTTTAAAAAAATTCCCATACCCTACCCAATCCCCGAAAAAATCTCCGAATCCCCTACCCATTCGGGGAGGGGACGGGTTGGATAGGGGTGGGTTGGCCGAGATGGCCATCGATCCCTACTATATGTGGAGGAGCCCATCCCACGTTGACTATTAAAATTTTTCCCAAACATTTCCCATTCCAAGAGATGATTAAGGTAGTCACTTACAGAAACCAGTGGAGCATTTTCATTGTTAACCGAGTTAAAAATGTCTCTTGTTTCTATTTAACCATAAACACCAACACACCGTAGGGAAAATGGTGCTCCAAGGTTGCCCTAATGAGTTAAGTTTTTTGTTGTGGCAAGATAGGTGCACCCACTCTACAAAACTGATGTTAGAATCAAAGAAACCTGGTAACACACCAAATCCTTTCCAGAACGACCGAGCTAGCAGACAGAAGTGAAGGATATGCATGAAATTTTCAATAGGATTTTGAGAATGAGGACAGGCTTGGTCTGGTATAACATGGTGTATGTTGGAACTTGTGGCTCATATGTTGTGTATGAGAGGTACTGAGAAGTTCTCGTAAAAGGCCAGTGCCGAGCGAAGCGGAGCGGAGTGAGGGAGCGGAGCGACCGAACAGAGCGACTACTCTCTCCACTCCCGTGGACGTACCCGATTTTGGGGAACCACGTATATCTCTGTGTCAATTATTTACTGTTTATACTCGTATATAGTGTGCGTGTCTGATTCGATCCTAACAAAGTGGTATCAGAGCTCGGGTCTGATTGAACACGCGAAGAACGATGGCTTCGAGTTCGTCTGTTACGAAGTTCGATGTGATATATGAAGTTCGACGAGACTGGGAATTTCGGACTATGGCAACAGAGGGTAAAGGACTTGTTGGTGCAGCAGGGATTGGTGAAGGCGTTGAAGAAGAAACCAGAGGCCATGTCGAATGACGACTAGGAAGAAATCCAATGAAAGCGGTGAGTACAATTCGTTTGTGTCTTGCAGACGATGTTATGTATCACGTGATTGGTGATGAATCGCTGGCTGGGGTTTGGACGAAACTGGAGAGCAGGTATATGTCAAAGTCGTTGACAAATAAACTGTTCTTGAAGCAGAAACTGTTTGGGTTAAAGATGATCGAGGGTTCCGACCTTATTCAACATATTAATACGTTCAATCAGATTATTAGCGATCTGCTAAGGATTGAAGTGACTTTCGACGAGGAAGACCAGGCGCTGATGTTGCTGTGTTCTTTACCGAGTTCTATGGAGAATCTTGTTACAACCTTACTCTGGGGGAAAGAAACCCTAGAATTGGAGGAAGTCACGGCAGCCCTGCTTGCGTACAATCAACGCAGGCAACAGACCGAGGGTATTTCGGGTGAAGGGCTGGTGGCAAAAGAGGGAGAGGAACGTGGCAGAAAATCGGAAAGGGGAAGAACAGGAGCGCGTGGGAAGTCTAAGTCTAGGGGCAGGACTCCCGAGCCAAAGGAGTTGAAGTGTTACAAGTGTCATGAAACAGGACATTTCAAGAAAGACTGTCCGTACAGGAAGAAGAATGGGGGAAAGGGAACATGGAAGAAAACTGGACCATCGAAATCTGCAAACATTGTGGAGGAGTCCTCGGATGATTGCGATGGTGATATGTTGTTGGTTTCAGCGAACGTAGAGCACATTGAAGACTCATGGATTCTGGACTCAGCATGTTCTTTTCACATGTCGCCTAACAGGGAGTGGTTCGATACATACAGGTCAGTGAATTGTGGTACTGTTCTAATGGCTAATGATGCAACATGTAATGTCATTGGAATAGGCACAATGAAGATTAGGATGTTTGATGGTGTTGTGAGAACTCTTGGTGATGTTAGGCATGTTCCAGGTTTAAGAAAAAATCTGATTTCGTTGGGAACATTAGACTCTAATAGCTGTGAGTATAAAATAGGTGGTGGAGTCATGAGGGTAACGAAGGGTGCTCTGGTGATTATGAAAGCTTCTAAGGTTGGTGGGAATATCTATCGTTTAATAGGGAATACAGTTGTAGGTGGAGCTGCTGCCACTACAACTGAGGATACTGATGATACTTTGTTGTGGCATATGTGGTTGGGGCATATGGGGGAATGTGGGATGCTGGAATTACATAAAAGGAACCTGTTGAAAGGGGTGAAATCGTGCAAACTTGATTTCTGCAAGTTCTGTGTTATGGGAAAACAGTGTAGGGTGCAGTTTAGGCATGCAGTGAACAAAACTAAGGGAATACTTGACTACGTGCATTCTGATGTTTGGGGGCCAGTAAGGGTAGCTTCGAAAGCGGGATCTCTGTATTTTGTGACCTTTATCGATGATTTTTCGAGGAAAGTTTGGGTGTACTTCATGCGGCACAAATCTGAGGTTTTTGAAAAATTCAGAGTGTGGAAAGCTGAAGTGGAAAATCAAACAGGGAGACGAGTTAAATGCCTCAGAACAGATAATGGGAAAGAGTACAGGTATGGGCCTTTTCTAAAGTTTTGTGAGAAGAATGGGATTCAGCGGCACTGGACTGTTAGGAAGACGCCACAGCAGAATGGGGTGGCAGAGAGAATGAACAGAACTATAGCAGAGAGGGCACAGTGTATCAGGTTGAATGCAGGGCTTCCGAAGAATTTCTGGGCAGAAGCAGTGAGTATGGCAGCTTTTATTATAAACAGGTCGCCGAGTACTGCTCTGGGTGGTAAGGTAGCACAGGAGGTGTGGACAGAGAAAGAGGTAGATTACTCAGGTATGAAGATCTTTGGTTGTCCAGCCTATGTTCATGTTCCTCGTGATGAGAGGTCAAAGCTTGATGCAAAGTCCAAACAGTGTATCTTTCTTGGGTATGAGAAAGGTGTGAAGGGGTACAAGCTGTGGGATCCGGAATCAAAGAAAACGTTGATCAGTAGGGATGTGGTATTTGATGAAGCTTCTATGGTCAAGGCACATCAAGGGGTTCTGAAAACTGAGGCTGGGGAAGACACCAGCAAACAGTAGCAGTGTGTACAAATTGAGCTGGAAAGTTGTGACACTGGAAATCCACCGCCAGTGGGACAGGTTGATCAGCAGCAGAAGGAAAGCATAGCCACAAGGAGATCCAGACGCATTATCAAACCACCAGAGAGGTATGGGTTTGAGGATATGGTTGCATATGCACTGTCAACCACTAGTGGGGATCCGTCTACTTTTCAGGATGCTATCATTAGTCCTGAAAGGGACAGATGGATGGAAGCCATGGTGGAGGAGATGGAATCATTGAAAAAGAATAAGACTTGGGAGTTGATAGAATTGCCTGAGGGAAAGAAGACAGTGGGTTGCAAATGGGTATACAGGAAGAAAGAGGCTGTGTCAGAAAAGGAAAGGGAGAGGTTCAAGGCTCGATTAGTTGCAAAGGGGTACTCACAGAGAAAGGGGATTGATTATGATGAGGTGTTTTCTCCAGTGGTGAGGCATACTTCAATCAGGATTATCTTGGCATTGGTGGCTAGCTATGATCTAGAGTTAGAGCAGCTGGATGTGAAAACAGCTTTTCTCCATGGTGATTTGGAGGAAGTTATATTCATGGAGCAGCCTGAGGGGTTCAAGTAGCCAGAGACTGAGCACCTGGTTTGTAGGTTGAAGAAGTCGCTATATGGGCTGAAGCAGTCTCCGAGACAATGGTATAAGAGGTTTGATTCGTTCATGATCCGGATTGGGTTCACACGCTGTGAGTATGATTGTTGCGTTTATGTTAAGAGTCTTGATGACGGTTCATATATTTTTCTGTTACTTTATGTGGATGATATGCTTATTGCTGCGAAAAGTATGGTTGAAGTCAACAGGTTGAAGGCCTTGTTGGGAAAGGAGTTTGACATGAAAGATTTGGGTGCTGCTAAGAAAATACTTGGGATGGAGATTCGCAGGGATAGGTCAGCTGGTAAGCTGTGGTTGTCCCAGAAGGATTACATGGGGAAAGTGTTGGAGAGGTTTAGTATGGCTAATGCTAAACAGGTCAGCACTCCATTGGCGGGTCATTTCAGGTTGTCTACAACACAGTGTCCGGAGTCAGCTGAAGAGATTCAGGATATGTCAGACGTGCCTTATGCGAGTGCAGTTGGTTGCTTGATGTATGCGATGGTATGGACAAGACCCGATTTGGCACATGCAGTCAGCACAGTGAGCAAGTACATGGCAAATCCAGACAGAGAGCACTGGAAAGCGGTCAAGTGGATATTTAGATACTTGAGAGGTACTGCAGACCATGGGATTATGTTTGCTAGGCAACGGGATCAGATTTCAGTTGTGGGGTATGTAGATGCGGATTATACTGGGGGGTTGGATGACAGAAGGTCTACGACAGGGTATGTGTTTACTTTGGTGGGTGGACCAATTTGTTGGAGATCCATGGTACAACCTCTAGTGGCTCTATCTACTACTGAATCTGAGTACATGGCAGTGACTGAGGCTGGGAAAGAAGCGATGTGGTTAAAGGGTTTTGTGAAGGAGTTGGGCATAGATCAAGGTGGAGTGCAGCTGTATTGTGATAGTCAGAGTGCCATTTATTTGGCAAAGCATCAGGTGTATCATGCAAGGACCAAGCATATTGACGTGAGATTTCACAAGGTGAGAGAGTTAATTGCTATGGGTGATGTGATATTGGAAAATGTGCACACTTCTGAGAATGCAGCTGACATGTTGACAAAGACTGTGACCGCGGACAAGTTCAAGCATTGCTTGGACTTGGTTAATGTCTCCAAGTGCTAGAAAGGAGGCGCCCCCCAAACCGGTTGAGTAGAGATGGTTATCTTCTGAATGGGCGAGGATATTCGCCAAGGTGGAGATTGTTGGAACTTGTGGCTCATATGTTGTGTATGAGAGGTACTGAGAAGTTCTCGTAAAAGGCCAGTGCCGAGCGAAGCGGAGTGAGGGAGCGGAGCGACCGAATCAATAAACGACTACTCTCTCCGCTCCCGTGGACGTACCCGATTTTGGGGAACCACGTATATCTCTGTGTCAATTATTTACTGTTTATACTCGTATATCGTGTGCGTGTGTGATTCGATCCTAACAGTGTAGAAACAGGAACTCCTTGGAGGTAATGCGGTTTTGGAGAGCTAACCAAATGAAATATACAACTCGAGGATGAGCATTGATTTTCCAAACCCAAGACCAGTTGGAAATAGGTTCGGTAGGAGAAGGAAAAATGGCTAGATTATACGCAACTTTAGGACACAACACACCGGAGTTGGAATTCCACATGTAAAAATCATTTTCCTCGCTGAACCAAGAAAAAGGAGTGCCTCTGATAACGTAAATTATGGGACTAGGGAGCACCAAAGCTAACACATTAAAATCCCATTGACCGTCAATCCACACATCACACACTTTAAGAGACAAATCCATATGAGTTAGGGGACCATCAATCATAGTACGCAAGGCAGCACATCCCAACTAATTTTCTCTTCCAAAACAAGGTGGACTTGCCATTTTTGATAACCTTCCTACAACCCGAAATCAGCAAGGGGGCATCCCTTACACAAACTACGCCCCAAGAAAGAAGGTCTGTAGTTTACCCCTAAGAACTTTGGCCCAAAGAGAGTTCTCGTCCCTAATGAAATGCCAATTAAGTTTAGCCAGGGACACAATATTGGCTTTCCCAGAATGTCTAAGACTGAGACCCCCCAGGCTTTTATCCTTAACCACATTGGACCACTAAACAACTTGGGTTTTCCATTTGACTTTCGACAACCCCCAAATAAAATCGCGATTAATTTTATCAAGCTGTTTAGAAACCGAGACAGGGAGTAAATTACATTGTATAATGTAGGCAGGAATAGCCATGTTAACTGACTTCACAAGGGTAACCCGGCCCGCCAATGAAAGGCAATTTCTTTTCCAACACGCTAACTTAGCCCTGACTTTATCAATTAAAAATCGAAAAGTATGTTTGTTCGGTCTCTTGTGGTGAATCGGGCAACCCAAGTAAAGTCCCAGGTTAGAGGTAGGAGCAATGTTAAGAATATTAGATAAAACAATTTTTGAATGTTCCAAAATATTACTTTCGCAAAACACTAGGGACTTAGTGAAGTTGATTTTTTGACCCAACAACCCACAAAATTCCTCAAGAACCGAAGGAATGGTAGTACAAGTATCCATATCAACACGACCAAAGAGAACTAAGTCATCCGCAAAAAACAAGGGGGTTAGAGGCACTACTCTGCGAGAACTAAAAACCGGTTTCCAACTCTCCTCCCTACATTTATCATGTTGTAGACACCCCAATTTTAAGCTCTGCGCGCGTTTTAAATCCCCGGTGATGAAAAGAAATGCCCGGGAAGCTTCTTGGAACAATACCCTTCAAGTCAAAGAGTTCAAACAAGGTCAATTGTACCGCATGGTACTTAATTGTCACGTGCAACACTCTCTTTTTTTGTTTTGAAAAATCAAGTCGGTTCAGTAAACTCCACCGCACGGTAGACTCAACTGTGCCGCATGGCACAGTTTGAGTACCACACGGGACAATTTCAATGCCGTGCGGCACTGTCAAGCATCAGATCGACTTTTGCATAGAAACCCAGCAGCTCACTTTGTTGACATTGGGAGCCCGACGTGATGATCTTTACTTGGAGAATGAAAAGGCTATACTATAGCCATGATTACTTGGAGTGGGCATCAAGATTACTCTGAGAATGATCGGTTCTCTCAGCTATAAATAGCCATGGTGTACGGAGGAGAAACAAGATGAAAAAAAAACCATGAAAGTTCTTCTCTAAAGCCCTGTCAAAACTATACCCATGCCATAATCCTTCCATTTCTATCACCATTCATCTCTAAAATTGTTCCCAAACTCTCCCAAAAAAATCCCAGTTGAAGTCCGAGCCCTCAATACTCTGTTTCGGTTCAATCGTGTTTCGGCCGTCCCCTATTCCATTAAATCCAAGAACCAAACAGCCCCATTGCCATATTGAAGCAAGGTTAGAGGTACAAATTAAAGCAGGTTGAAGCCAGGACCAGAAATTCAAAGAAAGGTGTTCGTTCCAGGAGGTTTCATTCGAATGTAAAATTTTCGTTTCTTCGCCAAAGCCCATGACTTTGGTACTCTAAGGGGCAATAAGTGCCAGATGATTCCTCTATATCATTCTTGTGCTTACCAATGTGCCAGTAAGAACAGTGAGATTGAAAACTTCCACGATTATGCCATATAGTAAAATTATTGAATCATATGGTATAATCTATTGAGGAGGGACATCTTTAACACAAAAGAATGAGTTTTTGGTTCTAAAATGATTAAGATTTCATAAGATTATGCATGTTAGACGTGTTTTCTTTCTGTTCTTATCGAAAATCAAAGTTTTCAAACTGTACGCCAAATAAACTGTGCCACACGACACTCTATCTGTACCGCAAGGTACACTTTCTCAAATTCGAATTCTTAAAATCATTTTCTTTTGAGGCAGTTTGAAATAATGATTTTTCTTTTTATTATTTATTTTCATTTTCATTAATTCTTATTTATCTTGCATATTACCTATTTATTTGGATAAAGTTTAGCAATAAAAAAGTTTTCGAAAAATCCCACAAACATTTAATGAAGACCGATTTTTAATAGGGCGAGCGGGGTGCCTTAAAAACCTTTCTCGTTCGTAACCTGGCTCTCGAATCCAAAAATCTTTGGTTTAATTAAATTCTTTTTCCAATACAGCGTGAGAATCATTATTCTCAATTATTTTCAATGGTTTCTTGGGTTAAAACCTTTTCCAAAATAAAAGCCCGGGTGGCGACTTTTTTCAAACAATAATATTTTTGAGCCAGTGGCGACGTCCACACATGTATCACAACCGTTAAGTATTCCATACAAAGGATAAAAATGTAGGGGGATAGAGGGTCACCCTGGTGAGGACCATGTGAGGGGCTAAAAATTCAGTAGCATTACCATTGGCAAGGACAGCCAAGGACGCGGTACTTAAAAAAGAGAGAATAATGTCTACCAAAGTCTAGGGAATTTAAACCAAGTTAAGACCTTACGCACAAATCCCCATTCAATACGACCATAGGCATTCTCAAGGTCAAGCTTAATGAGCAAGTTCCCAATTTTTTCCTTTTTGAGGCCAAAACTATGAACCGTTTCCTGGACTATCATAATATGGTCCGTACCCCTCCTACCGGGTATAAAACTAGCTTGGGACGAACTGATGAGAGAATCAAGAAAGGGTCTAATTCTCTTCACAAGTAACTTGGTAAAATTTTTAAAGTCCGTGCATGTTACACAAACTAATAGGTCTAAGTTGATGGACTGTCTCAAGATGGTGGATTTTTGGGATTAGACAAATGAGATTCCGATTAGCCTCCAGGGGTACTTTTCCAGATTCAAACCAATTGCAAAAAAGCTTAATGAGAGAGGGTGACACTATAACCCAACACTATTGAAAAAATGCTAGATGAAGACCATTAGGGCCCGGGGCCTTCCAAGGTTTGAAAGACTTGACGACAGCCCATAACTCAGAGTTAGTAGGCGGAGCGCAGAGCACAACATGACAATCTGAGTCGAACATGGGAAAATGCATGTTTCCCAACTTGGCAGTACTTAAACTGCGATTTTCCGAAACATGGTCCGTGGTGAACAAAGATTTAAAGTGGTCAGTGATGTCGTTTGACAAAAGACCATGGTCCACAATCGTAACACCAGGAGCATCTCTCATAGTATAAATCCTGTTGTTGCAACAACGGTTTATGGTAGAAAGGTGGAAAAAGTGAGTGTTGCAGTCCCAATTGTTGAGCCAACTCACACTAGACCTAAGGTCCCACAAATCCTCCTCCAAGGACAGAATATGATTGAACTCGGCAGTACGATTTGTCTCCAAATTAGAAAGGAAGGCATTGGGGCCAAACTCAAGAGAATATTGAATACCCTTCAGCCAGGCCAAAATTCCATTTTTATGGTACAAAAAATTACCAAATTTCTCCTTATTCCACACTTTTACTTTATCTGTGAAGCATTTAAGATTTGAGCTAAAAGAACTCTCCGGGTCTTTTCAACAATTATCAATCAACTCTCTCTTTTATTATATAGTATTGATACAATAATACCCCACCCACTCAATCCATCATCGGCCTTCGACAACAGGCCCATTGCTGCAGCCACCAGCCTTTCCCTTGCATGTAGTGGCAGCTCTAGAAATTTTAAGTAGGGTGTTCAAAACTTTCTACTAACTTTAGAAACCACAACTATAAATAGTAAAAAATTTAGCTATTAATAGCAGCAATGACTCAAAAACAGCATCCCTTCGTCCCTAAAAGTTAGTCAAACACGAAAAGATGTGTAATTTCCGGATAAAAAATAAAGTACTTGTGTTTATAATTTTTTTTGACTTTTTTCGCACTAAATTAAAAACTAATTGAGATATTTAATTTGGTAATAAGAAATTTGAAAAATTATGGAATTAGTTTATTTTTTTATCCGAGCACATCTTTGTGTAGCGGACTAACCTTTTGGGATGGATGGAGTATGATACAATTGGCCTTGACGAGTTGTCATATTTGAAGTTGTTGCATATAGCCAGAGACGGAGCTTAGAAGAGGGGCGGGGGGGGTCAATGATTTTTGTGTTACAAAAACAATGTTATTGTTCAAAATGCGTATTTTATTTTTGGTATTATGCATGTTGATGAGTTATTAATTGATGAAGATGTGTTATTGTTCAGTAGTACGTTTTGATAAATGATTAAAATATGAAAATGGATAGGACAAATAATTATCCTTCGGCCCGTGTACTTTGCTATTATTATAGGAGTACTATTTTACTCTTTCCGCCCGTAAAAATAGTCCACTACCAAGAAAAACCAAATTTTGAATAAAAATATAAAACACATCCATGCATAATTTCTTACAAAATTAAAAAACTAACTGAGATTTTTATCCAAAAATTATATATCGTTTCATGAGAAACTATCTTTGTGGGACAAAAGTAGGGAGGATATTGACTTTGGTCGTCACGTTCTTCTCACCCAATCACGTTCCCTCCGTTCTTTGACCCTTGGGAAGCTGTTGAGGGGATGCGGTAGCTGCGGCCACCTGCAAACAAACTAAAAGCTGTTCATAAACAGCTCAAGCTTGGCTCACGATAATAACGTTTCAGCTCTACCCTTTCTTTTAGGTTATGTGGGCCAAGTTGTTGTTGTTTTTTTTTTTTTTTTGAGCTCGAGTATGACCTAGCTCGGCTCAAGTAGGCTTTTGAAGACAAATGTTAATCAAGTTAGTCACAAATGTGTACCTACTTTGCATATTTCATTTGTGTTGAGTGCTTGATGTTTATGTAACTTTGTCTTATTTAGATTTAATCTCGTTTGAATTTTCATTTTGAGTTTTGACATCGAGCCGAGCTGAGCTCGTATTTCTCATATACGAGACAAGTTCGACCTTGATTCTTCAAACTTGAACACGAGCCGAGCTGAAGGTCAACTAATTTCATACGCTTGAAAGCTTGGCTTGGCTTGGGTGGTTTGCAGCCTGCCGCACAATCATAAAGGCCACTTAGTACGAATTTCACATTGAGGTGCACAAGCTATGATTCTGATAAGTTTGTGGTGGTTCACTATTTTTGAAAATTCACAGGTAAAATTACAACAGGAATTTGATTGTGCTGGAAGAATTGTCTGGTAGACTTGCACTAAACATCGACAACTTGTTCAAAGTTGTAGATTGTTGGGCTAACATGGTGGATTGAGATTTATTCAGACGAGATGAAGCAGAAGAGTTACGAAGTTTGTGTAGGGACAATTCTATTAACCTACCTAGTTATGTGAGCAATGAATGAGTCCAACTCCATTCGAGAAATACCACCTTCTTCCACTGCTTTCCTGGTGGAAGCACCTAGCTCCTCAGCTCTCTTTCTTATCTCTTCCCCTTCTTTTGATGCCATCAGCTTCTTGACAACTTTTGCTATGGTCGATGAAGACACTATTTTCTCTCTTTGTTCCCATGTGTTTACCGGCAGACCAACCTTCAAGATGTCTGTAACCAGAAAAGCGTTCTTGGGTTGGTCAGAATGCATGGGCCAAGCAGCTATGGGCACTCCCATAGTTATACTCTCCAAGCATGAATTCCACCCGCAGTGACTCATGAACCCACCTGTTGATGAGTGCCCCAAAATCTCTACTTGTGGTGCCCAATCCGTCACCACGATTCCAACTTCTTTAACTCTCTCTTCAAACCCTTCTGGTAGTTTCTCCTTCTTCACCTCTCCTGCAAAAATGTCTCCTTTATCAGCATCTCTGAAAACCCAGATGAACTTTTGCTCACTCTGTTCTAACCCCATTGCGAGCTCTTTGATCTCTTCATCTGTCATTGTAGTTGTCGTTCCAAACGAAACATATAAAATGGAGTTTGGAGCTTGTTTGTCAAGCCACTCCAAACAGTTGTGTTTGGGGGTATTTGAGTTACGTTTGTCACTGTCTGACCCCAGGTTCAAAGGTCCAATAGCCCATATCAGTTTATTAAACTGGTCCTTTGCTATTAAATCAATGTATGCACCTTCGATTGATCTGCACGAGTTATAGATATATCCGGTTGTGAATTTCAGGAAATCAGCTTGAAGGGTAATGAAATTCATGAATTCAGTTGTGTAGCATCCGTCTAAAGATGGTAGCCCTTCTGGTGGTGTTTCTTCCAGGAAGGGTTCTCCATTCAATTGCCACCCGTCGGAAGTAAGAAGAAAAGGGAGTAGTCGGGCTAAAAGCGCAAGATTCCGCATTAGGAACATTAGCAACGTCCTGAACCACATGAGCCATTAGGACATCGTGGATGACGATTACCCTTCTCGCTGTGCCAGAGATTCTGTGGAGGAGGGCAGCCATTGGCTGGCGGAGGTGGATAGAGGAGTCGAAAGCGGGCTGGAGGTGAGTGGGGAATTTAGTGGATGGATTTGGTTTGGGGGGAGGCGAGATGAAATCAGGGGTGGGGAATTCATGGAAATGGAGTTGCGAATTTTTGAGGTGGGTTGTGTTATTGAACCGGAGTTTGGCCTGGCGGAGGTGGGTGGCGGTGGTGGCGTAGTGAATTGGGATGTTGTGGGAGGAGATGAGGCAGGAGAGGTGGAGGAGCTGGTTGAGATGGCTTTGGCATGGAAATGGCACAACTATTACCACCACTTCAGCTTGTTTTGAGATATTACTGAGGTCCTGGCTTGGATCTGTGCTATGAATATCCATGAATCTCCCTCTCTCTCTCTCTCTCACACACACACACACACACTCTCTCTCTCTATCTCTCTCTCAGAGCAACAATGAATAGAGGACGTTCATTAAAAGGATAATTATAAGCATCTTGTTCAAACGAATTTGTGATTTCTGAAAATGAATCACAAATATTGTGGAGGACCACCCATTTTTGTTATACTTTGCCCATCTCTTTCCCTTTTCCTGCTGAATTTGTCGTCATGTCGTTTGGCATATTGTTTGTCAATAACTTTTGGGAAAGGTTGCAAAGTTCAAGTTGAAGACGTCTTTGTGCAGAACTGATCTTAATTTTCACCGGAAATTAAATCCTATAGTTTAATTTGTATGCTCATTAGTCTTAATAACCTTGTGCCTTGTTGAGGTAACCATAATAATAGTAATATGCACACATCGCTTGTTTGATATCGATTTGTCACATTATAAATTAAAATTAAATCTTCATTTTGAAGCTCGTTAAGCTTTCGAACCCAAGCTCGAACAGACAATTAATTGGTCAGCTCATTCGAGTGATGATGTTTAAAAAAATTCAAACTAGTCAAGGTCGGTTAGTAATCGACCCAGTTAAAGCTTGTTTGTTATCAATTGGTCTCATGAACAAATCTAAGTTCATGCTCATTAGTCTTAGGTGCCTTGTGCCATGTTAAGACATCCGTATATAGTAAGTGCATGAATTAGATCGAGATGGTTGACTCACAGTTCTTGTTTAGTACTCGATTATAAACCATGCGAGTTTCTGATACGAAAGCCGAGGTTAGTTCAATAGTTGACTAGTTGTATCTATGTGCAATCAGATGTGAGTTTCTGATACGAAATTGGAGCTGTTAGTTCAACAGTTGAGTGTTTGTGTGTTTGTATGTTTGTGGCTTTGTGCAATTAGATTTTGGGTTGAATTCTTATCGATAAGAGATGTTGATATGCTTGTTGATGAATTACGTTGGAATCAAGGCAAACAAACAGTTTGGGATACGATAGGTTGCGTTGATATAATCTATGCTAATAGATACATGAACAATTCCAATGAGTTGTTGCAGTGCATGGTTTATCGACTTGCCTTGGAGAAAAAAGTAAATTGACACATGAATTGTGGGTACTGAGGGAAAAAAAATGGACGAAAAGGTAAATTGACACATGTGTGGGTGTTGAGGAAAAAAGCTTAATATATGAGAGAGGGTGACACCATAGCCCAACATTATAGAAAAAATGTTAGATGAAGACCATTAGGGCCCGGGGCCTTCCAAGTTTTGAAAGACTTGACGACAGCCCATAACTCAGAGTTAGTAGGCGGAGCGCAGAGCACAACATGGCAATCTGAGTCGAGCATGGGAAAATGCATGTTTCCCAACTCGGTAGTACTTAAACTGCGATTTTCCGAAACATGGTCCGTGGTGAACAAAGATTTAAAGTGGTCAGTGATGTGGTTTGACAAAAGACCATGGTCCACAATCGTAACACTAGGAGCATCTCTCATAGTATAAATCCTATTGTTGCTACAACGGTTTATGGTAGAAAGGTGGAAAAAGTGAGTGTTGCAGTCCCCATTGTTGAGCCAACTCACACTAGACCTAAGGGCCCAAAAATCCTCTTCCAAGGACAGAATATGATTGAACTCAGCTGTATGTCTCCAAATTAGAAAGGAAGGCATTGGGGCTGAACTCAAGAGAATATTGAATACCCTTCAGCCAGGCCAAAATTCCTTTTTTATGGTACAAAAGATTACCAAAGTTCTCCCGATTCCACACTTTTACTTTATCCGTGAAGCATTTAAGATTTGAGCTAAAAGAACTCTCCGGATCTTTTCAACAATCATCAATCAACTCTCTCGCATGTTTCCCAACTCAATCCACCATTGGCCTGCAACAACTGGCCCGTCGCTGCAGCCACCAGCCTTTCCCTCGCATGTAGTGGCAGCTCTAGATATTTTAAGTAGGGTGTTCAAAAATTTTTACTACCTTTAGAAACCACAACTATAAATAGTAAAAAATTTAGCTATTAATAGCAACAATGACTCTCAAAAACCACATCCCTCCGTCCCTAAAAGTTAGTCAAATACGAAAAGATGTGTAATTTCCGGATAAAAAATAAAGTACTTGTGTTTATAATTTTTTTGACTTTTTTCGCACTAAATTAAAAACTAATTGAGATCTTTAATTTGGCAAGACAAAATTTGAAAAATTATGGAACTAGTTTATTTTTTTATCCGAGCACATCTTTGTGTAGCGGACTTATAACCTTTTGGGATGGATGGAGTATGATACAATTGGCCTTGACGAGTTTTCATATTTGAAGTTGTTGCATATAGCCAGAGACGGAGCTTAGAAGGGGGGCGGGGTGTCAATGATTTTTGAGTTACAAAAACAATGTTATTGTTCAAAATGCGTATTTTATTTTTGGTATTATGCATGTTGATGAGTGATTAATAGATGAATATGTGTTATTGTTTAGTAGTATGTTTTGATAAATGATTAAAATATGAAAATGGATATTATTAATAATTATCCTTCGGCCCGTGTACTTTTGTTATTACTATAGGAGTACTATTTTACTCTTTCCACCCGTAAAAATAGTCCACTACCAAAAACAAAAAAAAAAAATTGAATAAAAATATAAAACACATCCATGCATAATTTCTTACAAAATTAAAGAACTAACTGAGATTTTTATCCAAAAATTATATATCGTTTCATGAGAAACTATCTTTGTGGGACGAAAGTAGGGAGGATATTGACTTTGGTTGCCACGTACGTTCTTCTCACCCAAGCACGTTGCCTCCGTTCTTTGATCCTTGGGAAGCTATTGAGGGGATGCGGTAGCGGCGGCCACCTACAAACAAACTAAAAGCTGTTCATAAACAGCTCAAGCTTGGCTCACGATAATAACGTTTCTTCTCTACCCTTTCTTTTAGGTTATGTGGGCCAAGCTTTTAGGCTCGTTCTTTCTTTTCTTTTCTATTTTTTCCGAGCTCGAGTATGACATGGCTCGGCTCAAGTAGGCTTTTGAAGACAAGGTTATGTTAATCAAGTTAGTCACAAATGTGTACGTACTTTACATATTTTATTTGTGTTGAGTGCTTGATGTTTATGAAACTTTGTCTTATTTAGATTTAATCTCGTTTGAATTTTCATTTTGAGTTTGACGTCGATCTTGGCTCGTTTATGCTCGAGCTGAGCTCGTATTTCTCATATACGAGCCAAGTTCGACCTTGATTCTTCAAACTTGAACACGAGCCAAGCTGAAGGTCAACTAATTTCATACGCTTGAAAGCTTGGCTTGGCTTGGGTGGTTTGCAGCCTGCCGCACAATCATAAAGGCCACTTAGTACGAACTTCACATTGAGGTGAGCAAGCTATGATTGTGACAAGCTTGTGGTGGTTCACTATTTTTGAAAATTCACAGGTAAAATTACAACATGAATTTGATTGTGCTGGAAGAATTGTCTAGTAGACTTGCACTAAACATCGACAACTTGTTCAAAGTTGTAGATTGCTGGGCTAACATGGTGGATTGAGATTTATTCGGACGAGATGAAGCAGAAGAGTTACGAAGTTTGTGTTGTGACAATTTTATTAACCTACCTAGTTATGTGGGCAATGAATGAGTCCAACTCCATTCGAGAAACGCCACCTTCTTCCACTGCTTTCCTGGTGGAAGCACCTAGCTCCTCAGCTCTCTTTCTTATCTCTTCCCCTTCTTTTGATGCCATCAGCTTCTTGACAACTTTTGCTATGGTCGATGAAGACACTATTTTCTCTCTCTGTTCCCATGTGTTTACCGGCAGACCAACCTTCAAGATGTCTGTAACCAGAAAAGCGTTCTTGGGTTGGTCAGAATGCATGGGCCAAGCAGCTACGGGCACTCCCATAGTTATACTCTCCAAGCATGAATTCCAGCCGCAGTGACTCATGAACCCACCTGTTGATGGGTGCCCCAAAATCTCTACTTGTGGTGCCCAATCCGTCACCACGATTCCAACTTCTTTAACTCTGTCTTCAAACCCTTCTGGCAGTTTCCCTTTCTTCACCTCTCCTGCAAAAATGTCTCCTTTATCAGCATCTCTGAAAACCCAGATGAACTTTTGCTCACTCTGTTCTAACCCTATTGCGAGCTCTTTGATCTCTTCATCTGTCATTGTGGTTGTCGTTCCAAACGAAACATATAAAATGGAGTTTGGAGCTTGTTTGTCAAGCCACTCCAAACAGTTGTGTTTGGGGGTATTTGAGTTACGTTTGTCACTGTCTGACCCCAGGTTCGAAGGTCCAATAGCCCATATCAGTTTATTAAACTGGTCCTTTGCTATTAAATCAATGTATGCACCTTCGATTGATCTGCACGAGTTATAGATATATCCAGTTGTGAATTTCAGGAAATCAGCTTGAAGGGTAATGAAATTTATGAATTCAGTTGTGTAGCATCCGTCTAAAGATGGTAGCCCTTCTGGTGGTGTTTCTTCCAGGATGGGTTCTCCATTCAATTGCCACCCGTCGAAGTATGGAGAAAAGCGAGAAGTCGGGTTAAAAGCGTAAGATTCCGCATTTGGAACATTAGCAACGTCCTGAACCACATAAGACATTAGGAGATCGTGGATGACGATAACCCTTCTCGCAGTGCCAGAGATTCTGTGGAGGAGGGCAGCCATTGGCTGGCGGAGGTGTATAGAGGAGTCGACAGTGGGCTGGAGGTGAGTGGGGAATTTGGTGGATCGATTTGGTGTGGGGGGAGGCGAGATGAAATCAGGGGTGGGGAATTCATGGAAATGGAGTTGGGAATTTCGGAGGTGGGTTGTGTTGTTGAACCGGAGTTTAGCCTGGCGGAGGTGGGTGGCGGTGGTGGCATAGTGAATTGGGATGTTGTGGGAGGCGATGAAGCAGGAGAGGTGGAGGAGCTGGTTGAGATGGCTTTGGCATGGAAATGGCACAACTATTACCACCACTTCAGCTTGTTTGGAGATACTACTGAGGTCAAGACTTGGATCTGTACTATGAGTATCCATGAATCTCTCTCTCTCTCTCTCTCTCTCTCTCTCTCTCTCTCGTAATATCAGTTTTATATTTTTTTCAGATCAGCAATGAGTAGAGGACATTCTTTAAAAGGATAGGTATAATCATCTGGTTCAAACGAAATTTGTGATTTCTGAAAATGAATCCCAAATTTTTTTGGAGGACCACCCATTTTTGTTATACTTGTAATTTCTTCCTCCACTTGTGTTTGCCCATCTCTTTCACTTTTCCTGCTGAATTTGTCGTCATGTTGTGTGTGCGTGGGCAAACCTGTGGCGGCTGGGCACAACATTATAATCATCTTGTTCAAACGAAATTTGTGATTTCTGAAAATGAATCACAAATATTGTGGAGGACCACCCATTTTTGTTATACTTTCCTTCTAATTTCCTCCTCCACTTGTGTTTTCCCATCTCTTTCCCTTTTCCTGCTGAATTTGTCAATAACTTTTGGGAAAGGTTGCAAAGTTCAAGTTGAAGACGTCTTTGATTTGTTCGTAATCAATTGGTCTCATGAACAAATCAAAGTTCATGCACTTACTATATACGGATGTCTTAACATGGCACAAGGCACCTAAGACTAATGAGCATGAACTTTGATTTGTTCATGAGACCAATTGATTACGAACAAATCAAAGACGTTAGTTCATGAGACCAATCTTGTCTAGTACTCCATTATAAACCATTCGAGTTTCTGATACGAAAGCCGAGGTTAGTTCAATAGTTGACTAGTTGTATCTATGTGCAATCAGATGTGAGTTTCTGATACGAAATTGGAGCTGTTAGTTTAACAGTTGAGTGTTTGTATGTTTGTGCAATTAGATTTTGGGTTGAATTCTTATCGATAAGAGATGTTGATATGCTTGTTGATGAGTTACGTTGGAATCAAGGCAAAGAAACAGTTTGGGATACGATAGGGTGCGTTGATATAATCTATGCTAATAGATACATGAACAATTCCAATGAGTTGTTGCAGTGCATGGTTTATCTACTTGCCTCGGGGAAAAAAGTAAATTGACACATGAATTGTGGGTACTGAGGGAAAAAAATGGACGAAAAGGTAAATTGACACAAGATGTGTGGGTGTTGAGGAAAAAAGTGGGTGCAAACAGAAGTTCTCAATGTGTTGCCTCTAGCACTGAGAGGAGATTTTGATTTTTGTTGAGTTCTTTTTTTTTTTTTTTTTGTGCACGGAAACTTAAGTAAACGACGGAAAGGAGAGTTTAAAGATCCAAAGTTATTACAAACGAGATACTAATCTCTAATTCTACAAATACCCAGTCCATCTTCAAGCACAAACTGCCTGATGGATTGAGGGGAGACCTCAGTAACCACAAGGTTTTCAGATTGTTCGGCGCCCATATGTGCGAGATGGTTGGCACTTTGATTAGCCTCCCTAAAGATGTGAGAGAGATTGGAATTTGTGTGAGCTAGCAGTGCTTTGGCGTCAAGATGAGATCCAAATTGGGATGGTGTTGTTGGGGCCCTTTGTGATTAACTAAACAACAATGGTTGAGTTCGATTTGATTGACATATTGGCGTTACCCTTTTCCAACATGATGGTGAGCCTGCGATAGATTACTCAGATCTCAGCCTCTAGACTGGACTTGCATGACAGCTTCCCATAATATCCTAGGAGCCATTGACCACAATGATCTCTAAAGAATCCTCCAAACCCAGCTTTGTTGTTCGTCGCATAGACACAACAATCCGTATTAAGTTTCACACCAACTGCCAAAGGGGCAATCCAATTAATTAACACAGTGTCAGAATGGCCATTGGAGAGTGGGGATTTAAAAGCATTGGTAATTTCAGAGGCATACGATATGATATTTCTCGTGCTAAAATTAGGATCAATTCCCACATTTTCGAAACTCATTTTGTTTCGATCCTTCCAAATTCACCAAAGTATAATAGCAAACAGAGTTCTACGAGATACATCATATCCGGATGTTATCCAATCATGGACAGGGCATTCAAATCTTTCTTCTCTCCAATGGCTATTAGGCATGAGGGACCAAATTGGCTTTCTCACACTCTCTGAGAAGATGGGAGCTGTTCTCATTGGATGAGCCGCATCTAGGACAAATTTTTTAGTGACTATCTTCCTATGAGCACGAAGTTGACTAGCAGGCAGGCAGTCTTGCAAAAGAAGCCATAGAAAACCTTTAATTTTTTGAGGTATAGTTTCAACTTCGGGTCATGGTAACGGGTGACATAGTGCACCCGTTAAAGGTACAAAAAGTACACTTTTGCGGGTTTCACTTGTACACTTGTACTTCAAAGTACATCTAAAGTGTAATTTAACGTACAAGTGTACTTTTAAATTGTACTTTTTGTACTCTTAACGGGTGCACTGTGGCACCCGTTAGCATTTCCCTTCAACTTCCAAAGCCATTTCCACCCCACGATGTAACTATCTTCATTATTTAAAAGTTCATATGCAGATGCTACTGAAAAACAAGCCATTGGATGTGGGAGCCAAGTGAGGACAGTCGTTAGATTGATTATACCTTGAAAAGTGAATGCTGAGGATCTCATTGCAAGTAGGATCAGAAATAATATGAGAAAGTACTACTCAAGATTCCAAGTCCCATCTTTATCAATAATTTGTTTAACTTTACCTTGATATCATTGTTCACATGTGGTCCAGGGTACTTCGTGGCCAAGGGTTCATCACCACACCACCAATCAGTCCAGAGGTTGACAGACTCACCATCTCCTATAGTCCATTTTTGCTGAGTTGTGTTGTGGGGTAACACTAAAAGTGTTGATCTTTTTTTATTTTTTTCTTTAAGAGGAAAGTGTTGGTAATTTCCATGAAAATGTACATTAAATGATGAAAAACTAACAAGATTGCTAAACAATAATGCTACACACACAGCAGCCCCACACAGCAACTGCACAGCAAGCAGCTAAACGAAAGGCGAAAGGTGGTGTGGTGGTCGCCACCGGTGGTGGCCATCTTCGTCATCTTCTTCTCTCCTTCCTCTGTCTTCTGTTCAAGCGAAAGGGGAAGGGGACAGGGTTTTCAGATTTGGGAGGAATTTTTGGTTTTTTTTTTTTAAAGCCAAACGACGTCGTTTGGCTGCTTGCTGTGCAGTTGCTGTGTGGGGCTGCTGTGTGTGTAGCAAGTTAAATTTCACGCCTAATTCATAATAGGTTGTGGGAAAGAATTTTAGAAATGCTAGTGGGTGAAGGCGATTTTTTTCCACAAAATATGCGCAAAATGATGTGCTTGTAGTAGTGTAAGTTTCATCTCCGTTCAAATTTTTTTTGTTAGATTCATCTCGAATAGAATTCACAATACAATGCGCAATAGTAAGTTTTGTGCATTTCTTTTCCATTTGTTTTTGCATGTATCCTCCACATGACAATTTTTTTTATTTAAATGCACTCTATATAAAGAATTTATTGCCTTCAATACGAATTTCTTAGCACTTGTTATCATTTTTTTTTGGGTAATTGCTTGTTATTTATTTGAGATCGACAACATTAATATTGTATGCAATATGAAATCCTATCAACCATTTAAATATTGTTTTGAGTTTTATTATTATGGGGTATGAATAATGTTTTTTTTTTCCCAGTAAATAAATATTTGTTTTTTGTTCAGAGGGAGAGAGAACTTTTTCTCTTTTGTATACATATTTCTCTATGAGCAGTTCTACGGTCTTAAAATTTGGATCATAAATTATCCATAAAAGAAATTGTGCGGTCCTGATTTATTTTGTTTCGTGGTCAAATAAAGATAAGTGAATTTGGATTGCATGTTTGTGGGTCGTTCAATTTCTTTGTCCTAGGCTCTTTTTTGGGACAATCTTATTTCTTTATGTACCCTATGAAATTTTCGTACACATTGGTGTGATGTGTTCTGGGTTATTCATTTAAAACAAAACCACTCAAAATGTGGACCAGGTTTCTCTCTGGTACTTGGATGTGTTTGTTTGGGCCCATAAATCCCACCACATCACACTTTAGTTTTCTATTCATTAAGGGTTATTGACTTCCAAACTCCCCTTTCATAATGAATTGACTCTCTTTTATTATCCTGCGGTGATGTGATTTTGCAATGTTGCCCTTTTAAGTGTGATCAGAAATCATTGCAGTGGGGGGATGTGAATTGGAGTGCCCTCAAGTATTTGTGATTTAATGTGATGGTGGCTGTTGAATAGATTCAAAGGTTTGGTTGGGAAGCATGTCTATATGCTGGGTTATGGTCTATTTGGTTGCAAAGAAATGATATGATTTTCAAAGGGAAGGCTCTGAACATACCCGATTTGGTTGAAATCACTCAAACTGGAATTGCAGTTTCCGTCTATGATCCCATCAGTTATTTCAAAAGATGCACACAGTTAGGTATTTTCAGTCATCGAGTGCGTGTTTGATTGGGTGGTTGTGATTCACGTGTGAGTTTGTCGGTCGTTTTCATAGAAGAGAGGATATTTTTGTTCTTTGTGGTGTGTGTTTGATTCAGGTGTGCAAGGTGTTTTTATGGGTAGGGGTTGTGTATGTTTCAAGTAGAGTCAGGCATGACTCTTGTGTGCGTGTGTGGGTGTGTTTTCAGGGATGCTTAGTGATTGCAGATTTAATCTGTTTTCAAAACTTGCAGCAGCATATGATGGCTGCTGCATACTGTTTTCTTTGCTATGTATTTTCTGCAAAAGTGGGCCATCGGATGAACTAGGCCAAATCGGAATGGCTGTGCTATGTGGAATCAAAAGTGGGTCACTCGAAACAATTGCAAAATGAGATGTCATTCTCCAACCTTTGATTATTCTCAACAAACCTCAATAGCATCACCAGTAGTTTAGAAAAACAAAACGGTTCACAAACACCTCATATGCGTTACTATATTGGCCCTCAAGGAGAATCGCCACTCTAGTTGAAAAACTTCAGCTAGACAATACAAGAAGTTTCATCCAAAATCAGCAATAAGATAATCATCAGAAATATTACTAAGCCTATGATACCAACTCACTGTAAACAAAGTTTTAGTATAAATGATAACTAAGTGAGGAAAGCTCAATATTTGTGGGGGGAGAGGGAGGGAGAGAGAGAGAGAGAGAGAGAGAGAAAGAGAGAGAGAGTAACGCCGAAGTTGGGTCTAGAATCGCCGGAGATGGGTCAGCTAGTGATGGAGATGGAGTGGGGATTTCTAGGACAGGGGGAGGAAGGGAGAGGGCTGTCATTTTTGTGGGAGAGAGGAGATAACATGAGGGTAAGAGCGTATAATAACCCAACTTCTAATTTCAGTCATTGGTTTCAGTGGCTGAGATGGAGTGTTGCAAATTGTGTTAATAATTATGTGAGGGGAACGAATTAGAGAAATTACCTGACGAAAGAGGTCAAAAGGTCTTCTTAACAACATAACACCACTCATCCTTGGAAAACATCATCATCCATGGATTTTATTTTATTTTTAAATATGTTGGCTTATACTCCCTCCAAGGATTTTGTCCGGTTTGCGGTTAAGGTTGCCCAACTGTATTTTGTGGGGGTTTATCGTTTGCATGGGCTGCCTTCTTCCGTCGTGTCTGACCAGGATTCGCGCTTTTTAGGGCACTTTTGGTGCTGTTTTGGCGGTTGGCTAATACTAAGCTTGACTTCAGTACTGCCTATCATCCACAAACTGATGGGCAAACAGAGGTGGTGAACCGTTCATTGGGTAAATCTATTGCGTAGCTTGGTTGGGGAACATTTGAAGACTTGGGATTTAAAGCTAAGCCAAGCTGAGTTTGCATACAACCACTCCGTGAACCGCAACACCCGCTTCTCTCCATTCCAAACAGTTTACGGGATTGTGCCGCGGTCACCAATAGACTTGGCTCCGGTTCCTGATTTGAAGCGTGTACACGGAAAGGCCCAGGATTTCATTGACGATCTGCAACAGGTGCATGAAGCGAGTCGACAGCATTTAGAAGCCTCTGTGTGTCAGTATAAACAATCTGTAGACAAGAAGCGTCGCTTGGTGGAATTTGAGGTTGGGGATTTTGTTTATGCTATGCTCACTAAAGATCGTTTTCCTGCTGGAGAGTATAACAAACTTGCAGCCCGTAAGATTGGGCCACTGGAAATTCTTGAGAAAATTAATCCCAACGCCTACAGTTTGAATTTGCCGAGCCATGTGCGAACTGCTGATGCTTTCAATGTTAAGCACTTGATTTTGTTTCTTTGAGATAACTCGTCGTCTGATGAATCCACTTCGAGGGCGAAGTCTTTTCAAGCTGGGGAGGATGATGCAGACCAGGTTGCATCCACGTTCCTTGATCGTTTGGACCGCCTTCGGCCGTTTTAGGAAATAACTAATTTGCTTAATTCCGTTTTTGTTGTCGTTTGTTTTGGCAGCCTTATATTTCTTTCTAGTTTTTTTATTATTCTGCCAATTATTTCCAAATTTCTATTTTTGGTAATTTTCGTAATTTCTTTGATTTTGGCTTGATTAGCAAGTCAAATCTTTTGTTATTTGATCCCTAGTTGGATTAGCTTTTGTTATTTGATTCCTAGTTGGATTAGGGTTACTTTGGCCCTATAAGTATCATTGTAAGCCTAATGGTAGAACTCAGTTGTTTATGAATTAAAGAAAACGAGTTTATACTCAAAATTGGTTGTTCAAGGAGAGAGAATCTCTGGCTCAATCGTTGTTTGTGATTGTCCTCGTTTCACGTCGTTCTTAATCATACGCTTCGCTGCATCATGTCTTTAGTGCCAACATTTTTATTTTGGGATGTCCCTTACCATAAAAAAATGTATTCGAGTGCTCAAAAGTAAATGCTAAACATAGATGGAGCTTGTGAGTGGGGAGCACCCAAGTTAGGGGATGTGCATACAATTTCACAACAAGGGTAGAGGGTTCCAAACGAGCTGAATTAAGCTATATCCTGTTGAGCTTGGCTTGGTTCGATAAAATATTAGTATAGCATGAGCTTGGTTCGTCTAAAATTTTTCAAAGTCTGGGCTCTTCTTGATCTTGCTTGTTTGAGTTTAACATACCAAATCAAGTGGAATTTAGGCTCAAGTTTGGCTCTTTTTAAATTTACAAAGTTCGGGCTCAACTCATCAAAACTCTTCAAACCCAAATGAGCCGAATTTATGCTCTAGCTTGGATAATTTTCACACAATCTACCAATGTTGCCTAATACTACCTCCGTCCCTTTTTAGTGTGTTTCTCGTAAATCCAACTTATTAAAGAAATATCATCATTACGCCTTTTACATTAACTTTTACCTAAACTTTATACTTTTTACATAAACTTTTACCTTCACTTTCCAAAATTATCCTCTGCTTTTACCTATTAACTCTTTACCACTAACTTTTCAAAAGGGCAAAATGATAATTGTACAAACTTTTATCCATTAAATTTAAAAAATATACATTAATTAAGGGGCCACTTAGCCAAAAATCCAAAACATTTGGCAATTTTAAAGGGAAGGACAAGGAACTTTTGCAATCGAATATAAAAACAAAAAAACATTTGCCATTTTTAAAAGGAAGAACAAGGAACTTTTGCAATCGAACATAAAGACAAAAATAAAATTAGTGAAGTGTTACTAATTTTTAAAAATTTTGAGCATAAAATTAAAAAAAAATCACCACCCCAAAAAAAAATTAGTAACGTGTCACTAATTTTTAAAAATTCAAATTTCAAACATAAAATTCAAAAAAATCACCACTCCACCTCCGGCCGACTACCACCCCACCTCTAGCCGAGCACTTTCGGCGACCAAAAAAATTAGTGAAGTGTCACTAATTTTTAAAAATTCAAGTTTCAAACATAAAATTCAAAAAAATCAACACCCCACCTCCGGCCGACCACCACCCCACCTTTGGCCGACCACTTTCGGCGACCAAAAAAATTAGTGAAGTGTCACTAATTTTTAAAAATTCAAATTTCGAACATAAAATTCAAAAAAATCAACGCCCCACCTCCGGCCGACCACCACCCCACCTCTGGCCGAGCACTTCCGGAGACCAAAAAAATTAGTAAAGTGTCACTAATTTTTAAAAGTTCTAATTTTGTACAGAAAATTCGAAAAAATCAACTCCTGCCTCTTGACCAAACACCACCCCATCTCCAGCCGACCACTTTCGGAGAAAAAATAATTAGTGAAATGTCACTAATTTTTGAAAGTTCTAATTTCATACCAAAAATTCAAAATTCAAAAAAAAAAAAAAACAATAAAACAATGTCAGCTAACTTCTCATTCACTTGTCAAATAAATTCCATTTGTTAGAACAGTTGTTAGTTAATCATTAGCGGGTTAACCTGATTATCATGTTTCCTATTAATCATCAGAAATACTAAGCCTATGATACCAACTCGATCACTGTAAACAAAGTTTTAGTATGAATGATAACTAAGTGAGGAAAGCTCAATATTTGTGGAGAGAGAGAGAGAGAGTAATGCCGAAGTTGGGTCTAGAATCGCCGGAGATGGGTCAGCTGGTGATGGAGATGGAGTGGGGATTTTTAGGGCAGGGGGAGGAAGGGAGAGGGCTGTCATTTTTATGGGGGAGAGGAGGAGATAACATGAGGGTGAGATAGTGTAATAACCCAACTTCTAATTTCAGTCATTGGTTTCAGTGGTTGAGATGGAGTGTTACAAATTGTGTTAATAATTATGTGAGGAGAACGACTTAGAGAAATTACCTGACGGAAGAGGTCAAAAGGTCTTCTTCACAACATAACACCACTCATCCTTGGAAAACATCATCATCCATGGATTTTATTTTATTTTTAAATATGTTGGCTTATACTCCCTCCGTCCCTTTTTTAGTGTCAACATTTTTATTTTGGGATGTCCCTTAATTAATGTATATTTTTAAAATTTAATGGATAAAAATTTGTACAATTATCATTTTGCCCTTTTGAAAAGTTATTGGTAAAGAGTTAATGGGTAAAAGTGGAGGATAATTTTGGAAAGTGAAAGTAAAAGTTGATGTAAAAAGTATAAAGTTGAGATAAAAGTTAATGTGAAAAGCATAATGATGATATTTTTTTAATAAGTTGGATTTACGAGAAACACACTAAAAAAGGGGACGGAGATAGTATCAGGCAACATTGGTAGATTGTGTGAAAATTATCCAAGCTGGAGCATAAATTCGGCTCATTTGAGTTTGAAGAGTTTTGACAAGTTGAGCCCGAGCTTCGTAAATTTAAAAAGAGCCAAACTCGAGCCTGAATTCCGCTTGATTTGGTTTGTTAAACTCAAACAAGCAGGATCAAGCTGAGCCCAAACTTTGAAAATTTTAGATGAACCAAGCTCGTGCTATACTAATATTTTATCAAACCGAGCCAAGCTCAACAGAATATAGCTTAATTTGGTTCGTTTGGAACCCTCTACCCTTGTTGTGAATTTGTTTGCACATTCCCTAACTTGGGTGCTCCCCACTCACAAAGCTCTGTCTATGTTCAGCATTTACTTTTGAGCATTTGAATACATATTTTTTTTTTTGGGGCGGAGTTAAGGGGCATACCCCAAAAACATACAAAATAGGCACAAGGTCATCAAAACCATTTGAAACACATCCTTCCAAATCCTAGGATACAAAGAACGACAAAGCGAAAACAAATGCTAAAACCCCCAACTTCAAGCAGCTGCAAAAACCTTGAATGAAATACTCCAATCAAAACACAACTTATTCTCATCAGACTTCGTCAGCAATCACAGCGTGAGTAATATGATTAGCTTCCAAACTCTTGCTTTGAAAGATACGTCGATTACTCTCCTTCCACAAGTGATAGATAACTGCTGCACATGATAACTTCAAAAGCAAATGACGAAGACTAGTTTCACTTCTATGTCCACTTATCTATGCAAGCTCATTAGTCAAAGGCATGCCAAGTCTAGAAATGGTGAAATACCATTTTCTTCAATAGTAACTTATGCCACACAATAGAGGAGAAAGGGCAACAAAAGAAGAGATGCCCATGAGACTCACCATCATGATCACATAAGACATAAGTAGTCGAGTTAACCCCAACTGTGAAGTCTATCTTTGGTAGCCAATCTCCCAAAAACGCATAACCATTGAATTACAAAGAACAAAATAGGCTCTGTTTGGTTCTGTATTGCCAACATCTTATGGCTTGTTTGGATGATTGTTTCGCATAAGCCACATAGGTCACCAAAAGTAAAATTTGTTGGAAAATTAGATGACTAGCTTGTAATTGCTCTTATGCTTCTCCATTGTTAAGCTATAGGTTTTCCTATACAGTTTCCTTTTTCGATGGGGAGAGGATTCTTTTGGGGAAAGAATGTTGTTACTGTGTTCATGGATAACTTGTCGGAAGATTTTCTCTAAGTATGGCTATGTCATTGATGCATTCATTCCTGAGAAGAGGAGCAAGAGATTCTCCTCCACATTTGGGTTTGTCAGATATTGTGGTATGAAGGAAGCCGAGGTCGCCAGTGAATCTCTAAATGGTATTGTGATCAAGCTAGGTATAGGAAGATGTTGGTTAAACTGGCAAGGTTTGGTTCAGACACAGGTGCTGGAGGTTTTGAGAGGAGGGAAGCGCTTAGGACCTCTGAGCTTGGTAAGGAAACAGAGTTCGGAGATGGGAATATTCAGAGTATGTTACAGTATAAGAAGGCTGTTGGCAAATCTTATGCGGAGGTAGTGACAGGCACAACCTGTGTTGAGCCTAGACATATCAATATCAACGATTGCCCGGCTGACTGGCTGTCTAGGAGTGTTGTGGCAAAGCTTAAATCGCGCTCTGCCATGGATTCCATTAGAGAAGCTCTACATTACAAGGGTGCTTCAGAGATTGCGATTAAGGATATGTGAGGCTTGAGGGTCGTTTTAACGTTCCCCACCACCATTCAGATGGAGTCTTTGTTTAATGGTGGGGAGTTAAGTTGGATTCTCAGCTGGTTGGATGGAGCCGTCAAATGGAGCCCCGATCTTTTGGATACCAGTAATAGATTTGTATGGATTTCCTGCTATGGGGTCCCTATCCATGGTTGGTGTTGTGCAACGTTTCGAATTATTGCTCAGCGATGGGGGGAGATCGTGTCCATTGAGGAAGCCACAGCTCAAGGGCTTTCTTTCGCTGTCGGAAAGGTCTTGATTTCTACAAATGTTTGGGACAGAAATAACGAGGAGGTTCACCTTGTAATTGAAGGGAATGTTTATGTTGTCAAAGTTGTGGAAGAGCAGTTGGGGGTCCAGGGTCATTGCTCTTGTTGCGGCATTAAACCTTCCAAGTCGGATGAGTTGTCTAACTCTATGGATGACTCGGTGGAGGATTCAAATTCAAATCGCGGGGAGGGACCAAAAGTCGACCCTATTGTCAGTCCCCATGCTGAGGAGTCACTTCCTCCTGTTACACTTTCGGCTGCCGCTGTTGTGTCTGGCGTTAATTCCAAGGATTGCAATCCTGATGAATTTAATGCCAATAATAAGCTTGTAACAGAGAATTCAGCGAAATTGGCAAGAAATCCCAGAATTGGGCTTACTTTTATTGATTTAGGAACAATTACAATTGAGAAGGAGAGTTACAGTAGATAGAGGAGAAATCAGAGAAGAGGAAGAAAGAGAAATGTAGTTATGAGAGAGTAGAGATGAGAGAGAAAGTAATCTGCTCAACCCCCTTCATTTTCCACCGTTCTCCATCTCATATTCCCTCCTCCACTTGCAACCGACCTAACAAACTTTGTAACAAAACAATTAATAGAATTTACAGAATTACACCCATCCCCCTTACAATATTCAGCATTTGTACCGTAGACCACAATTCTTATCAACACTCACCCCTCAAAGAACAACCTTGTCCTCAAGGTTGAAAAGCTGGAAATCTTTGGTGCAAGTCATACCAGGATTCCCACGTCGCATCCTCTGGAATAGAGTTACTCCATTGCACCAAAACCATGGTATGTGGTTTGTTATGATGCTTGACTAATTTGCGATCCAAGATAGCAAAAGGCTCCAGCTGTATCTGGCCATCTTCTCCAGTCAAAGGCAAAGTGGTTTGGACCACTGTATGGTGACCCAACTTCTTCTTTAATAGTGAAACATGGAAGACAGGATGGATCTTAGAAGAGGGAGGTAAGGCCAGCTTATAAGCTACTGGTCCCACTCTTTGAATGACTTCATACGGACCAAAGTATCTTGGAACCAACTTTGCATTTCTTCTGAAAGCCACAGTCACCTGTCGAAAAGGTTGGAGTTTAAGGTAAACCCAATCGCCCACCACGAACTCTCTCTCAGTTCTATGAGAATCAACTATCTGTTTCATCCTGTTCTGAGAAACTGCAAGATGTTCTTTTAATATTTTGATCATAGCCTCTCTGTCTTGAAGCAAAACTTCTGTCGCACCCACATTAGTACCCCCAGGAGTGTAATGTTTATAGTTAGGAGGGGATTGGCCATAAAGAGCCTCATATGGAGTGATGCTAGTAGATATGTGGTAGGTGGTGTTATACCACCACTCTGCCAATGGAAGCCACTTGACCACCCTTTTGGTCTGTCACTAGTTAGGCATCTTAGGTACCCTTTGAGACATCTGTTCACAACCTCTGTTTGGCCATCCGTCTGAGGGTGATAAGCTGTACTGAGGCACAGTAGAGTACCCTGTAGGTGGAACAACTCCTTCCAAAAAGTGCTAGTAAAAATAGGGTCTCTGTTAGACACAATAGAATGAGGCATTCCATGTAGTTTAAAAATGTGGTCCAAGAAGGTTTGTGCCACTGTTGTAGCAGTATAAGGATAAGTTAGAGGGATAAAGTGGGCATACTTACTAAGTCTGTCTACTACCACAAAAATCACTGTCTTAGAGGCAAAAGCAGGCAACCCCTCAATAAAGTCCATGGAGATGTCACTCCACAGCCTTGTAGGAACTAGTAGAGGTTGTAATAGTCCTGGCAGAGCTACAGTTTTATTCCTTTGGCAAGTGTCACACTTTGCCACAAACCTCAGAACATCTTGCTTCATTCCCTTCCAAAAGAAGGCCTGTTTGAGTCTGTGGTAAGTTCTTAATCCTCCTGAATGACCTCCTATTGGACTGGCATCGGGTTCTTTGAGGAGCATGAGCCTGAGCTTTTCATCATTCCCTACCACCAACTTGGTCTTGTAGTACATGTGATGTTGCCACAAGAAAGAGGCATGACTGTTGGGGTCTTGCTGCAGGTCATTGATGATTTGCTGCAATTCCGAGTCATTTTGCCAACTGGCTTGAAGATCTTTCACCCAACTGCACACCACCACAGAGATAGCTGCCAAAGTCCCTTGTGATGCTGTGCTTGGTACGACATCTTTTCTAAGTCCAGACAAGGCATCAGCAGCAGCATTTGTCTTACCACTCTTGTATGTAATCTCATAATCAAACCCCATAAGCTTAGACAACCATTTTTGCTGCATGATTGTGGTAACCTTCTGCTCCAAGAGGAATTTCAGACTTTGATGGTCCGTTCTGATGACAAAATGTCTTCCCAACAAATAGTGTCTCCACTTGGTGACTGATTTAACCACAGCTAGAAGCTCTTTCTCATAGGTTGAAAGACCCAAAGTAGTAGGAGATAGTGCCTTGCTGTAAAATGCTATTGGTCTGGCCTCCTGCATAAGCACAGCTCCAATACCCTTCCCGGAAGCATCACACTCCAAAACAAAAGGTTTTGTGTAGTCTGGCAAGGCTAGGACTGGGGCAGTGGTCATGACCTCTTTTAATTGAGCAAAAAGCTTTGTCAGCTTCTATCCCCTGTCTAAAGGAATCTTTTCTAAGCAAGAGGTTGAGAGGCTGGCAAATCTTGCCATAATCTTTGATGAACCTTCTATAATAGCCAGTCAATCCTAGGAATCCTCTTAAAGCCTTGAGGGACTATGGTGTGGGCCAGTTAACCACGCTATGTATTTTACTTGTGTCTGCAGAAACTCCTCGTTCATCTATTATGTGCCCCAAGTACTCCACTTTTTGTTGCCCAAAAACACACTTCGACAATTTTGCAAATAGTTGGTGTTCTCTTAGTTTAGTTAGTGTCATGGACACATGTTGTAAATGGTCTGACCACTGCTTGCTGTAGATCAAGATGTCATCAAAAGAGACTAAAACAAATTTGCTTAAGTATGGCCTAAATACCTCATTCATCAAACTTTGGAATGTGGAGAGAGCATTGGTTAAGCCGAAAGGCATTACCAAGAATTCATAATGCCCCTCATGAGTCCGGAATGCAGTTTTGTCTATATCCCTTGGATGCATCCTTATTTGGTGGTATCCAGTCCTAAGATCAAGCTTTGAAAAAAATTTGGCCCCATGCAATTCATCCAACAACTCATAAATTATGGGAATACGGAATTTGTCCTTAATAGTGTCTTTGTTTAAGGCCCTGTAGTCTATGCACATTCTCCAAGTATTGTCTTTTTTTTTAACTAACAATACTGGAGAGGAGAAGGGAGATACACTAGGTCTAATAACCCCAGTATCCAACATTTCCCTTACTATATTTTCTATTTCATTCTTCTAGATGTAAGGGTATTTATATGGTCTAATGTTTGGTGGCGGAATGCCCTGTTTAAGAAGAATTTGGTGGTCATGTGTTCTAACAGGGGGTAACTCTTTAGGGATACTAAACACATCATCATAAGTGTTCAAAATGTGTAGAATATTAGGAAGGATGACAGAACTACCTCATGTGTTGATTCAGCATGAATGCTGCACACCTGGGCCATGACTCCAATAACTTCTTTGTTGACCATATGTTGCATTCTCTTGGCATCCATTAGCTGTACCCCAGTGTTACTATCCCCTTTCAGTACATGCGTCTTTCCTAACACAGTGAACTCCTTTTGCAGCTATTTGAAATCCCACAGCACAGGCCTAGGCCCAAGGGTGGACAACCATTGCACTCCTAAAACCATGTCACACCCTCCCAGAGGTAGCAACCTCATTTCAGCAGTAAAGGTAGTCCCTTGCATGTACTATTGGCAATCCTTAACCATGGCCTTGCTACTTATGCTTGTGCCATCTGCCACAGTCACATTAAGAGGGCTAGTAGCTTGAATAGTGGCTCTAGTTCTTTTAGCTACCTTAGGGTCCATAAAATTGTGAGTGCTGTCTGAGTCGATGAGAATGTGCACCATACTCTTCTTGATATGCCCAATAACCTTCATAGTTCTATAAGATTGTATACCAGAAAGTGCATGCACATATATTTGAAACTCTTCTTGGTGAAGTTCTTGTTGTGCTTCCTCAAAAGTGTCATCCTCTTCATCTTCTGCCACAATCATGAATAACTGCTTCTTCTTGCAAACATGTCCCCTATAATACTTTTCGTCACAGCCAAAACACAACCATTTTGGTCTTTTGTCATCAAAATCTTTTTGAGTCAACTTTTTAACAGGCCCTCCTGACTCCAAAACTCTGGTGTTAGGTCCAACTTCTGTGGTTTTAGGGGAATAGGACTGATGGGAAACAGGGGATTTTGGGTTGGGATACACCTTCCCTTTCTTGGCTATGGCTTCCAAGGTTTCTTCTTGCAAACGTGCCAAACCCATGGCTTGTGAGATAGTCCTGGGCTGAAACATTTAGACCCCAATTTTTACCTCCTCCTTCAACCCACTCACAAAACAACTGATAAAGAATTCCTCATTTAACCCACTAGTTTTGGTGGCCATTTCTTCAAACTTGTCTTGATACATTCTTACAGTACTCTACTGTTTGATCTTGGTTAGTTGACCAACGGCATCTTCAAAAACATTATCCTCAAATTGTTGACGCAAAACCCTAGAAAATTCAGCCCAAGTTCGAAGGGTTTGAGATTTTTCATACCATCTAATCCAGTACATAGCCCTATTATCTAGATGTAAAGAAGCTAATAGCACCTTCTGTGTTTCATCCACAACGTTAAGTTCAAAGAATTTCTCACATTTGTAAATCCAAGATTCAGGTTCCTCTCCCGAAAATTTTGGAAAATCAAGTTTGGGTTGGAAACCCCTAAATGGCCCTTGATTCAGATGGGGATTAGGCAGCAAGGGTGGAGAAGACGATGATGGTATAGAAGATGAAGATGATACCTTTTCAGACAACTATTCGTATTTCAAGTTTAGAGTCGTGATCAATTGAGTAATCCCATCCATGGAATTTTTCATCCTCTCCATGGTGACTGCATGACGATCTGCGGTCTTTGTTAGCCTTCGAATGGAATCATCCAAACGCTTAATCTCTTGTGAACGAGTGTTCTCCGCCATTTCCAATCCTCCACGGCCAAGAATCTTTGGCTCTGATACCACTAATAAGCTTATAACAGAGAATTCAGCGAAATTGGCAAGAAATCCCAGAATTGGGCTTACTTTTATTGATTTAGGAACAATTACAATTGAGAAGGAGAGTTACAGTAGATAGAGGAGAAATCAGGGAAGAAGAAGAGAGAAGAGAAATGTAGTAATGAGAGAGTAGAGATGAGAGAGAAAGTAATCTGCCAACCCCCTTCATTTCCCACCGTTCTCCATCTAATATTCCCTCCTCCACTTGCAACCGACCTAACAAAATTTGTAACAAAACAATTAACAGAATTTACAGAATTACACCCATCCCCCTTACAATATTCAACATTTGTACCTTAGACCACAATTCTTATCAGCCAAGGTAACTGGGCATGCTAACTTAGACTCTGGGCCTGATGCTTTTGGGCCTAAGGAGATGGATTGGGCTATGGCAGAAGGTAGTAGGTTGGAGACTGGGCTACAGCTTCCTCTTTCTGAAGATGATGGAGCTTGCAATTTCGGCCTTCGGTCAGCTCACGTTGGCTTGACTAGTGTGGAGGATTTTGAGCCCGGGCCTAGTATTTTTGTGGAGTTAGTTGCTGATCCTACTCCTTTAACCTCCCTGCCTGGGCCGGATGTAGTTACTACGGTTGATGAGGGATGTTCTTTGCATAATGGGGAGATTCCTGGTCGTAAGAAGAAGTCATGGAAGCATATTTTAGGAAGTTCCGAAGAACAGTGTCCAATGCAAACTCATGGCAGAAGGAGAAAGAATACGAAACAAGTGGTGTTTAGATCGGCGATCGCGGCAACTTCGCTATCCATTTCATCCGAGGGTATTCGTAATAGGAATCAGCTCCTTCTTAACAGTTCTCAAGCCATCTGGGCGATGGGGAAAATTGTGGGGGGAGTTGCTGATGGGCCTGAAGAAGAAATTATCAGCAAGTTGGTTGAAATTGAAGATGCTCGCAAGGAAGGGGTAGGGTGCGTTGGGGGGCTTTCGTGATTCCCCGGGTTCCTTTCAGGGTGTTGTCGGTCGCGATGTCAGGTGCTTGTGAGGTGTTCCAGGTGTGCTCTTATGAGGTCTTTTTGCGTTTTCGGGGATAGGTGCAGTGGGTGATCGGGTGGTATAGGCGTGGGTGTTGGATAGTTATTTCTTGATGGTGGTTTGGCGGTTTTTGTCAGGCGTGGGGCTCGTTCCGGGGGTTCTTCCGACAGTTTTTGTTTAGTTGAAGTCTTTTCAACTTCTTGTTTTTCTGTTTAGCTTATTAAAAAAATCGAGAGGCGAGAGGGTAGGATTAGTTTTTGCGAGCAGCAGCAGTAGGAGGGATTGGTCTCTTCAGTGCTCTCTCAATGCATTTCTTTTCCTATTGTAATGATTTTATCTTTTATCCTTTGGATAATAAATTTTTTTTTTGCCGATAAAAAAAAAAACTTCTTTGTCCAGGGTTGGTCTTGACATTTTTAAAACCCAAGGCAAATTCAAAAATATAAAGCCGTTTTTGTACTTCAAAAGAAAACTGATAAAAAGATAAACTCACCTTCACGAAGAAAAATTATTTGAATTTAAAGTGACAATTTTTCAAAATTATGTACCATTAAAACAATTTGGTACAATTATCACTCTAATGCCATATTTATAGCGATAATAAATTATTATACTTCGTATTATTTTGAATCTATTTGCTTTCTAGACATCTATTAATTTAATGAACACTACAAAACTTTTTGAGTACGTACGTAGTTGACAATTTATTTAAAGCGTAAGGCGAAAGCCCTGCCCGCCTTGGCTTTACGATTTTTTTGAATTTTTTTTAGATTCGCATATATTTTTTGGATTAATCACTCATCTCAATAAGAGAAGTCTAGAAGTAAAAAAATTAAGACCAAAAGAAAAAAAAAAAAAAAAAAAAAAAAGTTAACTAAGGACAAAAAAAAAAAAACCAAACAGTTGTCTTTTTTTCTTTTTCTTTTTTTAAAGTGTTGTCTTATATGAACTTTTTCAACTTCAGCTTGCAAGTGATGGCTAACTTATGCAGTAGAGCTTTGAATGCCCCATACTACATCCCGAGATCGAATCTTGTTCCCCCTCCCCTATATAATAGATTAGGAATGACGAATGACGAATGACCAAAAAAAAAAAAAATCAACTCGTATTTTTATATTTTTCTGATTCATCTCCTCAATATGAATATTAATCCCCAAAAAAATGATGAAAAGATATACCAAGAATATGAAACAGAAAGTCTGGAGGCACATACTCTCAACCACATACCAGCCACCCCCACTCATGTGAGCTTACTTTGAGGTCCCACACGAGTGATCGAAGCCGCTCAATTTGTTTAGAGTATTTTTCTAAGGGTCCCTGAAAAAAACCAGCTCAATCGGATACCCGTAAAAGCTCGATTGATTCATTAAAGTTTCAATTCCTGAATCGAACGGACCAAAACTTTAACAAACTTATCAAGCCTTTCCTAATATCTGATTGAGCTGATTTTTTTCAAAATCCCTTAAAAACATATTTCAAACAAATTAAGCGGCTCCGATTATTCGTATAGGACCTCGAAGTACGTCCCACACGAGTGGGTGTGTTCGGTATGTGACTGAATGAGTGTGCCTGTAGAAAGACTCAATATGAAAAGTAAAAAACATCGACAAAAAAAAAAAATCAATAGACAAAAAATGTAGGAGAATCAAGCCTAGTCTATTATTGTGTTGAAATAGCTACCCTCAGGAGCATGTACGGTGTTCCACTTGTAAATTCATGAGCCATCTCTTTTATTAGTTAGCGAAATTAATTGAGAATTCAATTTTTGGTGACATAATAAGAGCATCTTTAAAAGATATTTCAAAATTTAGTTTCGAAATTGTACGTTGTTATCACATCTTAAAAGGGATCACATCTTAAAAGGGTCACTTTACGTGGTATGTACTCCACCAGATCCTTCAAATTATAATATTTTATGACATTTTATAAACATTTAGTTTTACTGATGTAAAAGTAAAATGATACACCCTATACGCTAAATTTTTTAGTCACTTTACATTGGTAATCTACATTAATTACTTTTTGCAAGAGAAAGATTAATTTAATCGGGTATATAATCACTTTCTAGAAAATTTTGGAAACTCATGTTCAAGTTAAAAAAAAAAAGAAAAAAAAAAAAAGAATGATGGTATTGTGTTTTGTATTGAAGCAGGTAGAAAATGAGTTTTTTTTTTTGTGTGAAGTTGTGAAGCATGACTTTTTTTTTTTTTTTTCTTGGGTTGGCAAAGCAAAACATTTGCTATTTAATGTTGCAGGGGAAAAAGGGGGGAAATTTCCAACAATAATGCAATTGAATTGCACAAAAAAAATACTAATATTTTGAGATTTGAGGGGCGAGGAGTGTTCTTTAACTTTGAAGACGGAGAACAGAAATTTGAAGGGTGTCTCAAATTATTTGGTGTTTGAGGAATTGCTAGAGCACTTATTTTATCTTATCCCTCAAATTTTTTGAAATTTCACATTTAAGAAGTGTGCAGGAGATGCTCTAAGAATTCATAATTTCATATAGTTACATTCGCTGACTCACCCCTTACGAAAAGCGTTTGACCAAATCAAAGTACTTGCTAGATGCGTAAGGGAATATGTCACGTCGTTTGAGCATCGGGTTGCAAACGAGTTAAATTGAGCTGATCGAGCTTTATAGTAGTGTTCAGTTTCGTTCATTAAGTGTTTAAGCGAACTTGAGCCGATCTCGAACTCAACAAAATTTGACGAGCCGAGCTTCCCTAGGCTTGAGTCGAATTCGAACTTGTTCACGAGCATTAAAAAATAAAAAATATTAGATATTTATCCTTTTATATAGGTCTAGAACTACTAATAAAATTTTTATTTTTTACATAAATAATAAGTTCATACATGTAAAAAAAATTATAAAAACATATTAAAATGTAAGTATATACTCCCTCCGTTCCTTTTTAAGTGTAGCACTTTCAATTTTGAGTTGTTCTAAATATGTGTGTTGAAAAGTTAGTAGGTATTATTATATTGATAATGATAATTAGTGGAAAGTAGACGTAAAAGTTGTAAAAGTTGATGTGAGAGAGTTGGAATTACGAGGCTATACACTTAAAAATGAACGGAGGGAGTAGTACTTTTAAAGGTATACATGTACAAGTTATAAAATTTTCATTATGTACATGTAAAACTTTATATACATTGAAGGTTACATGTGAAAATTTATGAGATATTTACATATATTCTGGGTTCGCGAGCCGAACCGAGCCCAATACTGTTAAGTTCAAGTTCGGCTCATTTAATAATTGAGCCTAAAATTGAGTTCAGGTTCGGCTCGTTTAGTTCCCAAACCGAACTCAAACAAGCTTTTACCGAGTCAAGCTTCAAATAATTCATGAATGACTTGGTTCATTTGCAGTCCTTTGTCCTTTGTGCGTAGCGAAATATCTCAACCTATTTCTTACGCACCATGACTTTGATTACTTTTTGTAAGAAAATGATACACCTTTTACACTGATTTTTTGTAGCCACTTTATATTGGTCATCTACTTTAATTACTTTTTGTAAGAAAAAGATTAAATTAATCGGATGTATAATCACTTTCTCGAAAATTTTGGAAACTCATGTTAAGTTAATAAAAGAAAAAAAAAGAAAAAAAGAAAAAGAGATGGTATTGTGGTTTTGTATTGAAGCAGGTAGAAAATGAATTTTTTTTTTTTTGGTGAAGTTGTGAAGCTTGACTTTTGAAATTAATTTCCCACAATAATGCAATTGAATTGTACAATTAAAGAAGTAATAGAGTAATAATATATGGAGATTTGAGGGGTGAGGGGTGTTCTCTGACTTTGAAGAGAGAGAATGGAAATTTGAAGGTTGTGTCAAATTATTTTTGGTGTTTGAGAAATCTGCTTTTTTTTTTTTTTTAATGGCAAAATTTTTATTCATCTTTGAAAACAAATTACAAAGATTAAAAAAAGAATCCAAGTAACAAGGCATCAAGACGAAGAAGGGGCAGACCCATAAAGAATACTCCTCTCACACCAAAAGACGCATGCCGCTAGGAACCAAAAGGAAAAACACAGTTAGGTCGTATCCCAATTAGGTCGTCATTTTGGCGAAGGTGACTTTGTCACTGCCCGGTTGGAGGTTCCATATGCACATTGCCTGATTTCTGCTGTTTGTTTGTTGCTTGGTTGTCTCTTGGTCAACCTTAAAACTTTTTGCGTCTCGAGAAGCAAATGATAGTTGTAGGTTAGGGGTCCAACTCTATTGGTTTCCTTTTCCTCGTTTGATGTTTTTTCTCTTGCTCCTTTTAATCTTGTATCCTTGATATTTGATTAATAAAATTTTTTTGCCGTTCAAAAAAAAAAAAAAAAAAAGGAAAAACACAACCTGATGCTGGCAAGGAGCCAACCAAAACCCCCAACAAGAAAATACACCAAAAAAATAAAAAACCTAAACCAAACTCTCCTTACAAAACCCAACCAAAACGACCAAAACAAACACCTCAAGTTATTTATCTGAGAAATCTGCTAGAGCGCTTATTTTATCTGATCCCTCAAATTTTTTAAAATTTGACATTTAAGAAATGTGCAGGAGATGCTGTAAGAATTCATATAGTTACAATAGCTGACTCACCCCTTACGAAACGCGTTTGACCAAATCAAAGTACATGCTAGATGCGTAAGGGAATATGTCACCATGTTTCTGCGTAAAGGAATATGTCACCATGTTTCTGCGTCGGGCTACAAACTAGTCAAATTGAGTTGTGCTTTAGAGTGTTCAGATTCGTTTATTAAGTTTTTAAGTGAACTCGAGCCGAGCTCGAATTCCACGAAAATTTGGCGAGCCGAGCTCAAGCTGAGCTTCCTTAAGTTTGAGTCGAACTCGAACTTGTTCACCAGCCGTAAAAAATTAAAAATATTAGATATTTATATTTTATACAGGTATAGAACTAGTAATAAAATTTTTATTTTGTACATAAATTATAAGTTCATACAAATACAAAATTATAAAAACATATTAAAATGTAAGTATATAGTACTTTTAAAGGTTTATACATGTACAAGTTATAAAATTTTTATTATGTACATGTAAAACTTTATATATATTGAAGGTTATATTTGAAAATTTATGAGATATGTACATATATTCCGGTTCGTGAGTCTAACCGAGCTGAATACTGTCTGGTTCAAGTTTGGCTCATTTAATAATTGAGTTCAAGTTCAGCTCGTTTAGTCCCCGAACTGAACTCGAACTAGCTTTTACCAAGTCAAGCCTCCAATAGTTATGAATGGCTTGGTTCATTTGCTGCCCTTTGCGCGTAGCGAAATATGTCAACCTATTTCTTACACATGATGACTTTGATTTCAAGATGTCTAGGCAGTAAGTGGTGGTTAGCTCATGCGGTGGAGTTCTTGGATGTCCCACACTGCATCCCGGGATCGAGTCTCATCCCCCCTCTCCCATGTAATAGATCAGTGGCGACTCCAGAAATTCGGAAGCGTGGGGTCAATCACAAAAATTAAAATACTTTTGCCAACAATAAATTAAAGAAAAATATCACGGTAATGGCAACTCAAAATCTCGTTTAAAAAAATCACATTTAATGAGAAGCAACTTTCATAAACTACTTGTCCTTATCAAAAAAACAAAACGAGTGATTGAGATTCAAACAAGCTATATAAAGAAGCAACTTTCATAAATTTTTAGGAGTTATCCTGTGGTGTCACCACCAAATTTAGAGGGTTCATTTGTAATTTTTTAGAAAATTTTAAGATAATAGTAGTAGTTTTTTTCCTTCCCGTGGGGTCGGCTGACCCCACTCTTCATTACCTGGCGTCGCCAGTGTAATAGATTAAGAATGACGAATAAAAAAAGAAAAAGAAAAAAAATGTATCGGCTAAGTTATGCGTACTTCAACTAATTTTGGAGATCAATCTCAAGTTCAATAGCAAAAGTTCCATATGAACTAGCATTAAAAGAATATATAAAAATACTAGCAGTTTAGAGCCTGAAACCCTATAAGAGAGAGACAGAGAGACAGAGTGAGAGCAAAGCTAAAGTATACAGAGGAGATCGACTACGTCCTTATAAATTGTACAGTAGTTCAGAAGGATTCGGAAGAGCCAGACACCATCTCAAAAGGTCTTTTTCATATTCTCTTACTCATACAGGAAAAGATACCATCTATGGATACCAAAAAATCTCGAGTTGAAGTAATAGTAGTGCCATCATTCCCATGGCAAAGCCATCTCAACCAACTTCTCCACCTCTCCTGCCTCATCTCCACCACCTACAACATCCCCGTCCACTACGCCACCACCTCCACCCACCTCCGCCAGGTCAAACTCCGTTTCAACTCCCAAACCCACCTCCAAAATCCCCATATCCACTTCCACGAATTCCCCACCCCCGATTTCCTCTCTCCTCCGCCCGACCAAAATTCCTCCAACAAATTTCCTTCACATCTGCAACCTTCTTTTGATGCCTCTATCAACCTCCGCCACCCCACCGGAATGCTCCTCCGCAAGATCTCTGCCACCGCCAGACGGGTAGTCGTAATCCACGACACCCTCATGGCTTATGTGGTTCAGGATGTTGCTACCATTTCTAATGCAGAGTCCTATATCTTTAGCCCTGTTTCTGCTTTGAATATGTCTTTCAGATCATTGAAGGATCTTAAATCCTTACATTCACTTGAAGAGCTGAAAGAGCTACCATCTATCGAAGGAAATATGACTCCGGAGGCCCACAAGTTTTTCGCCCTTCAATTTAATTTTCACTCTCTAGCCGCTGGAACCTTGTTCAACACATGCAGATCAATTGAAGGTATTGTTAGAATATAATTATAGTTACAGTAGATGTATTTTTTTTTATTAAGAAAACAACATTTTACTATTCCCTCCGCCCTAAATTGCTCGCTGAAAAATAACATACTTATACGATTTTTTGATGGAAAAAATTTACACCCTTTTTTTCTTTTGTAGAGATTTTTGAATTGGTACTCCTCATTTTTTTAATACGTTATTTTTTGAGCGAACAATTTAGGATGGAGGGTCTGAGCCTAGCCGAGAGGGATGGTTTTTTTTTTTTGAATCGGCAAAGAAAGTTTCATTTGATAAAGTATAAAATGGAGTATAATATATATGAAATGCGTAAAGAATAATGAAAAGTATAAATCTACTTATCTAGTGTTGCTACTCAAATCCTAGCATCACATTTCAATAACTAACAAGTATGTAAATATAAAACAAGACCGCAAGAAGCCAACGAAATAAAAAACAAAGCTAATGCTTGACTACCAAACAAAACAACCATCTGAGGACATTCACAATGGACTCTTAGAAAAGCTTTTAGGTGAGACTCCTAACATTTAGCAATTCATTTGTTCAATTATGGTCTTCAATGGGCTATCCATGTAAACTTCTAAGGATGGCTCCTTAACATGTTAAATTTAGGGAGAGAGTTAGGAGTGAGGAGAAGACAGAGTAAGAGAGAAGGAGAAGGAGGGGGAAATGGGGGACCCACTGACATTTTTGTGTCCATAAATAATTTTAGGACATAGTCTAGGAGCCAATTTTAGAGAGTCCATTGGAGTGTTCTCACACTCCTAAATTAGCACGTCCTTAACAAACAAAATTGGACCCCACTTTTGCTTATGTGTAAACTTTATGAGTCATTTTAGGAGCGAAATATAGAGAATAAATGCTTGACTAGCCAATACACGGCAACACAGCCAAGTCAAGTCAACCCCACCGTCCCCACCCATTTTGAATCTAAACCATCACAAAAACCTGGGCGCCCAGAGGGGAGAGCTTTGGGCCCCCAAAGAGCTATCTGAGACAAATTGTTTTTTGTGTAGGAACATTCTGAAGCTATCCTTGGTCTTTCATTACTGTTCTGTTATGCTCATATACTGTCTTTCATATCGTTCATTATCATCATTTGGTATATAATACAAGTATCACAAGCATCCGCCACACTTGTTATGGTTTTAAGCTTATGTTTACTTGCTCTCTTTCTCGTTTCATGAACAAAGTCTATGAAGTCAACATTTTCATAATCCCTTAAACATTTGGTAGAGACCGGAATTCATGCCGAGGAAGAGAGGTGCCTTAAAAACCTTCTCCCTCTCGTAACTTAGCTCCCAAGCAAGTCCAATAGTGGTTGAACTTAGTTTGATGCCTATAATTTGGCACCATCATTCAACTTCATGCTCAAACAGTGATGGACATATATATGATTGTAAAATGGCAAGGTCTAAAATTGGGACCAACTATGGAATCAAGGATGCCATCTTTGCCACATTTCCCAAGTGAAGTTCATCCGCAATTGAACAGAGAAAGGAGGCAAAGGTACTTGACATGGTCGGAAAATCATTGGAATCACGCCTAATTTTCGGGTGAGGGTTCTTTTGGTTTGTTCTAACGAGAGAGGGAGAGAGTGAGATATAGAGAGAAGAACAGAGAGAAGGGGCGGACCAAGGGGGGATTGCATGTGGGTTTCCAATTATCCTATTATTTCTACTATATTTTAGGTTTTGTATGAAAAGATTATGAAGAAATTAAGCAAAATTGAGCTTGTGTTGTGGCAAGATGAATAGACGGAAGGAGTCGGTTCCCTTGCTTACTGGACCAGAAGGATTAGACTTTAGACCCACTAATGGATTATAGTGAACGGATAGAAAGAAAGATTAGACATTAGACCCACTAATGGACTATAGCGAACAAATAGAAAGAAACATAATTATAGTTTAGACCCACCAATGGACTATAGCAAACAGATAGAAAGAAGGGTTAGGCTTTAGACCCACTAGTGGACTTTAGACCCACTAATGGGCTATAGCGAACAAATAGAAAGAAGGATTACTTTCAAAAATGCTAAGTACCCATAAAAAGTACCCAGAATTTGAAATCTATGACTCAAATTCTCTCCCAAGCGAATCCGAGCCACTGATTTCAAATTCTGGGCAAATTTCTGGGTAAGTTTTTTGTGTATGTTACACTGTTGTCAGCCTCTAGACCCATGCACTTATGGACTATATTGTATTGCGAACCATAAGGAAGACTAGCACTACCGGTGACTGGCAAAAAAAAAAAAAAAAAAACAGATAGAACACTCTTGCCTACTGCACTAGCCAAAATAAATTATCTGGAATTTCGAGGGAAATGATACTAATGAATTTTCAATTAGTCTCGAACATTTTTTGTACTAGACTACATATATATTCTCAAACTACCTACATATTGACTTCCGCTTATGTTAAAATTTGCTACAGGTACTTACCTAGATTTACTGGACAAGGAAATGAATAGTAGAAACAAGCAGGTTTGGGCAATTGGGCCATTGAATTCAAATACAAAAAGTGACAGAAGAAAGTCGAATAGGGAACACAAGTGTTTGGAGTGGCTTGACAAACAAACCCCAAAATCTGTGTTATATGTCTCGTTTGGAACAACTACAACAATGCCAGATGAACAGATCAGAGAGCTTGCACTTGGATTAGAACAAAGCAAACAAAAGTTCATTTGGGTTTTGCGAGATGCTGATAAAGGAGACATTTTTGCCGGTGACGTGAAGAGAGATCCACTGCTAGAAGGGTACCATTAGAATTTTTAAGTTTCAAGAATTTGCTCCCAAATTCAAATTTACTCTTTTAAGTGGTCTATTTCCGTAAAGTGTCATATTTTTTTACTTCATTTATATAAAACTCTCATGTCTTTTGTGCTTTATTAGTCATGTTTCTTTCTTTGTTTCTTTCTTCTATATGATTCCTTATGTGCTATTATCAGAGCTGACCATCTAATTGCCAACAGGTATGTGGAAAGGGTGAAAGAATTTGGAATGGTGGTGAACGATTGGGCGCCTCAAGTGGATATTTTGGGACACCCATCAACAGGTGGGTTTATGAGCCATTGCGGATGGAACTCATTGTTGGAGAGTCTAACTGCGGGAGTGCCGATACTTGCTTGGCCAATGCACTCTGACCAGCCTAGAAATGCTTTCCATGTTACAAACATTCTAAAGGTTGGTCTGGCAGTTAACACTTGGGAACAAAGAGAACAAATAGTGCCTTCATCCACAATTACAAGAGTTGTAAAGAGGTTGATGACATCAAAAGAAGGGGAAGAGATAAGAAGGAGGGCTGAGGAGATGGGTGTTGCCCTCCGCCAGGCGGTGGAAGAGGGTGGTGTTTCTCGCTTGGAGTTGGATTCATTCATTGCTCACATAACTAGGTAGCAAGATAATTTGCAACGAGAGCATTATGAAGTTTTTTTTTTTTTAGTTGGCAGCTCGAACTTTATAAAGTATGTATTCAACATAGTGTGACAATGATATTAATTTCATATATGTGTATTGAAGTACAATAATGGATGGATTATCCTTGATTTCATAAATTATTAGTCTCACATTTTTTTTCAAATTATTTACTTTTTCAAATTGAACCAAAGTTGAAAAATGTTTAGATAAGACGGCACGAAAGATAAAAGCGCTTAGCAAACCTCTTTCTTTGTTTGGGTCCTCTTGTCAACCCAAGTCTCGTCTTGCTTAGAGAGAAGAGAGAGATAGCGACAGGCTGTTAGGAGATCAAAGGTGACCGGAACTCCTGTCCGACTTCCATCGCCGGCGACGGTAAAAGCCTGTGGATAAGGACCGGAGTGAAAGTTATCTTGGCATCTCATTGCCTGAATCGCATGGTGAGGCTTTCAAATCGTCAAATATTTCAAATTCTCAAAGGATGAGTTGAGATGCAGAATCTCTTGGGGCTTCGAGTATTCATCTATGGAATGGTATGGTAAGGTTTCCAATTTGTTAAATCTCATTGTTATTTTGGGGTTAGGCCAGATTTTAATTTTAAGGGTTTGAAGAAAAAGATTGAAAGACGAGTATGGGGGAAAGGTGGAGAAGTAACAGATTTGGGGATTGCTATGGAAAACGGAGATGGATCAATGGTGGTAGCAATTATGAAAGCTGGAGATGGGAAAATTGGAGATTCAAAAATGGAGAGAGTAATCAGAGTAAAAAATTTTGGGGATCTAAGATTGGAAACCAGAAAATTTTCAAGACTGAAACAATAAAGAAATGGAATAATGTTACCAGAAATAAGCCTTTTCAAAGATGGATCACGCTATTCATTGACAACATTCCTGAAAATGAGGACAAGGAAGGGCTACGAAGATTGTTCTCCAAATATGGATTTGTTAAGGAGGCAACTATCCTAGAGAAGAGAAGTAAACACGGGAGTAGATATGGGTTCGTTAAGTATGATTGTCCAATTGCTGCAGAAATGGCTATTTTAAAAGCAAATGGCTTATGTGTGGGTCAAAATGGAAGCCAGAAATTGTTGGTAAAAAGGGCAAAGTTTGGAGGAGAAAGTAGAGGAAATGAAGTCTGGAGGAAGAAAGGAGTAGCTGAATCTAGTAAGCAAGGAGAGATGAGAAATGCTAAGAATTTTGTGGATCAAAACCATTGGTACAGAGGTATCAATGAAGACAAAAATATCTCTGTACAACCAGTAGGAAATGGTTGGTTAGACAGAAGTGCAATCGGAAAGTTAAAGGGAATATTGTCCATGCAACAGTTGGAGATCGGTTTCAAGAAGAAATACTCATTGGATGTGAAGTTTAAATCTTTAGGGGGAAGATCAATCATGATAATATTCCCAGATAAAGAAAGTAGAGATAAAGCAGTGGTAGAACAATGGCTTGTGTTTTGGCTTCATGACGTAAAACCATGGATGGGTGAACCTGCAAGTGATGAAAGATTTGTTTGGATTGCATGTTACGGAATGCCTATTAATGCTTGGCAAATTCCAACTTTCAGAAGAATTGGTAATCTGTGGGGACCAGTTTATTGAGGTTGATGAAAATACTTTAAAGGAAATTTCATATGACAAAGGCAGAATTCTTATAGTTACTGAGAAGTGCAAACGTACAGAAGGACAAATTCAAGTCTCAGTTGGAGAAGTCCAGTACAAGGTCAGAATTGAAGAAGAGGAATCTTTCAGAACCATTCTTTCAAGTACGCAACCATCCATGCAAGGCCCTCAGTCAGCTACTGAAGATGATGATGTGGACTATGGGAAGGACATAAGGGATACCAACAAGACTATTGATAGCCCAATCAGGAATCAGCAAGTGGAAAGAGATGTACAGCTGGAGAACAAAAAGGATGACTTGGAATCTGATGAAAATGGTGATGGGAACCAAAATGATATATTGAAAGACTACAATCTGCCATTAAGGGTAGAGGAGGAGTTGCAAATAATTAATGTAGATAATAATGTTTTGCTGTTGGAAGAACAACAATATCAAGTCCCAAGGCCAGGTGGAACATTGGCTCTTAATGGTGTTGATGGAATTGATGGGGAAAATTCAAATGAAATAAATGGTTTGGAGTCTATAGTGGAGGATTCTGAGGGCCCAATTTCCCTAATACGGAAAATTCAAGATGAAGTGAATAATGGATGTTTAATTAAAAATACCCAGAGTATAGAAGGCCAAAAGTCAAAAGAAGATGATCTGATTGTAAGAGATACAGAGTCAGTAGATGAAGAGTTGAATGCTATTGACCCAATTTCTTTTGGTTCAAAAAACAACTTGAGAGCATCTCAGTTCAAAGGCATTGACCTTTGAGTGGAATTAAGACCATGTGAAAAAAGGAGGATTGTAAGGAGTCAAACTTATGAGGAATGCATGAGATCTCAAGACAATGAACATGAGGGCTACAGAGATAGACTTGCAAGCCAAAGACAGAACTTAATTCTTCAAGAGTTGCAGAATTCTAAGATTACAGGAGCACGACTAGGAGTAGTCTACAATGAAGGGGATGAAAGAATCATGAAAAAGATGATTGAGATTGAAGAAAAAGAATGCACATTACTGCAGAGAAACAACAACAATAGCTGTTGACAGTCTGGTGGTGAAAGACCCTTTATTCCATTGATACAATGAGAATAATATCATGGAATATTAGGGGAATGGGAAGTACTGTGAAGAAGAGATTTCTATCTAAGCTAATAAGGGAAAGAGGTCCAGATATAGTCATGGTGCAGGAATCTAAAATTGAAAGGTTTGAAAAGTCTGTTAATTCAGAGATTATGGGGCAACGCTGATGCAGAGTTTGCTGAATTTGGGTTTGATGGTTCTTCTGGTGGAATTCTCACAATGTGGAAAGCTAATGTCTTTAAGTCAACCAGCAGGATTGCTCATAGTAACTTCATTTTGCTAAAAGGTACTTTTCAAGGTTTTGAATGTGTACTTGTTAATGTCTATGCTCCCAATGACAGTCTGAGTAGAAGAAATTTGTGGGCTGAACTTCTGCATCTAAAATCTCTTTTCCAAGAGCCATGGTGTATTGGGGGGGATTTCAATGAGATTAAAAGGATAAGTGAGAGGTCTGGATGTGTTAGGCCGGATAGTAGTATGTTAGAATTCAAAAATTCATTGATAATATGGAAGTGCTAGACTTGCCAATGATGGGGAGAAGATTTACTTGGACAAACTTTCAAGACAATGCTATACACAGTAGATTGGACAGATTTTTAGTGTCTTTGGAGTGGGTTGAAAAATTTAAAATCGCTCATTGGGGTCTTGCTAGACCTATTTCAGACCATTGTCCAGTAATGATACATGATGGAATTAAGGATTGGGGTCCCAAACCTTTTAGATTTCTAGATGTGTGGTTGTCTAATCCAAAGTGTCTAATTATTGGTAAAGAGGTTTGGGAATCTACACGAACTTTTGGATGGGCTGGATGTCAGTTGGTGAAGAAGCTGAAAGAAGTGAAAAAGAAGCTGAAGGTGTGGAATAGGAATTTGGAAATGTGAACAATATAATTCTGGAACTAATATAATTCTGGAACTAGAGAATCAACTTCATCAGATTGATCTGTTGAGTGAAACAAGACAGTTGGATGTTGAGGAGAAAAAGGAGAGGAAATTGAAGAAAGAGGAATTCTAGAAATACTCAATACTGGTGGAAAGTGTTTGGAGATAGAAATCGAGGATAAATTGGATTAAGCTTGGAGATAGGAACACCAGATTTTTTCAGATAACAGCCAACAACAGATATAGGAAGAATAAGATTGATTCAATCAAAGTTGGGGGAAGGGTGATTGAGGAACCAGAGCTCATAAAGGCTGCTGCTGTGAACTACTTCAGAACATGCTTTATGGAAGAGGTTAAAGACAGATCAAAACTTGGTGGGGTTTTTGTAAGGAAGATTTCTACAGATCAAGCCCAGAATTTGGAAAAGCAATTTGAAATTGAGGAAGTGATGGAAGCAATCAAAGATTGTTGCAGTCTTAAAGCCCCAGGCCCAGATGGTTTCAACTTCTCTTTTGTGAAGAAGGCTTGGAATATAATGAAGATGGATTACATGTCTTTCCTTGCTGACTTTTATGAGCATGCAACCTTGGCTAGAGGTATCAACTGTACCTTTATTGCTTTGATTCCAAAAATTGAGGCTGCATCCTTTTTTAATGAATACAGACCAATAAGCATGGTTGGGTGTTTGTATAAAATTTTGGCAAAAGTGTTGGCTAACAGATTTAAAAGGGTCTTACCTAGCATTATCGAGGAGGCTCAAGCAGCTTTTATGGGAGGCAAGCAAATTCTGGATGGGGTCTTGATTGCTAATGAGATAATTGATTTTTGGAAGAGAAGTAAATCATGTGGTCTGATTCTTAAAGTAGATTTTGAAAAGGCATATGATTGTGTAAACTGGAACTTCTTGCCTGATATGCTATCTAATTTGGGTTGTGGATACAATTGGTGTAGATGGATTAAGGAATGTATTTCAACCACATCCTAGTCTTTTATTATTAATGGCTCTCCCACTGATGAGGTATTTCCACAAAGAGGTCTGAGGCAGGGAGATCCAATTTCTCCTTTCCTTTTCAATGTTGTCATTAAAGCTTTGAATATTCTATTGGAAAGGGCCAAGGAAGATGGCTGTATTAAAGGTGTTCAAGTGGGCAGAAATGGAATATCAGTATCACACCTTCAATTTGCTGATGATACGATATTTTTCTGTAATAATGACGTGGAAGAAGTGTTATGTTTTAAGAGGATTTTAAGGTGGTTTCAACAAATGTCTGGTTTGAAGGTCAACTATTCTAAAAGTATGCTTTGTGGTGTGGGAATTCAGGATCAAGAGGTGGATGCTATGGCTCTTATTGTTGGTTGTAAAAGTGGTAAACTACTAATGAAATATCTTGGTTTACCTCTTGGAGCTAACCCAAGGAGAATTCAGTACCTGGAAACCTGTAATTGAGAACGTTGGTAAGAAATTGAAGCCATGGCAGAGAAGGCACATATCTATGGGTGGCAGACTGTCTTTAGTTAAATCAACCTTGAGTAACTTGCCAATTTACTACATGTCTCTGTTCAAAGTCCCAGTGGCAGTGGCTAATAAGATTGAAAGAATGCAAAGGCAGTTTTTGTGGGGGAACATAGAGGAGAAGAAAATGATCCATCTTGTGAATTGGGAGAAAATTACAAGGAGTAAAAAGTTTGGAGGTCTGGGGGTGAAAAGGCTAATGGAACATAATGCTGCCCTCTTAGCAAAATGGTGGTGGAGGTTCAGTAGGGAAAAAGAAGCATTATGGGTCAAAGTAGTAAAACGGAAATATAATCATGGTGATGAGATTTGGATACCTACGGTTCCAAGCAGTGGTAAACCATCAGCTGTGTGGCAAGATTTATGTTCTGTTGGAGATATTGGTGCAGATATGGGGGATTGTATTATTCAAGGCTGCAAATTTAAAGTGAACTCTGGATCACTCATCAAGTTTTGGCAACATAAGTGGCTCAGGGAGGAATCTTTGATGTCTATTTCCCAATACTATATAGGATTTCAACTCAAAAGGAGGCTATGATTTCTGAAGTGTGGAACAATTAGTCTCAAGATCATTGGAACTTGCAATTCAGAAGACCATTGAGGGTCTGGGAATTGGAGCAGCTCAACAACTTAATGCATTTACTCAGTGTAATTCAGTTACAGGACTCAGAACATGATTATATGCAATGGAAATGGAGTAAGGACCTCTCCTTTTCAGTTAAATCTGCCTATGATAAGTGGGAAGATATGTGTTTCATGGAAGACAAGGACTTGAGATCCACATGGAAGAATATATGGCCTCCCAAGGTTGAACTCTTTATTTGGATGGCAGTACAGAATTGTATTGCTTCTAAATCGATTTTGGTTAGAAGAGGAATGTTAGCATCTGAGTTTGAAGCTTGCCCCTCGTGCAATAATGCAAATGAGACACCTACCCATTTACTGCTGCTATGTGATTGTGCTTGGAAGGTGTGGTCTGCTATATTAGCTTGGTGGAAGTTTGAGTGGATTTGTCCACCCAATTTACTTGCTTTGCTACAGTTTTGGAATAGTTTCAAAATCAAGAGCCTTGAGAGACTACTATGGCTGGGGTGTTTTTATGCAGTTATGTGGACAATATGGACAAGTAGGAATGAGAAGGTGTTTAATAATAAGGCATTTGTGGTGGAGGAGATTATTGATCTATCAAAAACAAGAATGGCAATTTGGGTTAAAAGGAAGTTTGATGTGAAGGATTACTCTGTTGATGATATAAAGAGGTGTCTGGAAGGTGTAAGAAAGGTGAAGCTATGAAGCTTTTTGCAAGTCTAGATTTCATCATAGCTTCCTTGCACAGTATTTTGATGCAGACATATTCATCTCATTTGAGTGGCTGCTGGTGAAATTCTGTTTTGATAATGATGCTGATATTGTTTTGGTTCGATATGCTATTTTGTTTTAGCCTGATTGTTTTGGCTATGTTTCCAGTCATTTGATGACAATTGTTTGTCTATGCTTTATTTTCCCTTTCTTTTTCTTTCCTTTCAGCAGTTCGCTGGAAGCAGTTTCTTGTCCATCCCTTGCTTTTGTGCTTTGGATTTGGCTTCTTTCTCGATGTACCCTTTGTCGAGTTTTAATAAAATTCTTTTTGCCGATAAAAAATAAAATAAAATAAAAAGGCATACTCTTACCAGTGAAAGAATAATTGGAAATTACATTGTGAGTATTAATTCTTACCAGTCAAAGAATAAACCTTAACGACAGCCCAGTGAGCTGATTTTAGACTTCTTTCATCGAGTTGAATAACGAGTATTTTAAAATGGAACTAAAACTATCAAAATTCAGAAAATAATAATAAAAATACCAAATGGTAATTTAGCAAAGACGGGCCCTACTTGCTACAAAATTTATAAGAAAAGGAATATCATTTGGTATGAGAATCTCTTCATATGGAGTTTATTTATAAAATAAAATACCACCCCAGAAACCAAAGTATAAAAACCAAGTTGGCGAGGAACCGACCAAACAATAAAAGGGCGATAGAAGGGCAAATGGTTCATGGGAACTGCAGTTCAGGAAATAGTATTGAACATGAACAAACTTTAGTGTGGAAGGCTAGTCCAATGTGATATTTCATGGACAGTGTGGAAAGTGAGAAATGAGATGCTCTGTGGAGGCTCAATCCTGAGATGGGATAGGAGGTTGGAGATTTGATTAAGGTTATAGTGGCATTTTGGGTAAGGAACGCAGTTGCATCTATAGGTGCATAATCACTGATGCTATCGTTTTCAGTTTTCAAGTCTTAAGAATGGTCTTATGAACTTCTTGGACCACTCCACAAACAATTTGTATTAGTATCAGCTAGACACAAGTCTGACGTTATGGGGATGTAGTTTGGAAACCATGGTTTGTAATTTTGCAAAGGTATTATTGTATGGCTAGCGACGGCTAAATGGCAAGTTAGTTCTGGTATTTTGTACTGCAGTTTGAAAGTTTTCTGATCTGGTGGTGCTCCTAAAATGGTGAGGAAGTAAATGAGTTTGCAAAGGGTGTGTATTTTGATATCTGTTGCGCAGTGCTTTGACGGTTGCGGGAAAGGCATGTATTGTGGTTATACTACTAGTTTTAATAATGTAAGGTACTTGTGGTTGTGGTGTTGCTACTGATTCAGAGAAAACTGGAGGTGCTGTAGATGCTGAGGCTTTTGATGCTGATTTTGTGGCTTTGGGCAGTGTAGATTTGCTGTTTAGAAAGATTTTTTGTTGTTTGGTTGGCATTTTGTCAACTGTGTTGTTGTTGTACATTTTGGGTCCTAATGGCATATAATTGTATCGGGGTACCAACATAGTTGGGATGTATGATGTTTGATTTGCAGGAAATTATAATCTTAATTATTTTATGTAGGGAAAGCTTTAAGTGTGGTGATGGACAAGAAGACAATGAGACGAGATAAGAGTAAAGTAGAAATTAGCCAAGGGCATGTGATGGCAATGGTTGATAAAGTGGGCTAGTGTTTCAGTGCATAATGGAAATCAGTGGCAGATGCAGAATTACCAACTTGGCCTGGGTATACTAAAAATAGGAAGAAAATTGAGAAGAGTGCAGGGGTCAAACACCCCCTGGGTCCGCCTCTAATGGAGATACCTTCAATGCTTCATGTGATTTTATTGTGTTTGTTTTGCTACGTACTAATTGGAACAATCATCACTCTTCTTCTATATTTTTGGCGATAACAAATTTTTTTTTTTTTTTTTTGAACGGCAAAAAAGACTTTATTAATCTTTGAAAGCAAAGTTACAAATATTAAAGGGAACCGAGAGCACGACATCTCATCACAAGGGGACATCCCAACAAGGTTGGCACCCCCCCAAGCAACAATCATATGCCCACACGGACCCAAAAGGAAGAAAACAAGATTGACAAGGGGTCAACCAAGAGTAGGAGTAGATACAATCCAGCAACAAATACAAGTTTGCACACATAAAAAATGCCAAAATATTGCAGTCTCCAGGTATTTTCAACATCACTTTCATGCAACACTCGCAGCACCATGACTCCAGCATCAACCAACTCAACAGAGGCCGCAATATCACCAGCTCATCAGCTCAATCATCATCCAAACTCAACAGAAAAAATCGAACTGAACATTGCTACAGCTGTGTCGAATTTGACTAAATCTGCCCCTCAAATAGATTATTCTTCGTTTTATTTTGAATGTATTTGCTTTTCTAGACATCTACTAATTAATTTAATTTAATGAACCCTAACTTTTTGGGTAACTACTTAAGTACTTAACAATTTATTTAAAGCGTAAAGCAAAAGCCCTACCCGCCTTGGCTTTATGCCAGTGCCGGTACTATAGGGCTCCATTCTTCTAAAAAAAAAATCGGTCCTTTTGAATTTCCTATTTTGTTCGGGAAATTTCCAACAATAATGCAATTGAATTGTACAAAGAAGTAATTTTCTTTTTTGAACATGTCATCATAACATTTCATAACGCCATCCGGCACCGATTACAACGAAAGACAAGAATGAAACCAAAACCACTAACGATTGAAATGAGAACGGCAAAAGGCTAACAAGGCCACCGTCTCGCAGACACACCTGCCAAAAGCAGACCCGACGCCTTCGGGACGGGATTATGAATCCGATCAAAGGCTAGCAGTAGAGTATCCCAATGAAAACCCGGCTCAGACCATTACACAAGAATAGCGCGAATGTAATTAAAAAAGCAAGAAGATCTAACCAGTGAAAATCAACAACAAAACATACAACTAGCAAACAAAGAAAACACACTAAAAAGGCTTGAATAGCACAGTTAAACTGATGCAAAAAACAAAATCCATCACTGAGTCTCGAGTATACTTCGAGTCGAACTGAGTTAGACGAGTCTCTTTTCCGGGTTGAAGAACCAAGCTCCAAGATCGCCACCGCCAACGAGATCTGGAAGTTTATTCGCCGGAGGGTGCCTGGGCCGCCATGTAATCACCATCCCGGCAAGCCAAAACCATGCAAATTGGCAGAGAAGGTTAGTAGGTGGAAGAAATGAAGGTAAGCTCGATAGAAAGGGGTATCACTATGAGGGTAGGGGTAGAGGCGGTGGGGGGATAGGTGGGAAGGAGGCGTTGCGGTGGTGGTGATGCCATGGCGGCGGGGCAGTTAGGACTAGGGGGCACGTGAGGTAAAAGGGCGGCGGCCCCACCTCCCCCAGGGACAACCGATCTAGAGGCCGGAAAAGGGGGGGCACGGAGGGAGAAGGAGGGGATCGAAGGACAGGGAGGCCGAAAAGTGGGTGGGGCGGCGGAAGAAGGGATATGTTGGGGTGCAGACAACCTTCAACAGTACCGGGGGTATGGGGGCTAGAGCCCCCAGGGACACGAGTGTCCCGTAGTCCGGAGTGTAATTTCGGCTATTTGAGGGACCTCAGTGTGTAATTTAAGGGACCTCGGTGTGTAATTTCGGCTATAGGCCCGACCTAATTATTTCACTATTAGTGTGTAATTAGGGTAAATACATTTTCAGAGAAAAATAGAGTGAGAGAGGCGAAAGAAAACGCAGATCTCAGAGAGATTACAAGAAGACTTGTACTATTGATTTCGATTTCACAGTGGACTAGTGTGGCTCCCGTGGTTTTTCCTCACGTTGAGGTTTTCCACGTATATCTGTGTCTCATTTTCTTTTTCCCATTTTTCATTACGCACGATTACTTGTTTTTCTGTTCTGTGATCCAGTGTTTCCAAGATCCGTAGGGGTGTTGTGGGGTTGCGAAAATCCTAATAGGATAAACCCTATGAAGCTCTCAAGATGAGAGAGAAAGCTCCCACAGCGGGGAGATACCTTAATAGTTGCGGGTGACAATGTACCTGTACAAAGAAATAATAAAGTAATAATATTTTGAGATTTGAAGGGTGAGGAGTGTTCTCTAACTTTGAAGACAGAGAACGGAAATTTGAAAGATTGTCTCAAATTATCTGGTATTGGAGGAATCTCCCGGAGCACTTATTTTACTACTATCTCTCATCCCTAAATTTTTTTTAAATTTGATGCTCTAAGAATTCATATAGTTACACTAGCTGACTCACCCCTGACGAAAAGCGTTTGACCAAGTCAAAGTACATAATAAATGGGTAAGGGAACATGTCACCTTGTTTGCACACAGCGAAATATGTCAACCTATTTCTTACACAAAATGACACTACATTTTTTGGTTTCAAGATGTTTGGCTAACTTATGGGTACTTCAACTAATTTTAGAGGATCACTTTCAAGTTCAGTAGCAAAAGTTCCATATGAACTAACCTTCAAAGAATTTATAAAATAGGAGAAGTTTTCCAACTTGAAACCTTAAAGAAAGAGCAAAGCTAAAGAATTCAGACAAGACTACGCCCTTATAAATTGTAGTTCAATAGGAAGACCCATACACCATCTCAAAAGGTCTTTTTCATATTATCTTACTCATACAGGAATAGATACCATCTATGGATACCAAAAAATCTCAAGTGGAAGTAATAGTAGTGCCATTCGCATGCCATAGCCATCTCAACCAACTCCTCCACCTCTCCTGCCTCATCTCCACCACCTACAACATCCCCGTCCACTACGCCACCACCTCCACCCACCTCCGCCAGGTCAGACTCCGTTTCAACTCCCAAACCCACCTCCAAAATCCCCATATCCACTTCCACGAATTCCCCACCCCCGATTTCCTCTCTCCTCCGCCCGACCCTAATTCCTCCACCAAATTTCCTTCACATCTCCAACCTTCCTTTGATGCCTCTATGCAGCTTCGCCACCCTATGGCGGCCCTCCTCCGTGACATCTCCGCCACTGCCAGACGGGTTGTCGTAATCTACGACTACTTCATGGCTTATGTGGTTCAGGACGTTGCTACCATTTGTAATGCAGAGTCCTATATCTTTAGCCCTGTTTCTGCTTTGAATATGTCTTTCAGATCATTGAAGGATCTTAAGTCTTTACAGTCACTTGAAGAGCTGAAAGAGCTACCGTCTATCGAAGGAAATATAACTCTGGAGGTTCACAAGTTTATCACTCTTCAATTTAATTTGCACCCTCTAGCCGCTGGAACCTTGTTCAACACATGCAGATCAATTGAAGGTATTGCTAGAATAATTATAGTTACAGTAGATATATTTTTTTTATTAAAAAAAACAACATCTTTCTAATTAATTCCTCCGCCCTAAATTGTTCACTGAAATATAACATACTTGTACGATTTTTTAATGAAAACAATTTACACCATTTTTGTCTTTTGTAGAGATTTTTAAATTGGTATCATTTTGATACGTTATTTTTTGGGTGAACAATTTAGGACGGAGAGTTGGAGGCTAGCTGATGGAGATGATTCTCCTTTTTATTCAATAAGAAAGTTACATTTGATAAAGTATAAAATCGAGTATAATATATATGAAATGCATAAAGAATATCGAAGGGTATAAATGTACTTATCTAGTGTTGCTACTCAAATCTTAGCCTCACATTTCAATATGTACTTATCTAGTGTTGCTACTCAAATCAAATCTTAGCCTCACATTTCAATATGTACTTATCTAGTGTTGCTACTCAAATCTTAGCCTCACATTTCAATAACTAATAAGTACAAATATAAAACAAGACCGCAAGAAGCGAACAAAATAAAAAGCAAAGCTAATGCTTGACTACCAAACAAAACAACCATCAAATGTCCCATAAATGCTGGACTAGCCAATAAACGGCAACGCAGTCAAGTCAAGTCAACCCAACTGTCCCCACCAATTTTGAATCTAAACCATCACGAAAACCCAACGATCAAGTCCATTTTTGGATGTCGAATTTGGTTTTGGGTGGATTTGACGGTAAATTTGTAATGATGGTGGATTTGTAATAACGGTGCTAAGAAGGGTAGATTTGTATATGAGGAGTTTGAATGGTATTTTGAGAACGAGGATTTGAAAGGTTGATATGATAGGATAGAAGGGCAATTTGGGCAAACTTGAAAGTTGAAACCATGAAACCATAAATTATAGGGCAATTGGGGCAACTACAAATCCAGCAATTAGGGCAAAGTGAAACCAGAAATTAGGGCAAACTCTGAAACCATAATAAGTCTTAGCAATTAGGGCAAAAATCTCAGCAATTAGGGCAACTCGAAATTATAGCAGTCCCAAATTTCATTCTCAGAAATATAGCAAACCGAAATCTCCACAAAACGAGTTCATGGAAACCCAGTGATTAGGGCAAAGTCAGAAACCAGAAATTAAGACAAACTCTAAAATCATAATAAATCTCAACAATTAGGGCAAACGTGAAATTATAGCAGTCCCAGATTTCAATATTAGAAACATAGCAAACTGAAATCCACACAAAACGAGTTTGAAATTAAAAAAAAAAAAAAAAGTTTCGAAACCACAAAATTAATCACCAAATCGCGAACAACAATGGAGTACGTAGTATACCTGACTGAAATAGGTTGTAGCAGCGACTTCCTTCTTTTCTCTCTTCTCCTTCCTCTCTTCCAAAAATGAAACCCTACTGATCAGATCTAGATTGTACGCATACGATACCCTGATTTGCAAGGGTAAAATCGTACTGAAAAACACCAAAAACACCCGGATTTGCCAACGATAGGGTAGAAGCCAGCATTCGCAAATCACCCCTGGGGTGGATTTGCATTCCAAATAGAAACCCAATTGGGGAGAAAAAAGGGGCAACCAAACGGTGGATATAAGATGGGCCCACAATTACAAGTCAAGCCGCTTGTTATATCCGGGTGCATGTCATGCTTCCAAACGAGGTGATAGTGGTTGAATTTAGTTCAATACCTATAATTTGGCACCATTATTCAACTTCATGCTCTAATAATGATGGGCATCTGATTGTAAAATGGCAAAGTTCTAAAATTGGTTCCGAAAGGATGCCATCCTTGCCACATTTTCCAATTGAATTCCATCGGCAATTGAACAGAGAAAGGAGGGAAAGGTACTTTATATGGTCGAAAAATTGCCGGAATCAGAAAAACCTCATCGTAATCGCGCCTAACTTTCGGGTGAGGGATTTTTTCATTTGTTCTGAAGAGGGAGAGAGAGGGAGATATAGAGAGAAGGGGCAGACCAAGGGGGATTGCATGCGGGTTTTCAATTATCCCATTATTTCTATTATATTTTAGGTTTTGTATGAAAAAATTATGAAGAAATTAAGCAAAATTGAGCTTGTATTGTAGCAAGACGAACGAAAGGAAGGAGCAGGTTCCCTTGCTCACCGGACAAGAAGGATTAGACTTTAGACCCACTAATGGACTATATTGTATTGTGAATCATAAGGAAGACTAGAACTATCAGTGACTGGCAAAAAAATAGATAGAACACTCTTTCCTACTCTTGCACTAGCCAATACAGATTATCCGGTATTCGGAGGGAAATGATACTAATGAATTTGCAATTAGTCTCGGAACTTTTTTCGTACCAGACTACATATGTATTCTCAAACCATATACATATTTACTCCCGCTTATGTTAAAATTTGCTACAGGTATTTACCTAGATTTACTGGACAAGGAAATGAATAGTAGAAACAAGCAGGTTTGGGCAATTGGGCCATTGAATTCAGATACAAAAAGTGACAGAAGAAAGTCGAATAGGGAACACAAGTGTTTGGAGTGGCTTGACAAACAAACCCCAAAATCTATGTTATATGTCTCGTTTGGAACAACTACAACAATGCCAGATGAACAGATCAGAGAGCTTGCACTTGGATTAGAACAAAGCAAACAAAAGTTCATATGGGTTTTGCGAGATGCTGATAAAGGAGACATTTTTGCCGATGATGTGAAGAGAGATCCATTGCCAGAAGGGTACCATTAGAATTTTTCAAGAATTTACTCCCAAATTCAAATTTACTCTTTTAAGTGGTCTATTTCCTTAAAGTGTCATATTTTTTTACTTCATTTCTATAAAAATCTCATGTCTTTTGTGCTTTATTAGTCATGTTTCTTTCTTCGTTTTTTTCTTTTATATGATTCCTTATGTGCTATTATCAGAGCTGACCATCTAATTGCCATCAGGTACGTGGAGAGGGTGAAAGAATTTGGAATGGTGGTGAACGATTGGGCGCCTCAAGTGGATATTTTGGGACACCCATCAACAAGTGGGTTTATGAGCCATTGCGGATGGAACTCATTGTTGGAGAGTCTAACTATGGGAGTGCCGATACTTGCTTGGCCAATGCACTCTGACCAGCCTAGAAATGCTTTCCATGTTACAAACATTCTAAAGGTTGGTTTGGCAGTTAATACTTGGGAACAAAGAGAACAAATAGTGACTTCATCCACAATTACAAGAGTTGTAAAGAGGTTGATGACATCAAAAGAAGAGGAAGAGATAAGAAGGAGGGCTGAGGAGATGGGCGTTGCCCTCCGCCAGGCGGTGGAAGAAGGTTGTGTTTCTCACTTGGAGTTGGATTCATTCATTGCTCACATAACTAGGTAGCAAAATAATTTGCAACAAGAGCAATATAATGTACAGTATGTTTTTTTTTTTTAATCGGCAGCTGGAACTTTATAAAGTATGTATTCAACATAGTGTGACAATGATATTAATTTCATATATGTATATTGAAGTACAATAATGGATGGAATATCATTGATTTCATAAATTATTAGTCTCACAATTTATTTATTTTTCAAATTATTTACTTTTTTCAAATTGAACCAAAGTTGAAAAATGTTTAGATAAGACGGCACTAAAGATAAAAACACTTAGCAAACTTCTTTTTTTGTTTGGGTCCTATTGCTAGCCAAGTCTGACAATAAGGCATACTCTTACAGGTGAAAGAATAATTGAAAAATTACATTGCGATTATTCTTACCGGTCAAAGAATAAACCTTAACAACAATTCAGTAGGCTGATTTTAGACTTCTTTCATCAAGATGAATAGGGAGTGTTTCAAAATGGAACTAAATCTATCAAAATGCAGAAAATAGTAATAAAAATACCAAATGGTAATTTAGCAAAGACGGGCCCTACTCGCAATAAAATTTACTATAAGAAAAGGAATGTCATTTGGTATGAGAATCTCTTTAATTATATGGAGTTTACTTATAAAATAAAATACCATTCCAGTTCCTCAAAAATGCATGGTTACTTCTGTATGCTTGTATTATTTTTCTCAAAAAATGGAAATTAAATCTTCTTCATGAGGTTTCAAAGATCAAAAGGATCAAAGGCACGATGGTATTGCAACGTTGGACAAATTTCTCAATTAGGTTAGAACCATCTTCCCTATCAATCAGTGGTGGATGCTGGATTCATAATGAAGGAGATAGAATCACATGTATTCAGAGGTGTGCAGGCACCCGGGCCCCTGCATGCACCCCTAGGTCCGACCATGCTAACAACATATGCCACCCAAGAAGCCAAAGTATAAAAACCAAGTTGGCGGGGAACCAACCAGACAAGAAAAGGACAATAGAAGGGCAAATGGTTCATGGGAACTGCAGTTCAGGAAATAGTATTGAACATGAACAAACACGGGTGTGGAAGGCTAATCCAATTTGATATTTCATACAGTGTGGAAGGTGAGAAATGAGATACTCTGTGGAGGCTCAATCCTGAGATGGTACGGGAGGTTCAAGATTTGATTACGGTTATAGTGGCATTTTGGGTAAGTAATACAGCTGCAGCTATAGGGGCATAATCACTGATGATATCATTCTCAATTTTCAAGTTTTAAGAATGGTCTTATGAACTTCTTGGACCACTCCACAAACAATCTGTATTAGTATCAGCTAGACACAAGTCTGACGTTATGGGGATGTAGTTTGGAAACCATGGTTTGTAATTTTGCAAAAGGTATTATTGTATGGCTAGCGACGGCTGAATGGCAATTTAGTTCTGGTATTTTGGACTGCCGTTTGAAAGTTTTCTGATATGGTGGTGCTCCTAAAATGGTGAGCAAGTAAATGAGTTTGCAAAGGGTGTGTATTTTGATATCTTTTGCGCAGTGCTTTGACGGTTGCGGGAAAGGCATGTATTGTGGTTATACTGCTAGTTTTAATAATGTAAGGTACTTGTGGTTGTGGTATTGCTACTGATTCAGAGAAAACTGGAGGTGCTGGAGATGCTGAGGCTTTTGATGCTGGTTTTGTGGCTTTGGGCAGTGTAGATTTGTTGTTGAGAAAGATTTTTTGTTGTTTGGTTGGCATTTTGGGTCCTAATGGCATATGGTTGTATCGGGGTACCAACATAGTTGAGATGTTTGATGTTTGATTTGTAGGAAATTATAAGCTTAATTATTTTATGTAGGGAAGGCTTTAAGTGTGGTGATGGACAAGAAGACAAAGAGACGAGATAAGAGTATAGTAGAAATGGGCCAAGGGCATGTGATTGCAATGGTTGATAAAGTGGGCTAGTGTTTTAGTACATAATGGAGATCAATGGCAGATGCAGGATTACCAACTTGGCCTGGGTATACTACAAATAGGAAGAAAATAGAGAGGAGTGCAGGGGTCAAACACCCCCTTAAACCTCCTGGGTCCGCCTCTAATGGAGATACCTTCAATGCTTCATGTGATTTTATTGTGCTTGTTTTGCTACGTACTAATTGGTACAATCATCACTCTTCTTCCATATTTTTGCGGATAACAAATTATTTTGAATCTATTTGCTTTTCTAGACATCTACTAATTTAATTTATTGAACCCTAACTTTTTGGGTTACTACTTAAGTACTTAACAATTTATTTAAAGCGTAAGGCGAAAGCCCTGCCCGCCTTGGCTTTATGCCAGTGCCGGTACTATAGGGCTCCATTCTTCTAAAAAAAAATTCGGTCCTTTTGAATTTCGTATTTTGTTCGGCAAATTTTCAACAATAATGCAATTGAATTGTACAAAGAAGTTTTTTTTTTTTTTTTTGAACATGTCATCATAACATTTCATAACGCTATCCGGCACCGTTTACAACGAAAGACAGGAACGAAACCAAAACCACTAACAATTGAAATGAGAACGGCAAAAGGCTAACAAGGCCACCGTCTCGCAGACACACCTGCCAAAAGCAAACCCGACGCCTTCGGGACGGGATTATGAATCCGATCAAAGGATAGCAGTAGAGTATCCCATCGGAAACCCGGCTCAGACCATTACACAAGAATAGCGCAGATGTAATCGAAAAAGCAAGAAGACCTAACCATTGAAAATCAACAACAAAACATACAACCAACAAACAAAGAAAACATACTAAAAAGGCTCGAATAACATAGTTAAACTGAAGCAAAAAACAAAACCCATCACTGAGTCTCGAGTATACTCCGAGTCGAATTGAGTTAGACGAGTCTCTTCTCCGGGTTGAAGAACCAAGCTCCAAGATCGCCTCCGCCAACGAGATCTGGAAGTTTATTCGCCGGAGGGTGCCCGGGCCGCCATGTAATCACCATCCCGGCAAGCCAAAACCCAACAAAATGGCGGAGAAGGTTAGCAGGTGGAAGAAATGAAGGTAAGCTGGATAGAAAGGGGTATCGCTATGAGGGTAGGGGGAGAGGCAGTGGGGGATAGGTGGGAAGGAGGCGCTGTAGTGGTGGTGATGCGATGGTGGCGGGGCAGTTAGGACTAGGGGGGAGGTGAGGTAAAAGGGCGGCGGCCCCACCTCCCCCCGGGACAACCGATCTAGAGGCCGGAAGAGGGGGGCACGGAGGGAGAAGAAGGAGGGGATCAGAGGACGAGGCGGCTAAAAAGTGGATAAACACTAGGGAGCTCTCAAGATGAGAGAGAAAGCTCCCACAGCGGGGAGATACCTTAACAGTTGCGGGTGACAATGTACCTATACAAAGAAATAATAAAGTAATAATATTTAGAGATTTGAAGGGTGAGGAGTGATAGGTGCCGAAAAGCACCCGTTAAACCTTGTTAACTTGCACTTTGTTTAGCTATTTCGGTTAGTTTTTAATTCGCATTTCTTGGTAAATGGTGTTACAGGTGCCGAGGGCTCAAAGACGTGGAAAACATGCTTTGGAGTGGTCTAGAAGCGTCAAGGATGTGAAGAGGAGCAAAAGAGGACCAATGGGCCATTTTTTGGTACCATGGTCCGGACCATACTTTCCCCATCCGGACCTAGGTCTCTGCGAACCTTAGAGAGCAATCTGTACCCGTAGTCCGGTCCACCCTTTTCCCCGTCCGGACCATGGTGTCGGGGATTAGCGTTTTGACTATTTTTTGTGTAATTTGAGGGCCCTAGGTATAAATAGCTTAACCTAACATTATTTTAGGGTTCCCAACTATTGAGAGAGGCTATTTGGAGAGAGAAACTCATTGTTCTTCATGCTCTTCATGCGTTCTTCGAATCAAAGCTTGTTGATCATCGCCATGTCCGGCTAAACCCCTTTTCTAGGGGGAGGATGAAGCTCTACACCAGGTAACCTTGTGTTTCTTCATAGATTGTGGTTATTATTTGAATCAGATTATATGTTAAGAACTTGATTTCGTATGATCAATGGAATCACAGTTTTATTCTTCCAATCAATTGAGTATTTGTATTCATGTGTTCAAATACCGTAAACATATAATAGTTTTCACCGGTGCGATTGGAGTTCTGAGATGGATTATGCTCGTAAGACGGACCATGCCGCGACAGTGAGACGGTCCGTGCTATGGGATAGTCCATGCCGTTTAACAATCACTATATCTTCTTGACGATTATCGTTAGGGTTTGCAAGCCCTAGCGATAATCCTTTGCGATTCGAATACTAATCATGTCTATGCGATGCTTGGTTATGCGGTATGAGCGGATTCTAAACCCTAGATCTTCTTTCCAAACAGTTTCACCTTTTAAATTATTGCTCTCTTTAGTTTAATTATTTCACAAACAATCAAACCTCTTTTTATTGAATTAAATTAGAAGTTCATTGGAATTAACGCAACTCAGCCAATTTGTCCCCGTGGATCGACACTCGAACTTAACCGCTATTCTCTGGAATAAAAGTTAATTCCTAGTTATTAAATATTTATTTTTGACTCAGCACGACACGGTCAAATTTTGGCACCATTGCCGGGGACATTTGCACAGTTGCTTAGTTTCAATTAATATTTATTTTAATTCTTAGTTTAGGGCTTTTTAATTTTTTGTTTGGTAAGTGATACTCAGGGCACAAGTAGCGAAGCATTCAATTGAGCAGGATCGACCAGTGAAAAGCGGTGCCGTGATATAAAAGCGATATCGTTGCTCACTGTAAGTCTTGTTTCCCTTCTATTTGCTTGTCTCTATGAATGTTTGGTCGTCGGTCTCAGAAACCCCAACTTGTTCCTCTCAATCTGGATATTGGAAAGAGACGTAGGGTTAAGAGTGAAACTGATTTGCTTTTAATGGGGGATGTTGCAAATGGCGCTAATCCGCCGAATGGTGCTAATCCGCCAGGGGCAGCTGCCGAGCCCCTTGCCCCACTTCACACACACTTTTTGCCATCATCTTATGCTGCACCATCATGCATCCAATTGCCACCGTTCACGGCAACACACTATGAGATTAAACCCAGTATACTGCATGCATTGCCCAACTTTCACGGGCACACTAAAGAGGATCGTTACCAGCATATTGATGAGTTTATAACTATAAGTTCCACACTTTAAATTCATAATTTTCCTAATGAGGTGCTTAGGTTAATCTTGTTCCAATTTTCGCTGAAAGAGAGTGCCAGGCACTGGCTCAGTACTCTACCCGCGAACCCGATCACTAGCTGGGATCAACTTAAGGATGCATTCCTTAAGAAATACTTCTCCATAGGCAAAACAGTTCATTATCAGAAACTGATTACTTCGTTCCGCATGACAATGAGCCTCTTCACGAGGCTTGGGAGACGTATGGTAACCTCATTAGGAAGTGCCCGCACCACGACATTCCACAGTGGCAGTTGGTGCAATGTTTTTACGATGGGTTGAATTCTCATTATAGGATGATGGTTGATGCCTCATGTGGAAGCTCGTTAATGAACAAAAATGAGCAGACGACATGAGAGCTTTTTGAGATAATGAGTGATACCTCCCAGCACCATGCCACTTACCAGCATAGTGATAGGGCAACCAATGTGGCCAGTTCTTCAAAGCCACGGGGTTTGTATGAGGTTAGCCCCTCTGACCACCTCGTGCTTAAGGTTGACTCGCTCGCTGAGAAACTTGACCAATTTTTGAGTTTGGATTCGACTTCCACTCCGCCTCCTCCAACTTTTCAGGAGCCTTGTTCTTTATGTGCTAGTCCAGTCCATTATGTTACAGAGTGTCCAGCGAGGGACCAGTTTCCAGGTTTTGCGAAAGAGCAAGTTCACGCTGCTCAGGGGTACTCTAATGTTCAGAGTTATCCTAAACCTGGTGATCCCTCTTTTAACACTTACCACCCGAGTCTTAGGAATCATCCTAACCTGTCGTGGCGACAGCCACAAGACAATGCCCCTGCCCCATAGTCTAGGCCATGGTCCACACCGTATAATCCTGCAGCCTATCGTTATGCAAACCATCAGCAGCCACCCCCTAATCGAGCGCCAGCCCAGTCCTCGAGGGACCCTTCCTTCGAGGATAAGTTTTTAAAAGCTTTTGAGATGATGATTGCTACCCAACAATAGGTGAATTCTCATACGCAATCCATTGCACGAATGGAAGCGCAATTGGGCCAATTGGCCAACACGATGAACCGAAGAGAGGAGGGTAGGTTGCCTAGTCAGCCAGTTCAGAACCCGAGAGGTCAAAACCAGTGTGAGGGTAATCAAGGGACTAATAACTTCCAATACGCGAATGTTCTCATGTCCCTTTCTTAATAAGAGAGAGGTCGAAACCCGACCAGAGAAGCCACAAAGCAAGGAGCACCAAGCTCCCTCCTCCCCATCTGATTCTGGGGAGGGGAATTCTCATAGCAAGGAGGCAACCCCTCAGACCACTACTTCGCCACCCACCGCCACGACCATGGGCTCCAAGGCACCATCCTACGTGCCTAACGCCCCTTTCCCTGCTGCTTTAAATGGGCCATCTCCCTATGCAAAAAAGCCAACTTCTATGGAGGATACTCTGGATATATTCAAACGCGTGGATATCAACATACCCCTCCTCAAGGCCATAAGGCAAATCCCAAATTATGCCAAGTTTCTAAAGGACCTCTGCACTTATAAGCAGAAATCTCGGGCAAATGTGTCCAAAAAGGTCCTTCTCACCGAGCAAGTGAGCTCAGTTTTTCAATCCATCACTCCCCCTAAGATGCAAGATCCGGGCACGCCTACCATTGCCATTATTATTGGTAGTCATGTCATAGAACATGCTTTGTTAGACTTGGGGGCTAGTGTCAATTTGATTCTTTACTTGGTGTACGAGCAATTGAGACTTGGAGAGTTAAAACCCACGACGGTAACCTTGCAATTAGCTGATAGATCTGTGAAGGTACCGCGTGGTGTAGTTGAGGACGTTCTGGTCAAGGTCAATGATTTCTACTTCCCCGCTGATTTTATAGTCCTTGACACAGAACCGGTGAACACCCTCAGACAGCAGACACCTGTTATACTTGGCCATCCATTCTTGGCGACGGCCAATGCTAATATACATGTGAGGAGTGGAGAGATGGAGGTCACATTCGGTAATATGACCCTTAAGCTTAATGTTTATAATAGTACGAAACAACCTCAAGTGGAGGAAGACTGCTTTGTAGTCGATGTTATTGGGGACTTAGTTGAGGAAGCCTTGTCTTTAATTCTGACAGACGACCTGTTGGCCGCGTGTTTGGCACATTTTGGGTATGAGGAGTTTGATATTGATCAATCCATTGCGGAGGTGAATTTATTGCTTGATAGTTCACCGCCGAAGTGGACACCACAGTTTGAACCTTTGCCTTCCCTCTCGACAGAGTCGGCCCCTCCATCTCTAGAGGTTCCTCCGAAGCTTGAGCTTAAGCCACTCCCGGTGAATCTTAAGTATGTGTTTTTGGGTGCCGATGATACTCTTCCGGTTATTATAGCGTCTGACCTTTGTGCTATGCAGGAGGGTCAGCTTGTTGAGGTGTTTAAAGAGCACAAGGGTGCCATCAGGTGGTCTGTGGCAGATTTGAAAGATATTGACCCCTCTGTATGCATGCATCGCATAAATTGCGAAGAGAATGCCAATCCCTCATGTGAGATGCAGCGGCAGTTGAACCCTAATATGAAGGAGGTGGTGATGAAGGAGGTAGTGAAACTCCTCGATGCGGGTATTATATACCCCATCTCTGATAGCAAGTGGGTGAGTCCCACTCAAGTGGTGCCCAAGAAATCGGGCATCACTGTGGTTGAGAATGAGAGAGGAGAGATAGTCCCTACATGCCTCACCACGGGGTGGCGTGTTTGCATTGATTACCGCAAACTTAACTCCATGACTAGGAAAGATCACTTCCCATTGCCATTCATTGATAAGATCCTAGAGCGGCTTGCAGGCCAAAGCTACTACTGTTTTCTGGATGGTTATTCCGGATACAATCAGGTGCCTGTTGACCCCACTGACCAGGAGAAAACAATGTTCACCTGTCCTTTTGGCACTTTTTCCTATCGGCGTATGCCGTTTGGCTTGTGCAATGCACCTGCTACCTTCCAGCGGTGTATGATGTCCATATTCTCGGACATGGTGGAAAAATTCCTTGAAGTCTTCATGGATGACTTTGCGGTCTTTGGGACTTCTTTCAAGGATTGTCTCCACAACTTGAGCAAGGTGCTTGAGCGCTGTGTGGAGAAGAGTTTAGTTCTGAGTTGGGAAAAGAGCCATTTTATGGTTCAAGAGGGCATAGTGCTAGGACATGTAGTTTCCAAGAGGGGAATTGAAGTTGATAAGGCCAAAGTTGACTTAATCTTGAAGCTTCCACCCCCCCCCCTCTTCTGTTAAGCAAGTTCGGTCATTTTTAGGACACGCGGGCTTTTATCATCGCTTCATTCAAGACTTTAGCAAAATAGCTAAACCCTTGTGCGACTTCCTTGCTAAGGACACTCCTTTTGTCTTCGATAAGGAGTGCATGACAGCCTTCGTCACTTTGAGAGATGCCCTGTCCTCTGCGCCTATTATGCAGTCACCCGATTGGTCTTTACCATTTGAGATCATGTGTGACGCATCTGACTATGCAGTCGGCGCCGTCCTTGGCCAACGGTGTGACAAGATTCCCCATGCGATATACTACGCGAGCAAGACCCTCTCCGATGCTCAATTGAATTACACCACTACGGAGAAGGAATTACTCGCGGTAGTATTTGCGCTGGACAAGTTTCAGTCCTATCTTCTCGGGTCTAAAGTTATTGTATTCTCAGACCATGTAGCTTTACGACACTTGCTTTCTAAGAAGGACACGAAACCGAGGTTAATTTGGTGGATTTTGTTGCTACAAGAGTTTGATTTTGAAATTCAGGACAAGAAGGGGTCCGAAAACTCTGTAGCTGACCATTTGTCAAGGATCCTAGTTGATTCCTCGTGCGACACAATGCCTCTACGTGACTCATTCCCCAATGAGCAACTCTTTGAGGTGTTGCAAGTCCGGTATGCATACATCGTGAATTACCTAGCCACTGGTGAGATTCCATCTTTTTGGTCCTAGCAAGATAAGGGACGCTTTTTCTCATAGGTTGGGCATTATTTATGGGAGGATCCGGTACTTTTCAAGTATTGCGCGGACCAAGTGATCCGTCGCTGTGTCCCCGAGTGCGAGTATCATAGTGTTCTTACTTTTTGTCACACTCTTGAGTGCGGGGGACATTTTAGTGGAAGGAAAACGGCAGCCAAGGTGCTGCAGAGCGGCTTCTATTGGCCGACTCTCTTTAAGGATGCCCACGAGTTTAGTGAGACATGTCTCCGGTGCCAACGCTCCGGGAATATGTCTCGCCGAGACATGATGCCACTATCCCCTATCTTAGTTGTGAAAATTTTCGATGTTTGGGGGATTGATTTCATGGGCCCGTTCTCGAACTCCTTTGAGAATGAGTACATTTTAGTAGCGATGGATTATGTTTAGAAATTGGTGGAAGCGGTGGCCACCAAGACTAATGACCATAAGGTGGTTATCAAGTTCTTGCAAAGTAATATTTTTAGTAGGTTTGGCTATCCGCGAGCAATTATAAGTGATGAGGGGACACACTTTCTCAACAAGTACTTTGCGGCCCTAGTCCGGAGATACTCCATTTCGCATAAGGTGGCGACACCTTACCATCCGCAGACTAGTGGTCAAGTTGAGGTCTCAAATAGGGAGATTAAGAAAATTCTCGAGAGAACGGTGGGTGCATCACGCAAAGACTGGTCAACTCGACTGGACGATGCGTTGTGGGTAACCGTACTACATATAAAACCCCTATTGGCATGTCTCCTTAACGATTGGTTTTTGGTAAGGCATGCCACTTACCAGTGGAGTTGGAGCATCGGGCGTTGTGGGCCATTCAAAAGTTTAATTTCGATATGGCCGCTGCCGGGTCTCATCGTCGACTCCAATTGAGTGAGCTTGAAGAGTTGCGCAATGATGCGTATGAGAGTTCGAAAATCTATAAGGAGAAGACTAAGGCTTTTCATGATAAACACATAGTTCGAAAGTCTTTTGAGCCTGGCCAAAAGGTGTGGCTCTTTAATGCGCGCTTGCGTTTGTTTCTCGGTAAGTTGAGATCTAGGTGGGATGGGCCTTTTGTTGTTCACAAAGTTTTCCCTCATAGGGCTGTTGAAATAAGAGATCCACGCGATGGAAAAACTAACAAAGTTAATGGTCAGCGTCTTAAGCCGTATGTTGAGGGAATTTATAATGAGGAGGTGATTGAGGAGATAACTTTGATCGATCCAGTTTATCCAGATTGTCGAGTGTGAGGGAAGTCTAGGAGACTATTAATCTATGGAGGTTGAGATACCTCTAGTTTAGCCTAGCTCGAACGACTTGTTTTGGTCCGGTATAGCCACCTAATTTCTAGCCTTAGGTTTGTGTATCTCGGTTTCGAACAATCTTATTGCAGTGCCTCGGATAGTCATTAAAGACGATTGGCTCTGGCTTCTTTGAGGAAAAAACCTTGAGAAGTTTAACCTGTTGAGTCATGACTTACCTGGGATTGTTATGATGACCTTCTCTACACAAGTTGTAAGTGAGAAATTAGGGAGAAAAGTAGTACCTGTGTCTTTCGCATGAAAAAAGTGATGGATTTTTGGGGTTCGAAGTTTTTGTGTTAAGTTATTTGTGTTCGTATTTTTAATGTCTAGCATCGTTTAATTTTGTGTTTTAGATGTTTGTGTTTCGTAATTTTATGTTTGGTTGATGTTAACTAGGTGTTTTTAGTGTTGAGCTTGAAATTTAGGGGTTTCGGAGTTCCAAAACGACGCATGTTGCACCTATGATCCGGACCACGCTCACGCTAGTTCGAACCATGCTCATCGAAGCATTAAGGGACCTTACAGACCTCTTGGTCCGGACCATCGAATGGCCCGTCCAGACCACCATTTTGATGGGCCAATTCTTAACCTTCTGACCTTATAGTCCGGACCACGATGTGTCCCGTCCGGACCACCATTCCTGTGCACAAGCCCGTACCTACTGTTTCGGTAGTCCGGACCACGGTTTTTGCCGTTCGGACCACGGTTGCTGTGCGCCAAACCCGAGCCCACTGCATCGATCGTCCGGACCGGGTTAGGGGTGCTCCGGACCATGCCATTCCAGGAACAAAAAAAAAAAAAAAAGGGGCCCGATTGGTTTATGTATACCCAACCCTCTCTCTCCCTTGTCCCATATCACTCACCCCTCATCTCTTACCCTCTCTCTCTAACCCACCATAGCCACACCTTCCCCCCACCATATCTCCATCAAATCACCAACAATCTTTCGCCCGGACGGCTCAAAATCGTCACCACATCGCCCTCTCCTTGTCCGGACCAACATACCCGAACCACAACCTCTCTCCACCACCCAATCGGCCGGCCACCATCCATAGCCATGGTGGGTTTTTGGAGTTTCAATCCGTGATCTACTCCAAACCGTGCGCACCCAAGCCGAACCACTACCGGATTCTTGCTCCTTGCGTCGTGGGCTTTCACCTACCGGGGCCGTCCATTTTTTTCCGGTCATCTTCTCTGGCGAACTTTTCCGGCCACCTCGCCGGAGCTCTGATAAACCCTTTAAGCTTCAAGTTTTTCTCTTTTCTTTATTGTTTTTCTTTTCTTTCTTAGTTGAAATTAGTTGTTTGGACTGCCGTTCGCTCTCACTCATGGGTCGCGACAAAGGCAAGAAAACGAGTACTCAAGCCGGGCCTTCCTCTCACCCTACCCCTAAGCGCCGTCGCGCCCGCAGTAGGAGTCCCAGTCCGGACCCTGAGCCACCGGCGGCCGACCCATTTGCGTCCTATGCCACCCGCCCTTACAAATACCCCCTCACTTTTGATATGGCATTTTTTTTAACACGAGGAAGCCACAACGAGGCAATTTTGGGAAATAGCCGACCGGAGGTTGACATGCCTTCTCGGTAATCATGTACCTATTTACCCCAGGTTGGTCTGGGAATTTTATACTTATTTGCGCAAGGATCCTGAGATTGGCCACTTTAAATCTATGGTTGATCACCACGAGTTCAGTTTCTCTGCTCGCGATATTGCCCAGGCCTTAAGATGTCCATAACGAGAGACTGTCCCTGCTTTTGCTGACGAGGTGGCCCATATGGATCTTGATGCTGTGGCCCGTCTTTTTAAACCGGATTTGCCACGAGCGGACCATTTGCGACGGAGAGATCTTGACCCATCCCTTTGGTTTGTTGATTTAGTTCTCTCCAATGTGTGTTATGGCCATAAGGACGAACGGAAAAATAATTGGCTCCGTTGTCTCTATTCGTTTTTTATTGGTGCACCACTGAATGTGCCTAAAATTATTTTGCGCGAGATAGACCGGTTCATGACGGGGCCTGCGAAGGTTGCGACGCCCCTTCTTTTTGGCCATCTCGTTACTCGATTGCTTGATCTCTGCACCGCTGACTTTCGGGGGCGTCGCTACCACATTCCATTCGGTGAGGAAAAGGATGATTCCCTTGATTTTTATGACTGTTCCCGGTGGAATCGAATTGTTAACCCCATGTTGGCACAGCGGTGTGCGGCGACGGACGCTCCCACTGTTCCTCCTCCACCGATTAAGGAGGACTTTCACTTTGGTTACCCTGAGTATCAACACTTGCTAAGTGGCATGGACGGTTTGAGAGTTGACCACGAGAGGCTGCGTGTCCAAGCGGACACTTTGCGTGCCAACCAAGAGTTTTCTTATGAGCAGATGGTTGCCATGAACATGGCATCCCACACAGGCGCTATGACTCCCAGGGCTTGCTTCATAGCCTTTTGCACCTCGACCCATTGCCACCTTACCAAGCCCCCGTGTATCCTCCTTTTCTCGGTACTTCTGCTTCGCATGGGGATGGGGTGGACGGTGGTGGTGGTGACGAGCGATGTGTTGGTCCCTCTTTGTTGTACAGTGTCCAGTCTTTTCTTTTCTGTCTTTTCTTTCTTAGATAGTTTGTTTTTACTGTTCTTTTTCTTTCTTTTGTCGTTGTGGGGACTAACATATGCAAGTCATTGTGTTCCAGTTGGGGGGGTAATGCCCCGTGATTTTTAGCCTGTTTCGTTCTCCTCCACGAGGTGATCTCTTTCCTTATCTTTACGTCCTTTGTCCTTGTCTTTTAGTGTTTCTACATTCAATAAGGACATTGCATGATTTAAGTTGGGGGGAGGGAACACTTTGTAGCATTGCATATTAAGAGTCTTGAAAAAAAAACAAAAAAAAAATTTGAAAAATCTTAAAAAGTTGGCTCTTTTGGCATGGAATTTTGGGCTTGTTGTGCTTACTTGTTGATTGACTGAGTTGAGGCATGCTGCTCTTGCATTGGCATGTTTTGTGTCACCATAGTTCTGTTTGCTAGTTTGTTTCAAGAGAGGCATCAAGGCACTTAAGCATGACACCATTGCACATCACGTTTATTGGGTTTGATCACTTGTGAACTTTGCTTTGTTTGTTCTCAAAGGCTATGATTAGTGGAGACTTACGCCCTAGTGAGATTTTGAGCCTTAGCTTTCTCTTGGAGAGGTGTCGCAATAACTCTTTGTTTGTCTTGAAAAGAACTAAGTTTGTTGTCAATCTCATTATTTTTCGCAATGTACTGGAATTGCATGTTTCATATATCTCTTGGGTTTGGTTTGTTACTTGGATGTTACACCCCTAGGAGATGATGACGGGCATTCTTTTGGATATTTGAACCGGTTCGTCTCTCTTATTTACATTATCCCTTGCGCGCCATTTTGAACCTTAAACACTTAGCCTTTTCTTTGTTAACCCCACCTTCCATATTGTGTATTGAAAAAGGAAAGAGTGTAGAGGTATAATTTTGGGAGAAAGGTGAATTTTGTGTTTGTTGTGTGGTGTCCCCCCCAAATTAAAAGAAAATTGAAAAAAAAAAAAACAAAAAAAAAAGAAACAAAAAAAAATGCGCAGAATACCGTATGTTGAAGAGAGGGGACACCATTGTGTAGAAAGAGGATTGGTTAAATGGTGGTGGAATGTTAGCAATGAGGTGGTGTTGAAATAATATTAGAAGGGGCACACGTTGTATATTTACCTTAACATGAGTGTCTTGTTATACTTGCTTATTCTCGGACACATGGTTATTTCACCCTAACCTTGCGAATTTATCCATTGCCTAATGTTATAACCTTGGTTAAGACCTATTTGATTCTAGGGGTGTTGGGGTGTGGATTGATGGATTGAGATGGTTCCAATACTTGATGTTCGATCATGAGATTGTGTGTCCACTCTATAGAGCGTTCTTTTCGTGTCATAGTGTGCGGCATATCTTGCTTCATGTTCGTAAAACCTCCAAACCGCACACTTGAGAGTTCATAATGCACCTTGTTTCAAGCGATTTTACTTGTTGAGTGCATGACACGGTGAGAATTGAAGTCGAGGCTCGGTCCGGAGAGAATGATCATTCTTTGTTCACTTGTGATCACGGCCCATATCCATACACACACGCTACACTTGGGTGTCATGATTTCTTTCTCTTGACTTAATAGCATTTGGAACTATGTGGGTTTGTTTTGCCTTTGTGATAGCACCATATTCTTGGCTTGTGATGTTGGCAAGTGTATGACAGGTTTCGGATTTCATGTTGAGGGATTCCTTGTGTTTTGTGGGTGATCACTGCTGAAAACCCTCACGAGACTTCACTCGTCCTGCCGAGACCGCCTGGGGGTTTAAAAGAACTATCATTTAGTTGCATTTAGTTGGTAGTTTAGTTTATTTCTTTGCTAGGGACTAGCAAAGTGCAAGTTGGGGGGTGTGATAGGTGCCGAAAAGCACCCGTTAAACCTTGTTAACTTGCACTTTGTTTAGCTATTTCGGTTAGTTTTTGATTCGCATTTGTTGGTAAATGGTGTTACAGGTACCGAGGGCTCAAAGACGTGGAAAACATGCTTTGGAGTGGTCTAGAAGCGTCAAGGATGCGAAGAGGAGCAAAAGAGGACCAACGAGCCATTTTTTGGTACCATGGTCCGGACCATGCTTTCCCCGTCCGGACCAAGGTCTCTGCGAACCTTAGAGAGCAATCTGTACCCATAGTCCAAACCACCCTTTTCCCTGTCCGGACCATGGTGTCGGGAATTAGCGTTTTGACTATTTTTTGTGTAATTTGAGGGCCCTAGGTATAAATAGCTTAACCTAACATTATTTTAGGGTTCCCAACTATTGAGAGAGGCTATTTGGAGAGAGAAACTCATTGTTCTTCATGCTCTTCATGCGTTCTTCGAATCAAAGCTTGTTGATCATCGCCATGTCCGGCTAAACCCCTTTTCTAGGGGGAGGATGAAGCTCTACACCAAGTAACCTTGTGTTTCTGCATAGATTATGGAGTTCTGAGATGGATTATGATCGTAAGACGGATCGTTCCGCGATAGTGAGACGGTCCGTGCTATGGGATAGTCCATGCCTTTTAACAATCGCTATATCTTCTTGACGATTATCGTTAGGGTTTGCAAGCCCTAGCAATAATCCTTTGCAATTCGAATACTAATCATATCTATGCGATGCTTGGTTATGCGGTATGAGCGGATTCTAAACCCTAGATCTTCTTTCCAAACAGTTTCACCTTTTAAATTATTGCACTCTTTAGTTTAATTATTTCACAAACAATCAAACCTCCCTTTACTGAATTAAATTAGAAGTTCATTGGAATTAACGCAGCTCAGCCAATTTGTCCCTGTGGATCAATACTCGGACTTAACCACAATTCTCCGGAATAAAAGTTAATTCCTAGTTATTAAATATTTATTTTTGACTCGGCACGACACGGTCAAGGATTGTTCTCTAACTTTGAAGACAGAGAACGGAAATTTGAAGGATTGTCTCAAATTATCTGGTATTTGAGGAATCTCCCAGAGCACTTATTTTATCTCTCATCCCTAAATTTTTTTAAAATTTGATGCTCTAAGAATTCATATAGTTACAGTAGCTGACTCACCCCTGACGAAAAGCATTTGACCAAGTCAAAGTACACACTAGATGGGTAAGGGAACGTGTCACTTTGTTTGCACATAGCGAAATATGTCAACCTATTTCTTACACAAAATGACACTACATTTTTTGATTTCAACATGTTTGAGCTAACTTATGCGTACTTCAACTAATTTTAGAGGATCACTTTCAAGTTCAGTAGCAAAAGCTCCGTATGAACTAACCTTCAAAGAATTTATAAAATATGAGAAGTTTTCGAGCCTGAAACCTTAAAATGATAGCAAAGCTAAAGAATTCAGACGAGACTACGCCCTTATAAATTGTAGTTCAATAGGAAGACCCATACACCATCTCAAAAGGTCTTTTTCATATTATCTTACTCATACAGGAAAAGATACCATCTATGGATACCAAAAAATCTCTAGTGGAAGTAATAGTAGTGCCATTCCCATGCCATAGCCATCTCAACCAACTCCTCCACCTCTCCTGCCTCATCTCTACCACCTACAACATCCCCGTCCACTACGCCACCACCGCCACCCATCTCCGCCAGGCCAAACTCCGTTTCATTTCCCAAACCCGCCTCGAAAATTCCCAAATCCACTTCCACGAATTCCACACCCCCAATTTCCTCTCCCCCCCCGCCCGACCCAAATTCGTCTACCAAATTTCCTTCACATCCCCAACCTTCCTTTGATGCCTCTATGCAGCTTCGCCACCCTGTGGCGGCCCTCCTCCGTGACATCTCCGCCACTGCCAGACGGGTTGTTGTAATCCACGACTACTTCATGGCTTATGTGGTTCAGGACGTTGCTACCATTTCCAATGCAGAGGCCTATATCTTTAGCCCTGTTTCTGCTTTGAATATGTCTTTCATATCATTGAAGGATCTTAAATCTTTACAGTCACTTGAAGAGCTGAAAGAGCAACCATCTATCGAAGGAAATATAACTCCGGAGACCTACAAGTTTGTCACTCTTCAATTTAATTTTCACCCGCTAGCCGCTGGAACCTTGTTCAACACATGCAGATCAATTGAAGGTATTTTTAGAATAATTATAGTTACAGTAGATGTATTTTTTTATTAAAAAAACAACATTTTATATTCTCTTCGCCCTAAATTGCTCACTGACAAAAATAACGTACTTATATGAATTTTTAATGGAAAAATTTACATTATTTTTGTCTTTTTAAATTGGTATCATTTTAATACGTTATTTTTTGGACGAACAATTTAGGACAAAGGGTCAGAGGCTAGCTGATGGAAATGATTTTTTTTTATTTTTTTTAATTCAATCGGCAAAGAAAGTTTCATTTGATGAAGTATAAAATCGAGTATAATATATATGAAATGCATAAAGAATATCGAAGGGTATAAATGTACTTATCTAGTTTTGCTACTCAAATCTTAGCCTCACATTAGTATGTACTTATCTAGTGTTGCTACTCAAATCTTAGCCTCACATGCATTTCAATAACTACTGAGTACAAATATAAAACAAGACCGCAAGAAGCGAACAAAATAAAAGGCAAAGCTAATGCTCGACAACCAAACAAAACAACCATCAAATGTCCCATAAATGCTGGACTAGCCAACGGCAACGCAGTCAAGTCAAGCCAACCCAACGGTCCCCACCACTTTTGAATCTAAACCATCACGAAAACCCTACGATAAAGTCCATTTTTGGATGTCGAATTTTGTTTTGGGTGGATTTGAGAGTAAATTTGTAATGATGGTGGATTTGTAATAATGGTGCTAAGAAGAGTGGATTTGTAATAATGGTGCTAGGAAGGTTAGATTTGTATATGGGGAGTTTGGATGGTATTTTGAGAAGGAGAATTTGGAGGGTGGATATGATAGGATAGAAGGGCAATTTGGGCAAACTTGAAAGTTGAAACCATGAAACCATAAATTATAGTGCAATTAGGGCAACTACAAATCCAGCAATTAGGGCAAAGTGAAACCAGAAATTAAGGCAAACTCTGAAACCATAATAAGTCTTAGCAATTAGGGCCAAAATCTCAGCAATTAGGGCAAACTCGAAATTATAGCAGTCCCAGATTTCAATATTAGAAATATAGCAAACTGAAATCCACACAAAACGAATTCGAAATTTATAAAAAAAAAAAAAAAAAAAAAGGTTTCGAAACCACAATTAATCACTAAATCGCGAACAACAATGGAGTACATAGTATACCTGACTGAAATAGGTTGTAGCAGCGACTTCCTTCTTTTCTCTCTTCTCCTTCCTCTCTTCCAAAAATGAAACCCTACTGATCAGATCTAGATTGTACGCATACGATACCTTGATTTGGAAGGGTAAAATCGTATTGAAAAACACCAGAAACACCCGGATTTGCCAACGATAGGGTAGAAGCCAGCGTTCGCAAATCACCCCTGGGGTGGATTTGCATTCCAAATAGAAACCCAGTTGGGGAGAAAAAAAGGGGCAACCAAACGGTGGACATGAGATGGGCCCAGAATTACAAGTCAAGCCGCTTGTTATATCCGGGTGCATATCATGCTTCCAAACGAGGTGATAGTGGTTGAATTTAGTTCAATACCTATAATTTGGCACCATTATTCAACTTCATGCTCTAATAATGATGGACATCTGATTGTAAAATGGTAAAGTTCTAAAATTGGTTCCAAAAAGGATGCCATCCTTGCCACATTTTCCAATTGAATTCCATGGGCAATTGAACAGAGATAGGAGGGAAAGGTACTCTATATGGTCGGAAAATTGTCGGAATCAGAAAAACCTCGTCGTAATCACGCCTAACTTTCGAGTGAGGGTTTTTTTCGTTTGTTCTGAAGAAAGGGAGAGAGAGTGAGATATAGAGAGAAGGGGCAGACCAAAGGGGATTGCATTCGGGTTTTCAATTATCCCATCATTTCTATTATATTTTAGGTTTTGTATAAAAAAATTATGACAAAATTAAGCAAAATTGAGCTTGTATTGTAGCAAGACAAACGAAAGGAAGGAGCCGGTTCCCTTGCTTACCGGACAAGAAGGATTAGACTTTAGACCCACTACTGGACTGTAGCGAACAAATAGAAAGAATGATTAGACTTTAGACCCACTAATGGACTATATTGTATTGTGAATCATAAGGAAGACTAGAACTATCAGTGACTGGCAAAAGAATAGATAGAACACTCTTTCCTACTCTTGCACTAGCCAATACAGATTATCCGGTATTTGGAGGGAAATGATACTAATGAATTTGCAATTAGTCTCGAACTTTTTTCGTACTAGACTACATATGTATTCTCAAACCATATACATATTTACTCCCGCTTATGTTAAAATTTGCTACAGGTACTTACCTAGATTTACTGGACAAGGAAAATAATAGCAAAAACAAGCAGGTTTGGGCAATTGGGCCATTGAGTTCAGATACAAAAAGTGAGAGAAGAAAGTCGAATAGGGAACACAAGTGTTTAGAGTGGCTTGTCAAACAAACCCCAAAATCTGTGTTATATGTCTCGTTCGGAACAACTACAACAATGCCAGATGAACAGATCAGAGAGCTTGCAATTGGATTAGAACAAAGCAAACAAAAGTTCATTTGGATTTTGCGAGATGCTGATGAAGGAGACATTTTTGCCGGTGACGTGAAGAGAGATCCACTGCCAGAAGGGTACCATTAGAATTTTTAAGTTTCAAGAATATGCTCCCAAATTCGAATTTACTCTTTTAAGTGGTCTATTTCCTTAAAGTGTCATATTTTTTTTACTTCATTTATATAAAAGTCTTATGTCTTTTGTGCTTTATTAGTCATGTTTCTTTCTTTGTTTCTTTCTTTTTTATGATTCCTTATGTGCTATTATCAGAGCTGACCGTCTAATTGCCAACAGGTACGTGGAAAGGGTGAAAGAATTTGGAATGGTGGTGAACGATTGGGCGCCTCAAGTGGATATTTTGGGACACCCATCAACAGGTGGGTTTATGAGCCATTGCGGATGGAACTCATTGTTGGAGAGTCTAACTGTGGGAGTGCCGATACTTGCTTGGCCAATGCACTCTGACCAGCCTAGAAATGCTTTTCATGTTACAAACATTCTAAAGGTTGGTCTGGCAGTTAACACTTGGGAACAAAGAGAACAAATAGTGACTTCATCCACAATTACAAGAGTTGTAAAGAGGTTGATGACATCAAAAGAAGGGGAAGAGATAAGAAGGAGGGCCGAGGAGATGGGCGTTGCCCTTCGCCAGGCGGTGGAAGAAGGTGGTGTTTCTCGCTTGGAGTTGGATTCATTCATTGCTCACATAACTAGGTAGCAAAATATTTTGCAGCAAGACCTATATAATGTACGCTTTTTTTTTTTTTTTTTAATCGGCAGCTGGAACTTTATAAAGTATGTATTCAATGTAGTGTGACAACGATATAAATTTCATATATGTATGTTGAAGTACAATAATGGATGGAACATCATTGATTTCATAAATTATTAGTCTCACAATTTATTTATTTTTCAAATTATTTACTTTTTTCAAATTGAACCAAAGTTGAAAAATGTTTAGATAAGACAGCACGAAAGATAAAAACACTTGGCAAACTTCTATTTTTTGTTTGGGTCCTATTGCTAGCCAATTCTGACAATAAGGCATACTCTTACAGGTGAAAAAATAATTGAAAATTTACATTGCGATTATTCTTGCCGGTCAAAGAATAAACCTTAACGACAGTTCAGTAGGCTGGCGAAGGGCAACGCCCATCTCGCCCATCTCACCCACACACCCACCCACCCACCCACCCCGCAGCCAAAACGGCCCCTGCAAACCACCCACACCCCTAAACCCCCTGCCAAAATCAAAATAGAAGACACCCCTACCACCCTTAGAATCAACTCACCTCCCTGCCACAAAACAGGCGCACACCCCTGCCACACACATACACACAACAAAAATGCCCCTAGCTGCAGCCTTATGCCTGAATTCTGAACCAAAAAGCCAATCTCAGCTTGATCAAATCCCCTAGCTCTCCCCACTTTGGTATAGTTCCTTCAAGAATCTTATCATTCCTTAATTTCCACAGTGTCCCTAGAATTGTAAAAGAAATAGCATTCCATGTCTCTTTCTTTACGCCTCTGAATTACCACCCCTGCCGCCATAAAAGCAAGCTTTTTATTGATAGAGGAACCACCCAAATCATTCCCCACCAATCCAACATCTCAGACCTGAGTTTCCACACATCAAAGCACTGGACTAACACACAAGCTAATTGGTTTTTTGTTAAGAATGGTTTCCAAAGCATTCGCGAAATGTCAATTTGGTCCCCAATAAAAAAATCGTGTCTATTGCATCCCCAATATTTACAATGTCTATTTAATTGGTCCCTAGGTCTAACTCCGTCAGTGTTTACCGTCAAGTTTAGGGATATTTTTGGAAATTCATCTCAACCCCCACCACTTCATCTTCCACCTCAAAACCCTAACTATCTCCATCCCCATACCCAAACCCAAAACTCACTTATTATGAACGCAGTACAAAAAAAAAAAATCTATACAAAATCACGAATGAGAGAGAGAGAGAGAATATTAGGCTCAGATTTGTGCATGATTCGGAGTGAAGAAAAGAAAAAATCACGAATGAGAGATAGAACAGATTACTCCGCCATGACTGCAACCAAAGTTTCTCGTAAGAGAAAAAATCCCTCTCTTGCAGACTCTTCGGGTTGCCCCGCCATGAACGACTCCCTCCTCAGTACCCGAATCATATGTTAAAATATCTATCATCACAGCCTGATTTTTTTTTTTTTTTTTGGTTTTCTAGGAGTAGACTCCTTCAGGAAACAATTGTTATAATGACGAAGGGAGGTTAGTGAAATGTACCAGCATTCACACACAAACACAAGTGGGGATGGACTTCTCCATCTCAATCACCAAACCTATGATGCCCTTCTCCACACTTGTATCTCAAAAAATCCGTACAATATGGTCACACAATCATCTAGAAAAGGGATCCCATCACGCCTAACCTGCTTGTATTCGGATCGATTTGGCCTGTCTAGTTTTCGATGAGGGCAAATTGGAAATCGTTGATGAATATGTGTGGGTTTTGATGGCAATTGGGTATTCTGAGAAATGGGTACGCGAAAGATGCTGTCTCCTTACGCTGGGTTTGTAAAATCTACCTTGGGCTAATCTAGGAGTTTTATTGTGATACCCGACCATTTATGCGAAAAATAATGAAAATTATCTTTTGTTATTGATTTGTATTTATACACGACAGAGAAGAAAAACATTTAGGGAAGATATAGGTGGCTTAAAAAAATGTGTAAGAAGTTTTGGTTCAATGCATGAATTTTTACTCCATGTGGGGATTTCTGGACCTACTAGTGTGCATGTAATTAGTGGTGGAAAGAGGTTTCTGGAGCTGGAAAGAAAAATATCAAGAGTTGTGAATTTTAGTCCACGTGGGGACTTTCTGGACCTACTAGTGTGCATGTAATTCGTGGAGGAAAGAGGGTTTTGGAGCTAGAAAGAAAAATATCAGAGTAGTGAATTTTAGTCAGTTACAAAGAAATTTATGTTAACGTTATAGTCCATGGGCTTGTATAATTAGATAATCATTTATCGTGGTGCTTGAGGATTCGGGGTGTTACAAATTGATATCAGAGCATATAAGGTGGTATGGGATCGAGTGGGTTTAAGGATATGCTCTAGTATTTTCATTTCGTGAGGTGGTTAAGGGTTAGGCTCAAACAAAATAAGGTGGGCTTCAATTCAGCGGTCTAAAATTTTACATATAATTTTTTTTTTTTTTTTTGGGTTTCTTCCCAATTCCACTGGGCTATGGTCCAGCATAGTCCACACTATGCTCCGCCCTTGAAAGGTGTTGCTCGTCCTAATTTGCTATGCCTCATTGTTTTATAATGTTTGATGTGAACAGCTGTATGACTCACCGTGGGAGTTATATGATATGTACTGCACCCGTTTACTTTGACCGAAAACTATACACTCCTCTACGGTATTATATACTTCAAAAAGTCTTGACCTGACCAGTTCGATCTGGGGAATCATAATTATTTCTGATTATCTTTGATCGATGAAAGTGGGTCAAAATCTGGTGTTTAAATTTTTAAAAATGTACTTATTTTTTATTATGTCATAAGAATTCAAATCATAAGAACCCACTACCCAAGACCCACCTATGCAAAGCGTTTGTCCAAATAAGTGTGGCGTAAGTGAATGTGTCATCTAATCAAAAATAGAAAATAAAAAAGTGTCCTCAAATTCACGCAAGGAAATGTGTCACCTCTTTTCTATATCTGCATTCTTACAACATATATCTATCATGAAGACCACAAATTAATACTCTCTCCGTTCCATAAAGTTGGTCTCTTACGGAATTACGTGCAATTTTTAAGTTTAAAAATAATATATCTACTAAAAATTTTTTTTTTGATTTTTTTCGTAGCGTTCAAGAGATCTCATCGAAAATTATCAAACTAGATCCATATTGCACAAAAAAAATATTTTAGTTAGTACATTATTTTTATGCTTGAAAATTTCATGTAATTTCGTAGGGGACTAATTTTAAGGGACGGAGGGAAAAGGAAAAAGGAATAGTTCAAAAGGCCTTCTCTATTTGTATTACAACATAGCATGGCTACTCATCAAAGGAAAACATTATCCTCCATGGATGTCAGTAATATCCAAGATCTAAGCCATGGCATGAGTTCAAGCTCCAAAGAAGCTCAAGTGCACGTGATAGTAGTGCCATTCCCATGCCATAGCCATCTCAACCAACTCCTCCACCTCTCCTGCCTCATCTCCACCACCTACAACATCCCCGTCCACTACGCCACCACCACCACCCACCTCCGCCAGGTCAAACTCCGTTACAACTCCCAGACCCACCTCCAAAATCCCCATATCCACTTCCACGAATTCCCCACCCCCGATTTCCTTTCTCCTCCACCCGACCCAAATTCCTCCATCAAATTTCCTTCACATCTCCAACCTTCCTTTGATGCTTCTATGCAGCTTCGCCACCCCACGGCAGCGCTCCTCCGTGACATCTCCGCCACCGCCAAACGGGTGGTTGTAATCCACGACTACCTCACGGCTTATGTGGTTCAAGACGTTGCTACCATTCCTAATGCGGAGTCCTATATCTTTAGCCCTGTTTCTGCTTTCAATATGTGTTTCAGAGTGTTGAAGGATCATGAATCTTCCCAGTTACTTGAAGAACTGAAAGCGCCATCATCTGAAGAAGGAAATTTAACTCCGGAGATGCTAAAATTGGAAGGAAATGTTACTCCGGAGATGCTAAAATTGGCCGATATACAAGTTAATTTTCTATCGCTAGCCGCTGGTACCCTGTTCAACTCATTCAGATCAATAGAAGGTATGGTTAGAATGTTAATATTTGCAGTAGATGTATATTTTGATAAGAAAAAATACGGAATATTCATAAGAATACTGAATATTTACATGAATATTTACAAAGTTACTGTGAATATTTACATGAATACTGATTTTTTTTAAAATCCAAACGGTTCGTAACAAGGAACAAAACCACATGTAACAAGGTTACCAAAAATCCCGTTTAAAAAAAAAAAAGTTACCATGAATATTGACGTAATAGTGAATTTTTAAAATTCATAACGGTTCGTAACTTGATCAAAATATATTACGAACACCAAAATCATGCGTCATACGGCGTACCGTATGTCCCTTTTCAAGGGGCATATTGTACCACTCTCCCATTCTTTCTTCTTCTTCTTTTTAACTGTAGCACTCTCCCATTCCAAATGTAGCATAAATCATAAATATTTGAAAGATTTAACATGTGAAAGTAAAAGACGGGTATCCCAACCAATACAAAAGTATTGTATTGTTGGCCTCTAATGTCCCCCGTACTGATGTTTGGAGGAAAATATTGGGTTGGACTGGAATCAGATTTTGAGGTTCAGGTCTCTAAGCCAGTGTATTGTTGTTCCTCAGTTAATTGTTGAATTTCTTTTCAAGAAACAAGTAAAAATAATTTTAGACAAACGCAGGGCCGGCCCAGGCCCAAGGCCCACAAGGCCTGGGCCTAGTGCACTCCAAAAATGGTCACTTTTTGGGTCACTCCACCATTTTATACTAATGGGTTTGACTAAAACACTTTTTTGGACCAAAATAAAGAAAAAAATCCATTATAAGTTACAAAAGTGTCAACCATTGTAGCCCAATATTTAAAAAAAGCCCAGAAACTATTGTGGCCCAAAGCTAAAACTGATTTAAAAGAAAATCATTTTCTGCTTGCTACAGTTTTTATTTCTGGTTTTGTAAAAAATCAAGGCAATTCTAAACGAAATGATTAAGTTTAGTTTATTATTTGCTTAAAGACAAAGTAATTAGGTAGTAATTTTCTAATCTTCTTGTTAGAGTTTCAAGTGGGTTTGTATTTGCGATTTCTAAATTGACACAACTTCTTGAGTTTTACCAAGTAACCAAAAAGTTGATCAAATTTCATTGTTTTTCCAACAAATATAGTCATAATATTAATTCCAGTAGATCAAATTTCTTACTTATTATAAGCAGCCAAATGAGCCATTTTGACCCAAATTTTTTAGAGGAAAATTGAAGAACAACAGATTTGGGTAAAACTAGGGTTTGGCATTTGCATAGCAAAGGAGTTTTGACCCAAATTTTGTTTCAAGAAAGGCATAGGATTTCTAGATGCTCTACACCGTTGTTAAATTTAGCTTGTATTAATACCCTTTTGACGAGGATATTGTAGTAACAAAAACGTAGAAAGTTTCGTTGAGTAACACGAAAATTTTTAGGGCACAACTTTTTTAATTAGGCCTAAGGCACCCAAATACCTTGAGCCGGCCCTGGACAAACGGCAACTCGTATATATTGTATCTACATATTAGTATACTTGTTAGATGCGTATACAGATTGAGACAAACGCAATCAATCCATTCGAGTTCGATCGGTTCATCCGAGTCCCTCGGTGTTTTATGGTTGCGTTTGGCTATGTCTTTCAAGAAAGACACAATCAAACGCAACCATAAAACACAAACATACAGCAATCGTCATTGTGCTATAGTAATTATAAAAAATGGATAACTTTCACAAACATATACCGAGGTATCTGTATCTTAATTTTTTATTTTTTATTTTTTAGTTTGTCATATTATCATATTTACGACGTCGTATCCATATTCTGTATCGGAAAGCGAAAGTACATGTCATATATTTTAAAAATAAAGTTCTCCAGTAACAACAAATTTGCTTACACATCGATAATATTAACTAATTCAAGGAATATCTTTTTTTTATTTTTTGATTGGTGAAAGAAAATTTTTTAAATAACGAAGATACAACATCTACAAAACTTCATACTAGTGTTTAACTTTCTATTTTGAGCTGTCCCTTAATATTTTGAGCTGTCCCTTAATAAGTGTGCGTTTTAAAAAGTTAGTAAGTACATTTTCTATTTTGCCCTTAAAAGTAGATTTCTTTTTGAAAAGTTAGTGGGTATTTTTATAATGAAAAGGGTAACTAGTAGAAAGTAGATGTAAAAGTTGTGAAAATTGATGTGAGAGAAAATAAGTTGAAATTACGAGGCAACACGCTTAAAAAGATACAGAGAGAGTAGTAAAAAGAGTAAAGATACCCTGACTGTCAGAGAAGCCGCCCCTTCGCTGCCAGTAGCCGCCAGCTACACAGCCCGCTGTCGTCCCCTACTTGCCGCTACCAAGACCATAGCAACACTCATGTGCACTCAAATGAAACCCTTGCTAAAGTACTCCAGCCTCAACCTCACAGCCGTCATCAAAAAGGGAAAGTGCCACGCCCTACCACTGTCATTGTCTACCACCGCCTTTGATTAGGGAAAAGCACCCTGCCATGCCACTGCCACAATCCCACGAAACTTCAAAGGCCGTTATCAATGACAATGGTCGACCGATAAAGAAAAACCCCTGCATCCAGGAACCCAAAAAAAAAAAAAAATCAAAGGTTGATCGAACATCGTCCAACGTCCCCATGCCGACTGGCCTCCAAATTGACTTCCATCGCCTCCTAAAACAACCCTGCATCCAAAAACCCTTGGTTGATCGAACATCGTCTAATGTCCCCGCGCCGACTGGCCTTCAAATTGACTTCCATCATCTCCTAAAACACCTGAAATAACACTGAAACTAAGGCAAGAATGGAAGCAGAAGAAAAGAAAGAAGAACAGAGCAAATGGAAAGAGAGATGGAGGACAAAAGAGAGAGAGAGAGAGAGAGAGAGAGAGAGAAGAACAAGCAGAGAGAGAGAAGGGGAACTGTAATGTGTGATTAATACAATATCGAAGTTTTTTTTCCTCGTATTATAAGGTGTGCGAGTCGCAGAGCACATCTTAGATTGCTGCAAAAAAGAAAAAAAAATCCCCTCACTTAAAGACATACAGTCTTACACTTGCTAATACAGATTATCTAGAATTTTGTGAGTGCTGATGAATTTTTAATAATTAAGGACTATATTCTAGATTTTTTTTTTTTAACAGACTATATTGTGAAACTACATATACATTTTGGCTTATGTTAAAATGTGCTACAGGTACTTACCTAGATTTACTGGAAAAGGAAACAAACAAGAAAATTTGGGCAATTGGGCCATTGAATTCAGACACCAAAAGTGACAAAAGAAAGTCTAACAGCCTACACAACTGCTTGGAGTGGCTTGACAAACAAACCCCCAAATCTGTGCTATATGTCTCATTTGGAACAACTACTTCAATGGGGGATGAACAGATCAAAGAGCTTGCACTTGGGTTAGAACAGAGCAAACAGAAGTTCATTTGGATTTTGCGAGATGCAGATAAAGGAGACATTTTTGTTGGAGAAGAGAAGAGAGCTCCACTGCCAGAAGGGTATACCACTAGAACTTAAAGTTTCAAGAATTATTGATTGAATTTAAAGTTTCAATAATTGTTCCAAACAATACGCAGATGTACCCTTTCAATGGTTTTTTTTATTCATTTTTTTCGTCGTGCGTTTTCCCGCTTCATCTCCACTACAAGAAACAAAAAAAATAAAAATAAAATGGACTATGGTGTATTATTTTAGGATTTTCTTTTAATGATGATTCCTTATTTGGTATTTTCATAATTGATTGTCTCAATCTCAACAGGTACGTGGAAAGGGTGAAGGAATATGGAATGGTGGTGAGGGAGTGGGCGCCTCAAGTGGACATTTTGGGACACCCATCAACAGGTGGGTTTATGAGCCATTGTGGATGGAACTCATGTTTGGAGAGTATAACCATGGGAGTGCCCATAATTGCTTGGCCAATGCACTCTGACCAACCTAACAACGCTTTTCATGTTACCAACATCCTAAGAGCCCGTTTGGATGACGTATTCGTTCTAGGGGGATTAAATAGTAAGGGGAGATGAAATAGTCGGGGTGATTAAATAAGAAGGGTGGACCCACATTGATGTGACAGTTAAGAAGGGGGGATTAAATAGTCCATAGTTTGGATGAGGGATAAAAAAAGAAGGATAAAGAGGATGGATGATGTAAAAACTATCAAATTGACTATATTACCCTTGTTAATTCACATATCAAATTATGCATATAAACAATTAAATAAATACAAAATTTAATTAAGTTGATATACTCTTCAATCATAAAAGTATCATTTCCCAGAATCCATCCCATCCGTTGGATCCTAATTTGGTTTTGCCACAACCACACTAGATAATTTTTTCTCCTTATACTTGCTTTACCTTGAAAACATCGACAATGGGGTTTCATCTTTCCATTCTCATCAGAAGACCACAATGAAACAGATGATAATTGGGAAAAACAAAACAGATCTGAGCATCTCTCTCTCTCTGAGCATCGACACCGTCTCTCTCTCTCTCTCTCTCTCTCTCTCTCTCTCTCTCTGTGCACATCAAGCTCATCACCCAGACGACGACGACAACGGTAAATGATTGGCAAACACACGGCACCGGCAACCCCAATCGGTCCGGCAAGTTCGGATTTCACAGGTATGGTGATCCAACCCACCTCTTCTCTCTCAAAATTCCCAAGATTTTTAATTTCTTGCGATATTTTCCCCAATTAATTTTTGCTACACATTGTTGTTTGGGTTTATGAGATTTGGTTGTTGATTTAGAGAGAAGGGAGTGGGGGTAAGAAGGTAAAAATGGGCTGGATATCAGCCATGACTAAATATAAGCACCCCCCTGGTGCTTATATTTAGTCAGGCTTTGCCCTGACTATTTGAAGAACAAGGATGAGTGATCAGGGGAGGTTTTGGCCAGCCAAACGATGGGCTATTCAGAGAACCAAGACTATTTAGCCCAAGCTAGTCATCCCTCCTCTATAAACGCCATCCAAACGAGCTCTAAAGGTAGGTATGGGAGTTAACATGGGTGAACAAAGAGAGCAAATAGTGACTTCATCCACCATTGCAACAGTTGTAAAGAGGTTGATGGCATCGAAAGAAGGAGAAGAGATAAAGAGGAGAGTTGAGGAGATAGGTGGTGCCGCCTGCCAGGCAGTGGAGGAAGGTGGTGTTTCTCGCTTGGAGTTTGATTCATTCATTGCTCACATAACTAGGTAGCTAAGAAATTCCTAATTATATAAGTATAAAGGAATAATGTATTCATTCAACACAGTGTGGTAAGGAAATTTTTTATATGATTACTGAAGTACAATCATGGATGTATCCTTGTTCTTCCTCAATAATTTGTTTAGTATGTTCTTCGGTATATTTACGTTTTGTAATTTCTTGTTTAATTTTCCTCAAAAGTTTTAGTAGCAATTATTTCTTTTCAAAGAACAGAATTAGAAAAGTATTAAAACAATAAACCTAAGTCAAAATAGTTCAGATCAAATCACACAAAGTAGTCTTTTTATCTTTAGAAATTAAACTCAACTTTTTTTGCTTTTGGTTTTAATTTTTATTTTGGACTCCATTCATTGAGCTAAATACATAGTACCTCAAATTTGAGATAAATCCAACAGAAGTTCAAAAAGAACACATAAAATATCAAAACAATAATTTACCAAAAAAAAAATACATAAAAAATGAAAACAATAATTTACCAACATATCTTTTTTGTATTAGAATCTTTTTAAGGAAGTTCCATTACAAGAAAAAACATGTTGCTGACATAAAAATGTCATTAAAGGTTCAAAATATGTCGCCATTATCCTTGACGGCACGAAATAGAAATTTTGCTATACCTGTGACACTAAAGTCAAGGTAAGAAAATTGTGAAGTTGTCGCTGAAAAGTGTTAGTAGTTAAAGTAATATATGCTGTCACCAAATAGATTTTTTGCGACAAAGTTGCAGCCGAAAGTAGTGATCTACGACAACAATGTGTCACCCATGGCCGGCCCTTGGGCAAAGCCCAGGCCTATGACATCAAAAAAATAGTCCCAAAAAAGGGGTACTCGAATAATTTTTAGTATTAGGCCGAGTAGGAGTCTTTTGAAGCCGAAACAAGTGGTCCAATTAGGTTTTAGGTCTCTTAAAAACTGTTATTGTTGAAGTCCAACTATACACACAAAGCAAAAGCCCATTTGGTTTTGTCATGCCCTCAAATTTAATAAACCAAATACAAATAAAGTCCACGTAGGATAAATCAAAAGTCATACATTTCCTCATTGAAAAGTCAAAGTACATTGAGTTTCTCCAAGAGGTACCCATACCCATGCATAAGTAATGAATAGTTAAGAGTTATTACATAATCCAAGATTTGTCAAAAGATTTAAGGAATTAAAGTTACAAGATCATCTCCCAAAATATATTAACGATGGAGAGGATAAAATAACTTCATGTCAATTGAGCTTCATGATATGCATCCACACGCCAATCATTCCAATCACGTGCCTTGCCGAGTATCTGAAAATGATAGGTTGAGCTCACTAGCCCAGTAGGAAACTTTTCTACCAACGCTAAGGGTATAAAAGATGAAACATGCATATGAAGATGTGATACACATGAATGGATAAGCTAAGATAGACCAAAGTAAATCGACTCGATGATAGAGTGTCTAGTAGACGCCCCAAAGATTGTACCAAACCCAAGTGTCCATAGATTTCCTCATCTTCGTTACATTTCATGTCGTAGGTCCAATCCTTTCAAAACATTTCCATTTTCACAAAACGTTTCATTTTTTTTTCACGATAACCACTTATGTAAATAGGGAATGAATCCCTCTGCCGGATTTCGTGGGCTCCGAACACCCCTGTCGGATTTCGTGGGCTCCGCACACCCCTGCCGGATTTCATGGGCTCCGAAAATCCCTGCCGGATTTCGTGGGCTCCGAACACCCATGGCTAGGGATGCACCAAATGGTGGCCCTAGAAATAGCAAATCATCCTTTTCAAAAGTTTATTAAACAATCAAGTGTCCAAAAACATCCACGTAAATCATTTAGTTCGAAAGCTCGTAGTGTGTCGGTTGTGGCAAAGTTAACATGTGTCCAAGAATGTGAGAAATCATGATAAAACATCATTCATATCATGATAGGCTACCAATGCTTAGATGTCGATTTGAGAAGCTTAGGAAAGACCAATGGAGGCCCGGAGCAACGGAACACGAAAATGGAGTTATAAACCCCGAGAAAACCCGACACCTTGATAGTAAAAAGCACATTTCTCCCAAAATACAAAGGCTATGAACATGAGACCAATTGGGTTTGAAAGTAGACTCATAGAGCTTTCCAACGGTTCAAGAATCACCTCAATCGGAGTTCGGACGAAGTCGGGGCGTGCCCGCGAAGTTGGGCCAAAATCTGCCTTACAAACAGATAGGTATCGATACCCATGAAATGGGGTATCGATACCAGGTAACTAAAATCTCAACAGAGCAATGGGTATCGATACCCATAAAAGGGGTATCGATACCAAGACCATTACGAGCGAAAATTTGCAGATTTTTCCAAAATGGAGGGGGTTTCAACCCAAGCCAAAAATGGAAGTTCCAAACAACAACTACTCATAGGAGAGAGATATACTAACAACCAATTCAAGGATTTATCAACCCAATACACAAAACCCAAGCTCATTCAAGAACCAAAGTCAATTCCATGGAGATAAACAAGTTTAACAAGAAATTGGGAACAAGAACACCAACAATGCAATCATTCAACAAATATACACTTAGAGGAGGTAGAAGATTGCTCCCTACCTCAGTGGTTTAGCTCCAATGAAGAGAGAAGAGAAAACCCTAGCTTGTTCTAGCAAAACTCAGCCGAAACAAGCTCCTCCAAGGTGATTCCAAGGATGTCCGGACTCCAAATCACGCGTAGATGACGAAAATGGGGTTGAATCTTGAGGAAAAGAGGCGTGGGAGATGGATTGGTGGTGGAATTTGAAGAAAATATGGGGAGGGAGAAGAGAGGGGGGCTGCTGCCCTTTTTAGAGAGAGGGAGAGGGGTGTATTTGCCCCAAAAATCTGATCCACATGGTATATATATACACCCACACACTTGCACTTAAGCCCCTTGTGTTTCTAATGTGTTTCCCAAGAGAATCGGAGGATAAAAATACACTCATTTTTTTGTTTATTGAAAATTATATAGCGAATAGGTTCACACGGATCCTTTTATAGATATTTTCTTGTTCATTTTATATTTGGACGAAGTGTTCAAAAGAAGAATTAAACTAAAATTTTGACATGTATTATAATAATAAAAAAATTCGGATGGTCATGTGACCAGTGAAAGGTATATGTAGCCCAACCGCCCGCCAACATTAACGAGTAATTGACCCACCGCCGCCACCAAAGCCAATCCTTTTCCCCTCCATTCGATGAAAAGTTGGTGGCTCAAGAACAAGGATGGAGCCAGGGGGGGCTAGTAGGGGCAGTCGCCCCCCCTACGTCTTAAAAAATTCGTATTATTACATTGAAAAAAAATAAATTTATTATCAAACTATATAGTCCCGTCCCCCCTCCGTTTTTTTGTTAAACAAAAGAATAGCAACAGCTTTAATATTAGTCATGCTATGAAAAAGCTTTGTCCTAAAATTGGTTTTAATGAGGTTTAATTACAATTCTTTTAAACAAAACAACGTTTAAAATTTATAACCCAACTCACTTCAGGGACTCAATGCCCGTTCACTTTTAAAAACTAAGGCTCACTAAAATTTCAGAAGCCCAAAACTCTTGAACATAGTCTGTGGGCATCAAAGTGAAGGAAAAAGAAAAGAGCAAAAGAAATTGGGGGGCCCCAAAACAGTCGATTCTCAATTGCAAGAATTGAACATTTGGTTTAAGGAAGATATATACAATGGAGTTGCAAATTCTCAGCACATCTCTAAATCCCCGCAATGGCTTCAAATCATTTAACATTGAAGATAGTTGGAAGCTTGCAAAGAAGATCATCCAATAGATTTCACTAAGCAAGAAAAGTACCACTTGAGATATCAATTGCAAAATTATAAGCTTGATGTGTCTATGCATCCTGAGTTTTAAAATTTGTCAACGATTTCAAAGTTGAGTGAAGTATTGGCGAAGACAAGAAAGTACACAATATATCATCTTTTCGATAGGTTGATTCGACTTATATTAACTTCACATGTTTCAACGGTTACAACCAAACGTGCATTTTCTGCTATGAATTGTGTGAAGACAAGACTTCGCAACAAGATGGAGGATGATTATTAAGCAAATTTCTTGATAACTTATATTGAGAATAAAATTGCTCGAGGGTTGGACACAGACTCTATCGTTGATGCTTTTAATAAAAAGAAAGAATGTCAAGCATAGTTCAAGATATGTCTGATTTCAATAGACACTACATAGGATTAGATAAACGTTAATACCTTTTGCAATCTAAGTTGATATTAGAAACATGTTTAGTTTCATATGTATTGGTATTATTTTGTATATATATATTTTTTTTGAGTTATCAAAAAAGAGTTATTAAAAATTTGTATCGTTGTCTTAATTTTATTTTATTTTTTATTGTGTATATCCGTCCCCCCTACGCCAAAATCCCGGCTCCGTCCCTGCTCAAGAACAAGACGATATCGCCCGTGTCAAGCCGCTTCTACTTCACGAACCAACTCCACCCTTTGCTGTTTAATGTAGACTAAAATCCCCATATCCACTTCCACGAATTCCCCACCCCCGATTTCCTTTCTCCTCCGCCCGACCCAAATTCTTCCATCAAATTTCCTTCACATCTCCAACCGTCCTTTGATGCTTCTATGCAGCTTCGCCACCCCACGGCAGCGCTCCTCCGTGACATCTCCGCCACCGCCAAACGGGTGGTTGCAATCCACGACTACCTCACGGCTTATGTGGTTCAAGACGTTGCTACCATTCCTAATGCGGAGTCCTATATCTTTAGCCCTGTTTCTGCTTTCAATATGTGTTTCAGAGTATTGAAGGATTATGAATCTTCCCAGTTACTTGAAGAACTGAAAGCGCCATCATCTGAAGAAGGAAATTTAACTCTGGAGATGCTAAAATTGGAAGGAAATTTTACTCCAGAGATGCTAAAATTGGCAGTAGATGTATATTTTGATAAGAAAAAATACGGAATATTCACAAGAATACTGAATATTTACATGAATATTTACAAAGTTACTGTGAATATTTACATGAATACTGATTTTTTTTTAAATCCAAACGGTTCGTAACAAGGAACAAAACCATATGTAACAAGGTTACAAAAATCCCGTTTAAAAAAAAAAAAAGGTTACCATGAATACTGACGTAATAGTGAATTTTTAAAATTCATAACCGTTCGTAACTTGATCAAAATATGTTACGAACACCAAAATCATACGTCATAGGGCGTACCGTATGTCCCTTTTCAAGGGGCATATTGTACCACTCTCCCATTCTTTCTTCTTCTTCTTTTTAACTGTAGCACTCTCCCATTCCAAATGTAGCATAAATCATAAATATTTGAAAGATTTAACATGTGAAAGTAAAAGACGGGTATCCCAACCAATACAAAAGTATTGTATTGTTGGCCTCTAATGTCCCCCGTACTGATGTTTGGAGGAAAATATTGGGTTGGACTGGAATCTGACTTTGAGGTTCAGGTCTCTAAGCCAGTGTATTGTTGTTCCTCAGTTGCTGAATTTCCTTTCAAGAAACAAGTAAAAATAATTTTAGACAAATGCAGGGCCGGCCCAGGCCCAAGGCCCACAAGGCCTGAGCCTAGGGCACTCCAAAAATGGTCACTTTTTGGGTCACTCCACCATTTTATATGAATGGGCTTGACTAGAACACTTTTTTGGACCAAAATAAAGAAAAAAAATCCATTATAAGTTACAAAAGAGCCCAACCATTTGGCCCAATATTTAAAAAAAGCCCACAAACTATTGTGGCCCAAAATTTAAAAAAAGGCCCAAAGCTAAAACTAATTTAAAAGAAAATCATATTCTGCTTGTTACAGTTATTATTTCTGGTTTTGTAAAATTCAAGGCAGTTCTAAACGAAATGATTAAGTTTAGTTTATTATTTGCTTAAAGACAAAGTAATTAGGTAGTAATTTTCTAATCTTCTTGTTAGAGTTTCGAGTGGGTTTGTATTTGAGATTTCTAAATTGACACAACTTCTTGAGTTTTCCCAAGTAACCAAAAAGTTGATCAAATTTTATTGTTTTTCCAACAAATATAGTCATAATATTAATTCCAGCAGATCAAATTTCTTACTTATTATAAGCAGCCAAATGAGCCATTTTGACCCAAATTTTTTAGAGGAAAATTGAAGAACAACAGATTTGGGTAAAACTAGGGTTTGGCATTTGCATAGCAAAGGAGTTTTGACCCAAATTTTGTTTCAAGAAAGGCATAGGATTTCTAGATGCTCTACACCGTTGTTAAATTTAGCTTGTATTAATACCCTTTTGACGAGGATATTGTAGTAACAAAAACGTAGAAAGTTTCGTTGAGTAACACGAAAATTTTTAGGGCACAACTTTTTTAATTAGGCCTAGGGCACCCAAATACCTTGAGCCGGCCCTGGACAAACGGCAACTCGTATATATTGTATCTACATATTAGTATACTTGTTAGATGCGTATACAGATTGAGACAAACGCAATCAATCCATTCGAGTTCGATCGGTTCATCCGAGTCCCTCGGTGTTTTATGGTTGCGTTTGGCTATGTCTTTCAAGAAAGACACAATCAAACGCAACCATAAAACACAAACATACAGCGATTGTCATTGTGCTATAGTAATTATAAAAAATGGATAACTTTCACAAACATATCCCGAGGTATCTGTATCTTAATTTTTTATTTTTTAGTTTGTCATATTATCATATTTACGACGTCGTATCCATATTCCGTATCGTAATGCGAAAGTGCATGTCATATATTTTAAAAATAAAGTTCTCCAGTAACAACAAATTTGCTTACACATCGATAATATTAACTAATTCAAGGAATATCTTTTTTTATTTTTTGATTGGCAAAAGAAATTTTTTTAAATAACAGAGATACAACATCTACAAAACTTCATACTAGTGTTTAACTTTCTATTTTGAGCTATCCCTTAATAAGTGTGCGTTTTAAAAAGTTAGTACGTACAATTTCTATTTTGCCCTTAAAAGTAGATTCCTTTTTAAAAAGTTAGTGGGTATTTTTATATTGATAAAGATAAGTAGTAGAAAGTAGATGTAAAAGTTGTGAAAATTGATGTGAGAGAAAATAAGTTGGAATTACGAGGCAACACGCTTAAAAAAGGTACGGAGGCAGTACTAAAAGGAGTAAAGATACCCTCGGAGAAGCCGCCCCTTCGCTGCCAGTAGCCACCAGCTACAGAGCCCGCTGTCGTCCCCTACTTGCCGCTACCAAGACCATAGCAACACTCATGTGCACTCAAATGAAACACTTGCTAAAGTACTCCAGCCTCAACCTCACAGCCATCATCGAAAAGGGACAGTGCCACGCCCTACCACTGTCATTGTCTACCACCACCTTTGATTAGGGAAAAACACCCTGCCATGCCACTGCCACAATCCCACGAAACTTCAAAGGCCGTTATCAATGACAATGGTCGACCGATAAAGAAAAACCCCTGCATCCAAGAACCCAAAACAAAAAAAAATCAAAGGTTGGTCGAACATCGTCCAACGTCCCCATGCCGACTGGCCTCCAAATCGACTTCCATCGCCTCCTAAAACAACCCCTGCATCCAAAAACCCAATGGCATAGCTTACAAGTTGTGAGGATATACTTCAAAGGCCGTTATCAATGACAATGGTCGACCGATAAAGAAAAAACCCTGCATCCAAGAACCCAAAAAAAAAAAATCAAAGGTTGATCGAACATCGTCCAACGTGTAACGACCCGAATTTTCGTAAATAAAAATTTCGTTAAATAATTTAATTATTTATTTTTAATTTTCGGATTATTGGAATATTTTTCTATTAAAATATTATTTAATCCTTTTAATTCAAATAAATAGAATTCTAGCCATGCATATACGCGTACGAGACCGAGTAACACATCTGTTACACTACCGTAGCACCCGGGGACCGTGTTTAATACCCGAAACGTACCCAACCACTGCCTTTACTCCATCCAACTACATCGGTACGTTAGTGACTTGTCACCTCCTCACCTTGAAACTTGGTATGTTGACCAAGTTAGAGAGAGAGAGAGAGAGACACGGGGAGAGAGAGAGAGAGAGAGAGATGCCGAGAGAGAGAGAGAGAGCTCGGTAGAGAGAGAGAGAGAAGTGTGTGTGTGTGTGCATGCATGTGTACTTTGCACATGCAAGGTTTTAATGTTTGTTCACTTGCACAAGCAAGTGCAAGGGTAGAGGAAGCTTCCTAAATCTAAGGTTTTGCACCAAAAACTAGTTAGAACAAGCCTTGTTATTTTTGGAGAAACCTATACTTACCCACACAATACATGCATTTGTGTACAATCTACACAACCTAGACCTATTTATGGTAGTCCTTGCACTCCAAGTCTCCATGAAACATGCTTCCTTGTTTTAAGGAAAGATTATTCCCCTACTACTAGCCCTTTAAGGCTACTCCCTTAGCCATAACTCCATGCACATGCATATTTGTGTACATTTGCTCCTAAAAACACCCCGTAACAAAGGTGACCATGCAAAAACCTACACAACGAGAGGCATATTTTTCCCACCCCTTGTTTCCCACGTTAGATACCTTCTATATCTCCATATTTGTTCATCTTGCAAGTGTAAAACAACCTAGACCTAGCCTAAAACCTAGTCTAACCCTAGAAGTGCAAGTTGGAACAACTTGGTACTTGCCCATGTGCCATCAAACACCACATTTACTCCTCATACATGTATGGTTCGGCCTAGAGAGGGGGGGGTGTACCGAAAATTTCCATAGAGGGAGAGAGAGGACTCTCACTTGCTATATATAGCACACCCTTTGTTCATTTGGACCCCATATACCCTACACTACTTGTTTGTCTCCATATTTTCCAACAAACTACCAACTTCTACCACCATTTAGCCAACTTATTAGGGTACTAATTAGCTACTTACTAAGTTAATTAGTAAGTAAGTGAGGGAGATTTAAGAGGTTCTACACCAAAGGAATTGCTTTTCGGCTTCCGGTTTACACCCAGAAATCAAGGTAGTTTACTAAACTAATCTTCTAATTAGTTATTTCTAGTTCTATTATGTTATTCTAATTAATTTTCTAAGCATGATTTTAGAGTTTGATTGGGTTAATCAGTGCATGTATTAAGTTACTAAGCATGTAACTTAGTGTATAAGAAAAAGGATTTCATGCAGAAAGATTAACAAGAATGTTAATAAGGTTCTAACTAAAGTGGTTCTTCATGAAATTAGAAGTGGGATTAGTAAGATTAAAGTGATTAGAAGTTAATTAGAAGTTGATTAGAAGATGATTAGAAGTGATTAGAAGATGATTAGAAGATACGTATTTTTCTAGACAAAGTTCTAGCATTATTATGTTAATATTTCATAGAAAAACTTGTTGATTAAATCAATGGTTATTGTTGTAGATGATCTTTCCTAAATAACAGATTGTTATATTTAGTGAGGGAATTGTTCTTACTAGAAAGAAATATCTAGTGTTTTATGGAAATTTTTGTAAGAAAGTATGGAGTTTTTACTAAATAAATATGAAGAGGGAATTTTTATAAATGTTTCCTAGAAATGTTTTTACTAAATTATTGTGAGTATATTTTTATGGCTATGATGAAAAGAAAAGAAGCAAATGGAGTTGATTAAATTTTCTAGAAAGAAAATTGTGATTTTACTAGATATAAAAAAAATGTTTTGTTTGAGTTTATTAGAAAGAAAGTTTTCTAGAAATATAAAGAGTATATTTTTGAGAGATTAAATATTTTTTTTAGAAAGTTCATAATTATTGGAGATAAATTTTTGGCAACAAAATTTCTGGAGAAAAAAAAAAGAAATTTGAGTATTTACTTTTGAAGAGGAGTTAGTTGACTAATTTATTTCTTTAAAAAGAAATAAAATAGTTTTACAAGGGAAAAGGGAGAAATGAGATTTTTGATGAAGAATAAAGTTTGAGAGAAATTAGGAAAATATTATTTTGGGAAGAGTTGGTGCATTAAAGTGCATGATTTCATGTGAAATGATTTTTGAGGAAATATTAATTGCATGATTTTATGTGAGAAGATTTTTATTAGAGAAATATCATTTTTGAGAAAGTTGGTGTATTATTACGTATGATTTTATGTGGAAATGTTTAATTGGGAAATATGAGTATTAAAAGAAAATTTATGGAATATTGCATGGGCATGATTTGAGCATGAGACAATGAGCACGTACACAAAATGTTACAACACGGGGTTTCGTTAATTGAATAACTATTGACGAGAAAATAGAGATGAGAATGAAAATGAGTTTTGAAATAAGAAATGAAATTTTTCGAGAGATGAAATGAAATGAGATAAGATGAGATTTGGATGCCACCTCAAGTTCGCGGAGAGAACTTGGAGGAACGGTTTTGATGCAGTAGTGCAGCGAGAGCGCCACTTCTGGTTCGCTGAGAGAACTTGGATGTTTGGGCTAAGCGTGCACAACACACGGTGAACGGACTTTGCAAACAGGCTGTTAAGTTCACGATAACCGGGACCTCGAGCGGAAAGGTTGGTACCGTCAGCTGAGAGGAGGCTTAAATAGACCAATAACTTTCGAGTGGTGGGAGATATATGAAATTTGAAGAAAAATGCCAAGAAGGGCACGGATATGAGAAAACCGATTTTTGGGAACATTATTGATAATGAGTTATGTTTGAGTTATTAATTGAGACACTGTTTTCGAGAAAATGACACGTGACACTATATTGAGACACAGAAAGAAAGTATTATTTTCTGCGCATATTACTCTGATCCGCACAGACTCGCATGATATACTGCGTGATTTTACTGTTCACAAGTATCGTATTCTGTTTTTGAACTTATTGTTCTAGAATTGCTATTTACAAGTTTAGCATAGTGAACTACTGGGCTTTGCTAACGGTGTTGCACTCGTGTAACCCTGGCATAATACCATGATGTTGCATGTGCGACTCAGACGTATTATGTCAGATATTCTAGATGGACAGGACCGATACCGTGGAGACCAGCCCTATGGAACAGGAAGTGCTGCCGGAGTGGGGAATGACCCGGCGCAAGGATAGACGAAGACCTAAAACCACCCCGGTTGTTATTTATATTATTATTGGAGACATTATTATCTGTATTAAGTTTGAGATTAAACTTTATTAAGGTTTGTAATAATAATTAACGTGCCCAAATTTTGGGGGCATTACACAACGTCCCCATGCCGACTGGCCTCCAAATCGACTTCCATCGCCTCCTAAAACAACCCCTGCATCCAAAAACCCAATGGCATAGCTTACAAGTTGTGAGGATATATATATATATATATATATATATATATATATATATATATATATATATATATATATATATATATATATATATAGGTCGGTTCTAGGGACAACAAAAAACACATAAAAAAACACACGCTTTTGTTCCGGGTTATATTCTAATGATCTAAACCGTTCACTTTTTTTAAATCGATAAAATAGGAAATTATGTAAAAATTCCGCCCAATTGAATATTGATAAGTGCTTGATCCAAACAGTTTTTCAAAAAACTTGGCAGGAACTGATGTTCTTAAAATTGTCTGGATCGAGCACTTACCTATATCCGAATGAGTTACATTTTTATGGGTATCCTTAAAAACATGTTTTAAACAAGTTAAACGACTCGGATTATCAACATGGTGCTCCGAACCATGTTGTGTTTTTTTATGTGTTTTTTGTTGTGTCCCTAGAACCGACCCCTATATATATACACATAGGACCCGGATCAGGTCCGGACACCCAGATGAGGTCCGGACTCCCGGACTTTAAAAAAAATTAGATTTTTCGTTTCCCGGCCAAATGGTCGAGATCCAAACCGTTGGATGTGTTTACAATGTGTTTTCAAGGGCCTACGCGAGCATTCGCCAAAAAAAAAAAAATGACCGAGAAGGGCCTCATCCGAGCAGTTTTCGATAAAACTACAAATATCGCAGTTTTATCGAAAGTTGCTCGGATGAAGCTCTTCCCGGTCTTTTTCTTTTTTGTCGAATCCTCGCGTAGGCCCTTGAAAACACATTTTAAACACATCCAACGGTTTGGATCTCGACCATATTACTTTACACAAAGGTTTTTTCAGAATGTCCTACATGAAATTTTCATGTTTCAAAGATCTCTCATTTCTCTCTTAACAATATCTATAGTAAGGCCAAGTCATCATTTCATATGGAAATTTCAAATTTCAAAAAGTAAATCTCTCTCTCTCTCTCTCTCTCTCTCTCTCTCTCTCTCTGTGACATCCAATCCAAAAAAGGAAAGCGGATCAAAAAAATACAACAAGAAACAAAATTCATTTCTAAAAGAACCATTATTTCATATGGGATTTTCAAATTTCAAAAAACACTCTTTCTCTCTCTTTAACATCCAATCCGTCATAGGAAAATTTCAATTTCAAAATACTCTCCAACTCTCTCTCCCTCAATTACAAAAAGAAGAAGAAGAAGAAGAAAGCGGATAGAAAAAAAAAAAAACACATGAAAGAATCTCATTTCGCAAAATAAACACCATCCGTTTATTCATATGCTAATTTTAAAGTTAAAAAATCCCCTCTCTCTCTCTCTCTCTCTCTCTCTCTCACTCACATACTTCCAAGCCTCATAGAGAACTTTCAAATTCAGAATACTACTCTCTCTCTGAACTTTCTCTTGGATTATAAAAAATACACAGTCTAGAATCTCTTTCTCACACACAATCTACTTTTAAAATGATTTGGATTACTAGTTTGAAAATCATAAGGAAAATAAAAAAAAGATTCTTTTAGTGATCCTTTAAAATTATATATTTTTTGTTCCGCATGAATCGCTTGGTTTAATTACTCGTTCCCTTTTGCAAAGGTTGTCAAATATTCCATTTTGGGATGTCCCATAAAGTTTGTGCATTTTAAAAGCTTCCAAAATACGTGGGAGAGAAGTGTTCATCAAATCTATTCATTCCTTAGTTTAGGGCTTGTTTGATTACACAGATTCAGCACTTAAAACTGAATCAATTAAGTAGTAAGTGATTAAGTAGGTTTGATAACCAAATTTTATGTTACTTAACAGATTAAGTGTCATTTAAAATATAGGCTTAAAAGTTGATAAAAATTAAGTAGTTTTGAGCTACTTAATTCTGGTTGAATTCTTATGTGCTTACAATCAACCATCACGCCGCCGCCGCCGACGTTGTCACCACCACCACCCGCCACCACCACCACCACAACCACCACCAGTGCACCGCATCCTCCGAGCCACTACCACCATCACTGCCATTGCCACCACCATCACTCCACCACCACCACTCCAGCCCACCACCGCTAGCACTCCACCCAACCCACCACCGCCACTAACATGCCACAATCATCACACTACCACCACTACACCACCACCATTGCACCTCTATTACTCTACTGTCACCACAACTCACCATCATTCCACCACTACCATTACTCCCCTGCCACCACGCCCACCACCTCCCAATCACCACTCCACCATTAGTAAAATTAAGAGAATTATAACAAAAAAAAATCCATTTTTTAAATTCAGTGCTTAATATGTTTTATCAAACAGCTTTTTAGCTTAAAAAATTCAGCATTCAGTTTTCAGTAATTAATTTTTCAGCTTTCAATTTTCAGTTTTATCAAATAGCCCCTTAGTTGATTTTTGAATGGTAAATGATTTTTGTTTAAACTTTTTTGCCCTCTTATATTGCAGAAAGCGCGAATTGACCAATTAATTGGTTTTTCTTTTTTTACTTTTAGTTTCACTTAACAATCATGATAGGGGTGCTAGCACAGCATTAGCCGGAATAATCATTGATGAGATGAGTGCACTTGGAATGACTTTCGAACTTCGTCAAGTGCCTTCAGGCACGGGCAAGACACTAGTATATACATATACTGAATCCAAAAGTTTATATAACCCGAAAGTATAAACTATTAGGTGGAGAGTGTAGAGGGGAAAAATCTGGGTATACTATTTCCACGCCTCTATGAGATCAACAATATGCACTCTTCGCCGGAACCCTAGCACTGCAAGACAACAAACAGTTAGAGCACCTTTGCCTCTCGTCGGCAAAGGCCCTCCGATGCTTAAGTCAGTATCACGTACTAGGAGGAAACCATAAAACACATAAAGCATGTAAACACGAATTACAACGTACCTTTCTTCATGGGTATTGCTTCTTATTTATAGATGCAGGGTGCTTGTTGTCTAGAGATCCTATTCACATTAGGAGTCCTTTCCTATACGGGACTTGTTCCATATAGAAACACAATCTTTATTCTACAAGGATTTCTTTCCACGTTAGGAATCCTTGTCATTATCGGAATCCTCTTTACATTAGGATTTACCCCTTATCACGTAAGAGGCTATTCTAGATCCTTCTAGAACGACCCACCATCTTATCTCGTAGGCGGTTAGCTCGACAATATACTTGCCTATCCGTATATGATGTTGCCGACCAGATACCTTGCTCGGCAATGACCTCGTGCACCATCTCATGGTGCTATCCTGTCTGCACACTTGGCCTATCCTGCTTGGCCATAACCTGGGGCACCACCATGTGGTCCCCCGAACTGAGCCACCCTCACGTGGTGTCCAGGCTAAGCACGTGGTTCGTACGTACTTAGGTATTTTCCTATGTAATTGGATTTTACCCTTTCCAATTGCTCCCCAGCTTTGACCGTCATTGTTATTCATCAATGATGGTTAAAGCTTACTGCTACCTTTCCAATAATGGTCTTTTTCTTTGCTATAATTCATGCATTTCGGTATTCGTGATATTCATCAAAGCTTCTCACTCGACTAGGCTTGCTCCTTATATGAATTTTCCCTTGGTATCCACATTACCAAGCCCGCACAGTACCCTTGCACTTATACCCACACGTAGGGTTTGGCGCAATTTCTCGAATATTCTCTTCTCACGTGGGGAGACATGATTCTTGCATTAATGCTGATGTTTGCCTTCCTTAATAGAGTTGGAACGGCCTTTATGGTGACGTTTCACATACGCCATCCCTTCTTTATAGGGTTCTAAAGACATTCTCACCCCATTTCAAAGATCTTTTCGTGTTCTCCCTTTATACATGTACGGGGATAAAATCCACGTATGATCCTGATCATGTGTTTCCTTGCTAGAAACCTCGCTCTCTATATGGGTCTGACGCTTTATTGATTAAGGCATCTCGTAGTCCTTGTTCCCATTCGCATTAGGAAACCTTTCCTACTAGGATTCTTCCTATTGGGTATAGCGTTATCATGTGCTGCAAGATCTCTTCTTGCAATAGAATGCTTTCCATATGGACTTCCTTCTCATATGTAGTGTACTCCTTAGCGTAACGGTGCCATGCTTCCACGCAACTCGTCATAACACATGCATAGCTCAGTTTACCTTCCCGAGCTGAATTATGTATTCCAGAACGCTATTAAGTTGTACTCGTACCTGCCTAGCTCGGCCATGCTAGGGGCATTCCCTTATGATTCATGCCGAGCTAGCACATCCTGGTTTACTAATTTATTTTACCTCCCCGACCTCATTCATGGTCAGTCATGCTCGGTACAGGGTCTAGGATCCCCTATGTGGTGCCTAACTACTCACCCTCTCGTGGTGTGTAATTAAGGCACGTGTTCTTCCCATTCCAAGGGTAATCAGTTTTTACCCACTCCAATACATCGTTATACACCCTGCACTCGTGTTCAATAGTGTTTCCGTGCACCATTATGTGGTGCAACCAACCTACTACGTGTCTCGTACGTGCTTAGACCTACCCAAGTTTGTTTAGCATCTTTGATGTTTATCACGGCATTTCATCATACCGTCTGCCCGGTCTTGTCCGGTTTATGTACCTTGGGAGCTCTTGAATCGAAAGAAGACTTCAACTTTCTTATTACGAGTTCCCATACTTCATTCTGAGCCTCTTTCTTTTACTGAGATTTTCGTCCCAAATATGATTGGTTGCCTCTGTAAAAATCTCTGGCGACTTAGAAGAAATCTATCAACTTGGAAGAAATCAAGCAAGCTATGTCGTACAATGTCATCCCTGGCTTTCCTGGTCTAGGACTAAGTTGATCGGTGCCTCATCTATTTGGCAACATCCCTTTTCTCAGTCTGACCCCGTTCGACATCTCAATGCACTCTCACGTAGTGTTGCCGAACAGAGTACGTGTTTGGCGTCACTGCTTGTATTGCTGAGACTATAAGGCGCATTCATGGCATTGTGCTGAGTGACCCTTGCATTGTGCACATGTTTGGCAAAGTCCTCGCCGGCGCAACCTTCAAGAGTTGTTTATGAAAAATGGTCAATTTTATTCAATAATTGACACTTTATGGCACTTAACTTGTTCGGCACGCCCTTCATGGCTTTGTTTGGGATGCAAAATCTAGTGTTTTCATACTCGGCGCTATTCGTTGCCTTCTGGCTTCTAAGTGTCATCATACTTAGCTAAAAGACCAGCTCATTGCTTTCCACCTAAGCCATGCATGTGTTCTTCATGCTCTATAGTACACCTAGGTTTCTTCGCACTTAGCAGACATCCTAAGTATTTTCATACTTAGGAAGTTGCTAGTAATATTCGTCGCTTATTGCCCAAGTTTCCACGTACTGTGGGATCTCGTCCTGCAGCTGGTATCCTCTCCATATAGGACTCCTTCCTATATGCAGTATACTCCTAATCGCATTAGGAATACCCATGTCAATCCCTTAATTCTCGGGATTGCTCCTTATCACATAAGGAACCTGATTTAGAATCTTCTGGAGTGTCTCACCGCCCTATACTCTTAAGGCGGTGCCGCGCTTCCACGTAGCTCGGTATAACTCGTACAAAGCTCATCCCACTCGTGCCGAGCTGCAACGGGTTGAACCATGTATTCCAGAGTGCTACCCTAACTGTATTAATAGCTTAACTAGCTTGATCATCCCTTTGGTCATATTGCCGAGCTAGTATATCATCAAATGGTACTTGATTTATTACCTTTGACCCTACTCATGGTCATCTCAGCTCGGCATAGGGTTAGGAAGCCCCTATACAATGGTGCCGAGCTAATTACCCTCACGTGGTGGTGAATTATGGCATATGTCCTACCTTTTCCAATGGTATTTCAAGCAATATTCGTTGCTTAAGCCACAACTTTCTTTTTACTTAGCAATGTTTTGGCAATTTTCGTTGTAAGTTTGACAATGTTCAAGCAATATTCGTTACTTACTGTTCCAAGTTTCTTCGTACTTGGCAATGTTCAAGCAATACTCGTTACTTACTGTTCCAAGTTTCTTCGTACTTGGCAATGTTCAAGCAATACTCGTTACTTACTGTTCCAAGTTTCTTCGTACTTGGCAATGTTCAAGCAATATTCGTTGCTTGCCTCCAAGTTTCTCCGTACTTGGGAAAGTTCAAGCAATATTCATTGCTTGCCAAGTTTCTTCATGCTTGGGAATGTTCAAGCAATATTCGTTGCTTATTTCCTAAGTTTTTTCAGACTTAGCAAATATCAAGCAATTTTCGCTGCTTATTGCCCAAGTATTTTCGTGCTTGGCAATTTTCAAGTAATATTCGTTACTTAAGCCAAAGTTTCCTCGTATTTGGCTCCCTTCAAGCAATATTCTTTGCTTAAGCAATCTTCAAGCAATATTCGTTGTTTAAGCCAAAGTTTCTTCATACTTGGCTCACTCGTAATTAGACCAGGCTTAAAAAATGATATAGTAAAAAATAACTTTTTGTGAACAAGATGGAATTTTATTCATAACTCCACCACAAAGCAATTCGTAGCTGAATGAGAACAATAAGCAATATTTTCTATGGAGTTCGGTTCATAATTCCACTATAGCAACTCGTATCTAATAATCAAAATATAAACTGCAAAAAGTAATTCTATACTTATCTGTATATTCCGTGGCATTGGCACTGATTTCCATCCAATTTCTTTTAGGCAATGGGCTTCAATCCAAGCTATCTCTGTAATTTTGCATGGCCTTTCGTGTTCGGGAGAAGCTTCCCATTTGTGGGATTTTCTTGAGTTTGCTCACACTTGACTAATTTCATTCAGCCAGGCTCCAAAAAAGCGTTAGCTTTTATTTGGATGAGTCTATTCGTACTCATCTATGTAAATCCGAATTTACTCCTCCTTAAATACTTCTGAATTTCTTTGCACTTAGTCACAAGTATACTCATACTCAAATTTACAAGCCTAAGTATATTCGTACTTAGCCTTTTTCCAAGTTTAATCATACTTAGAAATATTTCAAGCATGGGGTATATACATTTACGGCTCCCCAATATGGAATCAAAATTTCTCGTTTTTGGTTCTATATTCAAATCAATCAAGTGTTTCAAGCATGCAACAGAAATTTTTCTCGTAATTTCCTTTAATCAAATCAAAACTAAAATGCAAAATCATATAAAATACAAAACTTTATTCATAGCTCCTACTAGCACAAAACAAGAAACTTTACACGTAGTTCATGCTAAGACATACCACACAAGTTCTTATCGTTAAGCTCTTGGAACCTTTCATATGGCCCACAAAGGAAATCGGAGGACTGTATTCATAGTTCTCACTCAAAAACAAAATATGCGTAATTTCTCAGCACTAATCATTGCTACAACATAAGTTTATTCGTACTTTCGCAAAACGCCCAAGTTTTCTCATACTCAGCGAATAGCTCAAGTTTGTTCACGCTTGTCTAGCCTTCTAGCATTATTCATTGCTATAAGCCTTTTAGCATTATTCATTGCTATTGGCCTAAGTGTATTCAAACTTAGCCCTTAAGTTTTTTCATACTTAAATAGGATTCCAATCATTGTTCATTATTGTGGCTTAAGTTTATTCATACTTAGCCAGATTTTTAAGTTTACTCTTACTTTCGTTAACAATATCTGCTCCCCTATATGGAGACAAGGAGCTTTTGGCCCATATTTAGCAAACAGATACTAGACTTTTTTCGTAGTCCAAAACACTTTTAGTTGTGGACTTTGATCCATCTCTAGAAGCGACAAGCAAAACAAACTAAAACAGAAGATATATTTGAGACAGTTCTGACCTTTTTATTTTATTTTATCCATTCCAGCTGTGGCCTCCGGTCTTGAAGCTGAACTTGTGGTTTTTGTCGCGATGTGGGTGCTGTAGCGCGTGGTCTTCTTCTCAAGAACCTTGACCCCCTTTCTATATGCAACTTCTGATTGCTGTTTGACATGTAAAAGATAGTTGCTTCGCTAAATTTTAATTGGTCCTCCCGTGGGCTCGCCATAACAGGTGCATTCCATTGCTGGACGACATCCTTTCAAATATTTTGATCTCTTGCCCGCGATTACTCGTTCGCAAAGTAAGATATGTAAAGCTATGTTTCTTCTGCTCAAGACTTTTTTCATAATCTTGAACTCTCCCATCATTTGATCTTGATGCACCCTCCTATCTCATGAGGGAAACCAGGTTTAGTCGGCTCTTCCGCTATTCCCTAGTTGATTCCTGCTGCTCTCCCATGACTGCCGAGCAGCCGCGATCCCCTAACAGATTCATACTGCTCTCTGGGACTGCCTAGTAGATTTTGACTGCTCTCCCATGATTGCCGAGCTGATTCGGACTGCTCTTCCGTAACCCCCTAGCAGATTCGTACTGCTCTCCGGGATTGCCTAGCAGATTCTGACTGCTCTCCCATGACGGCCGAGCGGTTTCGGACTGCTCTCCCGTGATCCCCTAGCAGATTCGTTCTGCTCTCCGGGATTGCCTAGCTGATTTTGACTGCTCTTCCGTGACCCCCTAGCAGATTCGTACTGCTCTCCAGGATTGCCTAGCAAATTCTGACTGCTCTCCCATGACAGCCGAGCTGTTTCGGACTGCTCTCCCGTGATCCCCTAGCAGATTCGTTCTGCTCTCCGGGATTGCCTAGCTGATTTTGACTGCTCTTCCATGACCCCCTAGCAGATTCGTACTGCTCTCCGGGATTGCCTAGCAGATTCTGACTGCTCTCCCATGACGGCCGAGCTGTTTCGGACTGCTCTCCTGTGATCCCCTAGCAGATTCGTTCTGCTCTCCGGGATTGCCTAGCTGATTTTGACTGCTCTCCCATGATGGCCGAGCTGATTCGGACTGCTCTCCCGTGATCCCCTAGCAGATTCGTTCTGCTCTCCGGGATTGCCTAGCAGATTCGTTCTGCTCTCCAATGCTTTCTTTGATGTTTCTAGGGTTTTCTCCTTACTTATCGCATGATTCGCTAATATGTATCCTGCGTTGCTTTCTTCATAGCATTAAATACATACGGCCTTTTTTTCTCTCTATTGTCACCTTCACATGGTGGGTTTTTGCTTTGACTGTGGGGAATCATGAAATATCAGGCGTATTTTCCAGAATTTTGGAATCTCAGGGATACGCCTTATGTCGAATTTCTTGGCAGTGGGTTTCTTTTGTGGTGCTTCCGAAACTGCAGGAGTTTTATCTACTTTTGCACTCTTTCTCGTAGTGTGCACAGGGGTGTTTTCTACATCGTCCTCCACCTCCTTACGTCGTGGAATGCGTAGAACATGTTCTGAGGCCACCATTGTTGAGTGATTTTTTCTAGGAAAAAGCTTCTCGTACCGTTTCCCACAGACGGCGCCAATTGTAGAGGGGAAAAATCTGGGTATGCTATTTCCACGCCTCTATGAGATCAACAATATGCACTCTTCGCCGGAACCCTAGCACTGCAAGACAACAAACAGTTAGAGCACCTTTGCCTCTCGTCGGCAAAGGCCCTCCGATGCTTAAGTCAGTATCACGTACTAGGAGGAAACCATAAAACACATAAAGCATGTAAACACGAATTACAGCGTACCTTTCTTCATGGGTATTGCTTCTTATTTATAGATGCAGGGTGCTTATTGTCTAGAGATCCTATTCACATTGGGAGTCCTTTCCTATACTGGACTTGTTCCATATAGAAACACAATCATTATTCTACAAGGATTTCTTTCCACGTTAGGAATCCTTGTCATTATCGGAATCCTCTTTACATTAGGATTTACCCCTTATCACGTAAGAGGCTATTCTAGATCCTTCTAGAACGACCCACCACCTTATCTCGCAGGCGGTTAGCTCGACAATATACTTGCCTATCCGTATATGATGTTGCCGACCAGATACCTTGCTCGGCAATGACCTCGTGCACCATCTCATGGTGCTATCCTGTCTGCACACTTGGCCTATCCTGCTTTGCCATAACCTGGGGCACCACCATGTGGTCCCCCGAACTGAGCCACCCTCACGTGGTGTCCAGGCTAAGCACGTGGTTCGTACGTACTTAGGTATTTTCCTATGTAATTGGATTTTACCCTTTCCAGAGAGGTCCAAACATTATATAAGTGATCATTCATTTCATTCTCAAGCATTTTTAAGGTGTTAGAATTTAGAAATGTATAAGCTACTAAGTTGTAATTTGTGACAAAGGATTGAAGGACATTCAGCTGACTTATTAAGGTGTTGGAAATGTAACACGCTCCAATGAGCTCCACTTGGCTAGCCAAACAATAGAGAATTCGACTTGATCCAACCGTAATCAACCCGTCTTCTGCCCTAAACGGAGTTGAAGATTCGGGAATTTTTTCCTAGCTTGAAATGAATTCATGAAAGATTTCCCAAAAAATTTGAGGAACAGGCTCGGGGTGGGTTTTGGAGGTTCCTTTATCCTTACACCCACCCACCCGAATCCGGGGTGCTGTGCACTCCTCAGCCACCCGATCGTGTTTTGGACCCCCCGCGGTCAGAGATTCTTGCCCGCATTGTCCCAGTTTCTGTTTTCCTTATTATTTTTTGTTAATTGGTATGGACTTTTGATTGTTTTGTAGCTTTAAAGCTGGTTCTAGCACTCTAAAGTTAAAGGTTCATGAGTTTGTGTTTAATTTTGGATCGGAATTTTAAAAAATTAACGATTGATGATGATTTTATTTTTGTTATTTTGTCGGAAATCGGAAATCAACTAGGTTTTGGATTTTTATTATATGTTATGTGTGATCAAATAGTTTTTTTAATAACCTGTGAAATATAGTGTAAAAGAGTAATGCTCGGACTTCGTTCCCAGTTTGGAGGTCCTCTTTCCCGTTTGGGAGGAGATGGAAGGTAAAAGGATTTTGTTGTTCAAGGATCGGGAAATGAGATAACTGGTCTACTAAAGTACTTGTTATCCGAGAAGGTCCCCATAAGATGAAGTTTAGAAGGGAAATTCTCTACCATTGGTACTGAGAAAATCTAAGGAGTGAACATGTCGAGTTTTTCCTCCATCCACATCCACGAGCGAATTGGTGGTCTCCAGCATTGCAGCTGTTAAATTTTGAGGCTTTTATTTTGCAATTCTTTATCTAGCTTTTTACTTTCTTGTTTTGTTCCGAACCTTTTGGGTCCGCAAGTAGTTGCATCTGGTGTTTTTCTATCGTGGGCTTAAAGCATTTTGCTCTCTTGGATAAGAAATGGCCCCATTTATAGGTTCACATATTCTGCAAAGAGTAACCAAAACCAAGCAGACGAAACTCCAGCGCGCGGCTGAAGTATAGGAAATTCAAAAAGGTCATGAGCTCCATTATCATAAAATATACCTTGTTCGTTTCGGGTTTCAAGACCAGTTTTCTCAATTATTATTCAATCATTACTTATATTTTTTTAATCATTACCCTTATTTTTAATTATTATTCTCATTTCTCTCTCTATCTCGCTCCAATCATTACCCATATTTTCAATTATGACACTCATTTCTCTCTCCAATCATTACTCCAAAAACCAAACCAAATTTCTAATTTACTATGTCTTGATTCAAGAGTTTGTTTTTTATGTAGGTTGTAAATAATATTTCCTTCACCCCTTTTTTACGTGTGTAACTGTTGAGAGTCCAACCCGTGTGGGCCATGGGCTTAGGCCCGAATGGGAGGGGCTTTAGGGTTTTTTATGTAACTCTATTTATTTGTTGTTACTCTCTTAATTTGGTGTGACCAAAAAAGAGAGAGAGAGGCAGTGAGTTTGAGAGAGATACACGAGAGATCATTGGTGAGGTTTCAACTATTGTGAGAGAGAGTGTGAATGTGTAACACAACAGCACGGATTTCTCCGGATTATAGTGAAACCCCCCCCCCCCCCCCCCTCCCCGTGGACGTAGGTCTGATTGGCCAAACCACGTAAATTTGTGTGTGTCATTTTTTCTCTTGATTTATTCTGCTACTGTGCGTGTGGTGCATGTTTGGGCATAACAAACTGGTATCAGAGCTTGGGTTGAAGCACCGGAGAGCACAGAGCAGTTGGACGATCACTCGGAGGCTTTTGGAGCACTGTTTGAAGACTGGTCGGATAAAATAATTGACGAAAATTATTTTTGATCAGTGGGTTACGTGCGGCTCTCAGAAACGATCGCAACGGTGTAAGGGCGGTCGGATTTGGTCACCAGAGGACGGAGTAAGAACAGTTTGAACGGCGGATAGTGGAGGCGAGTGACAAATCGGCTTGTGCTCGGACAAAAAGTGATCGGTTTTGAAGTTTGAATACACGGTTGTGTAGGGTTTTTTGAGACAATCACGGGAGTATAAGGGAGATCGTCAGAAGACCCTCCACGCGCCAGTCAAAGGTGGGCGCGTGAGATCTACTCGTGAGGTACAGTGCACGCGCGGTGGCGGCTGTGAAAAGGTAGGGCTGACGTCAGCAGTCCTAGGGCTTACGTCAGCGATAGTTCAAACGATTCAGGCGGTGGTTCAAAAGGGTCAGACAGGTCAGTGTCTAGGGTCAAAGAGGTCAAAGGGGTCAATGAGGTCAGAGGTCAGGTCAAAAGGGTCAAACTGGAGGTCAAAGGGGTCAAACCGGTCTAGACCGGCGGTTCAGGGAAAAGTCAGACCGGGTTCAATGCAGACCAGACCGGACAGCGGTTCAGCAGTAGACCAGATTTTGTTTATTGACCGGTTCAGGGTTTTTTTTGGCCGGTTCTTGACCGGTTCGGACCGGTTCCCGACTCGTCTCGATGTTCTGGATCCAATCCCGGGCTCGGTTTGCGGAGATTTGTTACGGATATTGACGGTACGTGTTATTTTACTGCTTTTATACGTTCCGTAGTGTTTCAAATCACTTGTGGGAGTTTCCAAAGGGTGTTTGGTGAGACAATCTTGGTTGCAGAGATGTCGGAGGTTAATATGAACGCTATGGTGCTATTGACGACGACCAATTATGCGATATGAAAGCCTCGGATGGAGGATATGCTCATTTTGAGAGAGCTATATGAGCCTTTGGAACAGAAAGGGACCAAACCGACAAAGACAAAGGATGAAGATTGGAAGAGGGTTAACAGGAAAGCAGTTGCGTTGATCCGCCAATGTGTTGGACAGGAGGTTATTCATCATGTAGCACAGGAGACAGATGCTTACGCTTTGTGGACAAAGTTGGAGGGGATGTATCAGTTGAAAACATCTCGGAATAAGGCGCTACTGATGAGGAGGCTTGTGAATTTGAAGCTCCGGGTTGGTGGGACAGTTGCCGTGCATTCCAGTGAGTTTCAGAATTTGGTGAATCAGTTGTCCAATGTTGGGTTGGAGTTCGATGATGAGTTGCAGGCTCTGTTGTTGCTCAGTTCTCTTCCGGATAATTGGGAGACATTAGTGGTTTCCCTGAGTAACTCAGCGCCAGATGGTAAGTTGTCTATGGCTATGGTAAAGGATGCTATTTTCAATGAAGAGGCGAGGAGGAATGAGATGGGGGCTGCGCGAGTTGATGAGTCACAGGCACTCTTTTCGGGTAGTAACAGGGGCAGAGACCAATCGAGGGGAAACAGAAAGAAGAAGGGTGGCGGTAACAGATCACGATCGAGGGGGCGTACATTCACTTGCTATCATTGCCAAGAAGAGGGGCATATAAAGCGGAATTGTCCAAAATACATGGGTGAGGTCTTGAAAATCCCACCAAAGGAGGCAGCAGTGGCTTTTCAGAAATCTGATGATGAGTATTCGTTGGCAGTGTTAGACGCTACAGATGCAGAGGAATTGGGTTGGGTGCTAGATTCGGGGTGCTCATATCATATCTGCGGGCATAGATCACAGTTTTGGGAGTACGAGGCATTCGATGGAGGTTGTGTCCTGATGGCTAATGGTACAGCGAATCGGGTTATTGGCAAGGGGACAGTGAAATTTCGGGTGCCGAGTGGAAAAATTGTGAAGGTGGCGGGAGTACGACACGTGCCAGGGGTGAGGAAAAACTTGATATCTCTTGGGATGCTTGATGAGAAAGGATGTAGTTTTTCGGCGAATAGCGAAATAATTCGGGTTTCTGTTGGAGAGCAAGAGCTACTGTTGGGGAAGAAATTTGGTGGGCTATACAAGCTTGTGGGATCTGTCGTGACATGTGGGGCTGCTGTTAGACAAGGGGCAAGCTGTATGGGGAGTTTAGTTGGGTAGGAGATGCACCAGTTGCAGTTACGCACACGGAGTGAGCCGGATTGCTCAAGTGTTGTGCGGGATTCAGGCCTGAGGGAAGAGAAGCAATGGTTGCAGGTTGTCCACGTAGAAGCCCAGGGGAAAGAAGCGGAGGATTTGGGAGCTCCGACGATACCAAAGAGAGTTTCTTTCGCCCTTGATACACTTAGTGGTAGTGGTCTCTCCAGAGTTGTCGACACGGAAGGAGAGACACTATCACCGAGTTCGCCGAGCCAGTGAGTCTCGGCCGCACCCCGGTGGGGGGGTGCGGGCGCTCCGGTTGGAGGAGCGCGAACACCTCAGGTTGGAGGTGTGTGAGCGGAGGCATTCCAGTTGAGGGGGTGCGGTGCTCGGATTTCCGGATTTTCTGATTGGCTGCGGAGTCTAGTTTTGCAAGGATATACTCATTCGGGCTATTGTACTCTAGATTGGGGGTGCATGGATGTTCGATAGGTTAGTGACACAGGCGCTTGCTAGAGACAGCTGATGGGAGATGGCAACATGGGGGTGCTGCGGATGACATTGCCCACTCGGGTTGGAGGGGGTGATTGTTGAGAGTCCAACCCGTGTGGGCCATGGGCTTAGGCCCGAATGAGAGGGGATTTAGGGTTTTTTATGTAACACTATATATTCATTTGTTAGTCTCTTAATTTGTGTGACCAAAAGAGAGAGAGAGAGGCAGTGAGTTTGAGAGAGATACACGAGAGATCATTGGTGAGGTTTCAACTATTGTGAGAGTGAGTGTGAATGTGTAACACAACAGCACGGATTTCTCCGGATTATAGTGAAACCCCCCCTCCCTGTGGACGTAGGTCTGATTGGCCGAACCACGTAAATTTGTGTGTGTCGTTTTTCTCTTGATTTATTCTGCTACTGTGTGTGTGGTGCATGTTTGGGCATAACAATAACTTCATACGTGATTTCAATGGAAAACCATCTGCCATCTGCCACTTATTAAAGAGACATCATTATTATGCCTTTCACATCAATTTTTATCTATACTTTTCAAAACCATCTGCCACTTTTTCCCATTAACTCTCCATCCACTTAACTTTTCAAAATCACAAAATAACAATAGTACGAACTTTTACCCCAATAACTTTTCAAAATGGACACTTATTAAGGGACTGCCCAAAATGAAATACTAGACTATTATTTGAGAACGAGGAGTATATACAATATCTCATGAAGGGCATGCAAATAAAGAAATTAAGGATTATGAGGACAATTGAGGAATCTGCATGAGGACAATTTGCATCAAATGAGTCGTTGGACTTTTGTATGTAACAGAAGTTGTTTGGAGGAAATCAGAGACACAGAAGTAGATCAGATCAGTGGCATCATTCATTGACTTTTTCGAGTAAAACAGAAGTTGTATTATATATTTATTCAAATTGTGCTACTATTGGATTCTATATTAGTATATTTGTTCAATTTTTAATTGTCAGATTTCAGATCATGGCACTCTTCACCAAAAAAAAAAAATGTTTGTCCAAATGTGTATGGCGTAAGTGAATAGGTCACCGTATGTCGGCAAATGTTGCAAGGAGATGTGTTACTTCTTTTCTTAATATAATTAGGAAGGGAGGCACTTCATCGTTATAAAAGTCATCGAGGTGATCAGTCAAAAGCAATGGTGGATCTATCAAGGGGCAGGGTGGGGCCAACACATAATTTCTGATGCACTTTTAACATTTTTTTAGAAAATTTTAACACATTAGAAATTGTGTTTTTTTTTTTTTTATCCTTCCTCTCTTATTCACAATCCAATGGCTTGTTATTAGCATTTTCCTTCTAATTGATAAACAGTTACTTTAAATTTTCCAATTCAAAACAAAAAACACTTTTTGTACTCCATGTGTTTCCTTACGCAACCCCTCTCTTAAATATGCGAAATCATTGAACGTTTGATCGGATGTCGTTTGACAAGCTGCTTTTGTGACTATTTATATGGTGCTGCTTTTGTTTTGGTTGGAAATGCCAAATGGTTTTGTTGTGTTATGGATAGGAAAATGGTTCTGCTTTGGTTGTTATGTCAATCAAACCAAAGACATATACAAACATATACGCACATCAAATTTAGAGACAAACAGGTTTTTACGTTGTTTCCCAAAATTGGGTACTCTTGATAATTAGAACAATCTCACTAAACCGAGACAAGCTTTACAAGGAGTTTCACTCCGCTCACTCAGTGCACTCACTATAGTCTCTCCGATTTCTACATTCCTAAGCATAATGATACAAAATCCTACAGCTCAATTTATAGGCAAAGATTGAGCTCTTACTAGAGAAGAGAATTCCAAAATGAATTCTTCTTCATTAATGGAGTCTCTATCTTCGAAGCTCCCAAAGTCCACAATAGGGGGCTATGCGCAATCTGGGCCAATTTGAATTCCATGTGTGGAAATTCAAGAATTTCTACCTTGGCGAGAATTCACCTTCCAAATAAATCACCACTACCTCCCACAAAGGCACACTAAAGTGCCAGCTTTCAACAAACTCGAAGAAAGAAAGAGAGGCAAGAGAGCAAACTGTAGGAGTAAACAAATAGTGCTCTCAAAGCAGAACAGACAAACAGACTGACTACAGATAATAGATGCTATTAACAAATTTAGAATACCATAACAAACTAACAAAAGAGAGCCAGAACAGATTCAGACAGGCCGCGTGACACTTCATAAGCTCTGACAACAGATTCACATGATTGACCCATATCAAGACTGATGCTCAGCCCCTATTGAGCCAGGCATCCCGGAGGCGAATAATTCAGGTGGACTGAGTTTGAATGTGGTGACTGAGCTTGAACCACATTCAAACTCACTCCTAACATGCTTGTCTCAAAGATTAAGCCATGCATGTGTAAGTATGAACTAATTCAAACTATGAAAATGCGAATGGCTCATCAAATTAGTCATAGTTTGTTTAAGGGCCGAAATACCCATGTGGGCAATGAAAAGAGCCGACCACCAGGCTAGGCTAGGCATGACACGATTTATTCAATTTTTTTCGCATTTGTAAGTGTGTTTTTTTTTTTTTTTTATAGATTATTGGTTCGTCTCGATTAGAGAAATCTAAAAAGTGAAAAATTATGATCAAAATCTTTAAAAAAATTCAAAACAAACAGACTTTTATTTGTCTTTATTAGCAAGATTTTTTGTCTGCTTCATATTTTTTACCTTTTAAATTGCACTTATCGAGACAAACCAATAATCCATAAGAACTTGACGCAAACTTAACTAATGTTTTTTTTTTATTTTAAAGAAGGATAAAAAATTAATCCCACTTAATTATTAAGTCAAAATAGGCCTTGGCCTTTGTTAGGTCCCGGGTTTGGACTATTGTTTTGATTCTGCAACCTCTATATGTAGATGTTGCTTAGTTGATATCATTGGGTCTTTCTTTGATAAGGACATAGTACAGGGGACAATCATGCAAATAGGACACAAACTAATTTCTTAAAGCCAAGAGGGCAAATCATCCCCACGTTCCAAATATATCCTACTAGTCCATGAAAATGCCTGAACCACCAAAACATATGAAAGTACCTAAACCTTATGAAAGTGTTTAAGCCCCCAAAACCGTATAAAAATGCCTAAACCTCCAAAACATTATGAAAGTGCTTAAACTTCTAAAACCTTATGAAATCGTAAGATACCCTAAGTGTCTAAACCCAAAATGTCTAAACTTACTATACCCTACCCCAAAGAGCCTAAATTCCTAAAATTAAACCCCAAAATTGAAATTGATGAATTAACATTAACTCAATGGGGATGAGAGGTAGGAAAAAAAAAAACACTTCATTTTTTAGGTGGGTCCCATATTCCACAAAAAGACGCCCATCTTTTGTCAGAAGAGACATTTCTCCTCCAGAAAAGCTATGTGCACAGCTCTTTCTCCTCAGACTTTGGCCCACGAATAGAGAGGAGAGAGAGAGAGCGTAGGCGATGAAGAGAGGAGACAGAGAAATCAGTCTTCGGTCAAATCCTACGTGCTGATTTTTTTTTTGCTTTAATCAGCGTGCGCGCATTTACTCCCAATATTTCATTAAGAGTATTTTTGTCTAGTATTGTTCTTAAGCCTACAAAATTTTCCAATCCATATATTGGAAGTCTTAAAATAAATTAGACTAGGCCAAAAACCCTTTAAAATCCCAGACTTGGCATTTTGGCCAATTGTCGGTGGCATTTTTAGGTCTTGTTTTTTTGAAGTTCTAGGATTGCTTGCCAATCCAGTTTCGATGTGATCCTAATTCCTTCAGACATGCGCCTTTTAACTTGAAATCTCCTTAATTTCTAGTAATAATTCCGCTTTAGCCAATTAAAAATAAAAAATAGTCATGAAAGCTACAAATAAACCACATGAAACTTAGGTGTTATCAATTCCTTTGGCCAGTTCATAATTCAAATCTGGCAAGACAACTAATTATAAAATTAAAAATAAATAAATAAACCAACTGAAGACTCTTCTTTATGTAGTACTCAAACTAAATTTATTCATTTAGGTAAACCTTAAACTCCACCTATGGATCTTACCAAAACTATCAAAGATCCAAGCCATAGCCTTAGTGCCAGCTCCCAAAAACCTCAAGTTGAAGTAGTAATAGTGCCATTCCTATGCCATAGCCATCTCAACCAACTCCTCCACCTCTCCTGCCTCATCTCCTCCGCCTACAACATCCCCGTCCACTACGCCACCACCGCCACCCTTCTCCGCCAGTCCAAACTCCGGTTCAATGCCCAAACCCACCTCCAAAACTCCCACATCCACTTCCACGAATTACCCACCCCTCATTTCCCCTCCCCTCCCCCCAACCCAAATTCCTCCAACAAATTTCCTTCCCATCTCCAACCTTCCTTTGATGCCTCAATCCACCTCCGCCAACCCACGGCGGATCTCCTCCGCAAGATCTCTGCCACCGCCAGACGGGTTGTTGTAATCCACGACTTGTTCATGGCTTATGTGGTTCAAGACGTTGCTACCCTTCCCAATGCAGAGTCCTATATCTTTAGTCCAATTTCTAGTTTCCACCTGTATTTTAGAGATTTGAAGGATGATAAAACTGTCCAGTTACTTGAAGAACTGAAAGGGATGCCGTCTCGTGAAGGATGTAACACTCCGGAGTTCAAAAATCTCGTCTCTCTTCAATCTGATTTTCTCTCACTGGCAGCTGGAACTATACTCAACTCGTGCAGGTCAATTGAAGGTACTGTAAGACAATACTATAGTTGCTCTATAATCTAGATGAATTTTTAATTTGAAAGGAAAAAGTGGAATTTTGTACTTAATACTTTAGGCGTGTTTAATTATTTTGCACATTTTATTAGCCTATTGGGTTTCATTAATTTGTATGTGGACGCATTGATGTCCAGATACAAACTCTAGATAAGACATAAAAACAGAACTTAGGTGGGTTTTGGCCTAAAAAGTTGGCTTGCTTATTTTTCGTCTTTATTTGATTTTTTCCCGTGTTTTTTAGTTTTTCATCAACTTTTTGTGTATTATTGGTTCATTTTCTTGGCGAGAGGAATCAAAAAAGTAAAAAATTGTAATCAAATCATAAATTTTTTTGAATAAAGACAAAATAAGTAAAAAAGACAGTTTTTTACATTTTTTTTTATCTTATTCAAAAAATTGAGAGTTCTAGTCATAATCTTTTACATCTTTGGATTCCTCTCGCCGAGACAAACCAATATTACTAAAAAAAACGATGTAAAACTAACAAACGCAAAAAAAATTAAAATAAAGACAAAACAAAAAGTTAAGTTAGCTTTTTTGGCCGAAACACCCCTTAAAGCAGACGCTACTGGCCAGGCGGGTCTCTCTCAGCCATACAAATGGGCTAACATTGAAACTTAAATGGAGCAGTTTACCCACATCTTTTCCCTCAAATCTGAACCCTCTCTCTCCTTTTCCCCCAAAACGCGATTGCACTGTTCTCTCCCTCCATGACTGACCTCTCTCACCCTCCAGTCCCCTGACTCTCGCCGACGAGCAGCCGATGCTGACGCTAACGAAGCTGTCCTCCGACGAGTTTAATCTCGTCACTGGTGAACTCCAGAAATCCGATTCTGGCGCTACCTTTTTCCGGACTTCTTCGGGCAACAAAATGCTGCTAGGGCAGTTGGGTAATTTGAAGCCAGCTATCAGGAGAAATCCACCATTGACTAAAGGCCCACAAATGGTAAACATAGTATCATGTGAAGGAGGATTAATCATAGTCATGTTGAAAATCTTGAAAAACACAGATGCCCAAAGACTCTCATATTGCTGCTGCCTTTGGTTCTTTCAAAGGTAGCCATGGATTTGAGAGAGAGAAGTAGAACAGAGTTGGAGTTTTTTTTAGATTGGGAGAAAAGCATGGTTTAGAATGGGGAATAAGAGGTGAAGGGATGAGAGAGAGAAGAGCCCGTTTGACTGCGAGTGTTGTTTTATTGTGAAGATTAGGAGTATAGAAAATAGAGGACAAGGAGAATGACACTTTAGAAAATCTATGATCACTTTTTCGATTAATTCTATTTGTTTGGAAGGTTGTGGGGGTGGGGATGAGAGAGATCAGTAGAGGAGGAAGAGAACAGAGGTGAGGTGTTTTGGGGAGAGAGGGAGAGAGAGGATTCAGCGTGAGGGACAAGATGTGGGGAAGCAACTCCATTTTAAGTTTCAATCTCAGCCCTCCATTTCTATGGTTGAGATGGAGTGCTAAGGTGACTAACCACTTAAAAGACTTAATTTTTTAAGTGGATAAGACTCCCCACACTGATGAATCGGACTAGTCTCTCCAGCCTCTCTCACAGATCTCTTTCTATACATTGGCGTGAGGTGAGGCGACCTCAAGACGTCGAGGCAACTCAATTAACCACTGTGACAAGCCTTAGAGTTTACAGGGAACAGGGGCTGTGCAGTGCACTATGTGCACAGCACACATGCTGCACAACCGGTCTAGGGTCCGTCCCAGGTCCCGTTGTTTAATCTGAATTGTTTATTTTATTCGTCTCATCGAATATGTTGTCCATGCAAAAAATTAGGTTGATCAAAAATCAGTACCTATTTGATCAGAGACCATTTAGCTTACAGTTTTGTAGGAAAAAATCACCTACAACAGTTGCTTCAAGTGTTTCGTTTTAAAAAAAAATACAGTTTGAAAATATAGTCACTGATATCCGATGAACTTAAATTTTTTAATGGACATGATATTCGACGAGACGAACAAAACAAACGATTCGAATTAGACAACGGGACCCGAGACGGACCCAAGACCGGCCGTGCAGCATGCGTGTAGCAACTTGCTTTGAGTTACAACACGCATCTTCAATAGTATTTCTTCAGTAGTTTACATCCACCAACCGAATATAAACGAGACATAAACCAAAAGATGTCGTGTATTTAAATATTGTGAATCTACGTCTTTTTTTTCTCAACGTCATAGGTATATAAAGGAAGTTCTGTAACAACAAATATGCATAAACCCAATGGGTTAGTCTGGTGGTCTTGGCCTAATACTTAGGGCCAAAAACAAACCAAATTTGCGTAGCATCGGATGATTATGTTTCATATTAATTGCTTTAGTCGGGATACTAACTATTGCTGCAAAATATTTTCTCGCATGCAAAAAGGGACACAAGAGAATAATGAATGCCTATAGATTTTTTAGTGAAATGATACGAATGAAAAAGGATGAAGTTAGGATTTTTGCGTATGGGGGACGAGCTATATCTCTGGAACAGGGACGGGACTCTATAATTTGAGGACATATATATTTTTTAATATAATAGTATGATTTTTTCGCCCCTACTAGCCCTCTCGCTCCATCATTGCTAATGAATTTGTAAAGCTCAAAGATATATCGTCTGTCATTTTTTTTTTTTTCATTGACCGGGACTATATTCTCAAAACAATATATTTATTGTTATGTTAAAATTCTTTATAGGTACTTACATCGATTTACTGGTAGAGAAAATGAATAATAGAAACAAGCAGGTTTGGGCAGTTGGGCCCCTGAATCTTGGCACAAAAAGTGACAAAACAGAGTCAAATAGCAGACACAAGTGTTTGGAATGGCTTGACAAACAAGTCCCAAAATCCGTGTTATATATCTCCTTTGGAACGGTTACTTCAATGGCAGATGAACAGATCAAAGAGCTTGCAATTGGGTTAGAACTGAGTCAACAGAGGTTCATTTGGGTTTTGAGAGATGCAGATAAAGGAGACATTTTTGCAGAAGATGTCAGGAGAGCTCATCTGCCAGAAGGGTATTGTTGGGATTTATGTTTTAAAAAAAAAAATTCTTCCAACACGCAGTCTTTTAATTTTCTTTCTTTTTAGGATTACGTTTGTGTTGTTTTGATAACTTTTTGTATGAATTCCAACAGGTACGAGGAAAGGGTGAAAGAATTCGGATTGGTGGTGAGGGATTGGGCACCCCAAGTGGAAATTTTGGGGCACCCATCCACAGGTTGGTTTATGAGCCATTGCGGATGGAATTCATGTTTGGAGAGTATAACCATGGGAGTGCCCATAGCTGCCTGGCCAATGCACTCTGACCAACCCAGGAATGCTTTTCTTGTTACAGACATACTAAAGGTTGGTATGACAGTTAACGCATGGAAAAAGAGAGAGGAAATTGTGTGTTCATCCACCATTGCCAGAGTTGTGAAGAGGATAATGGGATCAACAGAAGGGGAAGAGGCAAGGAAGAGGGCGGAGGAGATGGGCGGTGCCACTCGAGAGGCGCTGGAAGAAGGGGGTATTTCTCGCTTAGAGTTGGATTCATTCATAGCTCACACAATTAGGGAGTAAAATAATCCACTAGCCGAAATGTATACAAATTTCGTTCTGAATTGATTGATGATGGTATTGGATGTCTATTGAGCTACACTAGTTTATGTGTTAATTGCAATAGCAGAATTCTTAGCCCCTCACTCTCCTCTTTCTCTATTTGCAATCTGAGCCGTCTAAAACTTTTTCGACGGCCGATAAGCGCGATTGGACACCATGTGGTCAAATTCGACAACCACACCCAAGTTTTTCTCTGTAACCAGACTTTTTGTTCAATAAAACTTCCCAGCATACTTTTCTTGGTGAAAAGTTTGGCGTTCTTTTTTTGTTTTTTGTGTTTGACAATAGGGAATTCTAATTGGATAAATAAACTGGGGAGGTGGGAATTTGATTATGTGATTCTATCTTCTCTGCATCGTTCCAATTCTATCGGATGTCCCGAAGGGACATGATTCTATCATAAGAATTCAAACCGTCAAACCCAGGCTTTGTTTGGTTGAGAGTTTTGAGAACAATATTTTGAAAAATATTTTTGAGATAGTGTTTGGATGAATTTTTGGAAAAAGTAATAAGTAGAGAGAGGTGTAATAATTGGAGAGAGATAGAGAGAGAAATGAGAATAATGATTAGATAGAGGGGTATGAGTAGAGAGAGAAATATGATTAATGATTGGAGAGATGAGAGATGGGGAAAGAATCTTTTTGAAATTTTTTTTGAAAATGTGAAGTGAACAAAGTGAAAGCGTTTGTCTTAAGGCTAAGTTTTCCAAAAAAAATTAGCAACAAAGTTGCTAAAATCAAGCATGATTTTATCTTTTGAGGCGGGGAGGTGATTTTATCTCCAATGAATCTGGACATATTTTAGCTCCAGATTCATTGGAGATAAAATCACCTCCCCGCCTCAAAAGATAAAATCATGCTTGATTTTAGCAACTTTGTTGCTAAATTTTGTTGGAGAATTTAGAATTGATAAGTGTGGCGTACGTAAGTGAATGTGTCGCCTGATAATAAAAATGAAAAAAGAGAAAGTGATGTGTTGTGTGACTTCTGTTCTCAAATTATTCACCTAAAGAAACGTGTCATCCCTTTTCTAAATCTATATTCTAATACAATAAATATCTGTCATCAAGAGGACAAATTAATACTTATCAAAAGGAAAAGGTCAAATTAAAGGCCTGCTCTATTTGTAGCATTTTGCAACCAATCAAAGGAAAACATCCTCCTCCATGGATGTTAGTAATATCCAAGATCCAAGCCAAGGCATGAATTCCAGCTCCAAAGAAGCTCAAGTCCAAGTTATAATAGTGCCATTCCCATGCCATAGCCATCTCAACCAACTCCTCCACCTCTCCTGCCTCATCTCCTCCACCTACAACATCCCCGTCCACTTCGCCACCACCGCCACCCACCTCCGCCAGGCCAAACTCCGTTTCAACTCCCAAACCCACCTCCAAAATCCCCATATCCACTTCCATGAATTCCCCACCCCTCATTTCCTCTCTCCTCCCCCCAACCCAAATTCCTCCAACAAATTTCCTTCACATCTGCAACCTTCATTTGATGCCTCTACCCATCTCCGACACCCCACGGGTAGAGGTGTCAAACGGGCCGTGCTGGCACGGGCACGGCACAGGCACAGGCACGGCACGTCGGGAGGCGGCACGGCACGCCAGAGGCACGGTAAAATCCTGGCACGGCACGGAACGGCACGGTATAAGTTGGCACACGTCACAGCACGGGCACGGAAATAAGCGGGCACGGCACGGGCACGGCACGGGCTAAGGTGGCACGTGGCACGGCACGACACGGTAAGAAGTCCGGCACGGCACCAGCACGATAAGAAGTCAACGTGGCACGAGGCACGGTACGGCACGACACGACTTTATTCTCGCACGACATGGCACGGCCCGGGCATGAGCACGGGCACGAGCACGAAAGTTGGCACGGCACGGCACGGCACGGAAGTAGGACGGACATGGCACGGCACGAGCACGGAAGTTGGCCTGACACGGCACGGCACGAGCACGGAAGTTGGCCTGGCACGACACGGCACGGCACGAGCACGGAAGTTGGCCTGGCACGGCACGACACGGCGGCTCGGCACAGGCACGGCACAAGGCAAAAAAAATGTTAAATAATTTATTTGTATGTATTTTTTGATAATCACAAAAATAAAAAAGAATTATTTTTTGGTTGTGTAACTTGTGTTAGTGAATTATATATTTATATCAAGTTAAAAAAAAAATTAAGTCATGAACAAAAAAATAAAGAAGATGGAAAAAGAAGTTACAAAAATTTTATTGATTTATTTTATTTTAATTTTGAGAGAGAGAGAGATTTTGGACAAAAAAAATAAAATAAGCTTGTAAAATATTTTTTTACATGTTTGATAATTGATACATTGCCTTTTATCTAATAAAGTTTTTGAAAAATAATAATAATAATTTTCTTTTTGTAAAAAATAAAAAAAATTTAAAAAATAGTGTTTTGCAACTTGTAAGTAAGTCACTAAGTCATGAACAAACAAAAATAAAAATGAAAAATTTACAAATTAAAAAAAAATTTAGGGAGAGAGATCAGAGATGGACAAAAAAAGAAAAAAAATACAAATTATTTTTATAAAAAAATGATAGAAATTCAAATTATAGGAATTAGATTCTTTTATTAAATTATATTATAGAAATTATTAGATGTTAAATTACAGAAATTATATAAATTATAGAATTATTTTTATTAAATTTGGTTATAGAAAATTATAAATTATACAAATTAAATTTGATTCGTTTGTCTCACTCTCACAGGAACACAATAATGGGACTCCACTTTCCGGACCAAATTTCGACGATCGGAACCGTTAGATGTGTTTAAAACGTGTTTTCAGCGTCCTATGCGAGGATTTTGCAAAAGATAATACCCGGAAGTAGTTGATCGGATTAGGTTTTCGTAAAACTACTATACGAAAATACAAAAACCTGGCCCGATCAAGCCCTTTTGGGTATTTTGACAATCTACACCGTTCACTATGTTTGTCTTGCTGTTATAATCACTCTCGCCAAATTTGAAGTCTATCAGGTATTGAAAGCCCTTTCATCGGTACGCTGATTCATTATCAATCGACAATTTGTCCCCTTCGATCAAGTACGTAACTATAATTAAATCACTTCATTTTTGGCATGGAGGATATAATCACTCCCACTTAAAATCTAGACGGTTCCAATTCGAAAAAAACTACTCGAATGGACGTTGAGTCATGCATTATAGGACATTATTGTTCATAGATGCACCGAATGTGATCCGATTAGGTGGTTGCAGACATTTGATTGTCACCGTTTTCGGGGAGAATGATAGATTTGATAAGATATGAAATCGTAACGGCTTAGATCGAACATTCGAGAAATCGAGTATGCACCTGCTTTGTAATCCTATACATTGAACATACTTGGTTATGAACTAATCTATTATGTTATAGGATAATGTACATTAGCCACATGGCCGCAACACAATTATGACGATCCAAACCGTTCATTTTGTTTGTATTGCTGTTTTAATTACTCTCAACAAAATTGAAGTCTATTTCATTTTGTTTATAGGACATTATTGTTCATAGATGCACCGAATGTGATCCGATTAGGTGGTTGCAGACATTTGATTGTCACCGTTTTCGGGGAGAATGATAGATTTGATAAGATATGAAATCGTAACGGCTTAGATCGAACATTCGAGAAATCGAGTATGCACCTGCTTTGTAATCCTATACATTGAACATACTTGGTTATGAACCAATCTATTATGTTATAGGATAATGTACATTAGCCACATGGCCGCAACACAATTATGACGATCCAAACCGTTCATTTTGTTTGTATTGCTGTTTTAATTACTCTCAACAAAATTGAAGTCTATCGGACATTGAAAGCCTTTTTATCGGGACGTTGATTCATTATAAACTAAAAATTTGTCTCATTCAATCAAGTACCTAATGATAATTAATTTACTTCATTTTTTGCGTGGAGGGTATAATCACTACCACGTAAAACGTAGAAGGTTCTGATTTGAAGAAAAATACTCTGGCAACCGTCGAGTAGTACAATTTTACGGCAATTTGTACCGTTGCATGCATAGGCATATGGTGTGACTCATGCACTAAATTTCTTACTAGTATTTTACCAATTGGCAAAGTGGGTCATCCATTTTTTGCGCGAAATAATTGGCTGGGAATTTTGGGTGCCAAACTCAAACCGAAATAATTGGCTACGAATTTTGGGCGCCAGACTCGAAAATTTCAGAAACATTTTGGGACCAAAAATTTAGTCCCTCAAAGTTTTAACCTCAAAACTACGTAGTTTTGATTGAGAGATAAAACATAAACTCCCAAGACCCAACTCTAGGTTTCTCCGTCACAGAGCAGGAGTACTCCTCTCTCTCTCTCTCTCTCCCCCAGAGATCAACCTGTCCATCACCGCAACATCTCTAGGGTCGGTTCAGTAGTCTCGCATATGTCTTCCATTGCCGACTTCCACCGCTACATCATCGCCGCTCTCCACCGCGAGCCATATCTTTAGGGTTTGTTGCCGCTATTACATAGCACTGTTTGAAATCTCCCTTGCCAAAAGCAGAGACATTCCAACTTGAAGGTTTTGTTTTCTTTCTCTCACTTCCTAAAGGTAGAACTAGGGTTTTGTTTTCTTATTCTAGCATCTGTTAATTTTGTGAGTTTTTGATTCGTGCCACGACCTTAATTTATTGAAGGTTTTTCGTTTTTTGAGATGATCCACACCCTCTCCGAGTACAGATGGTAGATATTAAAAAAAAGAGGAGTACAACTGGTAAATAAAGGGTAAATTAGGGTAGATTTCTAATTAAATCAGAGACTTTCCCTTGTTTTTTTCTCAAATATCTCTACCTTACAACAAATAGTCCATAGTCCATGTTAGTATTTGCTGTGCTTTATCGTGATTACTGATATATCAATGGGTGTAATGAGTTATACGGTTGTATATTAAGTGGTAGCAACTACCAAGAACCAACGAGAAAGAAGGTGTTGTTTCACCTACTTTCTAGGTGGGTGAACAAAATTGCACTCTTGTATCTATCACTCATTAGGTGAGAATGAAGATTTTTTTTTTTTTTTTATGTTGCTCAACTTAGTTTTATATATTTGTTTTGTATTCGACATTTTTTAGCCCTTGCATATAGCATTATAGCAATTAATTTAGCAAGTGTGACTTATAGCAATTTGATTAAGCAAGCTCATTTGGTAGGACATTGAGCATATTGGCATATGGATATGTTTTCATCTTAAGTGTTAAGAACTTGCTCTTTGTAGGTGACAAGAAATGGACAACATTTGGATGACTATAGAAGTTAGAATATCCAGTAAGGAGTGTAGTGAATGGGCGCATTCTATTATTGAATTTGCAAAGGCAAATGTAGGCCTAGGGGAATATATAGTTGCTTAAGAATGCCATATAGTTATGTTCCACATCTGTGTTTACACCACATTGCCCGTATCCTATTGCTTATAGTGTATTTCTAGCTAATTATTACTTTTGTTGAATTACTAAGTGTAGCGGAAATGAGGATGTTGAGGTGGATGTGTGGTAAGACTAGACGAGATAGGATTAGAAATGAAGCAATTCGCGAGATGGTAGGCGTAGCACCTATAGAGGAGAAGTTAAGGGAAAATAGGCTAAGGTGGTTTGGGCATGTCTATCGTAGACCAGCGGATGCAGTAGTTAAGAGAGTGGATAGGATAGCTTTGGGTAGAAACGCACAAGGGAGGGGAAGACCCAAATTGACATTAGATGCGGTAGTACGCAAAGATCTGAGTATACTAGGTTTAAATGATGAAGCAGCACTGGACAGAGCTCAATGGAGAAAAAGGATTCATGTAGCCGACCCCAATTGATTGGGACATAAGGCTTGGTTTGGTTTGGTTTGGTTTGGTTTATTCATGACTCCTGGAAAAAGTGGGGTGGTGCCGTGGCGGTATCATGGGTTCCAAATCCCAAGCCAAGACAAAGGCCAAAGAGAGGCTTCGTGCTAAGGAGGTTGCTCAAAGGATGGGTTAGACTGTTAGAGAGAGTGAAATCACAATTATGTTGCTTGTTAGGATAAGGCTATTTGATGACCTTCAATCTTGGATTTTTTCCGATCGTGTCTGCATTTTCCTTACAAACTTGCAGTTTTTGTTTCTGTTGACGACGGTTTGTTTTAAACCAATAGTGATGCTTAATTTAGTAATTTTGAAGTTTTGCTGCATTTTTCAGACGCCGGGATCCATTTCTGTTCTGAATTGGGTTCTGTTTCATAAAAATGCTTTATATGGTAAAACTACTTTCAGGGATCTGATTCGTTTTCCCATGGGTATGATGAGTTGTGGACCTTTACACCATTATTTCCTCCATGGCTAGGCTATTGATAATACTGTATGTTTTATTCATCAATATTCCCAAATTATTGTCACAACTCTCTCTCTCTCTCTCTCTTCTCTTTTCTCTCTATCACTGGAAACTTGACAAGAGAGACTTATTGTAACCCAATTGCACAGCTTCGAGCAACTATTGAGATGCATGTAGTTAATAAATAAAAAAAGTACTTCAACTATTTTAAAAAAAAAATCCGAATTTACAAGTGGTGAATCATCCAAACTATAACACGATAAGAAGGCACGGCGTCGGCACGACACAACTAAAAAAATGCACGGCACGGCACGACTAAGGCACGACACGCTGCGACAAAAAAGGCACGGCACGCCACGACAAAAAGGCACGGCACGACACGATAAAAAAAAGTAACGGCACAACACGAGTAAGTCAACGGCATGGCACGACACGACACGATTAACTAATTGGGCACGGCACGGCACGGCACGACACGTAGCACGCCATGGCACGGCACGCCATGGCACGATGAAGTAAATGGGCACGGCACGGCACGACACGTAGCACGGTTGGCACGGCACGCCATGGCACGATAAAGTAAATAGGCACGGCACGACACGGCACAAAGCACGGTTGGCACGGAAGTTGAATGGCACGGCACGGCACGGCACGCACGTTTGACACCTCTACCCACGGGAATACTCCTCCGCAAGATCTCTGCCACCGCCAGACGGGTAGTCGTAATCCACGACATCCTCATGGCTTATGTGGTTCAAGACGTTGCTACCCTTCCCAATGCCGAGTCTTACATGTTTAGTCCTATTTCTGCTTTCCATTCTTCTTTGAGACATTTGAAGAATCATAAATCACTCCGTTTACATGAAAAACTGAAAGGGATGCCAATGCCATCTATTGAACAACCCAGCACTCCGGAGTTTCAAAATTTAAAATCTCTTCAATCTGACTTTAGATCACTAGCAGCTGGAACTATCTTCAACTCATGCAGGTCAATTGAAGGTACTCTTAGACAACCAAGCTCATTTTGTTCGCTTTGATTTTTCAGCATCTCTCTCTCTCTCTCTCTCTCTCTCTCTGAGCACGGTTTCCAATAAGTTTTCTCGCAAATTATTTCTCTCATTTCTCAGTCTATCTCTCTCTACTTATTACCCCAAAAAACCTCCTTCAAAACCTAAACCAAACAAAGTCGGTCCTAAAACGGCAATCTAAATTAGGCCTTTTTCACATTAGTTCGTATTTACTTAAAATAATTTTTTTTTAAAGGTATGTTATCAGTTTTTTCTTAGCTGCAAGATTAGTATAATTAGAACACACCCTGGTGTTTGGCCCGCGGTTAGGGCGAGTGATTGACTTTGGGAGTAATCCCCTTAGTCAAGGGTTCGATTCCTCGCAAGGTGAGTTCCTGTGCTAAGTGGGGGACCTGTTACTGATGTGGATTGCGCCAGCTCCCTCTGAGCTTTGGATTGTGCAGTGGGTGCAATTAGTGGCCTTCTATTATATATAAAAATAAAAAGTTTAGTAATTAGATCTGTGTAGTTAAGTTTCTACTACCAAAAAATTCTATCCATATAGATAGTGTGGCTAATCCACTTAATCTTTCTCGTTTGAGTAGGATTTACCATTTTTTTTTTTGGAAAACTTTTTTAGTGGAAACCACGGTTATAGGTATCCTGAACGGACTTAGGGTTAATTATGGGCCCTTTGAAATCTTCATTTGGGATGGAAACTGTTCATTTTTTTAAGAATGTTGAGCACATCATGAGTACAAAAAACTATGATCATCGGAGATCGGTAGAGACACAATCGAGACAAATTATCTTGTAGTGAATTCTCTAAATGATATTGGCCATCCATAAAATGGTATCCAATCATATGGCCACCAATATCCAATTAATTTAATTTTTTACTTGAATGATCTATTCAATATTCACGACAAATACTACAGCTCTGATCCTAAATACAAATTATAGAGTGCCTATAATTAAGGTTACTACAGGAATATAGTGACTTGAGTGACCATCGTGAACGGTATTCTACTAGCGCGCCATAGCATTGGGTTGATGGACAAAGTAAAAAAAGTCTTCCGCCCTTTTATAATAGAGGGAAATAATCGTATGTGATTTCGTTTTTCAAGAAAATTATATTCTCTCCACCCTAAAATTGTTGCTCCCTTTTTCGAAATCCAACTCTTAATGAACCAATTATAATTGCAGTACCAAAAAGAGGAATGAATTACCACCTTTTTTGTTAACTTTTTAAATTGGCTTCGTTTTAGGAAAGCCAAAGAGAAAAGAATGAGCAATAAACTCCCTCTTTCTCCAAATAAAAATAGATTATTCTATTTTGGGTTGTTCTTTAATAAGTGTATGTGTAAAAGTTAACGTACAACTGTTTGAGAAGATATACCCTGCCTCATGGGCTTGTACGAGGCTTAATTATTACAAAATTCATTTTAGTACTATAAAGTATAAATTATTGTGTGTGTATATATATACTACCTATATATGAATTATTCTAGGGATCAAAAAAAAAAAAAAAAATATATATATATATATATATATATATATATATATATATATATATATATATATATATTCTAGGGATCAAAAAAAAAAAAAAAATATATATATATATATGAATTATTCCATAGAAAATTTGGAGTGGGGGCATAAAGGATATGCTTTACCGGCCAAATCGACAAGCCGACACTGTTGACAACTATAGTTGCTCTGGAAGAAATTTTTTAAACAGAAAAAGATTAAATTTTGTACCTTTAAAAAGCTACTACGAATTTCTTTAATAAAAAACCATCGATTGTTGAAAAGGCTAGTTGCTCCAGATGAATACTTTGCTCAGATACCAAAATGTGAGATGCATTATATACTTATTTATAGGCAAGATTCTGCGTATTTTTTAATGTAATTTTGTTTTTCTACAAATATGTGATTCAAATTCAATTTATAAAATTAGTCCAAATTTTGATTTCTTATCATTAATTTCTATGGCTATTGACCAATTTCTCTTGTTTCTTCAACGATTCTTGATGAGAAACATAAACATCCTTTAAATTAAGTTTTAATAAATACACTAAAATGTCTAGACTAACTATAAATAATGCACCAAAAATACAAAGTTGACAAAAATTTAAATTCTTGTATTTTTTCTATTTCTTATATTATACGTAGAGTTTGAAAAATAATATAGTCTTCTATGCTTGTGATGCATTACTACTAAAATAGTATATATGCTTTAATATACAGCATGAGGGTCAAGTCAATCCAATTTGTATGTGTCGAGAGTATTTTAGTCTTTAAGTTTTGACAGTTAACACTGTTAGGCTTATTTTAACGGCGAGGGATGTCTCCGTATATTAGTTGGTAAAGTAAGAAAGGTGATTGTAATTTTTCAAATCAAAAGGGAGGTCAGTGTATTTGTCAAAAATATCAGGAGAAGTTAGTGTAATTTTTACCTTATAAATTTGGAGTGAGTTGTACTAGACTACTAGTATTATACAGATCTGGAGTGATGCAAGCCACACTTGATATAAATCTGGTGATCCTTTGTAAATTTTGTACATCTTGTCGAGAACTTCGACTGTGCAAAAACAGAAGGAAACCACTACTCTCCAGATTGATACTATTTTCTTATGTAATTGTGTGCCGATTAACATAATTCTTTTGCATGGTTGAAATTCTCAATGAGATCTACAATGGGAACAGTTCTGATCATTGTTATGGGTAATTATTGTTGTCGGCCCGAGAACTACAAAAACCAAAGCTAGAGAGGAACAACACTGGAGAGGAGCCGGTTCCAAAATTGCATTAAGATTTAAGAATTCAAATATTATCAAGAACTTTTTGGTCCTTTTTTTTCTTTTTAGAAGTCTTATTGGTTTCTAAAGGAATTGAGAACAAGCAAATAATGTAAAGAAATCTATTGGCAGGTCCTATTATTTGGAATTTTGGCTCACTGGGTCCTGGGCTAATATTTGTTGCTGGAGAGGTCCTGGGGCACAAATATGGTTGGAGATTTTACTTTTTTGCCCATCCTCGTCGTCGTTACTCTTTGTTTTTACTAACCATTTAGGCACTTTCATAGGGTACCCTAGAATTTTAAACACTTTCATAGGGCACCCTACAGTTTAGGGTACCCTAAATTTAGAATGTACATTTTAAAATTTAGACCGTATGTTTTAGAATTTAGACCGTATATTTAGAATTTAGACCGTACATTTAAGAATTTAGACTGCATATTTAGAATTTAGGGTACCCTACAGTTTAGGGTACCCTAAATTTAGAATGTACATTTTAGAATTTACACCGTACATTTTAGAATTTAGACCGTACATTTAAGAATTTAGACTGTATATTTAGAATTTAGGATACTCTACAGTTTAGGGTACCCTAAATTTAGACCGTACATTTTAGAATTTAGACCGTATATTTAGAATTTAGACCGTACATTTTAGAATTTAGACTGTATATTTAGAATTTAGGGTACCCTACAGTTTAGGGTACCCTAAATTTAGAATGTACATTTTAGAATTTAGACCCTACATTTTAGAATTTAGACCGTATATTTAGAATTTAGAATGTACATTTAGAATTTAGACAGTACATTTAGATTTTAGGCATTTTCATAGAGTACCCTAGGGTTTAGGTTTAGGGTGCACTTTCCTATTATAGGTTTTTTAGTGGTTTAGGTACTTTCATAGGGTACCCTAAGATTTTAGGCACTTTCATAGGGTACCCTAGGATTTAGGTTTAGGTTTAGGCACTTTCATAGGGTACCCTAGGATTTTAGGCACTTTCATAGGGTACCCTAGGATTTAGGTTTAGGTTTAGGCACTTTCATAGGGTACCCTGGGGTTTAGGTGGGGTGGGTAGAGAGAGAGATGGGACGGATAGAACATGGAAAGGTGAAATGATGGGCCAGAGGGTATTTTTGGATGAAAAGAATGCGCAGGACCTTGTGAGGCATGAAGTTTGTTTGATAATTTTTGGTGGGACTTGTTGGGTTATGGTCCAACCTTAGAGGACCGGCCCACAAATTTGCCAATAATGTAAGGGTCCACTTGATAAATGGCCCAAGTCATTGTTGATATTTATAGTGTACAATCAGATAAGAAACAAAGAACATTTAATGAATAATAAACTAGAGATTTGTACAAATCTATCGAAATCTCTATGAATCTAGAAAGCCAAAATCTTAGCTAAGTGTGTGCGGCTTCTTTGACTTTTGATACACCTTCTTTATGATAGGCTTTATCAGTCCCCCTCAAACTGGACTGGGGCTGCGAGCACAGTCCAAGTTTGCCCCTCAAGTCTTGAAACACAATCTTGGAGAGAGATTTTGTGAATACATCAGCTATTTGTCGCTTGGAAGGGATAAATCTGGTAGTAAAGGATCCAAGAGCAACCTTTTCCCGAACAAAATGAGAATCAATCTCTATGTGTTTTGTTCGAGCATGAAAAACTAGATTAACGGACATGGATAAAGCACTGAAATTCTCACAAAACATGGTGGATGGTTGGGTAAGAGGGTCACCAAAGTCACGAAGTAAGTAAGATAGCCATGTTAGCTTGGCTGCAGTAGAAGCCACAGCACAATACTCAGCTTCCGCACTAGAGCGAGCAACAGTTGCTTGTTTCTTGGCACTCCAAGAAATACAATTGGACCCAAGAAATGTACAAAATCCCGTGGTGGAGTGCCTCGTAGTGGGACAGCCAGCCCAATCAGCATCTAAAAATGCATACAGATCTTGGGAACTGTGACGAAGAATACGTATTCCAAAATTGAAAGTACCTTTGACATAGCGGAGAATACGTTTCAAAGTTTGATAATGAGTATTGGTAGGTTGATGCATGTGTTGACAAATGGTATTGACCGAATAAGCAAGATCTGAACGAGTCATTGTCAAGTACTGAAGAGCTCCAGCCAGACTTCGATAATGTGTGAGGTCATGATAGAAAGTCCCATCATCAGAGATCAAATGTTTGGATGCCATAGGGGTAGCAATTGGTTTGCAAGCATCCATGTGTGCTCTACGTAGAACATCACCAACATATTTACTTTGTGTAAGAAAAAGACCACCAGAAAAATAATGAACTTGAATGCCAAGGAAATAGTGCAGCGGGCCAAGGTCTTTCATTGCAAATTGATGGCTTAGATCTTGAATGAAGGCATCAATTAAGGGGGGAGAACTTCCTGTTAAAATTATGTCATCTACATAAAGTAACAAGACAGGAACATCATTAGCAGACCGATGAACAAAAAGAGAAGGATCCGCAACACTGCATTTAAAATCCATGGCTTGTAGAAAGGAACCAAATTTGTCAAACCACGCACAAGGAGCCTGTTTCAGCCCATACAATGCTTTTCGTAGACGGCATACATGGGTACGCTTGGAACAATCCGCGAAACCTGGTGGTTGCTCCATGAACACCGTTTCATGAAGATCGCCATGTAAGAAGGCATTTTTAACATCTAATTGCCTGATGACCCATTCATTTATAGTAGCAAGTGCGAGAACAAGGCGAATGCTACCGGGCTTAATTATTGGACTAAATGTCTCATAAAAATCAACACCCTCTTGTTGTGCATATCCCTTTACTGGAAACCAATATTTCATTGTCAATCTTTTGTTCCTTCTTCTGTGAAGGTTTAAGCATAGTGTAACTTGCTTTACGATACAACACAGATCTTCAGAATCTGTTCTTCAAACCATAGGGTGCCATACATTTAAATACTGTGAATCTACGTCTCTTTCTCAGTGACATAGGTGCATGTAGTAGCCGAGCTCACAAGAGCAGGTGGGTTAAGCGGAATGTGCTATAAGTGGGTTTCCCCCTCCCCTTGGGCCTGCGGTTTGCCGCAGGTTCCCGGGGCTAGGATCATGCTCTCGGAATAGTGCCTCGATGGCTGGTTTCTTGTTTACCACTGTTGGGTCGAGACATCCCCTCCGCAGGAATTTCGCGCTGATTCTAATAGATCCGTGGAACGTCTCATCCGCCAAGGGGTACTGAGCGCCAGCGCCGAAAGGTCGGGGAACACCTTTGTTGGGAGTTTAGAAAGATGCATCGATCCCAGCATCGATCCCGGCATCGTTTCCGCTGCGCCAGCGTGGACAAGGCCCAAACTTTTGGGGAGTATCCACAGAGTCTACCACATTCGTTGGGCCCAATATACATTAAATGACTCGTATCCACTTAAAAGGCTAAGCCTTGTAAGTGGTGAGTCATCCAATTGTATATTAGGGTCCAACCCTTTTTCTATTTTTCCAATGTGGGGCTTAACCTTCACACATGTTCTAACAAATCTCCCCCTCATGTGTGAACCGTTCATTGAGCCTTACCCGTTTCTTTGCATCCAAGCTCCCCCTTGATTTTGATCTACTACTCTCAACCCAATCTTCAAAACTAGACTTATGTTGCACCAACTCCAACGATTCAGGTCCATCTATCAAATTCTTCATTGAGAGTCAATGTACCCATTCACTGGCACCATACTCTCTGACGAGAAATTCCATTGAGAGCCAATGTGCCCATTCACATGATACCACTTGTTGGGAGTTTAGAAAGATGCATCGATCCCGCCATCGCTTCCATTGCGCCGGCGTGGACAAGGCTCAAACTTTTGGGGAGTATCCACAGAGTCTACCACATTCGTTGGGCCCAATATACATTAAATGACCTGTATCCACTTAAAAGGCTAAGCCTTATAAGTGGTGAGTCATCCAATTGTATAGTAAGGTCCAACCCTTTTTCTATTTTTCCAATGTGGGACTTAACCTTCACACATGTTCTAACAACCTTCGATCTAGTCTTGAGAGGCAAGCAGTCGAAGGGAGTGAGGTCGCCGAGGACCTTGGTTGTCGAAGCCCCAGTGGAGGGTAGGTGGTGATGTGATGGGTGACAGATCGGATTGAAGTGGTGTCAGGCGCGTCGGGACGTTGCGCTTGAGGCGTCTGGTGGACCACGTGGTGGACCGGGAGATATTCGAGAGATGTTGACTATTCAGACAAGCAAGTAGGATGATGTCAGCCGAAGCGACGGAGCACTCATGACTGGTCCATGTGCTCAGCCGAAAAAAGGACGGCGCGTGGGAAACGCAGTTAGCGTAGTGGGAAAGCTTCCCTTTTCCTATAAAAGGGAAGTCCCTCTACCAGGTGAGGGGCCTCTTTTCGATTATTCTTCTTCTCTTTCCTCCCTCTCTCTATATAGAAGGTAACCATTTCCTACTTTTTCAGCCACCTTTCCCACCGCCGTTGACTTACTAGACCGTCGGAGTGCCTTCCCAGACCACCACCGTAGGGGCGAGGTGCTAACACGGGCGTTACTTGTGCAGGTCTCCCTCCTAGGTGGATCCCCCACACCCTGTTTGGATGCTGGACTAGAGACCCGGATTAGAAATACACCCGGATTAGAAATCCTGGTCCCACGTTACTCCCCCGTTTGGATGGCAAAACGAGCCCTGGAGTTGGGTCACTGTTGGGAGACGATATCTGGGTGCTCCCGGATTTGGTAACGACAGCCTTGACCCTGTCGTTACCCAACGAGGGGCGATTTGCTTCTTTCTCTACCCTTTCTACCCCTCCAAATCCGGGTGATATACACACGATCGAGGGTTTTCTGTACTGTTTTGCATCAGAGAAGAGAGAGGCGACGAAGAGGTAGTCGATCGGTTTGTGGTTTTTTCGTTGCTCATCTTCGATCCATTTCCTCTTCAATCTTGAATCAGGTATTGAAAACCCTTTTTTTTTCGAAGTTTATGTTCTACTTTCGAAATCCATGGTGCTGGTGTTGAAGAAACCCACGATTGTCGATCGAAAAAGGATTTTGTTATAGGGTTTTTGTGGTACATCGAACTGGGTTGTTTCGAAATCCATTGTGGTTTTGTTTCTGAAACCCACGATTAGCCTTCAGATTTGGGGGTTATTCATATGATTTTTGCCCTAACGAAGTGGCTGTCGTCCGGTTGTGTTCAAATCCATGTTGGTTCAGTGCTTCCAAAACCCACCATGGTCGATATGTTTGGGGGTTTTTCATATGATTTTTGCCCTAATCTTGATTTTGTCGTTGGTTGTGTTTATGGATCTGTGAATGGGGATTTTTGATTGGATTTTTGCCTTAATATTGTGGCTGTCGTTGGTTGTGTTTAGAAAACCCAGCATTAGCGATATGATTTGGGGTTTTTAATTTGATTTGTGCCCTAATCTTGTCCCTGTGGATCTGCCCTAATTATCGATCAGTTTGAAAATTATCGCTGAAGATATGCGCTAATCGTGTCCCTGTGAATTGTAAAAAAATCACCTAACAAGCTTTTGAGGAGTAAAATTAGACTCTCATAAATGCTTCAACGCAAGTCCTTGACAACAATGGATGCTTTATATGATAAGTTTTATGCCCTATAAAAAATCATGAATGAAATGATAAGTTTTCATCAATTCAAATAAGGTTCGAAGAAGTTGTCAATACATTATGTGGTAATATATGTTTTATATGCCCTAATTAGCCAGTGAGTCGATTTATGTTATGTGGGTATTTAAGAGTTAGGGATTTAATTATTGTTTTCATAAAGCAGATGGCAAGACTTATGAAGCGTGAACGAAAGAAGAAGGCTGTGATAGCAATCGTATGTTTCATGACAATGGTGAATACTACTCTAATGCTTTACATGCTAATTAAGAACTTGATGGATGAAAGGGTTCGACGAAGACCCCGTATTCGTTTGAACCCTAATGTCTACCAAAACCAAGTAGACACCCTTAATAGGTTAGTACGCGGTGATGACAAGAATTGTCACGACCAATTGAGGGTAAATAGGCATACTTTCATGATGTTATGCCATTTAGTAGAGGAAGGAGGGTTACAAAATTCTAGGAACGTCACAGTCGTTGAGAAAGTTGCTATTTTCTTGTGGATCCTCGGTCACCATAACAAGAATAGGCCAACGAAGTTTCATTTTGTGAGGTCAGGGGAAACAGTTAGTAGGCATTTCAATGCAGTTTTGTTGGCGGTGTTGCGACTCTACAATCAATTGTGGTATCATCCCCAACCTGTTCCCGCTAATGAGCCGGATAGTAGATGGAAGTGGTTTGAGGTAAACTCACTACGTAATTGCATATAAATATATCCACATTAACTTATTATTATTTTGAACATATGAGTACTAAAATTTGTGCGTAACAGAATTGCTTGGGGGCTTTGGACGGTACCTTTGTACCTGTCATGCCAACTGCGGAAGACAGGGCACGGTATAGGTCGAGGAAGGGTGATTATGCAACAAATGTCTTAGGAGTTTGTAGTCGAAACCTAAGATTCATATACGCATTGTCGGGTTGGGAAGGATCAGCCACAGACTCGAGAGTCCTTCGCAATGCGTTGGTGAGGCCACATGGGTTGAGAATTCCCCAGGGTACGTCACTATAGTAACTTTGGTTTACACTACATTAATATCTCCACACTTTTTCCAGCGTAATTCAATAGAAGCAATGCGTTTTGTAGGTCGTTACTACCTCGTCGATGCCGGCTATACAAATGGGCTGGGATTGTTAGCCCCATATAGGGGTCAACGATACCACATTAACATTTGGAGGCAAGGTTACCAACCCACGAGTCGGGAGGAGTTTTTCAACATGAAGCACTCAAGCGCTCGAAATGTGGTTGAGAGATGTTTCGGGGTGTTGAAGATGAGATTTGCGATATTAAGATCTTGCTCTTACTATCCCATTAGAACTCAATGTTGCATAGTCACCGCTTGTTGCCTTCTCCACAACCTTATCAAGCGTGAAATGGAAGTTGATCCCATAGAACAACAATACACTGCTTGGGAACAAGAGAATGTGCATATAGTCCCACCAGATGAGTACATTGACACCATCGAGCCAACAAACCAATGGACCCAAATGAGAGATAACTTGGCAACTCAAATGTACAACCATTGGTTAGCTAACGGTCCGGCTGGAGAGTAGTTAATAGGTTTATGATTTTATTGAAATGTTGTAATCGTATTCGTAGACATGTGATCCATGTAATGACTATTGTTTTGTGGATTTTATGTTTTATCATTTTATGCCGTTCCATGTAATGAATATTGTTTGTGGATTTTATGTTTTACCATTTTATGTCGTTCTATTGAATTACTTATTCCATTATGTGAAATTTGTTACTAAGATATGTTGTTAAAATAAATAAATCATGTTTGGAAGCTTGTTGGACCTAATGGATTCCCAACAAAGTTCCAAGTCAAAGGCATCAAAGGGAAAGGGAAAGAAACCGGTTAATGAGGGGAATGAAAAGGAGAAACGAACCCGGAGGCTTTGGAGTGTCAAGGAGGAGGAAGCACTCCTTGCATGCATGCTTGACGAGTTCAAAGATGGGGTCAAATGGAAAGCCGAAAACGGCTTCAAGTCGGGCTTTTTTGGGGCCGTGGAGATTCTACTCCACAAGATGTTGCCCGGGACTAACATAAGAGCTACCCCTAACATAGAGTCCAAGGTTAAGAATTGGAAGGAGAAGTACGGGTTGCTTGCCGATATGCAAAGGCTAAGTGGTTTTAGTTGGAACCACGACACTAATGCAATCATCGTGGATTCACCGGATGTGTGGGAGGATTACGTGAATGTAACTTTTCTCACACTTCATTTCTAAACGATACCACGATTGTTAGTGTTTACTCAAACCAATAGTATGCTTTTAACATGTGCAGTTTCACCCCAAAGCGAATGGGATGAATGGGAAGGCCTTTCCAATGTTTCAACAATGGCAAGTCCTATTTGGGAAAGATAGGGCAACAGGTGAAATGGCGGAGGATCCGCCCGAAATTCGTGACGATGTATCGGACGAAGATATTGAAGCACCCATCTACGAGGAATCATTTGTTGGCACCAATGAATGCTACACTCCACGGTTTGCCAATGGTGACTTTGTCTATGGAGGTGATAGCTTCATTGACCTATCCGCCGGTGGTTCACAAGGTTTGAACCCCACGACTCCCACTAGCAATGTCAATGCCACCACTCCCAACGCTTCTGTTGGAAAGCCCGCCCCCCGGCCAAGAAGGTTAAGAAGATGTCAAAGGCTGAGGTAAAACAAGCGGCATTGAATGAGGCATTAGGAAGTTACCTGGCGGATAGCAAAGAGGTTATGGTCAAGCTCGTCGATGCAGTGAGTTTTGACCAAAAAGTTGCCAATCAGAGAAATGGAGTGTTTGGCCATCTACAACAGCTAAACCTACAAATGGAGGAAATGTTTACAGCGAACTCCATGATTTTGGCGTCCGATAAAAAATTGGCTGAATTTTATAGCATACCGGAAGCATTCAGGCAACCATGGGTGGAGATGTTGTTGAAGGGGTTGCTCGGTCCAAATAGTACGTAGGCGGGTAGTGACAAGATAAGGTGGCCCACCAATGATTCACATTAGCACAATACGGGCCTTTTTGAATACCACGTAGGCGAAGCACTTGAAGAAACATTTCTACTACTCTCCGAATATTATATGTAATATGGATAAATGTACTTGGTTATGCTACAATTTAGTTTGGTTTGTACTATGTACTTGGTTATGCATGCTTCGTAATCATAAAATTTGTGTTACGTTTCAGGTTATAAATGGCAATGATGAAGTTAGGGCACAAATGTAAAGGCGAAGCACTCGACTTGGTTGTGCAACTTATTGTTGTCAATGGGTTAAAAACCCATTTGGCAACATAATGTTGTCCCATACGGGTGATGTGAGCTATATACTTTAATCTCTGAGCCATTTATGTTTTTCTCTGTGTGTGTGTGCGTGTGTGTGTGTGTGTGTGTGTGTGTGGTTGTGCCTACCTTTGAGCTTCTGTGATGATGCAGTTTTCTGGTAATGATGCAGTTTTCTGGGCTATGAAACTGCAGTTTTCTGTGGGCTGCTAATAATGCAGATTTCTGGTAATTAGTTGCAGTTTTGCTGGCCTGCTAAGGGGGTGTTTGGGAGCCTACTTTTTAGCTTTTGATTTTTGATTTTTTGGTTTTTTGGTTTTTTGGCTTTTGGTCAGAATGAGTTTTGGATGTGAGAGGAGTGTTTGGGAGAAATGTGCAGAATGTGTTTTAGAAAGGGAAAATGAGAAGTAGAAATAAAAAAAGAGCTCCAAAGCTCTTTTTGATTTCTGGCCCAGATTGTTCAAAATGGAAAAACTGTTTTTGGAAAAACTATTTCTCCCCTTGGTTGCCAAACATCCATAAACCAAAAAAGAGAAACCAAAAAATCAAAAAAGAGGGGGCCAAACACCCTCTAAGCACTTTTATGGGCTGACATGCAGTTTTTTGGGCTGCTATGCATGTTTCTGGTATTTAGTTGTAGTTTTATGGGCTATGATGCAGTTTTATGAGCTATTTTGCATAATTACTCTGCACATCTGTCTATGGTGTTGTTTGCATGGAAAAATATAAGGCTATGATGTGTTTTAATCCTGAGCCTTGTTCTATAGTGTCAATGTGCATTTAACTATGAATATGAACCTGTTGTTTGACTTTGAGCAGTGATTTGGAATGTGCTGAGCCCAATATGTGGCCTATGATTGTTTTGGTTTGGAAAAAATGAGGCCAATGGTCATACTTGTGAAACCTGTATTATGTGTTTGCAAATTCTGCAGTTTTCTGGGTAAAATCAGCCAGTTTTGTAGGTCATATAACCTGCAGTTTTCTGGATTAGAACTTGGCATGTGTTTCTGGGTTAAAACTCATGCAGTTTTCTGGGAAAAATGAATGTGTTTTCTAGGTTACATAATCTACAATTTTCTGGGAAAAAATGGCTGTGATATGCATGCAGTTTTGTGGGCTACAAAATTGCAGTTTTCTGGGCTATAACAGTGCAGTTTTCTGGGCTACAAAAGTGCAGTTTTCTGGGCTATAACAATGCAGTTTTCTGGGCTATGAAACTGCAGTTTTCTGGGCTATAAAAGTGCAGTTTTCTGGGTTACAAAAGTGCAGTTTTTTGGGCTACAAAAGTTTAGTTTTCTGGGCTTTAACAATGCAGTTTTCTGGGCTATGAAACTGCAGTTTTCTGGGCTATAAAAGTGCATTTTTCTGGGTTACGAAAGTGCAGTTTTCTGGGCTACAAAAGTGCAGTTTTCTGGGCTTTAACAATGCAGTTTTCTGGGCTATGAAACTGCAGTTTTCTGGGCTATAAAAGTGCAGTTTTCTGGGTTACAAAAGTGCAGTTTTCTGGGCTACAAAAGTGCAGTTTTCTGGGCTACAACAATGCAGTTTTCTGGGCTATGAAACTGCAGTTTTCTGGGCTATGAAAGTGCAGTTTTCTGGGTTACAAAAGTGCAGTTTTCTGGGCTACAAAAGTGCAGTTTTCTGGGCTTTAACAATGCAGTTTTCTGGGCTATGAAACTGCAGTTTTCTGGGCTATAAAAGTGCAGTTTTCTGGGTTACAAAAGTGCAGTTTTCTGGGCTACAAAAGTGCAATTTTCTGGGCTTTAACAATGCAGTTTTCTGGGCTATGAAACTGCAGTTTTCTGGGCTATAAAAGTGCAGTTTTCTGGGTTACAAAAGTGCAGTTTTCTGGGCTATAAAAGTGCAGTTTTCTGGGCTATTTTTGTGGTTCATTTGATTTCAGTTTACTGGGCAGTTGTGGTGCTTTTTTTTATTGTTTAGCAATGGCACTAATGTTGGGATATGTTTGGAGGTTGGCTATGATGAATACTTGAGCCATTTGTGTGTGTGTGCAATTGGCTTGCCTTTTTGGCATCCGACATTGCCGTGAAACCCAGAAAACTGCATCTTTTATTGTTTTGTAGGGCATTACGATGATAGTTGGTACTTGGTCATTCAAAGTTGGTAGCTACCCTTATGCTAACCGTTGATCCTCGGAAACGGCTATGATGATATTTCAGGAAAATATAATAGGCAAAACACATCTCTTGGCGGTCAATTTATGATGGTCAACGGTTGGATAACCGTTTGGCAACATAAATTGTTGTCAGACTTGTGCAATGTGTGCCGGCGCCATTGAAATTCTGAGCCAACGACATATGTTCATTCACTTAACTATTTTTTAATTAACACTATTTGTTTTTGTTTAGATTACGGAATGGCAGGTCAACAGTCCTATTGGGTGGTATTCATTGGACATCGGCCGGGGATTTACAATACTTGGGAGGAATAAGTTCAAGTCAATGGATACTCGCGGAAATAGCCTTGCTAAATTTTCGTTTATTGTACTTTTCTTCTTAGGTTTTCTATGTTGTATTTTTCCCTTGACTTTTTCTCGATTCAGAATGAAGTTGTACGTTCCAACATTGTGTAAACAGAACCGTTTATTGAAATGCAAATTTCATTACTAAGTCAAACATCAATGTATTTTATTGCTAAAACGAAAATACATTATGAACTTTATTACAAAGACAAAGACAAACACAAACACAAAGACAAAGACAGTCTCTCAAATAAATATTGACTCTGAAATTCATCTTAATTCTTAAGATTTCCGATGACTTCAATCTTCATTTTCCCCACCGTCTTGAGGTGTGAAGCAATAGGATCATCGACTGTAATTGGGAAATCGTTTTCCATTCCGATTTGCAAATCGTGGATGACCCTACATTTTAAAACAAAAAAAAAACAATCAAAGTTAAATTAAATAATAAATTAAATAAGAGTTAGGGAAAATATTCACCAAGCCTGTTGGATGAACTCTTACTTGGACAAAATTGTTCCAAACTTGTTCGTTCTCCACCACCAATTTCTTTTCAAAGTCATCCCATCCAAATCCTTCAATTTGACGGAACTTATTGATATAGACAAAGTCTCTCTTCCAATCTGTAATCTTGCGTTCAATGTGCATTTTTGTAATACCACAACCAGGGAAAGAAGCTTGCATCATATTTTGCAAAACTTCTGAATACGAAGGACGAAATCCAAAATCAGATTGCCAAACACCCTCATCTACGAGAGACGTAAGGTATTGGAGCAAAGTTTCTTCCTCCACCTCGCTCCAAGCCCGGCGTGCCATTCAAACTTACAAAAATATAACTACAACACTTGTTTTTCTAATTTCAAAATTGCTTGTAATACCAAAATGAGTTTCTTCTCTATTTATAGGAAATTTTTTATCAAACATTCAACCACAAACCACCATTCAATCACCTATCTACCACACCACCAACCATTCACCCTAATCACCATCTACTCTCCATTCAACCAAAAATATATATATATATACACCAATGATCTAATAAGGGATCCCTTAAATGGGATTCCGTGCGGACCTCACCTTTCCGAGCCAAATTTTGACGATCCGAACCGCTCAATGTTTTTAAAATGCATTTTTAAGGGTTCACGCGGAAAATCTTCAAAAAAAATACCCGGAAGGGCTTGATCGGATCAGTTTTTGTTAAAAACGCTATATATAGCATTTTAAAAACATTGAGCGGTTCGGATCGTCAAAATTTGATCCGGAAAGTTGAAAAAGGGCCAAGTCCGCACGGAATCCCATTTAAGGGATCCCTTAAGAGATCGGGACTTGGCCCTTTTTCAACTTTCCGGATCAAATTTTGACGATCCGAACCGCTCAATGTTTTTAAAATGCATTTTCCACACTTGTATTACCCATTTGTGTACCTACCACTATTGTACTACCCATCTGTGTACAACTACTTCCCCCAACATCTAATGAACAAACTATTTAGATGCAACTCTTCTACAAATTCTATGATGTCTTCAATACCAGATGTAATAAATGATGAAGAACAAATTTACGAAGATTTAAGTTTAGAAACCACTAATTGGAACATCCCAAAAATATCCAACAACCAAATTTACCAGACAAGTTGGTTAAATGATAAGTTTCAAACAAATCAGGTAACCAAAACCTCTGAGCAAATTTATGCTATTACAAAACAACAAGAAAAATGCACACTACTAAGTAAAGAATCAATACAAAAACATTTAGCTAAAGGATACAAATTCTTACATATTGGCTTAGTACAAGTGGCTGTTAAGCCATTAACAAGACGAGGTCTTAATTCCTCCATTTTACTAGCTTTAAGAGATAGTCGATTTACAACATTTAGTGATAGCCTTTTAGGACTAATGGAATCAAGCTTACATAATGGACCAATACATTTTGACTGCTATCCTGACTTGCATCTAAGTCTTAATGATAAACATATATTAAAAGCTTTAACTTTAAATCTCCAAACCTCTGGTGCAATAACCCAAATGCTTGAAGGCAGCCATTCAATTGCTTTAATATATAGGGTATATTATAAATGTACCAAAACAAATCTCAACATACATGCTTTAGTCAAAAGTCCCCGCGATAAAACTATACTTATCCAAAGTAGCACTTCTAATGCCAATATCCAGGTACCAAAAACAATACAATGGACTGATATCCAACTCCCTAATACCTGGTTAACTGAAAATGAAAATTATCCTACCAACATTCAAAATAATACAACAAATATAGATAATATCCACCAATACCTCGACGGCACTGTACGTATTAGTTTTGACCATCACCAATTAAATACACCTTTTAAAATCAAAGAACTCAGTCGATGTAGTAGCTCCAGTAGCATCCCAAGATTTGACACAAATCTCCTAAATCCCAAACCACAATTTCATGGTACTGACTCACCTTCTCAAATAAGCAAACCATATTATATTCCTCCCCCCCCAGTTGATGAACAACCAAATTCCCCTACTCAAACCGATTTCGAAGACGACACCCCACCTAATCGTATAGATAAAAATCTTTTAACAATAACACAAGAATTCAAAATTAACAAAGCAATTTTATTACAGAAATTTAATTCCCCAAAAAATAACCAAAAAAGGAAAATCTTTCACGAAACTTTGGACAAACAACAAAAGCTTGATATATTTACCAAATGGTATGAATTTATGCATTCTATTCATGAAAATATACATCTTCTCGAATTTATAGACAAATATTACAATAACATAAACACTATATCAAAAATAAAATGGACTACAGCAAACAACAAAACCATCTCCTCTCATCACCCACCTTTAGAAACCATAAAATTAGATTACCGAGGAACCCCTGTCTTAGCATCACCTTTTAAAATACCAAGTGACCAACCAGAAACCAAAAAAATAATTGAACAAAACAATTACACAAACCAAAGTTTACAAATTATTGGTCAACAATTAGATAAAATTGAAGAACGATTACACGAATCCAATATACCCTCAACATCTGTATCTAAACAAGAAAAACCACTTATCAGTTTTCCAGAGCAAAAAATCAAACCTCTACTAACACCAACAGAAAATATTGCTAAGATAGAACACCTACTACAAAAAATTGAAATGACCCAGCAAAATTTAACCTTAAAAAATGAAAGTATTAACACTCTAAACCACATACACGATACGGACACATCAACTGATGATGATATTGCCACCATTGAGCAACAATTTAAAGATACAAAAATTTATAATCCAAACACCCAAATCGTCGCATCTAGCTCAAAAAATTGGTACACAAAACCTACTCCAGTAGACTTACAAATCGAAGAACATAATATACATAATCAGTTTTCGGTCTCCGCCAACAAATTATACGAATGGAATATTGACGGACTAAGTGAACAGCAAATATTAGAAAAATTAAACCATATGTCTATGGTAGCAAATACTTATTTAAGTACATTCGATCATACTCAACCCGAAATTGTAGATTTATTATCCACAGGATTTACAGGAGTCTTAAAATCCTGGTGGGATAAATATCTCACTCCAGAATCAAGAGATAACATTAGAAACTCAATACAAATCGATGAACATGGTCTACCAATATTTGATGAAGAAATCAATATGGCAAGATATGATGGTATCAATACCCTTATTTTCACAATAGTCAAACATTTTATTGGAACACCAACTAACATTACATCACGAATTCATGACCAACTTACCAACCTTCATTGTCCAACATTAAGTGATTTCCGTTGGTATAAAGATGTCTTTACCTCCAGAGTCATGTTACGTGACGATTGTACAAAATCTTTTTGGAAAGAAAAATTTATTAATGGTCTTCCAAATTTATTTGCTCATAAGATTAGAGAAGTCCTGAGTCAGCCAACAGGTGCTATTGAATATGATAATTTGACCTACGGAGATATCATTAGCACAATTCAAAAAGAAGGACTTCGTATGTGTATAGATATGAAACTCAACAGACAACATCAAAAAGATAAAATCAAAGCTAAATATGAATTAGGAAATTTTTGTGAACAATATGGTCTTCCTCCCATAGCTCCTTCCCGCCAAATCAAAAGAAAAACCACAAAATTTGATAAAACACCTAACAAAAAACCTTCCAAAGAAAAATTCTATGATAATACCAGAAAAAATAAAACACATAACACCAAGAAACATATACCTCTAAAAGACATTACCTGTTTTAATTGTGGTAAAAAAGGACATTACAAAACCAATTGTAAAATTAAAAAGAAAATCAATAAACTAGACATCCCTGAAACAACAAAAAATGCCATACTACAAATATTCAAAGCTGCTATTTCAAATGAAATACCCAGTACTTCCGAAAGCGAAACCTCATCTTCTGAATTTCACTCCCTTCCTTCTGATTCTGACGAAAACCAAGTTAAATTGGGATGTAATGATACATGTTGCAAAACAATCAATGATATCTCTAAAGCTCTCCCCGAAGAAGAATTATTAATTGATCTCATTAGCAAAATCGATGACAACATTTTAAAACAACAATATATTCAAAAACTTAAAAATTTGTTTACTAAACAACATAAAAAACCCAAAATAACCCAACCAATTGTCAATCTAACAACCACTTTAGAACGATTTAAACAAACACCACAATCCCACACTGATGAGATTACTTTCATAAAAAATAAATTAACATTTTTAGAAAATGCACAACAGGTGTCTAACAAGAAAATACAAATTTTAGAACAAAAACTTGAAATCAATGATTTGGCAGATATTTTTTCACCTGCAACATCACTTGCCACAAATATGCAGCCTCCTCTCACAATCCAGAATAATATCATTAACCAAATTACCATCACCAAATGGCATACCAAGATCGACTTAATCATTGACACTTTCAAAATTAGTATTGTCGCTCTAATTGATACTGGAGCAGATCTTAATTGTATAAAAGAACAAATTATCCCCAATCAATACCATCATAAATCAAATGATCAATTATGTTCCGCCAATGGAAGTAAATTAAAAATCCGATATAAATTACCACATGTGTTAATTTGCCAAGACAATGTCTATTTTAAAACATCTTTTATTTTAACGCAAAATCTAACTGAAAATGTCATTCTTGGCATACCTTTTATTTGTCTTCTTTACCCTTTTACAACAACTCATACCAACATCATCGCCTCTCCTCAAGGGCATCACATAACTTTTCCTTTTCTTTCTAGTCACAATGATGATGATTTGCATCAATTACAAGATTCTTCAATTTCCTACTAATCTTGGCTTCCTTTTTCTCAGATGCGGCCAACACGAATTTTTGGCGAAATTTCATTACCAGTAATACCCGAGGCTTCCGCCCAAAAATTTCAAAAACTTCGTTATATTCAAGACATTGATGATACTCAACAATGTCTTTTAGATAACATATGGTGTGCTTCTAATGACCATCAATTTCTGACTTCTCTAAATGCATTATCTATTTACTTTCAAAATCAAAATTTCCAAAAAACAAAAGGATGGTTTCTTTCCACCCATACTAATGATACCTACTTTAATCAAACCAATAATTCTATTACTAACGAACATCTTGTTCCACCAAGATGTTATCAAATTTTGCTTGACAGGTGTACAAAATTACAAGATCAAGTCTAAACACTCCAGTACCAACTGCAGTCCAATATACGTAAAACCTCCATTACCCCACTGGTATTGGCTGAGAATGTGCAGCCATCCCCACTGGATGGTGGTGAAAGCGTGTGTACCTACTTTTCAAAACAGCTAGCATTACCAAAAACGATATCACTCCTCCCACACACATTACCCCCAGAAATTGTTACCCATATCCATCACAAAGCCCAACAAACAGGCCAACATTTCCAACAATTTCTTTTTTCTTATTTAGTCCAATTGGCTGGCCAAGCCCCATACAAATATCCAGAAATTATCCCTGGCCTTTCCTTTGTTTGGGATACACTTTACAATGACGAATCCAATTTAGTTCCCTGTCCAAAATTAAGACCCTATTGTCAAGCAATTCCTTTAGAACGGGCCAACTGTGAATGCAACCTCCGATATAGTATTCCCCGTGCCTGCATTAATTTAGCCACATTCCAAAATTGTACTATAACCTACCAAAAAACCCAGATCGAGATCACACCAATGACCCTTCTTGATTATGGTTTTCTTAACCAAATCATTGTTACAAATCCTTCCCAAACTCACCAATTACCTAGAAAACTAGCCATTTGTATCCAAAATATTTTTTCTATCCCATCCATAACAATTTGCCAAGCAATTATCCGAAGTAAAATGCCCGAATGGACGCCTTTAGGAACCATTATTCCTGCCCAACATATTATCCATGTTACTGCTAGCCAAAATTATAACCCCCACTACCATCCTCCACAATTTTGTTTACTTGGTTGTGAATTTCCAACATGGATTTGCAACAATCCAATTCCTAATCAAATTCAAGATTATATTGCTCATCAAATTGCCACGCACATTGGAGACAATGATATTTTTACACTATACCAACACCAATTTCGATTATTCAGTGAAGATTCAATTCAAAAAATACGCACTTTGGATTACTTTGGAGAAGTACCATTTCTTTTCCACACACGAAACCAAGATGGTGTTCTGCAATTTCAAGATTATTACCAAAGCCAGCAAGATTCAGCTTACTGGGATTCTCTTTCAGATGATAATATTCATTAAAATCTCCAGACAACAAGACAAGATTAGCAAAATTCAACAAGTCAATTATGCTCCACCAAGAAATTTCAAAAGCATCTTCCACTTTTCAAGATTCCCCACCATAGACAACCATTCAGCAAGATCAGCACCTGGGAAGCATCAACCTTTCCAGCCAACGCATCTACAAAATTTCAAGATTCCTCATCATGGAAAATATTCATCCACAGGGGAGGCATCCACCTTTCCAACAGCAAATATCAACTCTCCGTAAATTACGGAGACTCTTCACATGGGTGGTGTCCTCATCCTTCCAGACAGCAAACACATGGGAAACTACTTTCCCACCGAAAGTCTCAACAGCAACACTCCGTGATTTACGGAACAAAATTCAAAATCCAATAATTGTAAACAGGATTCCTTATTCTATAAAAGGAACCTCAAGATAGATAGTTCAGTATCTTTTGAAAAAACAAGTTTTTTTTTTCTTCAAGCTTTTCTTCCACACCTTCTTCTCTCTAAAAAATCCCCTCTCCTCTGAGTTGTAATCCCCTTCCTCTCTTCTCCTTTCATCCCCCGGAGTAGTACTCCATCCTCCCTTCTCTTCCAATATCCAGTGTAGCTTCCAAGTAAGCTTTCCAAAATCAATATAATGATTTGAATTTACATTTCAAATATTATCTGTTTTAATTATCTATTTTAATTACTGCATTATTATGGCCGGTTCTACCGCCCTTATTATACTGCATTACTCATGGCTGGTTTAACCGCCTCAATTACTCTGTATTAATTACATTCAATACTCAGACCCTCTACCATGTCTGTCCACCCTTCCCCCCTTATGGTATATATATATATATAACCTACTCACCATTCAAATAACAAAAAAAAAAAAAGTCTTTTGTTAATTGAATTATTTTTCAATTGTTAATTAATTTATTAATTTTAAAACCCAAAATTTTTTTTCCCAAAAAATATGGTTTAATTATTTGTTTGTATTTATTATGTATTTTCTGTAATTATTATGTATTTATTAAGTATGTACTGTAATTATTAAGAAATTAATCCATTTTCTTTATTCAAATAATAAAATAGGGGCAATTGTGTCATTTGACCTCTTATCCTATCAAATCCACCTTCCTAATCCCCCTTCTCAAAATACCATCCAAACACCTCACTAACAAATCCACCCTTCTTATGAGGTGGGGCCACCCTCATTACCAAATCCACCCTCATTACAAATCCACCTTCAAATCCGCCCTCATTACAAATCCACCCAAATCATCTCCGGCATCCAAACGGGGCGCCATATCTCAGGTCTTACCCATCCTCACATCCCTTTTTGCCTGTTCCATAAGGTCAAAGAGGTTCGTTGGAGAAGCGATCCCCACAGTGCATAAAAGAATTTATGTAACAACAAATATGCGTAGCTAATTTGAATGATTATTCATAAATTTTGCTCGGTGAATGTTTATCCGGGATATTCGTATTGCTGTGAAATAATTTCTCGCATGCCAATAGTTACACAAGTGACAAGCCAATAATGAATGCCCCGTAATTTTTTGGAATGAAATGATAGTATTAAGGATTTTGTAAAGCTCTAAGATATATCGCCGATCATTTTTTCTTGTACCAGGACTATATTGTATCAAACTTTACACTGGTTTTTGTCTATGTTAAAATTCTCTACAGGTGCTTACATCGATTTACTGGCAGAAGAAATGAATAGTAGAAACAAGCAGATTTGGGCAATTGGGCCATTGAATCTGGGCACAAAAAGTGAAAAAACAGAGTCAAATAGCCAACACAAGTGTTTGGAGTGGCTTGACAAACAAGTACCAAAATCCGTGTTATATGTCTCCTTTGGAACAACTACTTCACTAAAGGATGAACAAATCAAAGAGCTTGCAATTGGGTTAGAACAGAGCAAACGGAACTTTCTTTGGATATTAAGAGATGCAGATAAAGGTGACATTTTTGCAGGAGATGTAAAAAGAGCTCAGCTGCCAGAAGGGTATTGTTGAGATTTAAAATTTTAGAAATTGTTCCAACCTCCAGTGGGATTTTTTTTTTCTTTTTTCGGGGGATTCTGGTGGGTTTTTTTTTTTTTTTTGGTTAATTGCCATGCGAAAAAGTCTGGTTAATCGCCATGCGTAATTTTAATAGTATAACTGGCCCAGGTAATTCAATTTGTTAGACTTTATCCCACATCGCTTATCTAAGCAACCCTCTCAACTTATTGCCTATTGGTTTTATATTGGAACCATTCAAGAAATCTAACAAAAATATGTCAAAAACTATTGTTCTTGAACTATGTTTTACATTTCTATATTATTTCTTCTTTGCTTTACCATTCATGTTAGATTATTTTCACGACTCGTACATTCCAAACGCTTGTGAGCCCTGTCTTTTTCTTTCCGTTTTCATAATTTTTTGTCTCAATGCCAACAGGTACGAGGAAAGGGTGAAAGAATTTGGATTAGTGGTGAGAGATTGGGCACCCCAAGTGGAAATTTTGGGGCACCCATCCACAAGATGGTTTATGAGCCATTGCGGATGGAATTCATGTTTGGAGAGTATAACCGTGGGAGTGCCCATAGCTGCCTGGCCAATGCACTCTGACCAACCCAGGAATGCTTTTCTTGTTACAGACATACTAAAGGTTGGTATGACAGTTAACGCATGGGAAGAGGGAAAGGAAATAGTGAGTTCATCCACCATTGCAAGAGCTGTACAGAGGATGATGGGATCAAAAGAAGGGGAAGAGGCAAGGAAGAGGGCAGACGAGATTGGCAGTGCCACTCGGGAGGCAGTGGAAGAAGGAGGTATTTCTCGCTTAGAGTTAGATGCATTCATAGCTCACATAACTAGGGAGTAAGATAACCCACAAACCTAAATGTATACAAAATTCGTTTTGAATTGGTTGCTTTATGCAATTTTTATTGATGTTATGTTTGATTTATGAATAATGTTGTGTAACTCAGTTTTTTTTCCCTGAAAAACTTCCATGCATACGTTTCTTGGTGGAAAGTTTGGCGTGCTTTTTTGTTTTTATGTCGTTTTTTGTGTGCTTCTAAGTCCAGATAAGGGCTCTGTCTCAACCATGTAATTCTCTAAAGCCAAATGAACAATTCGTAAATAATTTTTATCGCATCTTCTTTCTTGTTCCACCGTCAAGAATTTGATGCTGGACTTAAGCCATTTGGGTCATGTTTTTAGGTTCCAAAAAGTTATTGGACCCGTGATCTATAAGGGGAATTGCAGATGGTATTCAAACAACCCGTGTACATTATCGAGTGGGGATAAGGAAAAACCCCTGAAATTTCCAATACAAGTAGGAAGAATCCCCAAGCTTAACACAACTAGACTTGGATTTTGGCTCCACAAGCACTGTCTGTCTGTCTGTCCTGAAGCCCAAAAATTCTCTATCTCATTTTTCTGATCGTTATTACATCAAACTGGTTAACTATGGCCTAGCTCCAACAGTGACACTCCGTTCTTGACATTACCAAAGTCCAACGCCTTCCAGTACTCCTTCAGCTTCCCTTTAACCTCCCTTAGCTTCTTCATAATTCTAAACCAAGCCAAACCTTGGACAGGGATAGAGTTTCAATTCAAGTATCTTCAATGATCTGAGAGAACTTAGAATTAGATAAGCAAGCATCAACGAATCTAAACAGCTTAGGTCCCCTGTTCTTGACCTCATCTGAAAGCATCATTGGGCAATGATCGGAAATACTTCATCAGAGTCCTCATTGAAAGAACTTAAATTTGACAAGCCACTCTTGAGACAACCGGAATCTGTCCAACCTTGTGAGATCAATCAGGGGCATACGCATCAACAATTACACAATTGAAATCACTGGAAATCATACCTCTGACGAAAATGAAGTGTTTCGGATGATAATTACCACTGCAGACATCACTTGTTGGTTCCACAAGGTGATAGTACCTCCTGAAGAACCTTCAATAATTGATAAGCTAGCACAAAATATTGATGAGTAGAAATCTCCATATCACATATTGTTAGTTATTTGTCGTTCTTAATTAGGTATTATTATTATTACCATTTTTTTATGTTCACTTTAAATTATAAACTTTGCACAAAAAGATAGAGTGATCTAATACTTCAGCCTAGTGCCGATTGGATTTGGAAGCTAAGTTTGTAAATTGTCACCTATTGTTAGAGTTAGCAAAATTTAACAGAAGAGATAACATTGTCTCTTGTTTGTTTCAGAGAGATTTGGAGAAAAACTGTGAGATAAGGTTCATCTCTTGATGTGCATAGATAACTTTATTTGCTAGTTATTTTAGGGAATATAAAGAAAATAGATGTGTAAAGATATATTGTAAAATACGAAGTTTAGATTTGGAAAGATAACTTTATCTCTTACTTTGCATTGGGAAATACTGAGAATAGGTTTGAAGAGATAACTTTTTATGTTGACATTTTAGGGAATATGTAGAGAATAGATCTTTAGAGGTAAATTTATTTGTTAGATTTTTTTAGAGGAATAATATAGAGAAATATATTTACAAGGGTCATGCTAACGGGCTCCATAGTTGCTTGACCGTTCGGGTGATTAATAATTAACTAGAGTTTCGTCCCAAGCGTAGGACTATCGACCGATGCAGCACAACAAATCCGGAAGTACCGGAGTCGAACCACAGAGACGGTCTACAATGTTTAACTCAAACAATGTCGGCTCTATGTTTGTAATTGGCTCTCAGGTAGCCACCCCTTGCTCAAATGGTTTAATTAACTAATTAGACTAAACTGATTTAACTACTTAACTCTGAATTTAAAAAGGAGAGCACAGCCGTGGCACTACGGTGTCCGCAGCTAGCCTAATTCACATCCACTCAGGCCACAATAATTCAATTAACAGATTTAAAAATATAAAAGAAAAGATGGTTTCCAACAGATGCACACCACTCGTCACCAATTTCCGCGCGCATTTAGAATTGGCAATGCCCGGGTTTGTTTGCTAGAAAAACTTCCATATTCAAAAATTGCGCGTTGATTAAAATTATTCGGCACCGAGGTGGAACACGAATTAGCCAAGCCACGGGACACCTTCGTCCCGCGGCCGCACTTAATATGACTACTCACTCATTATGATAGCGGTTGCAGAAAACAAATTAAACCTAGATCTGAACATGCTTAACGAATAAGATATGGAAACAATGGGAAACGATACCGTCAATTGCAAAGGAACACTGAACTTGATTATCAATCCGCAAAACAATCGGAACACCGGAATACTGGGAACAAAGTTGAATGTAGAACGCTGAATGAATAAAGCTATGAAAACTGGAGCCGCCAAACTCCACAAAGTGCAGAAAAATTGTATATGATTCGAACCCTAATTACTAGTTAGAAAAACGTTTATATAGTCCCCAACCAACGGCACCACCGAACGGCATCGTTTAAGCTTAGCCGTAACCCATCGGTATCGATACCGAAATAAAGGGTATCGATACCTATTTCCTTCATTTGACCGTTGACCCCGTAAGCATAAGGTATCGATACCGATGTGAGAGGTATCGATACTAGACCTTCTGGACAGAAATTGCTCCCTTTTAGCTGATTAGTATCGATACGGAAAATAGGGGTATCGATACCGATTGGCTTCGCCTGCATTTCAAAATCAGACTTCCCAAGCCTTGTTCCCCGCACCAACTCCACGTCAAGCCATGCAAAAAGCGCGCCAAAAATCAAAATACCTGGAAAACTCACAGAAATAACAAGAACACCACTATGCACGCATTAAACGGAAAATAAACATTAACCCGCAGTCTAACGCGCTAAACTACCCTACTTAGGCGCCCAAAACCAAGCTTTCCACGCGCCTATCAATAGTCCACCCGTTAAGAGTACAAAAGTAGACTTTTGTGGGTCCTACTTGTACAAAAAATACACTTTTGTGGGTCCTATTTGTACAAAAAATACACTTTTGAAGTATACTTGTATGTTAAAATACAAAGTACTTTTAAATTGTACTTTTTTATACTTTTAACGGGTGCACTATGACACTTGTTAGCATTTCCCTATTTACAATGATAACATTACCTGTGTTTTCTTATTTAATATTCAGAGAATAAATATGCAAAGATATATTCATCTTTTGGATTCTTAGGTGAATATAAATAAAATATATGTGTATAAATAATTTTATTTGTTGGTGATGCATGTAAAACTTTCTTGGGCCTATGTTGTCGTCGTATTTTTATGCTTATTTATTTTTACTAATATATGCTCTCTAGGTCTAAGAGGCCTAGGTTTAGGGCACTCAAAAAACCCTCAAAAATTGGGGCACTCCCATGATTTTTATTTTTTAGTAGTATGCATGGGTAGGGGTTTTTTATAGCCCAAATAGAAAATAAAAAGCCCATGTACCAAAAAAAAGAAAATAAAAAGCCCAATAGGAAAATAAAAAAAACCTAAAAGAATTGTAATGAGCATTGGGCCTAAACCAAACTAAAAGAAACCCCTGATCCAAAAAAAAAAAAGGGCTAACCACCAGCTGGTCCAAAAAAAAGGAAGTAATTTCCCACGAGCTCCAGCTTTGATCGCCAAATGCACGGGTAAGTTCCGCGCAGCCAATATGGCGACAAAAGCCCCCACCTCTGTGTTTAAAGTGCTACATTGGATTGTCGTTGTGGAATTGATGTGCTCGACTTTGTTTTTGTTTTAATTTGATGGTTTTTTTTTTGATCGGCAATAAATTTTATTAAAACGGGGGAAAGGGAAGGGGAATCCAACCAAAAGTTGGAAAATACACCACAAAGGCCAAAGCCCAGCACACCTAGGGTCCAAGCAGATACAAATAATAAGAGCAAAAGAAAACCCAAATCTGCAACCCAAATCAACACTAAAGCCCAACACCACAAAACCAGCCCAACCAAGGCCGGCCCACCCAAACCAAACCCTAACCCAAGATACACCGCACCCCACCGCCGCCGCACAAACCACCGGAGCATCACCTCGCCGTTAAGCAACGCCAGCCACTCCCAGATGTAGTGGCCGGCGGGGAGCACCGGCCTACGAACCGACAGGAGGAACGGAGAATCCGAGGCACGGGCACACCACCACCGAACATCAGCTGCACAGACACAACGAAAAAACCCAGCAATCACGAACAGAAATGAGATCTCCGCGACCGGATAACACACAAAAGAAGCCAAGATCCATCCGGGCACTTGAGCAACCTATGCATCAACCATTGGAGATCCATCCACCCCTGCACGAACTGCCATCCTCTTCACCGCAACTCGCAGCCGCAACCACCAGACCCAGCCATCGCCACCATCAACAAAAGCTACAGCCGATCGTTTTCTGTAAAAGAAGGTGGGAAAGGCGAAGAAACATGGAAGAAGGTGAAGGAAAAGGAAGGGGAGAGAGAGAGAGAGAGAGAGAGGGGGGGGGGGGGGGGGGGGAGGGGGGGGAGGGGGAGCGGCCGGCGGCAGCGCCGCCCCCCCAAAACTGAAACCCTAGACGAAGTTTTTAGAGAGAGGCGGGAGAAAGAAATTTTAGAGAGAGAGCTTAACATGAAGTCATTGATGACAGAAGCGACCAACATTGTTTAAGGAGGAGTTTCGAAATACTAAAATGTGAGCCTCGTATGTGGAACCCAACATTAAAATATAGCCGTAAATAAAGGAAAGTTCAACAAAAGAATTTGAGGAGACCGGCCGTAAAATTATTAAAAATTGGAGGATATAGAATATGAGTACAAACAATCTTACTCTACGATTAGAAGTTTTATAATCGAGCCTAAGATTTACTTGTCAAATCCACGTTCACTACACTTAATACTTTGACCGATGCTACCTAGAATCCACAAGCCTTCCGTTTGCATCCCGTAAATCCACCGAAGGACTTTGTATTGCCTAGGATATTGAAACCTCTTGGAGATGTCTTTCACACACAATAATCAATAGAATGCTTGTTTACGCCAAGATTCAAAGCCAAAGACCCCCTTAAACGTTTCTCACCTTCAAGAATGTGTTGAGGGCTGCTCTCGTATGCTTGGTCCCTCCATACCCTAATAGACGATATATTTATAGCTATTGAAAATCGCCGAACTTGCTCGAGTGAGAATAAACTGCTCGAACAACTTCTGATCAGTGACTTTGCTAGATGAGTTGCTTCACTGTTGCTTGTGAGCACTTTCTGCTGCTTCTTTCGTTTAAACAATAGACACCAAAAAATTGACCCAAACCTATCGTACTACCATAAATGACACGATGATTCCATGCCACATGCCTAAACAAACACTCTATAGACGAATAATGAAACTTATAACTCGATAAATCGGGATACATAAAAGATTAAAATCTGCATTTTGTTAATGGAATTGTCAACACAAAGGAGCTCGGTTTTTTGGAGCTTACACTAGCCAATGCCCATGTCTGAAGAAATGGGTTCAAGCACGGGCGAGTCTCAATTGACATCAATCACCAAATTCTACTCAGACGAATACAATTTAGATCCTTTAGATTTCCCTTTAAGGTATGAAAAACCGCAAATACAAAAATTGTATAAATATGTCGGATTTTTAAATAATTACCCGCAAAGAGTTTAAAAAGAGTAAAGATTGCATTAGCAATAATTTATAAAATAGATGAAAAATATAACAAAATGAAATAACCATACCCCGCATATTTTCATCTCCTTAGCATAGAGGTTGCTTTTACTTTTCTCTTACATACCATTTATGGTATTGCCCAAATGAGAGACAGAGAGAGAGAGAGAGAGAGAAAGAGAGAGAGCTTTAAAATTGGAAACAGGCGTTAGAATTTTAAACAAATCTAAATAAATATTCACTATACTTTTATATATTTTTCCAAACATAATCTCTGCTATCGGATTTATTTTTTAACGAACGGTTTGATTTAAAATTTTGAAAACCATTAATTTCAGCGGTGGAATTTATATTATAAATTTGAAAATTGAGCAGTTATATTATGTAAATGATGATACAAAAATGATATATACACACCCTCCCAGCCACACCCCATGTGAGAAAGGGTGTGGCTGGGAGTGGCTGGGGAGGGAGTGTATGTATCACTATTGATGATGATATGTGTTACACGTTATAGATATCCCACATGCCATAAGTGTCTTCAATATATATCAGAATGATATGCATCTGTTGCTGTTGTATGTTATTGGAGTGTTCACCGAAAATTCTAGATAACAAATTCTCAGATTTTACAAATTTTGAAACACTAAAAAAGGAATGAAATTTTAAAAATTTCAAAGCTGGGTTTGGGTAACTTTTAGAGCTTTTAAAACTTATAGGAGTTTATTTTTTAACATTTTGAGGTAAACAAATATCATATTTTGCTGCAACTTAATCATAACTTCACAGTTAGGGTAAACATATGTTATCTACTTCTCCTAAAATCTATATTCTAAAATTTGTATTAAAATATGAAGTTAAAATTTCAAATCTTTATCTACAGCTATCGCAAGCACACCAAACTCAACATTGTGGTTCTACGTATGGTGTTAATTGGAAGGGTCGACACAATAAAGTTTAAAAGTTAGGATCGTAACACACAAGACCCATTATAATGCAACCTATTCAATGATAATCACTTTTCATATATTTTCGAGATCATCAATTGATCACAAATCAATTGTTATGTTTTGAAAGCATACGTATATTGCAAAAAATGGGTTCCCATTCAACATTTCAAACTTCCTTTTTTAGTTTTTGTACGTTTTGAAAAACAACATATGATAAAACTTGATTTTTACGTGACTGATAGTGTTGACGAGGTCTAAAAATTGAAAGATATTATTAATCATTGAATAAGGCCCAAAATCCCAAAGGGAAGGGACAGGAGAGTATCCCTTGCATTTTATGTGCATTTCAACACTTTCAGTTCAAATACGTAATTCTACTCCAAATAAATCACAAAAAATATTGTGGGGGGCGCTTCGCTGGAATGACCTCTTTGACCGTCGGGTGCTGTACAGGGGAGGAAAAGAGTTGAACCTCACTGGAGTCCTAGGGACTCGTCGGAGAAGATGATTGGAGCTCTTGGGGTATGCCGGAGGGGGACCTGCGCAAGGAAGCAACCACGTTAGTGCCCAGTCCAGACGGCGGTGTTTCCGGAAGGCACTCCGATGGTTAAGTCAGCGACAGAGGGAGAAGTTTAGTGGAGAATTCTAGAAAGTGCAGCTAAGAGTTTAATGTAGAGAGAGAGGGAGAGATAGAGAGCGAGCCCGCCCCTCACTGAAGAAAGTGAGGGCCGTATTTATAGGCAAAGGGGCGCGTGTCCCGGATGCCCTCGAGGGCTCCATGCGCTCCGTCCTTACCAACGCATTAAATGCATGGATTGACGTATGTCCCTCAAGCGGCGCCTCGGCCGCTACCTTCCCAGAGTTGTCATCTGTCACTGATATTTCCATCAATCAAGTCCCCCTGCAGGCGTAGCCTATGGGGTTGGTGGCTTGCTATAAATGCAATGTATGCGGGGTGGTTGAGGCCATTAATGAGCCGCTCAGACTGTCAGATGTGCCTCGATCGAACCCCTAACATTTGACGCAACCCACCCCCCGGTACCGAGGTCAATCGACTTGGTCCGGGAGGCGCTCGGGAACGAGGCCCCGAGGGCAGCTGTAGAACCTCCCAACGCAGTCCCTCGTGGGGTTCAACCCGAGACCTCCAGGCTCTCCGAGACCTGCAATGATCTTCCACGAGTGGTGTGGAGAAGAGGGGTCCTGCCGAGGACACCAGCCTGGCCGAGCCCCCTGTCATCGGGTCCTCGGCCGCCTCGAGCTGTTTTGGGTGAGGGTGGCCCCCCTGGACCCTCACCCCTGAACCCTGGGGCCCCGGCCACTACAAATATCTTATAGAGGGGAATCATAATAAACATCTATGTCATGGAGGATCATTTAAATTGGTGTTATCATATTTTTGATAAATCCTAATGTGCGCGATCACAGACTTCACATATTTGATATTCCTCCATCACAAACTTGTCCATTTTCTATTCACACCTTTCAAAAAATTGACTACATTTTTTAGTTTATAATATACGTTTATAATTTGTTAAACTTAGATTAAAACTGAGTTATAAATCATAAAACACACACACACACACACACACACACACACACACACACATCCATGTTCTAGTCCACTACTCTTAAAGTCCACACCGTCCACACCATTCATTTGCCGATCAAATTTTGATGATCCGAACTGTCCAATGTGTTTAAAACATGTTTTTAAGGGTCGCTGCTAGAAATCATCAAAAAAAAAAAAAGGCTGGGAAAGGCTTCATCTGATTAGTTTTCGATTAAATACAGTTTTATTGAAAACTACTCGGATGAACCCCTTCTCGGTCTTTTTTTTTTTTTTTTTGGATGTTTTATCTTAGAGACCCTTAAAAACACGTTTTAAACACATTGGACGGTTCGGATCATCAAAATTTGATCGGAAAATGCTTCGGACAATCCTGGACTGTAACACTCCTTGGCTGGATAGTTCATGTGTGTGTGTGTGTGTGTGTGTATTGTGTGTAAATAAATAATTTATTGAAAGGAGTGAATGAAAATCGACAGTCTTTGTGGAATGGAGGGAGGATAAAAAAAAACTTTTTTCCTGCTATTCTAATTTCGGAAGGAAAAAAAGGTTTTTTCTTTTTTTTTTCAGAACCGAAGGTGGGTATATTAATAGTTTGGAAACTCAATAACTGGGGTTTGCCTCATCCTGCGCCCCCTTCCCAACGGACACTATTCGACTTCTTTCAAACCTCTTAAGGAGTGCACCAACATTCACCAAAAAGACACGTATTTAGGCTACCACACTAAAAGACTAAAAGCCAAATGAGTTCCTATAACTTAAAAGAATTCTAGCAATTGTCCAAGAAGGTGCCATTTGAGCCTTCTAGGTTCTAGCCCCATCCTATGTTCCTTCCCAACCCTATGCTCCTTCCCAACGGACCCTATGAAACTTCTTTCTAAGTTGTAAGGGTACACCAATATTCACTAAAAGACACCTACCTTGGTTACCACAATAAAAATCTATGGCCGAATGGGTGCCTATTAAATTTTTAAAAAAAAATCTACAAATTTTCTGGAAGAGTGCCTTTTTAACCTTCTAGATTCTATTCATGTGCCCCTTCCTACGGACCTATGTCTTTCAAAATTCTAAAGGTACATCAATATTCACCAAAAGACATGTACCTTGGCTGCCATAATAAAAACCTATGGCTGAATGGGTGCCTATCAAATTAAAAACTCTACACAATTTTTGAAAGGGGCCTTTGGCACCTTCTAAGTTCTAACCCCATCCTATGATCCTTAATTGTCAACGGACACTATGCAACTTCTCTCAATTCTAAGAGGTACACCAATATTTACCAAAAGACACGTACCTTGGCTGCCTCACTAGAAACTTATGATCAAATGGGTGCTCTTCAAAAATTTTCTTCTTTTTTTACCCCTAAAAAGTACTCATTGATTTGATAGTTTTTGATATTCATGTTATTCTTAAATTGACAATATCTTTCAACATATAATATTTTTCATGATTTTGAAAACTTTGTATAATAGAATTACTTGAAATCTATCAAACAATATCCATATTACATATTTTTTGAGATCCATATTGAAGGATATAAACAATTTAAATTCATTTAATTGACTTCACAGTTTTTAAGGTTACTTTTGGAAATTTAGAGTGCAAATTTTAACATCTTAAAAAGCACGATTTCCCGTAGAGAACATTTAAATTGGGACGGAGGGAGTACTAAAATGTGAGCCTCGTATGTGGAACCCAACATTAAAATATAGCCATAAATAAAGGAAAGTTCAACAAAAGCATTTGAGGAGACCAGCCGTAAAATTATTAAAAATTGGAGGATATAGAATATGAGTACAAACAATCTTACTCTACGATTAGAAGTTTTATAATCGAGCCTAAGATTTACTTGTCACATCCACATTCACCACACTCAACACTTTGACCGCTGCTACCTTGAATCCACAAGCCTTCCGTTTGCCTCCCGAAAATCCACCGAAGGACTTTGTATTGCCTAGGATATTGAAACCTCTTGGAGATGTCTTTCACACACAATGATCAATAGAATGCTTGTTTACGCCAAGATTCAAAGCCAAAGACCCCCTTGAACGTTTCTCCCCTTCAAGAATGTGTTGGGGGCTACTCTCATATGCTTGGTCCCTCCATACCCTAATAGACGATATATTAATAACTATTGAAAATCGCAGAACTTGCTCGAGTGAGAATTAGTTGCTCGAACAACTTTTGATAAGTGACTTTGCTAGATGAGTTGCTTCACTATTGCTTGTGAGCACTTTCTGCTACTTCTTTCGTTTAAACAATAGACACCTGAAAATTGACCCAAACCTATCGTACTACCTTACATGACACGATGAATCCATGCCACATTCCTAAACAAACACTCTATAGACGAATAATGAAAATTATAACTCGATAAATTGGGTTACATAAAAGATTTAAATCTGCGTTTTGTCAATGGAATTGTCAGCACAAAGGAGCTCAATTTTTTGGAGCTTACACTAACCAATGCCTGTGTCTGAAGAAATGGGTTCAAGCACGGGCGAGTCTCAATTGACATCAATCGCCAAATTCTACTCAGACGAATACAATCTAGCTCCTTTAGATTTCCCTTTAAAGGTATGAAAAACCGCAAATAAAAAAATTGTATAAATATGTCAGATTTTTAAATAATTACCCGCAAAGAGTTAAAAAAGAGTAGAGATTGCGTTAGCAATAATTTATAAAATAGATGAAAAATATAACAAAATGAAATAACCATAGCCCACATATTTTCACCTCCTTAGCATAGAGGTTCTTTTACTTTTCTCTTACATACCCTTTATGGTATTGCCCAAATGAGAGAGAGAGAGAGAGAGAGAGAGAGAGAGAGAGAGAGAGAGAGAGAGAGAGAGAGAGAGAGAGAGAGAGAGAGAGAGAGCTTTAAAATTGGAAACAGACGTTAGAATTTTAAACAAATCTAAATAAATATTCACTATACTTTTATATATTTTTCCAAACACAATCTTTGCTGTAGGATTTATTTTTTAACGAACGGTTTGATTTAAAAATTTGAAAACCATCCATTTCAGCGGTGGAATTTATATTATAAATTTGAAAATTGAGCAGTTATATTATGCAAATGATGATACGTGTTACACGTCATAGATATCCCACATGCCTTAAGTGTCTTCAATATATATCAGAATGACATGCATCTGCTGCTGTTGTATGTTATTGGAGCGTTCACCGAAAATTCTAGATAACAAATTCTCAGATTTTACAGATTTTGAAACACTAAAAAAGGAATGAAATTTTAAAATTTTCAAAGCTGGGTTTGGGTAACTTTTAGAGCTTTTAAAATTTATAGGAGTTTATTTTTTAACTTTTTGAGGTAAAAAAATATCATATTTTGCTGCAACTTAAGCATAACTTCACAGTTAGGGTAAACATATGTTATCTACTTCTCCTAAAATCTATAATCTAAAATTTGTAGTAAAATATGAAGTTAAAATTTCAAATTTTTATCTATAGCTATCGCAAGCACGCAAAACTCAACATTGTGGTTCTACGTATGGTGTTAATTGGAAGGGTCGACACAATAAAGTTTAAAAGTTAGGATCGTAACACACAAGACCCATTATAATGCAACCTATTTCAATGATAATCACTTTTCATATTTTTTCGAGATCATCAATTGATCACAAATCAATTGTTATATTGTTTTGAAAGCTTACTTATATTGCAAAAAATGGGTTCCCATTCAATATTTCAAACTTCCTTTTTTAGTTTTTGTATGTTTTGAAATACAACAAATGATAAAACATGATTTTTACGTGACTGATAGTGTTGACGAGGTCTAAAAAATGAAAGATATTATTAATCATTGAATAAGGCCCAAAATCCCAAAGAGAAGGGATAGGAGAGTATCCCTTTGCATTTTATGTGCGTTTCAACACTTTCAGTTCAAATACGTAACTCTACTCCAAATAGTAAATCACAAAAAATATCATATAGAGGGGAATCATAATAAACAACTATGTTATGGAGGATCATTTAAATTGGTGTTGTCATATTTTTGATAAATCCTAATGAGCGCGATCACAGCCCTTTCACATATTTGATATTCCTCCATCACAAAGTTCTCCATTTTCTATTCACACCTTTCAAAAAATTGACTACATTTTTTAGTTTATAATATACGTTTATAATTTTTTAAACTTAGATTAAAACTGAGTTATAAATCATAATACACACACACACATCAATGTTCTAGTCCACTACTCTTCCACACCCTTCACACCTTCCATTTCCCAATCAAATTTTGATGATCTGAACCGTCCAATGTGTTTAAAATATGTTTTTAATGGTCGCTGCTAGAAATCATCAAAAAAAAAAAAAAAAGGCTGGGAAAGGCTTCATCTAAGTAGTTTTTGATTAAATATAGTTTTATTGAAAACTACTCGGATGAAGCCCTTCCCAGTCTCTCTTTTTTTTTAATGATTTATCATAGAGACCCTTAAAAACATGTTTTAAACACATTGAACGGTTCAAATCATCAAAATTTGATCGGGAAATACTTCGCCCGGACAATCCCGCACTATAACACTCCCTGACTGGATAGTTCATGTGTGTATATAAATAATTTACTGAAAGGAGTGAATGAAAATCGACAGTCTTTTGTGGAATGGAGGGAGGATAAAAAAAAAAACTTTTTTTCTGCTATTCTGATTTCGGAAGGAACAAGAATTTTTTTTCTTTTCTTTTTCAGATCCGAAGGTAGGTATACTAATAGCTTGGAAACTCAATAAGTGGGGTTTGCCTCATCTTGAACCACCATTCACCAAAAGACACGTATTAGCTACCACACTAAAACCCTAAAAGCCAAATGAGTTCCTATTAACTTAAAAGAATTCTAGCAATTGTCCAAGAGGGTGCCATTTGAACCTTCTAGGTTCTAGCCCCATCCTATGCTCCTTCCCAACAGACCCTATGAAACTTCTTTCAAAGTTCTAAGGGCACACCAATATTCATTAAAAGAAACCTACCTTGGCTACCACAATAAAAATCTATGGCCGAACGGGTGCCTATTAAATTAAAAAAAAAAATTCTAGAAATTTTCTGAAAGGGTGCCTTTTTAACCTTCTAGATTCTATACCTATGCCCCTTCTTACGGACCCTATGCTACTTCTTTCAAAATTCTAAAGGTACACCAATATTCACCAAAAGACATGTACCTTGACTACCATAATAAAAACCTATGGTTGAATGGGTGCCTATCAAATTAAAAAAATCTACACAATTTTTGAAAGGGGCCTTTGGCACCTTCTAAGTTCTAAGGGCATCCTTATCAGGAGCACCAAATTTTCACCAAATTTAACTTCAAAAACACCTTTTATAAATTAGCAAGTCACTTTATCAAAAACTCACAAAATTAGACTCTCTATTTTAACTTTACTATATTAAACTATTCCCCTCAAATCTATAAAAAAAAAAAAAAAAACCAATCCCACAAATGTTTCTCTCCCTGGGGAAGACTTTTTCGGTAGGTGGTGGACCCCCCAGCTATTAAAGTATTCTCCCCCCATACATATGTAGACACGTGTGTACCATTGGCCCCCATCTCAGCCGTGTAATGCCTCCCTCCCTGACACGCGTGTAGCCAACCCCCCCAACTTCTGACGCAAAACCGGGAAAAACAATAAAAAACATTTTGGTTCGTGAACAGTACCGCACCAAATTTGGTGCGGTACTGTAGCAAAGTTTCAAGTTTAACAAATTTGTTAAATATTTGTTAAGTCTGATTTTAAGGGGTTTTGTTGGATTCACTCATCAAATTTAACTTCAAATTGGGTTTGTTAACCCACATAAAGATGCCCTAACCCCATCCTATGATCCTTAATTGCCAACGGACACTATGCAACTTCTCTCAATTCTAAGAGGTACACCAATATTCACCAAAAGACACGTACCTTGGCTGCCTCACTAAAAACTTATGGTCAAATGGGTGCCCTTCAATTTTTTTCTTCTTTTTGAAAATGATTATAGTTTCGCAGGAATTTCTGCTAATGACAATACGGATGTAAATATATATGAATGAAAAAGTATAAGATTTGCTTCTAATGATATAATAGCAATGTCATTTTTACAGATGAGAGAAGATGTCATGACATCTAAGATATCTATGAGATGTCATGCATATCATTCTAATATTTTTTTTTCCCTAATATTTATTACTCTGAATAGAAAGATTAAACGGAATAGATTTATTACTCTGAATAGAAAGATTTTTTTTCCTAATATTCTAATATTTTTTTTCCTAATATAATATTTATTACGTTGAATAGAAAGATTAAACGGATCACGGATGCAATGCATCACAATCAAGAACAAACACTCAGACAATCATTACTCCCTCCGTTCTGAGAAATTTTTGGTTGCAAATAGGGTACCACCGTGGCATGCTGAGGTGGTACCCTTAAGCAAATAAAGAGGCGACAAATATACATAATACAACAATGATACATACACACACAAAATACCCCGAAATGACCCCGAAAAACACATCCAAGGGGTGAGATTCACCCAGTACACTGTGTGTACTGGGTGAATCTCACCCCTTGGATGTGTTTTTCGGGGTCATTTCGGGGTATTTTGTGTGTGTATGCAGACTTTCCGTACATAATATCAGGCGGTGTCAGCAGCTTTCCACCTCAGCATTTGATCCATTAAAGACTGACGGAGATAACCTTTCCGTGAACGTTTACTCTCCTTCCGCGAACAATTTCTCTCTCCTCTCTCTGAATCTTCTCTCCCATTCCTAGAAACACCCACTTGACCTCTCTCTAAAAAATCCCTATCCTCTTTATTCTTCTCCTATTCTTTCTCTCTCTCTTGAATGCCCTCTCTCCCTGTCCAATAAACACCCACTTAATCACTTTGTAGACATGTAAACTCACTTTTAGATCGAAACAACCAACGTGTTTTTCATCATTTTTGCAAATCTGAAGTTTATTTTTTCATCAGTGAACCAATGATTTGAAAATGGAAATAAATTAAGTAATGACGAGAACAGAGAAAGTTGTATGACATATAGATACAAATTATGTATGTATGTATAGCCTTTAATACCACTCAATTTCTCTGTTCTCTGTCTTCAATGACGAGACCAGAGAAATATACCAGACCTGGAACCAGACTCTCCTCCCTCAATCCAAACGCTTCTCTAATTAGACTCTCCCAAACAAATCCCATTCGTTCTTCATTTTGGATTTCAACAGTGTGTAAAGAGAGAAACATGGGAATCGAGGTGAGTGCACCTGAAAGTACAATCTGAGGGAGAAAGAAGAAGAAAAAGATAGAGAAATCTTTAATCGGGTAGAAATTTAGCATAAAATCAGCCATTATCAAATATGTATTTGATTAAAGTTAGAAATGCCCTAACTTTAGGAAATGCCCAATCAAGATTTGGGGATTTTTTAAAAAATAGGGCAAACAGATCTTCAAAATATTGAAAATATAGGTTGTTGTTTCTTCACGGCAAAGATAAGTTTAGAGAGAGAGATGTGGGAGTTGGGAGAGAAAATACTGGTTTGAGAGGGTGAGATAACACAGTGGGGGGCAGATGGGAGAGAGAGTGCATTCACACAGTACACTCACATGAGGAGAGAGAAATAATAAGCGGAAAACTCCCTTCCGTTATTCCTCCGTTTGTTGCTAGCTGATGGGGTCTACAGCTGACATCATTTGTACCACTTGTTAGCTCCTTATTGGCTTAGGGTACCACCTCAGCATGCCACGGTGGTATCCTATTTGCAACCGTCCGTTCTAGTATTTTGTAAGTTTTAAATTGTTACTATCTTCTAATTTACAATATTTTTAAGGAAAATTTTCAAAAAAAGTCCCTGAACTTTCACCTAATTCTTAAAAAAACTCTGACCGTTAACTGTCAACAAAACCATACTTGAACTTTATATTCTGTCAACAAAAAAACCTCTACCATCCCATTCTATTAATGTTTTTTATAGAGGGAGTTAACGATGTTTAACTCTTAGTAGCCCTACCAGCCCTACTTACCATTTTGGTTATGCACCAGGATAAGTTTTTCAAAAAAGTGGTCTATGATGTACCGATGAATCCAAACTGTTGATTATTTTCCAAATAATTTTCGAGCTAACCTGGAGAATTTCAACTCAATCGAATACATGTAAGGGCTTGATCAAATCATCTAATTTTTCTTTCAGAATTCAGGATCCTATAATCTAAATGAAACCTTGAACGATTAGATCGGGCACTTACATGTATCCGATTGAGTTGAATTTTCCAAGGTTAACTGAAAAAAATATTTCAAAAATGATCAACGGTTTGGATTATTCGTGTGGGACCCAATTTACTTAGGCCCCAAAACTAAAACGTAAATTGCTTAGGCCTCGAAATTAAAACCCAATTTTGGGTGTTCTCAAAACTACAGTTGGAAATTAGCAAGGTTTCTCGGGAGTGCTTTGAATGAAATTTCCTAATTTCCTAGACGATCAAAGTATGGAAACAATAAACATCATATAAGATGGTAAATTACGGGGTGTTTCGGAAGTCAATATTAGGAAACCATCAAGAATTGTCTTCTAGGTGTCAGGTGCTTATAATTTGATTTCCCTTCTCAATTGTTCTCTCGATCTTAGATTTATTTGCTTCGGTTTTTGTAGTGGTGGCATAAATGATAATGGCCGCTACTGCTGCTTTTGGTTCATCTGCGGGAGCCATCTGTGCTGATTGTTAATGTAATTGGCAATTTCCGGTCTACGACAAACCATTGGAGTATGTATTTTGTTTGGGTTTGGGGGTAGAAGTCTAGGATTGTGTCTAGATGCTCCCTTCCGTGTGTTGAAGCGTTGAGGAAAAGATGGTGCTCATGCCGGTGCTTACTTTGATTATTGAAAGGTATAATTCATGCATTTAGCATTGTCATTTAGTCTTAATGTTTAATTAAATACATGTTTTTTAAATAGGCTAAGCCATTTGTTTGATCCTTGCATTTTACTAGAAATATCTTTTTATTCTAAGGCATGTAGGTGGGAAGCGCTTTGGTTGCTCTAGAGCGCATCTTAGAAGCTTGGCTTAGTTTGGCTTGGGTAGCGCCGACACGCGCCGTGGATGCGCTGTAGCGCTCCTTAGGCTTAGGCTTGGGAAGCGCTGGCACGCGCCCCAGTTGCGCCACAGCGCTCATTACTTGGGAAGCGCTAGCACGCGCCCCAGTTGCGCCGCAGCGCTCTAAACCTTGCTTGCACCTATATAAACATCTTTTTCTCCTCAATTAGGGTAACACAATCAGATTATATACACTCTAGAGAGAGAAAAATGCATCTAGTCTTTTGTTCTTGAGTGTTCTTTCTTGTGAAAATGATTTAAACCTTGTGTTTGATCATTTTCTTTTGCAATCTAGATTAATCTTCTAATACTCTATGGATTATATCAAGATTGATTATTTTCTTCAAAAACCCTTCACTAAAAATCATATCTTTTATCTTTTATGGGTTCTTGATGCATTATATGATTTAAACCTTGTGTTTGATCATTTATTTTGTCAATCTAGATTAATCTTCTAATACTCCATGGATTACATTTAGATTGATTGTTTTTCACAAAAATCTTCATTTCTTATCATTTCATTCATATGATAGATATTGCCTTGGTTCCTACGTGAGCCGGTTGGACCGGCGCCGAGTTGACTCGGAGATCAAGACGGGTGTGCTTGTGGAGTCCATGAAATCAAAGAGGGGTACGGGGTACTACATCAAGAATTGCAGCTAGTTGTCACAAGGGGCTTGTTGGGTAATTCCTAGTCTTGTTAATTCTTGTAAACCTTTTGATTTATGAAAATACATAAGTAGGATTAGGCCGTGGTTTTATGCTTAGGGTGTTTAGACCCTAAGTAGTTTCCACGTAAATCTCCTTGTCTTGTCTCTTTAAATTAATTGCTTAATCATCGCATATCTTTTAGTGTTTGTTAAAATGAAATTTGGGTAATTGCATGTGCTAATTAGTGGTTATAATTTTTAGTTATAGTCCTATTCACCCCCCCCCCCCCCCCCCCCCCCCCCCTCTAGGACTTAATCGTGCTCTAGAATATTTCACTGATTACTTCGGGGATGAATCGGGTTTGCTTCTGCCTCCGCCTCTTCGGCCTCCCAACAGCATAAGAGTATAAGGGAGGCACCAACTGCACTCACTCCACTTGCGCGAATTGGTTGAAAAAAAAAAAAAAAAAGAGAGAGAATGGCAGTAACAAGGCCACTGCAACAACGGTGGTCAAGACGGAATCTCGCAAGCAAGTAGTTCCCGCGTTCACAACGTTGAGTTGTGCTCTGTTTTTTGTTTTTTCAATTGGAGAGAGAGGGAGAAGGAGGGGTTTTTTTTTTTTTTTTGTTCCACTCTAAACGACGTCATTTTGGGCACTTAACGGAATCCCAACGTTCAAAATCACTGTTAAGTCCATCTGTTAGGTCTCCTTTGTTAAAAACGTGACATAGTTGGACAACAGAGGCTTTTTTGTCGATGGAATATAAAGTTCGGGTATTGTTTTGTTGACAGCTGAAGTACAGGTATTTTTTTAAGAATTGGCTGAAAGTTTAGGGGCTTTTTTGAAATTTTCCCTATTTTTAAACATTTTAAGAGTCGAAAATGATATGGTACACTATTTGTGCACACCACCTGATGTGGCAAATGAGGAGAAACCCAAATGAGGAGACGCCCAATGTGGGGCTCACCCACCCAAAAAATGGGTTTTTCCTCATTTGCCACATCAAGGTAATGTGCAATTGGGGTGCATAAATGATGTACCCATAGCATTGTTCTTTTAAGAGTTTTGTATAATATAACTAATTGAGATCTATCATATGAGATCTATATTGCATATAAAATTCATTATAAATTGAAAGATATTACCAATTTAAAACTTGCGTTGGAGACGGAATTGGACTACCAAAATAGGATAGAGGGAGTACTACCACAACTCTGATCCAAAGGTACAAGGTTGCATGGCAAAGACCAAAATACAAGCTAGAACATGGTCATTAAATATGGGGTCTAATGTCTGTGTTGTGCGGCCGTTTTGGGTCTCACCTCGAGTCTCGTTGTTTGATCTAAATTGTTTATTTTGTTCGTCTCGTCGAGTATGTAGTGCATGTAAAAATTTAGGTTTATCAAACATCAGTAACTATTTGATTGGTGACCACCTAGCTTACAATTTTGTAGAAAAAAAATCAAATAAAGCAGTTCTTTGTGTATTTCGTTTCTGCAAAAAATACAGTCTGAAAACATAGTTACTGAAGTCCGACCAACCTGAAATTTAGTGCAGACTATGTACTCGATGAGATGAACAAAATGAATGATTCGGATCAAACAACGAGACCCAGGATGGACCCCAAAGCAGTTGCATAGCACGCGTGTTGTGCATCCAGTGCACGGCACAGACATTGGACCTTAAATAGGTCTTCCAAACAGGGACGGAGTCAGGATTTTACCTTTGTGGTGGCGAAAATATGAACTTAAAAAATAAAAAGACAAACTGCATTATAAGGATGAAAGATTAAAAAAATCTAGTGATGACAAGTCTATATAATTTGGGAATAAAAATTTATTTTCTATATAATAATTGTATTTTTTGAAAACTTTGTGGTGGTAGTCGCTGGCACTTGTCCCCTCTAGCTTTATTCCTGCTTCCAAATACCAATAGTTTTTGAGAGATCCGTTGAACACAACATTTAATAAACCTTCAAACTTTTGACCTGTCTAAGGCTCAGATTTTATTTTGCATCGCCGACCAATTGAAAACCCTTTCTTTCCTTCTCTTTTTTTGTGTCTGAAACTCTTTAAACTTAAGTGTTTGAATTCTTAATATAGTGGTACGATAGAGTATATTCGAATTGAGGCATGTTGTATTTGAGGGCCCATTTGTTGAGACTTGGGAGTACAAGAGAGGGGATAAGGGTAACCCGCACTAGTTTATCTAGCGTCAATTATATCTGAGGTTTGTTAGATTCATCAAGGTTAGATTCAGTGGCCGAAGTGGTCAACACAAGATTACTAATTTGGCCTGGTTTGCGGAGACTACTCTTCAGTAATTTTATAAAAAAAATCTAAAAATGTACTACAAATAAAAAGAAAATTGGGGGAGTGCAGGGGCCAAATATCCCACTTGCACTCCCGTGGGTCCGCCCTTGGTTGGATTGCTTATCACACCGCACCTCCCATTGTTAGCTTATTAGGGTGTGCAAAATTACCGTTGTACCTCCAAAACCCTCTAAATCCTTTTCGTACTTTTTAAAAGTAATAATTCTCACATTAGATTTTTACACTCACCCAATGCCCTTTATTCACCAACAATGCCGTTATTTTCTACTTTTATTTTATTTTTTTTTAAATGTGAAGCTAAAACATAGGTTGAGTTTTAGTGAGTAGTGGTATTTGTACTCTTCAATGCTGTCTCAATGCTCGTCTTTTCCTATATTACGCTACTTCATTTTTTACCTTTATGATGATGAAATTTCCTATACCGATTAAAAGAAAAGGGTAATGATTTTCGCACTCCTCCGTTTAAAATATATGCAAATGAAGTGCACACATAAAAAAAAGTATGAATATCATTTCCCTAAAGGAAGAAAAAGTCTTCTATGCCTTTGCCCAATACAAAATGTACATTTGGGTCGAGACAGAGGACCCTTTCAAACTCTCTCTTCCTTAATTAATCTATATGAGGACACATGTTACCCAGCAACACATTCCAGCCATCCAAACATGTTTAGGACTGCTCAGATTTAAGGGTGGCATTTTTTTATAAATTTTGGAGGCAAATTAATCTCAACAAATTTGGGCAATCAAAAACATGTTTGAACGGCTCGAATGCGCCGACATATACCACAGGATGGTACCAAAAGGAAAAAAAGTCTTCTATGCCTTTGCCCAATAATATGTACATTTGGGTGAAGACAGAGGACCCTTTTCAAACTCTCTCTTCCTTAATTCCTCTATATGTACATTTTTTTTATAAATTTTAGAGGCAAATTAATCTCAATAAATTTGAGCAATCCAAAACATGTTTGGACGGCTCGAATGCGCCGACAGGTATCACGTGACGATACTCGTTCGACATACAATTTTTTCTTCCTCTATATATACACTAAGTACGCAGGATTGATAAACTTGTAATCCCTTCAAAGATTAATAAACTTTCTATTGATCAGCCGTACCCGTCCCTTTCACTTCTTTCTCTATTCCTCACCCTGAATAGCACCTCGAGCTTCTCTGTAATTAGAACCTGAACAGAGGCCTCGAGAACATCATCCATGGATGTTGCTAATGTTATCCAAGATCATGCAAGCCATGGCCACTGTGTTAGCTCCAACAAACATCCAGTGGAAATAATAGCAGTGCCACTTATCCCATGCCACAGCCATCTCGACCAACTCCTCCACCTCTCCTGCCTCATCTCCTCCACCTACAACCTCCCCGTCCACTTCGCCACCACCGCCACCCACCTCCGCCAGGCCAAACTCCGTTTCAGCTCCCAAACCCTCCTCCAAAATCCCCACATCCACTTCCACGAATTCCCCAACCCTCACTTTCTCAATCCTCCCCCCAACCCTTATTCCTCCACCAAATATCCTTCCCATCTCCAGTCAACCTTTGAAGCTGCTATGCACCTCCGCCAACCCATGGCTGAGTTCCTCCGTGAGATCTCTGCCACCGCCAGACGGGTTGTCGTAATCCACGACGCCTTCATGTCTTACGTGGTTCAGGACGTAGCCACCCTTCCCAATGCTGAATCTTATATGTTCAATTGTATACCTGTTTTGCATAGTCTTTCGAGAGAGTTGAACGATCTTGAATCTCTCCAATCCTTTGAAGAACTAAAATCGATACCGTCTTCTGAATATTGCCTCCCTCCTGAGTTTTTGAAACCAAGTGTATATTTCTCACCTCAATCCGAGTGTTTCGCTATACCTGCTGGAACTATATTCAGCTCATGCAGATCAATTGAAGGTACCATTCTCTCTGTCCTATATTGCTTGTAATGTATTATTATATTATGTTAGAACGTCTTAAAGTTCTTGTCTTCTTTGAAAAGTCAAAAAAAAATTGTGTACATTTCTACAAATTACCACTCATAATTGATTAAAAGTGGCTTTTAAGAAAGAGAATAAGAGGTAGCATTGGAAAAGTGCGTCCGTCCTGCTCAATTCAAGGGCAGATCCTTTCATGGGCTAAGGTGGGCTATAGCCCAGGTGAGGTGTAAAAAATGGGAGAAAAAGAATTATATGTAAAATTTTAGCGCACCTCAATGTTTTTGGTGTATCCAAACCCATTATCTCCGACCTATTGTCTTGACGCCTTCTTCGAAGCTGCTCCTAATTGATTCTGTAGCTTTTCTTATGAAGATTTTTTCTTCCTTGAGTTTTTCTTCGGAGTTAAAAAAGGGCAGGGCTTTGGGGCTAGGAAAAAGGGTTGGAAAGAAGAAATTAAAGTCCTTAAAATTATTACACAATGAACACTGCAACAACATTTTTTTTATTGATATAATTATATACATATGAGAATTTTAGCAAATACTAATTTGTAACGAGTAATCCGAAACAGTACCCGCTATCATACTGGCACCAGTAAATATCGTACAAGAGGTAAAAACGAAACCATGCTCGGTACACGTGAATTTGTGTATTAAGGTCAGAGACTAAATTCTCAAACTATATACTATTCATTTTTCCTTTTGTTAAAATTAATATGCTACAGGTACTTTCATTGATTTACTGGCAAAGCAAATGAAAAGTAGAAACAAGCAGATTTGGGCAGTTGGGCCATTGAATCTTGACACAAAAAGTGGCAAAACAGAGCCAAATAGCCGACACAAGTGTTTGGAGTGGCTTGACAAACAAGCCCCAAAGTCTGTGTTATATGTCTCGTTTGGAACATCTATATCAATGAAGGATGAAGAAATCAAAGAGCTTGCAATTGGGTTAGAACAGAGCAAACACAAGTTTCTTTGGTTAGTGAGACATGCAGATACAGGAGACATTTTTGCTGGAGATGTGAAGACTGCTAAACTTCCAGAAGGGTAGGCTGGAATTTTAAGGGGGTGTCTAAATTCTTTTTCTTTTTCTTTTCATTACTGTTTTTTGGGTCAATTTTTTTCCCGGTTCATCCTAACTTGTGCACATGGGCCCACATACGTCGAACAGCTCCAAACGCATTGTGTCCGGAGTTGTGTTTTAAAGTTGTGAATGAGGCAAATACGACTTTTAGAGTGACTTGTAATTGGATATATGATCCCGTATGCGCTAAATTAATAGTTCATTGTCTCAATGCCAACAGGTTTGAGGAAAGGGTGAAACAATTTGGATTGGTGGTGAGGGATTGGGCACCCCAAGTGGAAATTTTAGGGCACCCATCCACAGGTGGGTTTATGAATCATTGTGGATGGCAGTCATGTTTGGAGAGTATAGCCATGGGAGTACCCATAGCTGCTTGGCCAATGCACACTGACCAACCTAGAAATGCTTTTCTAGTTACAAATATATTGAAGGTTGGTTTGGCAGTTACCACAAGCGAACAGGGAGAGGAAATAGTGACTTCATCTACCATTGCAAGTGTTGTCAAGAGATTGATGGAATCAAAAGAAGGGGAAGAGATGGGGAAGAGGGCGGCAGCAATTGCCGGTGCTGTCCAACAAGCGGTGAAGGAAGGTGGTGTTTCTCGCTTAGAGTTGGATTCATTTATCGCCCACATAACTAGGTAGCAACCACGCATCGGGATTTATACAAATTTCGTTATGCATATTGCCATAATTGTATTTTAGGATTAATGGAGGTACAACAATGAATGTGTTGATTGCAATAAAAGTAATTTGAACGGAATATCATTTGGTATGAAAATATCTATATGGAAAAACCTATTTATCTATCATCATCCTTGGTTCATCAATGATGGTTCACTCTGTAATCTTATTTGATGTTATGTTAAACTTATGCTTAATGTCACGTGTCCAGAATTTTTGTTCATATAAACATCTAAACAAAAATTATACGCGTTTGTTATTATCTGAAATTCGTGTGTATATATATAATGCTACATGCCTCGAACAAAATGAGTTTCATAGATTTTGCTTTCTAAGAGCAGATGTAGTAGACTGGCCATGGCTATAACTGCACAAGCTAAATTGCGGATCGATGGAGAGCAAAATCCCGACTGATCAATGAATGAGCAATGGCATACAAAGATTAAAGGGAAAAGGACAAAACAGCATAACAACCGAGAGCAAAAATCTCAACAAAGTTGGCACCTTTGCCTCGGGACCCGGATCTGAGTCGTCCATGGCGGACTTCGGACGGCCGTGATCTGCCCAGCACCCATGCTGTCTGGGGACAGCACCATCTCCCGTTCAAAAATCAGAGTGGTAAAAAAGAAGGAACCAAAATCTTGTTTCAAGTACATTTTCAACATCAATTGCTGGGCCAAACCCCAAACAGTTGCTTTATCTTCGAAACCAAAACTCAGATCCTGCCCATGACCATCATCATCCCTCAATAGAGCCTCTAAAGTCCTCAAAGCCTGTCAAATCATCTGAAGTCTAGAGCCAAACATCGCCAACCAAAGCAGCAATAGCCTCATGGCCCTCATCCCTTGGCAATAGCAGCAGATATTACCTTAGAGAGCTTAGACCATCTCCAGCTGACTCAACAAACCCAACATTTAGCCAAAATGGCTATCCAAGACTCCAAACTACTGACCCAGCAGACTCAACATCAGAGTCGCCATTTTCTAGGTTGCTACAGTATCTCGCCAGCCCCAACGTTTTCTTCTCTCTCCCCCGTCACTTCTCATCTCCCGCGCATATGGCTATTGATTTCTCTCGCGTTTTCATCTATATTCTCCCGTCCATCAACGTCTCAACAAGCAACAAGGAGATACTAGGGTTTTTGAGAATTTTTCATCATCCTCAACATCCAGAAGACAAGGTATCTCTCTCCCTCTCCCTCACTTTGTCTGAGTGAGTTTTTTCAATATACGATGATGGAGTTTAGCAACGTAATTTAGGAATCAAGTATGTTATCTTGCTCTTTTGTCATAAAAAATGAAGTTTTGTACAATTGTCCAGCTCTCCCATCCCATTTGCAGAACTAAAAAGGCGCCCACCTTCTGTTTGTCTTTTTGCCCACCTCAAAATTTGGTTGTTAGTCTTGTGAAATGGTGTGGGCAAACATCAGAATTCATTGGAAATCTACGATTTAAAACCTGTGGTAGTAGCTGCAGATGTTGTTGAAGAAGGAAGTGATAGGATGCCTGTGGACTACTAGCCGTTGGGCAGTTTTTCCATTTCTAGACTACTAGCCGTTGGGCAGTTTTTCCATTTCTAGACTACTAGCCGTTGGGCAGTTTTTCCATTTCCAATGCATACAATCAATGCTTCCCAACATCCCAGGAAATCCACGTTGTTCACCAACGGCTAGTAGTCTAGCAATGTCATTGCTAGTGGGCGACCTTAAGTACTCCTCGGAATAAATCTCAACCACCGCTTTGACAAATCTTTTTAGACTCTCTAATGCTGTGCTTTCCCCTATGCACACAATCTCATCTAAAGAATCAGCTGCTACCCCATAAGCCAGAATTCGAATAGCCGCCGTCGTCTTTTGAAGTGAAGATAAACCGAGTGTTCCAGCAGCATTTCTTCTTTGGACAAAGTAGGGATCATGTGGTTCGACCGCAGCTTGTTCCTCTTCCATAGCAACTATGGTAAGTGCCTCCAAATCGTCATCAGAGTCTGAGTCAAGAAGAAGAAAATTTAGTAGAGGATTGCGGGCCATAAATTGGAAACACAAAGGGTGCAAAAAGGAAAGAAGTTGGGCAAAAAAATGAACTTCTGGAAAAATATGAAAACTGATGTGGATGTGGAAATGTAAGGATTAGAGATGCTCTCATTTTTATAGATGCAAGGAAAAAATAGCTGTTTGAAAAGTGAAAAGTGCAACATGACTAGGAAGAAAAAAATAGCTGTTGGAAGGAATGCCGATGGAAAGTTACGGCTCTGTTTTTCTTCCCCACCAGTGAGCAGGTTACCGTTTGTTTCTATTGCAATTCAAAATGAAATAAAAAATATTATTGTCATTTGGTAACCAAAATGGCTAGGCTATTGAGTTGCTCTTACATTTGATGGCTAGCTATACAAGTATATGGCATATTTCCTAGCCAAGATGGCTAGGAACTGATGGAGATGCTCTTAGGAACCGCAATTTGCAACTACAGCAGCCACAGCAACAGTCCCAAGGGTTAGTCTGGTGGGTTTGCTTCCTATACGATTGATCAAGGTTCGGATCATGGATTCAGTATGCAAAAAAATGTAATTTCTTGTGAATTCCCTAGTTCCGACGTGGATGGCCGGCTTGCTTTTGACAGGGCCAAGGAGGGGATTGGTCAAGGTGCACGTAAGCTGGCCCGAACACCCCTGACCATCAAACCAAAGAAAAGCAAAAAAACAGCTACAGCATGTAGAACCTGCAGATACAACACTGACACAACAGAAACCCCCTGGAGTTGCCCAAAAAAAAAGCAGAGGAGGGAACCTTGGACAAAAGTTCACCATACAACCGAACTTCAAAGCATTAAAATCCTCACTTAAAAGAAATAGCGTTTTCGTAAGATTTAGCAACATCAGCAACATCGCCAGAATAAGCCAAAGCTGTAGAGTAGGACATAGGAACCACATACACACACCAGCAAATACACTCACAAACTCACACACACATTCACACCCGAAGCACACCCATACACACATTCAAAGCACCTCTGCTTCAAAAGTATCACTGAACTTCTTACTCCAACCGAGAGAGCTGCAAATATTCAAACTACAGTCTGCACTGCAGAATCAGCAGACAAAAACCTGTCATACATCTAACCACAAGACCAGAGGCAGACAGCAGAACCAGCAGAAACATCCCCTTACCTTGAACTGCAAAACCTTACACATTACTAAAAACCAGCGTAAAACTTTAAGCTGCGGAAAATATTACATGCAATCAAATCCTTGACACCAACATCGATATGTTTATTCTCGGCTGCAGCTTCAATTTAAGTACCGATTGCAGAGTGGTCCTAGGCAATTTTGCATCAAAACACGGCAGAGCAATCAAAACCAGTACAAGTTGTGCCATTCACAACTTCTGTAGTATTCACCAGCACCTCAAAATTTCCTACCTCTGCCTAGGAACTTGGACAGAAAAACATTTTGCCCCATCAACCGCATTCCTTGTATTCATCCAAACAGCAGCTACAGTATCATCATCTATTTCTAATCCAGCCATGCACCTAAACCAACACCTCAACGCAGCATAACCAAAAGCAACACTCTAATCTGTCATCAACTTGCTAACCCTGAGTTTTCTTATCCCTTGACAGCTCCAACGACTTTTCCCTTTTTGACAGTAAATTTTGGCGTTCTAATAATTAGATAGGAGCTGTCTGAACCATGTAATTTTCCAAATCCAAATGAACACTTCGTCGACAACCTTTAAGCTCATTTCTTCATTTTGTTCCAACATCGAGAGTGTGTTGGTGGGCCCGCCACAAGGATCATTTTTGATAATTCAAATAGTTAGTCTGTTAGCCTCGTGTGTGCAGAGTTATCATAATTCAAAAGGAAATAAGTTTTTAATCAATGTAATTTGATTTAAAAAGGTTCTTACAAACATGTAAAAACGAAATAGATTAAAAAATTGTCCACCATGCTTTCCACTACGGGCCAATTCAATTAACTGAATTACATCGACTATGTTCATATCATTATAAAATGTGAATTAAATGCAAAACTAATAGATCTAAATCTAAACCTAACCAACTGAATTTTCCAACTTCAAGCTCAAAAGCATGTTCATCTCAGAACCAAACTCATCAGGAAGCTTTTGAAATACTTCACTACAAAAACCAGATATCATGGTTGTCATTGCCTTTTCAGCATCGATCCCCCTTTGTTGAAAGTAGAATATCAAATCTTCTGTAATTTTGGACGTTCTAGCCTCATGTTCAATGCGAACTGAAGGGTTCTTTCCCTATTCGAAACACGTCAGTAGAAACACATTTAATTTAAGTGAAGTATAGAATACAGAGAAGGGATAAAGTACTCATTGTATGAGAATGCACAAACTAAAACTGGAAAATAGTAAAGAGCCATCAAACCTAATCAAACCATGCATAAGGTATAACCCATAGTCCCAAAAATCAAAGAAAATTAAAGTTGCATTGGTGGAAAATTGGAAATGTTGAAGCCTAATAAACAGAAAGACACCTATGAGGGTACCGATGTGAAGTTCCACGATTAGGGAGCTATATACCAAAACAAAACAACAAATGAAACCAATTACATTCATTTGCCATCCTGAAAATCGAAATATTATGTTCCCAGTAAATCAAAGACGCCGCACAACAATGTTAATTGATATCAATAGCCAACATGTTGAAAACATGTTGAAAAATAATAATATGTTGAAAACATGGAGAGAAGTAAAAAAGAAATTGAGATTATTGGTACTCAGGAAGCCAGAGTTTAAGTATCCTAGGTCATCTATGCATAGTCTTATTAATTAAGCAGTGGATAGCACCAAATATGAAGTAATATTTTTGGCATAAGAGGTACTTTTAGACCACTTGAATGACCTCCATTACTGAAGGAAGATTAAAAAAAAAAAAAGTTGGTACCCAAAAGAGCAGATGCTACGTACATCCAGGTTGTTTGAACTGTTACACAGTTGACCTAATTCATATTGCAAAGAGCCATCATAAGTATCCAAGAAGACTGATACAAAACAATGATTAAAACCAGTGAACAGGAATTTTCTATGGGAAAACCTCTGACAGTTGTACGAAGTAAAAATTTCGCAGTCTAGACCTTTGTTTTGATGTAATAACAAGTTCCACTAATCCAAGGGCAGTGCCACAGCAATGAGTAGGTATTCCTGTGAACACCTTGATTTCGTGTATGTATGTATTACTTTTATATATTTGAATGATTGTTGTCTAAACGCTGCTCTCTTTGTATTTGTAAATATCTTGTTTATGAAAATCTTAAAAGAAATAGTAAATTTCAAGTTTCTGAATGACCACACTAACCAAAATTCCTAGAGCCACTGCTGCACTAATCTGTCAAAAAAAGTCCCTATAACAATCTGGTTTCCTCAGTTACTAATCAGTAATGACCACCTCCTTTTCTCTTTTTTCTTTTTTTGTTCCAAGTAATGACAGGGTGCTCATGTCAAATGCTCTGGATCATGAATGAAGGAAGCATGATAATGAGCACAAAAATTGATTTGGGGGCTCTAGGCCTACCCTCCCTGATGCCTTTTGGCTTCGATTTGGGGGCATGGTTTTGCAATAAAATGTCCTTGTAGCTCCTCGGTTCTTGGAGGTTTAGGGGGCCATTGTCTCTGTGGTACTTTGAGAGCAGTCACTTTGTGCATATTGCCAAAGGTTAGGTCTATCTCCAATCATCCCCACCCATACCCCCAGTGATTGGGGATTAGATGGGTTATGTTATTGTTGTATTGTTGTTGTTGTATCCAAGTAATGACCACCTCATTATCATGCAATTTGTATAGGTCAAGGTTTTCTGCGCACCAAAACTTGTGTAGTTATGTACATAGAAAAATATACGTATTTAACAATTAACAGTTTTCTTCAGTCTATCTTCAGCTAGGAGTGGCGGGATGCTCTGGACTGGACGGATAACAAAATTTTAAATGAAACAGTGGCACTGTCAGTTTTGAGATTAGGATTCAAGTAGGAGTAGTTATTAGCTCATATAATTACGGTTTGCATAATCCAAAAACCAAATCCGATTGGAAAAACAAAACAAAACAAAACAAAAAGCCGAGATCCAAATATAATTCCCTAAATCAATAAAGCTGAGAACCAAACCTATGTATGTACCCACATGCACGCACACACAATGCTGTCTTCAGCTACGAATTTGGTAATGATGTCGCTTAAATACCACAATAGCTTGAAATGTTTGTATCATTACTGTATCCACAATAGCAGAAAATTTAATTCAATCATTCTATTTTCTATATAACCATTTCCATTGTAGGGTTAGCTCATGACTTCTCAGAATAATGGATTTAATCTCAGTTGCTTCCACCATCCCTACCAATGAATCATTAGGATTTGTTCTCAAAAGAATTTTCTGAGCCACAGCATTAAGAGATGTCCCTTCCTTCCTGGCAGGCATGGGCAAGTGGAGCATGTCCTTTGCCCAGGACCATTGATGTCTAATGGTGATTCCTTTGTCATTTTAGTGATGTAGCGTTCCCGGTTTGCCTCATGGAAAGTCCAGAATCATATACCCACAGTTATTTTTCCAGCTTAATCCATTAATCTACTAGTTGACTTGTTTATTTAGGCTTCCTTATGTGTGTGTATATATAGAGAGAGAGAGATTATGAACTCCATATTCTCAAGGGATTAATCAACAAAAATCATGCTACTTCCACGTTAATATAACCTCACACCCAAAGGATTTGAAACTCATCAAACATAATTGATAAATGATAGAAGAACCAGAAACTAATTTCCACATCAAAGATCAACCAAAGATAATCAGTAATCAGTCACAAAACACGTAAATCGACATGATGAACTACATAACAAAAGAAAAGACTGATTCTGAAGCAAGCACGAGAAAGAAGAAATAACCATAACAGACATTGTAGAAGGAAACAAACATACAATATGGGCACAAACCAACCAAAAAAATACCTGAATGTCAGGCTTGGTCAAGGCAGTAGAACTATCACCAATGAGCATTGAATCGCATTGTGAAAAGTTTCGAGCATTGTCAGCATTCGACATGACCCGAACAATGCCTCTGTAGCAGTTGCTAGAATTCCCACTTGAAATGCCCTTCGAGATGATCCTACTCCGTGTATTCTTCCCCTTGTGAATCATCTTTGTCTCGGTGTCCGCCTGCTGGCAGTTTTTCATAAACGCAACGGAGTAGAATTCACCCACTGGGTCATCCCCTTCCAATATAACACTAGGATACTTCCAAGTAACAGCGGACCCTATCTCCACCTGCGTCCAAGAAATCTTAGACCTAGCTCCAGCACAAAGGCGTCGCTTCGTAACGAAGTTATAAATCCCTCCTTTGCCATTCTCATCTCCTGCATACCAGTTTTGGAGAGTGGAGTAGTGAATTGTTGCATCCTCGGCACAATACAACTGCAGCATGGAGCTGATTGGTATCATAAGAAGGAGCCGTGCATCCTTCCAAGTAGTCCACGGTGCTTCTCTCATCTGCAATGATTAGGGTCCTCTCAAATTGGCCAGTTTCCTTGGCATTTATTCGAAAATAGGAGGAAATTGGAAAAGGACACTTTTTCCCCTTGGGAATGTAACAGAATGCCCCATCACTGAACACGGCAGAGTTCAAAGCTGCGTAATAGTTATCATCAGGCTTGACAACCCTTCCTAGATACTTCTTAACCAAATCAGGGTAGTTGATAATGGCCTCAGACATTGAACAAAAAATTATCCCATAGTTCATCAATTCCTCCTGGTGAGTCGTGGCAAATGAGGAGCTGTCATAAACAGCACTAACAGCCAATTGAGGCGTCTTCTCCCCCTGCTTATTCAACCCCACACCTAATCTCTCAAAATCCCTGAGCAGGCGATTCTGTTCTTCTTGTGTCCCTTTTTTGGCTTCTGAATAATAGCATATATTTTGAAAATCAATGGGGTTGTACACGTTATTGGACCACTTGGGCTCTTTCATAGTAAGGAATTTGCAGAAAGAAGATAACCTGTCAATGTGAAGCAAAATATAACTCAATTACTGATACATGAGAAATTTATATCACCTCATCTCATTCTCTCCTTTTTCAACCTTCTCGTCTGCATGTATCCGCTAACTTCCCAATCTCATTGCTTTACTTTCTCCGACATCTAGTGCCTAGTATTCCTATACCTAAAGAGCATCTCTAGCAGACACCTAAAAGACCAAAATTCCTTTGTGGGTTCGAGTAAGATTTATTTGATTATTCTGACCTAACAATCCTTCAGCACCAATCCATTTGCCAAATACAATGCAAACAAATGACGAAGGATTGACAAACCACACAAATCCAAGTTGAACCCTCAAAACTTTCTATATGCTCCTTACATTTTAGCAACCTACAAAGCAATTTAAAACAACTAAATCAAACATCAAAAAAACAAAAAAAAAAAACAAAAAAAAAATCCAATATCATTATCCCCCATGGGTGAGACGCAGCACTCCAACAAAATCTAGGATTCTTCCCCTCTGCTCATTATTCAACTGAACACTTTGTCTATCAAAATCCCTAATTATTCAATTCTGTAATTCATCTGTCCACTTTATGGGTTCTAAATAATAACAACAGAAGTCATAGAAGCAGAACAAAAACAACCAATTTCACAATAATGCTCCAAAATAACTAAAAAGGAATTACCAAGATTCAAAAATAGAGCAAACAACGTCTAATACCAGATCAGATTTCCATCCAATTACAAATTGATGCGATATTGGGTACAACTAACTAAGCATTAAGTGTAGAGAGGATTACAGACGATATATATCAAATAAAGTGGAGTATTACAGTTAAAATTGGTTATTTTTGTTCTACTTCTATGAGTTCTGGTATAGTAACTATTCAGAACCCATAACGTAGACAGATGAATTACAGAATTGAATCTGTCCACTATATGGGTCCTTCTTTTGGTACAAAAGATAGAAGAACAAGTACGGTACCCCTCACCGCCCCCAGGGAGCAATGTTTTCAAAGGCAAAGTTGAGGCTCGCCGAGAGGCAACGCTACAACAAAACACCTTGAGGCTTTCAAATTAAAGCTTTACCCTCCAAAGGCTTATGCCTGGTCCTATAGGCGTTTGCACAAGGTGCGTCTTTTGAGCCTTTTTACGCCTTTCATGTGAGGCAAACGCTTTTTTCGACATGGCTTATAGATCTTCGCTCTCTCTCTATCGGTCAATCCCTTACTCGAAATGAAAAAGAGCAACTATTTGATACATTATAGAAATAAAATACACGAGAGAGAGAGAGAGAGAGAGAAGGGTAACCAAAGTCATCCACGCACAATGCCTGGAGAGAGTACTGACATATATAGTACGGGTATGCTACTTCTACATAGAAATTAAATAGTACTAAATAGAGTTGGCATGTAGCTTTAGCTTGTCAAAGCAAGGGAATTTTTTATTACATACATGTTAACATATCTATATTGCTGGGTTTAAAGCAGTTTTTATAATTTTTATTCAGCATTGATATTATTATTGAGAATATATGTTTTATAATTCAGAATTTAACACTCTGAAAAATAAAAACGCCGTGAGGCTTGCACCTCGCCTCATGAGAGGTGAAACACCTCACCTTGCGCTTTCGCCTCTGAAAACTTAGCCTGGGAATATTGTCTCGTCACACCACCCCACTATTTGTAGGCTTGTAGCCACCCCACAACACCTATGTCAGACAAAGCTAAGGTCCCAAGATTTTTTTTTGGCCTAAGTGGACTATGTTTAAACTGTAACCCCAATAAGGGCCTTGGGGACTCGAAACGAGACCTTGCCAACCATGTCCGAGTTTCCACCACTGAAACCAACCCCTCATTATTCACTTTTATGGGTTCTGAATAATAACATACGTCTTGAATATCAATGGTTTTGTATCAATTATTAAACACATTGAGATCATTGGAAGTAAGGAATTTTCTAAAAGAAGATAACCTGAAATCCAGCATCCACGGCGGTTCCTTCTTCATCTTAGAAATCAAACGAATAGTTTCCTCTGAAAGCCCTTTTGGAATCGAGAAGGATTCGACATCAGACACGAATCCCCATTTGTACTCCTTCTGATTCTGAAGAAATTCTTGTAACCGATCACAGCCTTCCGAATTTGCTGCATTGGCGCGAATCCTCGACAAACTTGTTGGAGTTTTGGGTTGTTTCGTAGGGTTGAGGAAATTGGGTAGGGTTTTGGCAGTCGGATGAACTGGATGGAGGAATTTTAAGGTTTGTTTGGGCGATGGTGTGGGTGCGATCGCATGTGTAGAAGCCATGTTGCTGTGAAAGAACTGAATCGGCGGAAGCGCGAACTTTGTGTTTTATACGTGGAAAATTTCAAAATAACCCTGACTTTTTACCAAAATCACACGGAAACCCCTGATCTAAACAAAATATCCGAGGGATTCATGGAATTTAGATCAACTAAATCAATGTTCTCCTTACTCAGACTTGATTACCTTTCTGGATGGATATTCAAACCGACCTTTTTGGTATCGATTAATAGTTTTTTTATTTCAAATTAACTGATCAGTATCGTTTTATTTAAGCCACCCTAAAAAAAAAAAAAAAAAAAAAAAAAAAGGTTACCCTTTATGTTTTTATAGAACGAGATTACCTTACCTACAGAGTCAGTCCTAAGCGTTGCGGCCAATTTAGGCCCCTAAAAAAATACGAATTTTAACAGCCTCCATATTTTAGTACCCCTAAATACCCCTAGGTATCTTTTGTAACACCAAAAAAAAAAATGTACATCATATATAAGGCCCAATTTCAAATTTTAGAACTGATGAAAGTTTGAATATGTGTTGTACAAAGCTAGAAGATTCTTTGAAATATGAAGGGGCTTCGCTATTAATAGGAAAAAGTTATTTTCGGAAATAAAAGTCTTGAGTGATGCCTTACCAGAAGATGTAATGAAACCAACTAAAGTGCTTAAACATTTGAAATGGATGGAAAATTGTAATGTTCAGGTTTCTTTTATTTATTGTAGGATTAGTGATACTCAAGTGACAAGTTTGAAATCTTGAAATATTTTATTATTGTTTTAGGGTATTTCTTATTGATGAATACTAGTATTTGTTTTTTGAAGTATAATTTACCTACTCACAGGGGCGGAGCTAGGATTTTCGGTTCGGGGGTGTCAAGAATCATGTACCCATGGGCCGGCCACCACTCACAAACAAATATAACATAAATTGGGGAAAAACTCACTTGGATAAAGGTTCCGAATTTCGTACCGGCATGGGTACCAGTTTTTTTTTTCTGGTACGGTACAGTATGAGTACCGGGACTACCGGCCGATACCAGATACCGTTTCAATTTAACGGCATTATCATTACACAAAATGTATAATATGGGTGACCCTTAGAGCATTGCTCCTGGAACACCAAATAATTTCTCTTTAATGTCAGGCTGAGACAAATCACATCCTTTTCATTTATAGTCATTGTGAAATGTGAAGAGAGAGAGAGAGAGAAAGAGAGAGAGAGAGTTGGACCTGAATTCCCAAGTCTTTCAAAGTCTTTCATTACAGCTGGAGTGATGTACTCCACCATTCTAACAAGTACTCTAAAAAGCAACTCTTCGGTTGCAAACTTGCAACAGCGGTGAACACTCCTTGTTCAAACGGTTAAGATTTTTTGTTTTTCCGATCTCAAATGCAAAGAGAGAGAGAATACCAATCCCTTTAATTTTTGTTTTATGCCTCCATAAAGTCAGGCGCCAATTTGAAAACGAACGACTTTTCCCGCAATTGTTTCACGTTTGCGGAGGAGCATTCGATTTCGCAAGAACAGAGTGTTCGATTTCCAGTGAACAGAATGGATTTTTGAATAAGGAGGACTTTATTGCCCACCCTTTTTTTACTATGTACCAGATGTACAATATAGGCTGGGAAAAAAAAAATTAAAGATGGGTCAATTAGCAATATTTTGATGTACAATAGTAATATCTCTATACAAATTTTTGTTCCAGGGGGGGTCAACTGACCCCTGTTGTCTCTTCCTCCCTATGCCCCCGCTTACTCACATTTTATTCGTTAAGATTTTGAAAAAGGCCTCCCTTTAACTTTCGTTTTATGCCTCCATGAAGTCAGAGCCATCTTTTTTTGCTTACTAAGAACATGAGGAAATAGTCAAATAGTATCTGAAAATTTCTAGTCATTTACGCACTGGTTATGCTTGGATGACAACCTCAATTTTTATCATTCATGGTGATAAAAACTTTCCTACGTCCCTTGGACGGATTGGTTTTCAAAGTCAGCTCATGTTTCATCTCAATATGGAACCACAACAAACTCGTATGGCTTTCGAAAGGCAACAAGTTAGTTTTCGTACTTAAATTTATCAAATCTTGAATCGTTTCGACAAACCAATTTCATGTGACGTACTTACAATAATTTATTTTTGTTTCACGTGACATACTTTAAGTCAAGTCAGGAATCAGAACAAGAATATATCACTTGAACAAGTGACTGCAACTTTTAAAAAAAAAAAAACTGCTTACAAACGCCACATATTTGTCTACACATCTTCCGGGCTTACTACGGTTTTGCATAAAGCCTGATTTGTTTGACCGGAGATAAATGGATGTGATATGAAATCCCATGGGATATAGGTGGGACATGAAATCCTTGAAATATTGCTCAGGATATCAATGGATGGGGAAAATTCATATTCAATGTTTGTGTTCGACGGGATATAGCCAGTGGAAATCATTTTTTTGTTCTAGATGGGGAAATCTCATCCCAAATAAGGTCATCAAACACTGAAATGGGACCCACTCCAACACACCCCCAAATCCCAACCCCATATCCCACCTAACAAACATGGCCAAAGTTCGGAAGAGAGTTGACAGTGATGCATAGACATTTTTTTCAAGAAGTCGGTCGCGAGGGTGGTAAATACAAGGAAAGGTTATTCATAGAAGTTAGATTCAGACTCTGCGTCTAGTAAATATATAATGCACATCATTGCTAGTTTTTCCAAAGGTCGGGCCGGGCCGGGCCACACTTGATTTCGAAGAATATTTCAAAGCTCATGGCACTTGTTAAACGAGCTTAAAAACTCAACAAAACACAGCCCCATGATTCCAAATACAATCCCAATGCTTAATAAAGTGAGTTGGGTTGGGTGAGCTAGCGGGCAAGTGTGCACCCCCATGTATCTACAAAATATGCATCTTAAATGGTTTCAAAATAAAGGGTGAGTTTACACACTCCAAACAAAAGCCAACCCTCAGTAGTCAAGAGCCTTTTTTTTTTTTTTTTTTCTGGGGGGGGGGGGGGGGGGGCGGGGGCGGTCAAACAGTAGTAGAATACAAGTATGAGTTACATTAAACTGGAAATAAAGTCTATAATTACTGTAAACCAACCCGACTAAAACCCCCATTAAGGGGAGACCCCAACAAGCTGAAAATAAAATCCACAATCATTATAAGCTCATTAAAGGGAGAAATAACTAACAAATATAAGGAAAATAACACCCACGCACACACAGGTGGATGGAAAGATTCGAAGTCCTGACCTCCTAGTGAGATGCATAAGTCCTGCCCAACTGAACTAGCTTTCAGTTCCCGGTCATCAAATTGAAGTAGGAACAGTACCGTTAAATTATCAAAATATCCTTATCCAGGCATCTTTCAAATTGAAGTATTCATTTAGAAAATGTCAAAAAGTAAAACATGACCAAAACAATGTCTTCCTTGAATTAAGACTTGTCATAATATTGATAGGCTAAGACAGAGAGCATTCTTTAAAGAGATAAAGATGGGAAAGACAATGTACAATTGCAGTTTGAATTAGGAATTCAACTAAAAGTTATACTGCTCGTCCAGGAAGAATCCATCACTCAATGTATAATCCACCTTTGGAAAAAGAACAACTTGGTTGTGTGACCATCACACCATCCAAAACAAATCTCTCCCGCGCCAATTTGAAAACGAACGACTTTTCCCGCAATTGTTTGCTCAATCTTTTCAAGGACTTGATAGGTTCTTAAGGTCCTCTTCCTTGGCATACCAGCTTGGTATTATCTTCGAAATATGGGGATAAAGGTCTTTGTACGAATTTCTGATTGTCCCTTCTGCGACTCCAGTTGCAATTGAAACATCTGCAAATTCACATCAAGGTAAATCCGTGCAAATGAGCAAAATCACAAACAAAATCTGGAAATGAAGCAGTACAGATCAACATATACCAGCCTCGAGATCTTATTAAGGGGGGGGGAAACTCAAGAAAAAGAAAGAAATTGCAGCGGAGGAGGAAAATGACGAGATTCTATCATTTAGACTTCCAACATAAGCTACACTTTTTTGCCAGGAAATCTCCAAAATGAATGGCCCGAATTATTAAGAACAGTGTTTCCAGCAAGCACAACTAGCAGTGACTAGTGCCTTCCACGGGTTCTGCTAGTAATTGGTATACACCCTAATTCAACTGTGGGGGGTTCATATCAATCAATGACATAACATATAATTACCTCTAAGGGGCTTCTTATCATCTGAAAGTTGTGTTATAATATAAATGACGGCCGCTGCAATTGATATAGGGCTCCTCCTGCAATAACATGGTAAAGACATCAATTATCATTCGAGAAACCCATCTACCAGTCGCACTACAAGGATACTACAAACATATTTCGATACCATAACGTGTAATATCGTGTCACAGATTTCAGATCTCAATATGCTTAGCTTAACACATGCCTATCAATTTAGAAGGTCACCCCTTACTCCATTCCTTCCTCAGGTCAGGAATGGCGGGGTGCTTTGTCTTTGTCTTACTCAAAGCAGCAATTCCTTAACGAACTTGAAAATAACAAGGAAGATAGCTTCGAATTCTATTTTTCATGCTCGTGCAATCAATAAAAACTAACTACGTTGACTTTTCATCTAAATTGGTTAAAAATATAGAAAGAGCCTTAAAGCTAGAAAGCAAAATTTTCATTTGTCATAAATCCTCTCATAGTGAAACCACAAAAAGGCACAAGCTTTCTTCCTTCCTACTCCATTAGTCCTTTAGGGTTTTCATATTGGAAAAGAATGTACCTCCGTATGCCATCCAATTGTCCAACAGACACACGAAATGGAAACCTGACTGACCTATGCGCTCAAGACCCAGAACGGAAATGGCCGAGCTGATCTAATGCAACAACGGAGAAAAGTAATTTTAGAGTTCCAAGTAGTCTCTCAATCCAAATCCTTTCTGGATCCTGACTGCAAATAAACAAGCAAGTCTAACGAACTGACTTGAACCTTTGATGATCTCAAAAAGTTTGTCTTCCATTTATTAATAATTCCTCCTCCCCCAGCTATCATATCATTGCCGCTAATAAATAAACCCCCCAAAAAATTCAGTTCAGAACTGTAGGCTCGTTAAAATTATGGGGGCCATCTGAAGAAGTGGAGAGCTTTATAATCAGCTCATGTGAGTCCATCTAATGCTATGAAATTACACTTACAACTGATTCAGTCCCCACATGAAGCATGACAACGTAAAAGCAAACCAAAACTACCTTATATCAAACTCTTCTGATTTTTGGACAGCTTCTTGGGCTGCTTTAACAGCTTGATTGTTCATACCAAGATTTGAACAAAAGCGCCTCTGCATAGATACAAAAGATTTCATCTCACTGAATAGCACGAAAAGATTAAGATCAAAAGAGAGAATAGGAAAAGTTGCTAAAGGACCCATTAAGTTATAACATGAGTGCGTGATTTCCAAAAACCTCACCATAAAATCCCCAGCATGTATAGTACCCATCTCCACTGATTGACCCTTCTCAAGCTCTAGTTGTTTCACTATGTATTCTTTCGCCCGGCCAATTTCCTTCTTTGTCGCTCCATTGGCAACAGAGCAGATTTCTAATTGAAATCCACAGGTTCAGGCAAATCTCATCATTCACATAGAGAGAAATCAGGAAGCATCCAGATGTTAAAAAAATCTTAGGTTGTACCCTTTACAGTGCGTGGCTTGTCCTCTTGCCGACAAGCTATGTACAGGCAAGCAGCCAAGATTGCATCCTGATTTCTTCCTCTACTAGATTTTTGATCTTCCACCTTCTTGTATATCTCATTGGCCCGATCCTGCCAAAACAGAAACAGAGCACAAACCAAAAACAGTGAAACATCGAAGGGGATACAAATTAAACATAGGAATGCAAAGAAAACGAGAAAATGGACAACAATCATCAAAAAATTAACAATGCATCACCATGGTAGTAGTAGAAGTCTGCAAAAACTTAAAAATCAGATGATAAACAAGCTGTAGAACTATTGCCATTACAACATCTCATGGATCAGAAAAAAGTTGCTAAATCTAAGATGGCCAACAGAACTGGTTTTTGCCTGCAGTCCTGTGAGTGAAGCAATTAAGACAAGAAAAGAATTGTTTTAGGTGCTAAAAAATGCCTCAAAGGGAAAGAGCCAGAAGGTGAAGCCTCATTTTGAGATGTTTTGCAAAAGGCCACCACTTGTGGCGCCATCATGCTCAACTTCATGGATTTGGCACCACACTAGTTAACATGTTGAAACAATCGGGAATTTAGGGGGAAAGAGCCATGTAGATGTCTCCATCTCAGGAGAAAAGAGTATGCATAAGGCGTGTGGCCCATTCTAATTGGAGCTCTCAAACATTTATAGCCAGATGTGGAGCTTTGTACAAAAGACCACCACCAGTAATTTACTAGAGGCTTTTTCTTCTTTCCCTTCACTCCACCAGACAAGTGTGATACTAATTTATCCTCTCCTTAACCAACCAGTAAACGCTTTCCTTCTAATATGCTCAATAGTGAACCCCACCGAGGTAAGCTAAGCTTCTGAATTGAGGTTAATTGCACTTCTCAACCCTAACATCATCAACAAAAAATATAGAACACATCCACAAACTCCAGCAAACTAAGAAGATTTCTCTCCTTGCGATATACTAAACAAGGAATGCAATATCCTAACCACACAACTCAAAGTCGCTCCATGCATATAGTAAGCATATTGAAGCAAGGACAACAACTACCTCATAAAAAAATTACATTGGTTTTGCTTCTACTTATTTTTGTTAAGTGGCTGGGTTGGGTGAAGAAAATTACAGGTTAAAAACCAGTAACCACCAACTCATCTAAAAGGTAAGCTTTCAGAGAGCAATAATTTCGTTGTTTGTATCCTTGAGTGTTTATGCCCTCTTTAAAGTGAGTCCAACAAACGACGATAATTGAGATTGTGATACAGCTCCTATAGAGGATCTATTGTGTGCTTGGTACCATATTCGAGTAGAGCATCAATAACCACAAAACGTAATCTGTTAGAGAATGGGTCTAACCTAACACTCCCCCACATGTGAACCCCATCTCGCACATGGACAGACGTCTGTTATGTGGAGTCTTCTAACTGTTTAAAGTTCACGTGTCAGCCGCTGGGTAGTTTAGGTTTTAGGACACACATGTAGGATGTTCACCCAAAGGGCCTATCTGGTAATTCAACTTTACCAAGCCAGCAAGATGAAGATTTCTTTAGGATCTTCCAAAAACTAGAACAGTGGTATAGAATGCTACACAAAAGACCCTATTTTCATGACAAATCTAATATCTTTCATTATTCTAAGTTGTTATTCCATTATTTGTAATGAAGAACTTGTTATTCCTAACTCTTGGGCTCACGAATTCCCCACCGCTTCGCCTAGAAGCATGACGCTTGTATTTCTCTCCCACAACCCCGTTTTCGGGGTTTAGGCTGCTCCCATTTCACCCGCCGCTATCACAGGAATTGCTTTGGGCCTTTCCTGTGCAACTTAGGGGGAGGGTCGAAGAAGGCCCCCTTCCGAGGGGGACCCCGATCCACCAGTGAGATACCACACTGGAAGAGCTAGAATCCAATATTCAATTGGATTCATTAATTTTATCAGATAAAATTAGGATTCTACTAGAATCGGCAGTGTTCAATCCGCTCTGATAGTCCTTGATCATTTCGTCCAAGAGGACGAGTTCCTCTAATTCTATGAATTTTCTAAATTTTTCTTTCCTTGAATCTCATTCAAAAAAAAGTTTATAATGCTACAGCAACGGGCATAGTACGCAAAATCATACGAAAAGAAAAAGGGATGCGAAATAACCATAAATTTTTTGAGGGCGAATATTACCCTAGATCTATTTTAGTTGGAGGGTTAGCTCATGACTTCTCAGAGCAACTTCCTTATAATGCATGATATGCACTATGTGACCTTGTATTTTACTCTAGAATCTAGATATAAGGAAAATATTGAGAAGTTGGAATTACTGAATCAGAGATATACCAGCATTGGCAAGACATAACCCAGGACTTGCGGCTTCGTATAACCAGAGCTCATAAAATCGTAATCATCAACCACCAACCACCAACTCATAAATTAATTTGGTGCGAAGAGGAATAACTTTAATTTCCATGTCCTCACGGAATAGAAAAGGATGAGCGTTAGAGGTATTGAGACATCCGGCAAATTTGAGGCCTTTTACATTTACTATTAGGCAAACTAATGGCATTTGTCGATTTTTTTCCCTGACTTAGATTTATACTAATTATTGAACTCTACGGTTGCGAGTTGTGAAGAGGCTGCACTGCTGCAGCCCCTGTTCAGATATATAAAACTCTTGATGAGCTCATGCACAAAAATCAGTCTGGCATTTACTGATATTCTATCAGCAAGAGTAGTTATACGAATATCGTCTGGTTCAACCAACCAAAACTTCAAAATTATCCCCAAAAATTATCTAAAAACCGAAGTATATCCGAAAACACCCCCAATAAATAAAGGCAAGATAGGCAGAATCTTAATAGTCAGATCAGTGCACAGAAAATAAGGTAATGCTTTCATCAAAGGATTTTCTGTATGACAACAAAACATGGTAATGGCAACATACCTTAATGGTTGCAACCAGGCCCAACCTGAAAGACAAATGTGAAGGATTACCATCATCAGCTTTATATTCAGGATTAATTCACAAAAACAAGAATCAAAGAGGATATGGATATAGAAGGGAAGTATAGAATACAAAAACACTCTGAAGAAAATGTTATTTAGGAGTTTCAGAGGGATAGTTATTCACCCAAAAACTTATACAAAACCCTAATATTTTCAGCAGAGGAAGCAGAACCCAATTTTCCTACAATGGCCATAGTCGTACGTAGACATGTAACAAGTTAATAAACTACACTCGTGTCTTGTGGGAGCAAAATAGTCTCATACTTGTTTGGGAAGGGATAAAAAGGAGCTAACATATGACGGCTACTAAGAAATCAACTGCAAAGTAGTGATTTCTGATTTGCCAATCAGGGTTAATATAGTTCCGAGATACTTTTGTACCTCAAAACAGGATACCAAACCAAAAAAAATGGCCCTCGACTAGAGTCTACACAAAAATCCTTTTTTCAAATAAGTCTAGATGTAAGATCATCACAACTGAAGATGCCAACAATGGCAAGGTCTGTGCATATAAAAATGGGGACAGTTTAACCTACACATGCCGCATAACGGCACAAGATGCAATGATAAGCTACATATAACTCGAAAGTAGAGGTAATTATGCAATATGGGAAAGGTTAAAACCCCTTCTAACGCACATTAATTGGTAAAAGTATTTTAGGTAAAGCATCAAAGGGATGAGGCCCATATAGAAAAAGAGGAGGCTAATACCGAAAAAGGCCCTATACATCACTATGAGAAACAAGAAGCCCCTCAACAAATAACCAACCAATTGCAACCCATTAAAATTTACCTATAAGGGCAATAGATATCAGAAATAGGCAAATAGCTAATGATAGATGCGATTAGGTGACAATCCGTGGTAGTAGTCCCCTATCAACAAACCTTGAAATTGGGGAATGCTGTCTTGTAGATTATACTTTGAAATCCTATGTGGCTATGTCAGAGATAAAACTTTCAAGTGACCAACATCTACAGAGAAGACCTTCAACAAATTACTTTAAATTGCTGAAAGAGAGAGCTTATAAATGTCCCAAACAAGTGTTTACAGAGAAGAGACTGCACTATAGGTGAAGTTTGCCCTACTGGTTTGTTACAGATTCGTTGCTAAATTCCTGATAACAAGTAAAGATCAAGAGAAAGTAAGACAAAACTTTGGACCATTGCAAATCATCCACTGAACTAGTCAAAATTACAGATTTTCATATTTTTGGTGAAAACGACAAAACGTAATTCTAAAAATGCCAGCCTCTCATGACAGGGAAAAAAAAAGAAGGTTTGTGACAGATTCATTGCTAAATTCCTGATAACAAGTAAAGATCAAGAGAAAATAAGACAAAACTTTGGACCATTGCAAATCATCCACTGAACTGGTCAAAATTACAGATTTTCATATTTTAGGTGAAAACGTAATTCTAAAAATGACAGGGAAAAAAGAAGGGTACAACGGTTATTTGTAACGGCCTCTCACATAGGACGGGTCCCATGTATGTGTAGGTCCCACCCCGTGTGAGAGGAGCGTTACAAATTACCTTTGCATTAAAAATTTTATCCTCGTGACATGGATTGGAGTTCTTAACTTACATCCCAATACCCTGTCAGTGTGAGTGCATATTGATTGAAGGGCATATTGCATTACATTAACCTACATACACAAGCACAATCAATAGAAGACACTGCAAGAAAATTCATCATCAAATTCATGATCCCTTATCACTTTGCCAAGAATTCTGACAATGACAAAATTGAAGAAAAAAATCAAACTGATTCCCCACAATTTAGCATTCAAAGGGGGAAAAGTTCCAAAAAGGCAAAAAACCTAACTACGCCAAGACAAATACTCGTATAAATGTAGTCATTCACGTTTTTCACGGGTCTCAAAACAACAACAAATGGTCCAAGATCCAATACAAACCATTAATGGTATTTACTTCCCCTTTCCATTCCCCACATTTTCTGAGCAGCCAAAAAGGAATCTTGCTAGGGTTTTTTTCCAAATAAACAGGTGTGCATGTGTGCATACATTTAAGCCAATCGGGATTCTATCGATGACACAATAGAAGAAAAAATCAGACTGACTCCCCACAATTTAGTGTTCAAGGGGGAAAATAACACCAAAAAGGAGAAAACCTAACTGGGGCAAGTCAAATACTCATATTAGTGAAGCTTTTCATGTTTTTATGGATCACAAAACAACAATGAAACAGTCCAGGATCAAATATTACCACTACTGGGATTCACTTCCCTCTTTGGATATTTCAATCCTATTTATTGAAGACGTTTTCGAATATCACCAATAAAGCACAAGATAATCTAACTTCTAAATATGCTACACAAATGGACTAGGGTGTCTGTCCTTCCATTAACTTCCAATTTGTCCATTATAAAAGTGATCTAATTTGGTGATCGGTTATATACCTGTCAGATATGGTAAGTCATCGCAAATTCATGATCACTAATCACTGCCCAAGAAATCCATAGACACTTGAAAAAAAAAATTTGATCCCAACAATTTAGTGTTTGGGGAAAAATCATACCAGAAAGGCAAAAACCTAACTAAGCTAAGTCAAATACTCGTTTTAGTGGAGTTTAAACGACCACCAATCCCTCGATAGATATGTAACTGAACGCAAATAATTGGGGCTTCAGGCTCTGTTTGATTTGATTACAAAACAACAATGAAAAGTCCAAGATCCAATGTTACCACTAATCGTATTGCCTTCCGCTTCCCCGCATTTTCCAAGCTTCCAAAAAGGAAATCTTCCTAGGGTTTTTCCAAACAAACAGGTATACGCTTATTTACACAATTAAAACTAATCATTCAGTACCATCACCCGCTCCCGCTCTAAATCCTCGCTCTGTGCTTACGCTCTCAACCCTCACCATTGCGAATTTTTGCCGTTTGGGATTTTTTCCGAAAGACGCTTTCACATGCTTTCACGATCCCTCTCGCATGATAACCTGCTCACGAGAGCAGACGCGAACTATGTGACTTAAGTCCCAAAACAACAACGAATAGTCCAAGATCCAATATTAGCATCAATCTTAATTCCTTCCCCTTTCCCACATTCTCTAAGCATCCAAAAGCAACACCGCTAGGGTTTCACCAAATAAACACGTATGTGCATACGTACACAAATCTACACACGCCGATCGGTTAAATACCTGTCGGACATGGTAGCGATGGTCTTAAACGCCAATATAAGAGACCGATCGGGATTCGCTCCGCGATTCTGCCACCGGCCGAGTGACGACGAGAGGAAGTCAGAAGTAACGCCGTTAGGCCTCGAGATAACGGTCGACAAGCCTCCGTCGGTAAGGAGAGGGTTGCTAGGCCCACCGACACGGACGGGGTCGTTGTCGCCCGACTCGTTTGCGAAGGTCCGCCACTCGGAAGTCTCGTCGATCGAGTGAGACTCTAGAACCAGGCCGCACTCGGAGCACACGGTGTCTCCCGCCGAGTGGTCGAACACGACCTCCGTCGCACGCTTACAGTCCGAGCAGTAGACGTCGGCCATTTTAGGGTTTCGTTTGAAGCGATTGGATTTGCGAATTGGTTGGTGAGAGCGGCGAATTGGAATAGATGATCGAAAGGGTTTGGTTTTCCGTTTTGATTTTGTTGTGTTCTCTCTCTCTCTCTCTCTCCTCTCTGTATAAATGACGGTGACGAATGAATGAATGTATCAGTTGGGGCCAGGGAGTCAAGGTATTTATAGACGAGGTATCTCTGAGTAGGGAAATTTATCCGGTGCGTTTAGGGTATATGCAGTTTGTGTGGTCTCATACTCTTCATGTAAATGGGCGGCCACCAAGTTGTTGGGAGAGAATCCGAGGGTGCTGTGCACTCCTCAATCGTTCGATCGTGTTGGGAGAATACCTCTTGATTTGAAGAGGAGTAAATCAACACTTTAACTATTCGACACATATGCATTTGCAAACGAGCCTACAGAGCTTTTGAGTGTTTGAGCTCAGCTCATTAAAAATTGAGCCTTGAGCTCGAATCAAGCCCCAAGTCTTTAAATTTGAGCTCAATTCAAGTAGCATAAATAAGTTTGGCTTGACTCATTAATTGAGGATTTTATTCTACTTGAACTAAGCTTAGACTTGAAGACTTGGGCTCGATTCGAGGTAAGCCTTGAGTTGCCCTCGAAATTTGCACACACGTCCCCACAATGAGTAATTATTCAATTATACTAAGAGATGATCACGAGCGATATTTTACCACCAAACATCTTGTAATTTAGTCATGGGCCCTAAAAAGTTCTGTGGCGACTACTTGGCCTGAGGCACCACATGAGCATGTCTCAAGAGCACCTAATAGTTTTTGCCTCACAACCCTTTTGTGGCCCACATTACAATGGCCCCACCTTAAATACTCCACGATTTACACTGAGAATGGATGAAATTTCATACTCGAAATAAATGTATGAAACTCACACACACTAAAAGAGAATGAAGTGTGACATACCCAGAACAGTAATTCTTCATACTCATAATTTGTGTGTGCAAGTGTCCATGCAAAACTTGTGTGTCAATCGTGTGAGAAATTAGGTGTGAAAATTGGCTAGTTTGGAAGGTGTTTGGAAAGTCATGTGGAATTCATGGTTAATTTGTTCGGACGAGCCAATTGTGGGGGCCGAATACAAGGTATGGTGCCGTATGATTTAAATACACGGATAGCTGCATCACGTTATAGCCGAAGATCATATTACCGTAGGTAATATGAGACCCTGTTAGGGCCGTATATGACGATTATACGACTCCGGATCAAGAAGAAGCGAGCCTATTGGGTCAAGCGGTATATGGGCGGGCGGTTAAGGTTCGACCCATGAGCTTACCCGATCGGGTTAAGAAGGCAGTTAGTGGGAGCACGTGCCGAGGGACAGGTGGCACTGTGGAAGGGGCTTTTAGAAGCCTCCAGGTGGCCACATGGAATCCTACCATAGGCCGTGTCACGTGACCGCGGACGTGACGAGTGACGTCACCTGACTTGGAGGGCAAGTACAGAGATATCTATAAATACCAAGGGATAAACCCTAGAGGTAGATACACAATCTCAGATCTATTCTTTTATACTCCTCTCCTTCTACTGACTTGATCGTCGGAGTGTCCTTGGGCAAGAGGCCCAAGTGACACTAACCTGTGCTCTCTGGTGCAGGATCATATAGTATAAGGTGCGAGTATATTGCAGGAAGGCTGTACCCTCTGTCTAAATCTTCCCACTACACCAATGAAGTTTGATTCCATGAAATTTGGTAATTACCTTGTGCCGCCTTCAATTGTTACGAAATAGGAGTAGAGGAAACTTTATTATTGACTCTCTTCAAAACCAATATATACATAAACATATACTGATATATGTATACGCATATGCACTTATGTATGTGTGTGTTCAAAACTTATTTATAAGGAATGTGATCCTTTCTAGTCCTTTTAAGGGATTGGACAGTCCTGTCTGAACCGTTTCTGGTTTTTCCTAGGTCTATTTTGATAATCGAGACCATTTACATTTTCGACCTCGTCCCCCCAAAGTTAATGCTAATTGGACATTGTTTAGTCAATGTTCGAACCACATTTATCTCGAGAAAATATTGCAATGTTGGATATAAAACAATTTATTTTGAGAACACATCAGATGTAGCTTAGCATGATTTTTTTTTTTTTTTTTACTCAGGTAACAAAGGTGCTACAAAAAAGAATTTTCATGATTGTTAGGGTAGGTGAAATTTGCTAAGGGAAGTCATAGAGTTTCATGTTGCTGCACTGCATGCAGTAGTTGTGTAGATGGAAGGTGTTACGCTGCTTACGCAAGTTAATTTTCCTGTGCTCGGATCAAGAATTCGTGGTCAAATATGTGGTTGAGCGAGGAAACCATGGTGAGTTTCTTACCAAGGAGTATATATATTCTTCTTATATTTTCTCTACGAGCAATGTTTGTGCATAGATATGGTTACACTTTCCCATTCCCAAATTTGGGTCAAATTTTGAGCAAAAACTCATTTTGGGTAGAAGCCTCTCCAATGGCAAAATCCTATATTGAGCCAAATTCGGTATTTTTTATATTATCTAATGGCATATTGGTAAACAAGAGAGAGGAGACGATCTGCCCTGGCGAGCTCTGGCAAAGCTTAGCAGCTCCGGTGAATTACGGCAGCAGTTCAAATAGGTTTGGGTTGCTCCGACAAAGCTCTAGTGACAGATCGACAAGTTTTGGGTGGCTCCGACGAAGATCCAACGACATATCTAAAGGTCTTCCGCTGCTCCGGCAAATATCCAACGACAGATCAAGAAGGTGGGTTGCCCGGCAAAGGTCTCTTCTTCTAAACTAGCCGTTCCAGAAATGGGGAAAGAGTTGAGTTGTCCCAGATTTGGAAAAACAAATGGGTAACCGAGCTATGCGAGCCGAGCTCGAGCTTCAACATTTGTTAGCGAGCCGAGCTCGAGCTCTAATTTCTTGGCTCGTCTTGAGCACGAGCCGTGTAGATTTGGTGCGAGCCGAGCTCGAGCATGGTAAAACTCGGCTCGACTCGCTTACACCCTTAGACCTTTGGCTATTTTGTGAGATCCAGATGCATCATATGGTTTGAGCATAAAAAAATTCGAGTTCTTTACCTCACTTATGCAAAGCTATAGCCCAACCCAACGCTATGCATGAATGGCTAGATTTATTTTGAGGAAAATGAGAAAATCATCGAAGGTAAAGGCCAAAAAAAGAGTGGAAATGTTACGGACACAAACACTGACGGCTTGTAGCTGTTAGATGTTGTGGGTCCCAGATGTTGTGAGTCTCACATGCATCAAAAAACTACGAAGACACATGTGGTCGATGTCTTTGTATGTAATAGCACTGCTAGAATCCAAAGAATCGAAGATGGCTTCTGAGGACCAACCCTTTTTCTTCTGTTTTTCAATTTGGTAGCGATTTGCTTTGTTATGATTTAAGGTGAAGTAGGGGTGCACACCAACCCGCAAACCCACCAAATCTAGCCCCTTTTTTTTTTTTTTTTTAATGATTTGGGATATGAATTTAATCCCATTGGGTTGAGTTGGGTTTTTAGGCCTATTAGTAAATGGGTTGGGCTTGGAAATACCTATTAAAATCAAGCCGGACCCATATAAAATAACTATAATGACCTGAATTTTATATTTATGCTATAAAAAAATACCAAGAAGGAAAATAAGCCATATACTTATATATGCACAGTACCTTTTTTTTAAAGCGCGCACACACACATGTATTCTTTGGTTTTCATATAATTATAATGGTTGCAAACTCTAATTTATGATAGTGGGAATAATTAATTAAAATTTATATAGTATAGTATATTTTAGAAAGATAAATGAGTTAGTTGGACGGGTTTGGGAAATAAATATTTAAGAGAGTCGAGCTTGGGAATATTAAATGATGCCCGATTATTAGTGGGCCGGATTTGGACAACTGAAAGTCTTATTTATTATCTAGTACAAGCATGCCCTGAACTTGACTAGCCTGATGCATGTGCACCCTCAGGTGAGAGTAGTTTAAGGCTTGATTTGTCGGACCAAACTTGATGGCCAGCTCCGTTCAAAAACAAAATGAAAAACTCAAAGCCCAGCTTTTGGTTTGCCTACTAGCATCAAGACAGAAAAAGACAGGGTGGCCCTTTTTGAATAAGGGCTTTGTTGTTCTATTTTGTGGTACATTGGAGACCCAAAGCATAGACATGAGGAAGGAGACATCCACAATATGTTTGGCTTGAGTTGTCCACAACCCCATCCACAAGAAAAAAGGAGTTGTCATACAAAATAAATTGCTAAATGAAAAAATTTCATTAATGCAAAAGAGTACTCCATCTTATAAGAGAGTTAGGAGTTTTTTTTTTCCTTGGAATTTCGCGGTCGTACTCTCATTTTTCCCCTTCTTTTTTTTGAAGGGTTGATATTTATAATTCAGAGTCTAGTTCACAATGTTGGGAGCACGTAAGGCTTGGTTGGTGTTTGGCACAGGTTATTTCAATGAATAAAGAGATTGAATTTTAGATTGTAAAGTCTGAATTACGAAAAACTCATAATCATAATTTGTGAAAGTGTTTAGTAGAAGTATAAAAACAGATTTTGCATATGTGAGGTGTTTGGAAGTAACAAGTGGTGGTTAGCTCATGCAGTAGAGCTCTTGAATGTCCCACACTGCATTCCGAGATCGAGTCTCATCCCCTCCTCCTCCATATAATAGATTAGAAATGACGAATGAAAAAAAAAAAAAAAAAGGTGTTTGGAAGTATAATCTGTAACGACCCGGATTTTTTTTGGGTACGTTAAATTTATTAAAAAGAATTAATAATTTAATAAAAAGAGTTTCCATCAGAGTACACGTTGGAAAACGTGAAGTGCAACCCATTACAAAATACTTAGTACGATTTGAGAAATTAATAATACAAATCCAACATTAAAATAAAGGGGTGGGTTCTACAGATTCAGATTCAGATCCTGATTCCGGTTCTCCTCCTGCATCTGATCATAATTCTGACCCTCTTGCGGATAGACAAATTCGCCGCCATCTTCCTCGATACCTGGAGGGGGGTGGGCCGTAGCACCATGAGTCGACACTCAATAGATAATCCCAACCCTACTAACCCCTTACTTTATAAGTAATACACGGTTTGATATAACAAGGACATAACATTATGGAACAGATAAATTGATTCAATATCAAGCATCAACATAGTAAAGGAATAAGCAGGAAATAAATCGTAAGGCAGAAATTAAACACATAGCTGTTTTCATTACTAGCCATTAACTTACATGTTCATCTAAGTTCTCAGCCTAGAGAACTTTCCTCCCGGTTAACCACTAAGGAATATGACCAAACTGTGATTTACTCCCCCCTTGCTTGCCCGTGACTCGGGAGCCCCGACGGAAGGCATAAGTTATGTACTTAATCTAGCCGTCAGCCGCCTCGCAAGGATGAATTTCCCAGCTACGAGTGGCAACAACCAACTCCTGTAGGTACTGGGCTACGAGTGGCAACAACCAACTCCTGTAGGTATATAGCCGTAACTCGGTCTATAATACTTCCACCCTTATAACGCCTCAGAATTCAAATGAAGCAAATCACAGAGTGTCACATCCTAGGGTTTCGAATCAAGGCAGACTACCAAACAATCCTCCGAAACAAATCACTTGGCGGAACTGCCATTCAACAACAATCTCGGGGTAACTCCCCATCAATCAATTCCAATTCACTTTTCCATTTACCTCATCGTCTATGTGATATCCGCGTACAATCACCCAACCCGGGAACCTAATTGTCCATTCTAACATTCAACACGTTTATGAGAAGTGCACTTAACAGCAGAAGCAAAGCGATAACAATATCTCAAGGGTCACAACCGAATATCTCAATTCACAAGTTCACGAAATTCAAGTAATCGAGAACCAAGGGTCTAAACGTAATAAACCCAACTACAGGGGCCAAAACACAATTTACTAAACTATTGGGGTCAAAACGTAATTTAAAGATATTAAGGGTCACCAACGTCATTTTAAGTAGGTACAAGGGTGTCCAACATAATTTCACAACTCTAGGGTCCTTAGTGTAATTTTACAACTCTGGGGCCTTTTTGTAAACTAACATACTACAAGGGCGAAAATGTAATTTTGCCACCGACAAGGGTAAATACGTAAAAATACTTTATTTTGGTTAATAAAGTCCTAACTTGTCACAAAACGCAATTCCGTGATTTTCTGACTAAGTACAAAACTACACATTATGTAATTTACACCCCTAAGGGCAAAATGGTCATTTTACACCCGAAGGGCATTCTGGTCATTTCGTTAAACTCCCAAATTTCCAGTAGTGACATTTAGTTGATAAAAATAGGTTTCGTGAACGATACACAAGTACGTACGCCGAATTTCACAAAATTACACTTTAAACCTCAAATTTTAACACAACGATCAAGAACAAGCTTAAGCACAATAAATTTATGGAGAAACTCATATAAACAGTTATTAAAGTATTAAACATGCTTGGAATAATTAACAACATGAACCGCGATGGATCTAGAGTTTACTAAGCGCGAACATAAAGTTTCGGGTCAAAAGGGTACATCGAGACAAACATCAACATCATATATTTTACATTTTGATTTCATTTCGTTCGGGCTCATCGCAAGCCCCAATATCAAGTCTAAGGCTACTAAATATACTTAGGAGAAAGTAGGATAGCGATTATCTACCTTAGGTCCAGACGAAAAGCTCGACGGTAAAGTCCGGTGATACCTCGAGTGGCAATGAAGAACTCTATTGCGAACAGAATCTTTGGGCTGCGGTATCGGGTTCAAATCTCGTCCGTTCCCAGCGATTCTTGGGTCTAAAACGAAGCTCTCGAAGTGCTCTACAACGTTGAAGAAGAAGTTTAAGCCTAAAACGCACTCCAACAATGAGAAAAATGGAGATTTGTCTAAGGACGGTGAGCTGTCTGGAAAATGTGGCCGGAAGAATTTTATTGAACTTTGGATGGCTATAACTCACTCAAAACTTCATCAAATCAAACGAGACCAGTTGGGTTTGAAAGATAAGACAATTTTCTAACTTCTCAAACAAGAACCGCTTGAAAATATGATCTGTGGAAGGAATGGGCTTGTTTCCAAAATTGACAGTTTACGGGGAGGAAAAACAGGCAGGCATTCCAAAACATGTTGGATTTGATCCATTACTTTCAAAGAACCTATGTCCACGAAAAATCACACTCATACTAGTCACAAAGGAGAGTAATACCTCCAAAAATCAGAACATTTGAAGGCCATATGATATCCTTAAAAATTCGTACAAAACAGTGGTCTGTAGAAAAGCGAGTTAACACTAAACAACCCAACTTTGGAAAATCACCATAAATCGGATTCTTAATATTTTGGAGTGATTCTAGTGTCAAAAGTTCCGTAGCAGAACGAAGTTCAAAAGCTATGAAGGGACCAAAATCAAATTCGTACTCCAAAGGTGAGAAAATGGGAAAATACAGTGGCTATACGAATCTGTCCCGAAACAGATTTCCAGATTTCAGATCTGATTTTCAAAAATTCATAACAAATCGAATCCTTAATGTATTTGGACGATTCCAGCGGCAAAAGAAAGAGCATTGAGTTTACTTTAAATCATAAGAAGGAACCAAAACCTAATTAGAAGTTTAAGAAGGAGAAATTAACCAAAAACCGAGACCTAGTTTGCTGTCAGGAACTGTTGCACATACAAGTATAGATACACGAATATTTTCGATAAAAATTGATAAAAACGAGGGAGATGAGAGCTATACTTGCAGAGGTGAAGTGGGGAGGTGGAGATGGTGGTCGGACGTGGCGGTGGTGGTCGCCGGAGGTGTGGCAGCCGTAGCTTCTCCCTTTCTTTCCCTCTTTTCTTCTTCTCTTCTTCTTCTCTTCTTCTTCTTCTTCTTTTATTTCTTCCCCAGACAAAAGAGGGGACAAGGGGACATGGGGGAAGAAAGAGGTACATGGGAGGAAGAGAGGGACACATGGGAAAAAGGGAGGGGCGGCAGGCGTGGGGGACAAACGTGGGGTGGGGCGCGAAGCACGACGTGCAGTACAATTTATTCCGAGCAGTGATCTAACTGTCCGGGTTTCGATTTCAGAAAAATACCAAAATATTCGTACTGACTTAGAAAATCGAGAGCGACGTCACCGTATGCTCGGAATCGTTTGGAAAAATCTTGAAAGTAGAACACGCATTACGATGCGCTCGCCAGGTGAGCGTATATGGTTGACTCGGGTCCCACCACTGTAGTAGTCGTGCTAGTGTCATCTGCGTAGCTCAAAATCATCCTCCGCATTACGCACATTATTCTGGCCGTTCGTCCGGTCCCACTGGTGACAAGTCGGTTGAAATCATTCTGTGCACCTCGAGCACTAACTCGTCTAAAGGAAATAAAATAGATAAATAACTAAATAAATAAATAAATAGAGACCCGCAAATGGTCAACTAAAGTCAAAGTTGGGTAAAATTAAATTAGGAAAATTAATATATACAAATATCACAAATTTTATTTTTTGAAAATTTGGGATATTACATAATCAGATTATTAGATTATAGGTGAACATTTGACCATAATGCCCTTACTATTATTTCTCTTTGTGTAAACATATATATGGCGTTATTATCTTAGAAACTGGAGTAGTATAAATCATAAAAAAAAATATATCGAAGTATTACTATTATTTCTCTTTGTGTAAACATATATATGGCGTTATTATCTTAGAAACTGGAGTAGTATAAATCGTAAAAAAAAATATCGAAATATTGCACGCTAAGTATAAGTGTTATGCATATTATTCCATTGCATTATAGATATGCGTATTATGCGTATTCTTTCATTGAAAGAAACATTTAAAGTATTACGTACCGTCGTTCCCATAACCATTTCAGCTAGTTCGGAACAATAGTGGTTTTTTCTTTTTTTGGTGTGTGTGGAGTTGCTGACAAGTATATAACATTGTTAAATCAGTGTAGGCAAACTTGTAAATAATTTAAAAAGTTGAGGATGGAATGATTATCGAATTTTTATAATCTAAAATCACGATATGAATTTAGACCGTGCAGTTATATTTGAGATTGTGTCTCCTTATGCTTGTGTTGAGAATCCATTCTGTCGGGATTCACTTTCACAATCTCTCTACCAAACACTTCTATAATCTAGAAACCCAATCCAGAATCCAGAATCAAAACCTAAAATCTGTGCCAAACATCCTCTTGGTATTTTTGCCACAGCCTCAACTAAGGAATAGCGAACGGGTGGATACTAAAAGGGCCTGTTTGGGCGCCAAGTTATCACATTTTCTCATTTTCATTTTTGGTTTTTTGCTGTTTGGCCGCTCATTCTGGGAACTCATTCCGCAAAACTCATTCCTCATTTTTAACTTTAGAAGCAGAAACCGAAAAAGAGCTCTCCCCTTCCTTTTTGCATTCTCATTTTCCATTCTTCTTTTCTGATTTTCTCCTGATTTTATCTCTGCCATTTGTACCCCTTTGTTTACACTGGGTTACCCCTTATCCTCTTCCCCACATATGAACCAGAGAGACGAGAGACTCCTCCTGCGATTGAGAGAGCTGTTCGTCGTTGATTCTGTTCTTTCTTCAGATCTCTCATGTTCATCAATTGTTGATGTTAATCTTCTCCCCCAACCCCAAAATCGGTTAGTATTGTTCTTTTTTTTGACAGATTTCCATCTTCTTGCATGAAACCCTTGTAGGTTTTCAGATCTACAACAGTGGTTAGGTAAAATTAGGAAATCCCAATCACGTGCACTATCCTATCCTATCTTCAACAGCTTCATTTCATTTCCTTGGTAACATTAACACAAGAAAATCTCGAATCCTATTTTGGAGTACTGGTAATGGCTGCAAAGCTTGTCTGCCCACCAATCCCTGCTTCCCAATTGGTCCCAAGCAGCTTCACAAAGATGCTGAGAGCTAATGTTAAGAGCAATCTCAGCCACTTAAAAAAAAAAATTGTTCATTCAGTTTTTTTTGTTATATTGAGAAGAAAAAACTCTGGTTTGAAAGAAGAAATTTGTGGGTAGCTTTACTGGAGTAAATCAATTCGTGTAAAAAAAAAAAAAGGAGCATCTAATAATATTTTCCAAAAAAAATAGGCTCGAAATTGGATGGGTCCAAAAGCCAAAAATATTTCCCAATCCGAATTTTAAAAAAAAAAAATTGAAATCTTTATTTCTACCAATGATTTGATCTGATGCATATTTCCCAATTGTGTGACTATTATCAGTTTTTTTTTTTTTGAAGGAGAAGTTACTGTTGGCATGGTTTTAACAGAAGGGTAAATTGGTAAAAACTAATTCATAACTCATTTTTATCATTTTTCTCCCAAACACTACTACTTTTGCAAAATGCATTCTGCACATTTCTCCCAAACACTCCTCCCAGATTCAAAACTCATTTTGGCTATAATCCAAAAAGCCAAAAAACCAAAAAACCAAAAATGAAAAGCTGAAAAGTTGGCTCCCAAACACCCTCTAAATAGGGTACTTCTTTCGATACCCAACCTCGATCCCAAAACAAAGTGGACGGGAAAATTAAAATTAATATTATTGCATTTATTTATTCACACATGTACGTTTACATAGATTCAAGCTAACTGCGATGCTCAAGAGTTGTTGGCAATGGAGATATAGAGGGTGTTTGGGAGCCAACTTTTCAGCTTTTCATTTTTGGCTTTTTGATTTTTTGGATTATGGCCAGAATGAGTTTTGAATATGGGAAGAGTGTTTGGGAGAAATGTGCAAAATGCATTTTGCAAAAGTAGTAATGTTTGGAAGAAAAATGATGAAAATGAGTTTTGGTTTGGATTTTACCAATTTAACCCTCAGCCATGCCAACGGGGCAACCTATGCCTTTGGAATTTGCTGTTGGTGAACATGCATGTTTGGGAAAACATATTTGGGCACTTTTTTTTTTTTTTTTTTGAAATTACGTTTGGGAATTTTTTTGTTAATGAAAACCTTCAGATTTGAGGCCTTTTTTTTTTTTATGGAAAATATTATTAGATGGTCCTTTTTCCCTTCTTGGTGCAACAAATCAGAAACAAAGCCGTGCATTGGTGGCCATGCGGGTATGGGAATGTGTGTTGTGTGTGATGAGCAAAGCGGACAATAGGAGTTAAATAATAGTGCGACCATAAAAAAGATAACAGAATTATTATATGCTCTCCTTTTTTGCATGCAAGGGAGAGTGTGTTAAAAAATGGTGGGGCCGTAAAAAAGAAAAAGATCATGGAGATTCGGTGAACCATTTGAGCAAGGTTGTAAATATTTCATGTGTACTTGGGGCAAAATCTAGAGAATAACGTATAAGGTATTGGGACAAAATTACCGAAATGTCTAAAAATATATGTACATATCTCTCTAGCAGGGTCAAGTGACCCCTTTGCCCATTAGTGTGTCTGCCCTTGCAAGCCACAACAAGAGGCAGCGAATACTGTACAACGATTCACAATGTTTGCCTAAAGTCATGTGGACAGGGTCGAATGGGTCAATATAAGGGTCATATGGATCTTGTACAAATAGGATCAGGGTCGTATGGGTTTCTATAGGGTCGTATGGGTCGCGTATGAACAGGGTCGAAGCCGTATGGGTTCCGTATAAACAGGGTCGAGGTTGTATGGGTCTCGTATGGGGATTTCGAGTAAAGCATGGTTCGCATATGAACAGGGTCAAGGTCGTATGGATCTTGTATGGGGATTTCGGTCAAGGCTGGTGTCAATTTTTAGGGTAACTGATGGATTTCGTTTTAGGGTTTTGGTGATATACGATGGAGATATACAAGGAAGCTATGGTGAATTAGGGTTAGAAAGTTTACCTCAACAATGGCTGAATGTCCAGTAGATCTGAAGAACAGGAGCAACGTGTGACCTCTTTCTCTCTCTACTCGCTGGGGTCTCCTTTCTTCTCTGCTTCTGTCGTCTGTGTTGTGTGGAAGAGAATGGGGTAGCACAGGGGTATGGATGACCAACAAAAGGTTCACGGGGAATGGAAAACGAAAATCCAAAAAGGAACCCAAGTCCAGTTTTTCACTTCTTGCCTCTATCTTCAAAAACGGAGAATGAGTTCTGTAGAACTCATTCTGAGAACTGGCGCCCAAACATGAAAAAATGGAAAACCAAAACGGGAAAATGCAAAAAACAGGCGCCCAAACACACCCATAATCACAACTACCCCTATCCCCCAGGTTCGAAAATCAATTTAGAGTGATTTTCGCACCCCCAAATTGATTACCGCACCCCCCAAAATTAATAAATTGGGGAGTGCAAAAATTACTAAAAATTGATTTTCGCACTCCCCCGGGGGGTGCGGTTAACAATTTTGGGGTGCGAAAATCATTTTCTATTATAAAAGATTTACATGTTCTTTAATTTCTCATTGTAAAATTCATACAAGTGCATACCTAAACGGAAAAAAATACTACTATGTATTATAGGAAGTCAGAAATGGGTTCGGGACGAGGACCAGATCTCCATTATAAACCTCCTCATACCTTAATGTCTAGTCCAGTTCTTTATGGATCATTTGCGAGCCCATTTAATAATTGAAACTGTTCACTATTTTAAAATTCATGTAGACTATCAAGCACGAGGAAATCATGTTAATTGAATATCATATGATACATTTTTTGAAACACTTTACATTGAAAAAAAATAAAAAATTGATGTTTGATTAAGATAACTTTCGATTAATATTCCTAACGTGTAACATAAAAAATTGATGTCTGATCACTACTAAAACGGACTCACAAAATTGGATCTTGTAGTGCGATGCCGCACTACAACCCTATAGTGCGGCACATGAGCTGTTGATCTGGGTAATCAACGGCTCAGATTTTATCTCCGCAATGGATGGCTCAGATAATGCAACTGCTGAGATGAAATCCGAGCCGTTAAACGCGCAATCAACGGCTTAGATGCTGCAATATAACCCTACAGTAAAGCACTGTACTGCAGGATCTCCAATTCCCAAAAAATGGAGCACAAAGGACCGGACAAGACCCTCCGGATCCTGTCCTAATCCATCATATGGGGTACTTAAAGTAAGAGGCAGGGACAAGGTTGCTAAACTGAATTTCATCCATACTTCTTTTGTTAAAGCATCCAGCACTTGAAATGGCTAAACACATCCCATGTTTATCCCAATAATGCTAAGGCACCGAAGGTTTGGAGTATCGAAAATGTACAATGGTTCGCAGGGTTTATTTTTCGGTCTCAGATGAATAGTTCAAATTGCTAATTAATTTTTAAATATTTTTTTCGAATAGCTTAAAAAAAATCAGTTTAATTCGATATGTGTAAGTGGTTAATCTTATATTACATTTTCACATTTAATCTAATATTACATTTTCACATTTAGAGTTTAGGATTCTGGATTCTAAATGCAAATTTGAAATTTGAATCAACCACTTACACATATCTAATTGAGCCGATTTTTTTACAGAGCCATTCAAATATTACTTAAAATTAATGGATGATTTCGAATTATTCGTGCGTGACTCAAATGTGGACCTTGCAAGCCGTTGTACATTTTCGGTACCACAAACCTTCGTACTCATAGTCGAGTCCAAAAGCGGTGAACCTATATGCACAAATCTGTGAACATATATAGATCATGCACAGATCATGCTGTGGGCTCATTTTGGGGTTCCACATGAATAATTCAAGCCGTTCAATAATTTTAATATTTTTTAGAGTGGCCCTCTAAAAAATTAGATCAATCAAATAACTCCAAGTGTTTGATCCAATCTTCTGATTTTTTTGAAAGAGTGGATGAAGCACTTTGAGTTCTCTAAACTGATTTTTTAGAGAGCCACTTGAGATAATATTTTAAAATTTAATTAAAAAAACCGGAAGATTGAATCAAGCACTTAGAGTTATCTAGTTGACCTGATTTTTATAGGACCGCTCGAAAAAATATTTCTAAAATAATGAACGGCTCAGTTGTTCATGTTAGACTCGAAAATGGGTCCTACAATCCTATACAATTTGTGCGCGAAGCAAAGCAAAGTTGCTTAAAATTGAACAAGAGAAACGTGACAAACCCAGCCACGCACATACATGTTTGGTGGGCCTAATATTTGCCACACGAAGCCATGTGGTGTGAAAACTCTGGGTCAGGCCCATGTACCTAATTTTCGTACCATGACTCACCAAATATAGCCTCACGGCCCTCACCCTTATGATGACCATATAAATATATAATTAGGTTTTTGAAAATAAATCGCAATGTGAATGTCCTTAAATCATATGGTTACCAAAATCTGGTTAATCTAATTTTTGTAAAAAAAATTCCTGCTCGATGGAACCCGACAAGAAACAGCTCTACAATTTCCAAAAAGTCGTGATACTTACAGTACGTTTCGTATGAATTTACAATTGCCTCTGCTTAATAGTACGTATAATCTAACTTATCCCGCTTATATACTTAAAGAGTGATGCGATGTTTGGTACCAATTATGAATGATTATTTATTAAGCTTTTAAGCTTATTTTACGGAAAATTAAGATTATTTTAAATGCTTATATACTGCCTTTTTTCGTATTTGAAGCTATACTATATTAGATAAGGAAAAATGCTTGATTGACGGGTGCTTGATGACAATTTAGCCATTTGGTTAATAATACTCCTATATTATTCTACAACTTATTTAATTAAACAGTTTGAGTTTTTATTCTATTAATTTATATCGCACCGAATATATCTACAATATTATTTTAATTTTCTAACTAAATATTAATTAAAATAATCATAACATAAAAATCTAACTTATAATAAGTGGTAAGAAACATAGTCAATGCTCTTCCGAATCCTAATTTACCGTACTACCAACGTGTGTGGAGGCCACGAAACATGTGCATGATTATGTACCTAATGTAAGTTGTATTGTAAGTAGGACTTTGGAACCCTAAATTAAAATTAAGTATATAGTTGCTCTCATAACATGATAAAGTGTGACAGGAATCTCAAAGTCTGGTCATTGCCAAGAAAATGAAAAGAAAACACAATTGTGAAAGATCCAGCAAGAGTAGTCCATGCATGAATGGTCAAAATGCGGGAGCCTTAATCTAAAGGGCTTTCCCTTTCGTAAGGATTAAAAAAGTGCCCCAATGTCATAAAAAGGTGTCCCAAATCAGTGGGGGTGGCCTATTGGAAATTGTGTCCTAAATCCATGGGTGTCCTATTAGAGCAAAGCCAATGCAATTGTCAAAATGGCTATAGCCATTGCTATATTTTGGCACCAAAAAGTGGTTTTTTGTGCTAAAATAGAACCCATGCTCCAGTGCTTGGTTCTAAAATAGAACCAAACAGTTCTAAATTTAACTAACTTTTCCACCACCTCACTTTTAATTACGTTTTCAACCCCAATTCAACTATGTACGTTATTTTCAACTCCGTTGTGATCTAATTTTTTAATTCCCATTCCAAACTATTTTTTAATTACGTTTTTTTTTTTTAGCCGTTGGTATAGCGTTTGGAACACTGATTGGGGCTTTCACTTTGCTGCACTGGATAATTTTCCATTAGTCTCACTGCCTTTACCCTTTCCTTTGTCAAACAAAACAGATCGTCTCTCTTTTCTCCTCTGTAAATTGAAAAGGGGGAAAAATCTAGGGTCGGCCAACCTCTAATCAGCCGATCAGATCACCCACGAAACTCTCTCTCTCTCTCTCTCAAACACTCTCTTTCACCATGAGCCGATCAAACCCAACAAAAATACGATGAAACCCACTTTCCGGCGTGTTTATCTTTTCCGGCGTGTTTTTCCTTTCCAACGGTTGATGACAACGATCAGACCCACCACCGGCGTCTTCGTCTTCATCAGTAATGACAACAATTCCGGCATATTTTAATTTTCCGGCCACATTACGATCAGTTTCCGGCAAGATTCTGGTAACTCCGACGTTCATTTTCCTCCCCTTTTCAGTTGGATGATGAGCTGTCAAGGATAGCTACAGCCATCTTTGGTTCTAAATATAGAACCAAGTATAGCTTTGTGCCATTTTAGAACCAAATATAGCATTGCACTGGATTTGAGTTTTTTGAGTTTGGTGTCAAATTTTGAGTATAGAACCAAGTATAGCTCTTGCATTGGCTTTGCTCTTAGATGGATTTGGAATACTTCACCCCCAATATAGTACAGTACATTATACTTAATGTTTTCTTTCTTTTTTAAATTGGTTTATTATTGATTTTTCTTTTAATTCGACTCATAAGTGGAAAGTCGTCCTAAAGTATTACAAAAGTGCCACTAGAAATTCTCAGTCGGGCAAAAAATAAAGCTGGAAATTTGCATGAGATACATGTAGTGGATTTTAAGGCTATCGGTATCTACTGAATTTTGCCTTCTGTTAAGCTAATACCGGTAGTGGCATTTCTAGCTACCAATATCTCCTGGGCAATCCTCCTCCTTTTGTTCATTTTGACCATCTCTTGGCTTTTGGGTCCTTTGGAGGCTTGTCCGGTACTTCGTTCTTGGCTCTTGGAGTTGGTGACGAAGTGCTACGTGGTCTTGGGGTACTCGAGTACCCCTTTGGTCAAACCACGGTGTCAAAGCACGTCTTATTCCTTCGATTAGCCTGTAACTAACAAAATCCACCAACGTGCAATATCAATCGTATAAAAGCCGAAATATACGTGCGCGTGTGTGTGTGACAAAAGTGAGAGAGAGAAGCCCCCATATTTAGAATGACACTTGGAAAAAGACTATTTAAGTAGAAAAGAGAATGAATAAAGAAATTAATCATATATTACAAGGATGCAGTTAGAATAGAGAGTCTGATACGTCAAACATTTTAAAAATGGCTAGCTAAAGTAATAAAGTGTCTTTAAAAAGTAATTTGGTCTAAAATTTAAATAAGCTAATGTGAATACTATAAGAACATCATTATTAGGCTCTCTACTTCACTTTGAGAACTACAATATTGAGCAAAGGCTGCAAAACATGGCTGCAACAAGCTTGCCTAACAATTGGTGCAATTTATAATTGCTACAGGTGCTCGCCTGTCTTAGCGAATAGCGAGGCATGCACAATTCACCCAATACATATTATTCTTTGGAAAAACCTACGGGTATAGAAGAGATGTTCAAAAAACGTATAGAGCGCTCTCGAGAACCCACTTTTGGGTCCCACACATTTGATTAAAACGGGGGGACTTTAGTTCAAGCATTTCTAACCGTCCGATTGAACTGAAATTTTGTGGGGTCCCTCGAAAAAATGTTCTAAGAATAATGAACAGTTCGGATCACTCGTGTGGGACCCAAAAGTGGATCCCCGAGAGCGCTCTGTGCTTTTTCAGGACATTTTTCCTCTATACCCGTAGCAACCTCCTTATTCTTTTGAATCCTGGTCAAATATTGCATTTTGTGGGATTCCGATCTATTGTACCACATCTACCCAGCCAAGTTTAACCCGAGCAAAGAATGAAAAGGGAATAGACAAAGAATAGTTTAATACTAGTATAGTTAGAATAGAGAGCCTGATACGATGAGTTCTTAACTGATTAGGTAAAATAGAAAAGTGACTTTTAAGGTATATTTTGGTCCAAATTTTATTGAAATGCTATAATATCTCTAATGAGAATTTTGAGAGGAGGGTGTTGTCCCTTTAGGGACAACATAGATACTGGCCGATCATGACCGTCTGTGGTCGGTCATGGGCGGCTTAGATTACATCTTATCCAAAAAAATCTGAATCGTCCATTGTAGAACAGATCTGAACAGCCCATGGCCAATCATGGACGACTGTGATCGACCCAACATCCATGTTCATTCCCGTTCCGAGAAGAGGATGGCGCCCTCAAGTCCGTTCAAAAAGAAAACTAGGTTTAGATTATGATACTCTGATAACGAAAATTAAACAAAGAGAGGAATAGGCTACTGGAGTGAACTTTTCTGTTGGGTCCTTTATTTGGATGTATTATCATGTTGGCCCCTTGCACTTTGTTGCTTATGCACCAATGGTGGCTTTTTAACATCTTGAACCCCTACATGTATACCATTGACATTGGATTGGGGTCTGACAAGACTCACGTGCTTGACATGTGATGAAGAAATTTTTTTATCTTCTATCACGTGCTTGAATGTTTTAATTTTTATTGTATTTGCGTCTCACGCTCCATTAAAGTGTTACGGTAAATGTATACATGAATCTGATTCCATTTTATCTTTATATAAAATAGATGATTTATGGATAAAAAAGAATCACGTACTGAATTTTTTACTAATCAACAATACTGTTGCAGACTGATATTTTTATAATTGGATCATAAGGTGGTCGATCTAATTAAATTTTCTTTATTTGTTTGAATTGGATTGGAAAATCTGTAGCCATAGCCACAAACACGAGCTACCACTCTCAGTACCCCCACACGGGGTGGCATCCACCAGGTACCACTTAGATTCGGAAAATGACAAAACTAGCCTCTTCTACATCGAAAGGGTCTTGAATTGATTTCCGTTACAAGGGCAAAAAAGGAAAAATTCATGATTGGCTGATCGTGGAGAGGAGATAGTTGGTGATGGCACGGAGGAGAATGGGGAAGGGAAGGAGGATGATGTTACAACGGGTAGTCTTGTGGCCTCGTTTGATACTTGTTGTAGATTAAAAGAAATTGACAGTGAAAAGAGGATTGGAGTTGAGAATAAGATTGAGATTCTTTTGGTTTTAAACAATCCGGATTATGGAGAGAGAAAGTGGAGAGAGAGGGTTTCGGATCTGGGCCATCCAATACACTTTTGGACGACTCGGATGCAATCGGGTACCACGTAGGCTCGGCCACATGGTACCAATTCGGTACCCAAAAATTTGTGGTGTGAGGAAATTATTATAACTTGGTAATGTGTTAGTAATTGAGAGGAGACCGGAAAACCAAGGTGGTCGCAAGTGCTAGATCCAAATTAAGTCAAGCCTCCATTAACGTAGTGCACCAGCCACATTAAAAAAACGTAGTGCACCAACTAATGTGATATACAACGTACGCAATGACTTGGAGTGGTGAATGATATGAAGGTCCACCCTTATCCGAGACCGAGACGAGCCCAGATCCTCTGTGCCGAAAAACCTCTGTGCCAAGGGGTTTTCCGGCCGTTAGATTGTGATTTTTATTTTTATGTTTTAATTTTTTTGGGCGGTTCTCCGGCCGTTGGATTGTAATTTTTGTTTTTATGTTTTAATTTTTCTTGGTAATCCAACGGCCGGAAAACCCCTTAACACAGAAGCACAGAGGGTTTTTCGGCACAGAGGATCTGGGCTCCTTATGTCATATGCGCATGGTTGGAAACAATCCTATTCCTCTAATGGTTTTGATGCCCATAGGGAGATGATACGTGATGCTTAATCAGTTTATGTAATGTAGAGAATCGAATTACTAATGAATCGTGCGCATGAAAAAAAAGATTGAAACACCGAAAAACACTTGTTTACGAGCATTGTTTTTGTTCTGTATATTCTGACATTTTCGGGCAGATTCAGAAAAAATGTAAAATACGAAAGTTGTAGATCTCAAAATTTTAGACAACTTTCATAGAAAACTAATCTCGATCCGAGGTCGGGAGAAAAAGCTATGATTTCTCAAAGGGAACTGCATTATGCAGATTCGAGACACATTACTGTTCCAAACTTGATCATACTCGAATGGGACTGCACTGTGCAGATTCGAGACATGTTATTGTCAAATTTCGTGATTTTGGAATTAGTTTGTTATTTTTAGTAAAATGGTGCTATTCAGCCGTCTTATGCCCGTAAAAATTGATTCTTCTTATTTATATTCCATTTAGCTAAAAGATAGTGATTTCCACGCCCCATTTTTTGATAAGTGAAGCCCTTTTTTCACCGATTTTCTTTGTCTTGTAATGAAAATTTTACCCATTAAATTTCACTATAAGACAAAAAAAAAAAGAAAAGAAAGGGGTGCACTTATCAAAAAGGAGAACGAAAATCATTTTCCTTAGCTAAACTGTTGGACTTTTATGATTGTTGGGCCCATGTTGATGCATGAGCCCTAAAGTTTGCCTTGTTGAATATTATGATTATCCGTGTGAAGGATTAAAAAGAAACTTAATTTAGTTGTGAAATTTGTGGGTTTGGAGAGTTCCCATCTAGTATGGGTCTTGAGTCAATCGCAAATTGCAATGCCCCGTGGTGGACGGGAGCTTGTGGAATGAGATTATAGTGGATGAGAATTGATGTTGGATAGTGATTGGTTGATTGGGAAATACAAAGTTGTGAAGTAGTATAATTGGATAAGCGATGGTGTTGTTGAACTTGAACCCATGACATTCAATGGGTTGTGAACCCTTGAGAAAAGTAAGAATGAATCTCTTGAATCCACCTCATTGATAAGTGATGATTATTTATGTTATCTTGTACTTTTAAAGTTATGCTTTAATTTAACTATTTGTTGCCCTAGTAAGTCTTTGTAAAAAGATAGTTTTAGGTGTCCTACTAGTGATTTTTATTAACGGTGCTATTTTATGGCCCTTGTACTTTATACCAGATACCGCAGATAATGAGGGAGATAAAGAGTCACATGCGGAATACAAAGCAACGGAGGAGCAACGTGGAGATGAGCCTATTTTGTTGGGCCCATGTTGATGCATGAGCCCTAAAGTTTGCCTTGTTGAATATTATGATTACCCATGTGAAGGATTAAAAAGGAATTTAATTTAGTTGTGAAATTTGTGGGTTTGGAGAGTTCCCATCTAGTATGGGTCTTAAGTCAATCGCAAATTGCAATGCCCCGTGGTGGACGGGAGCTTGTGGAATGAGATTATTGTGGATGAGAATTAATGTTGGATAGTGATTGGTTGATTGGGAAATACAAAGTTGTGAAGTAGTATAATTGGATAAGCGATGGTGTTGTTGAACTTGAACCCATGATATTCAATGGGTTGTGAACCCTTGAGAAAAGTAAGAATGAATCTCTTGAATCCACCTCATTGATAAGTGATGATTATTTATGTTATCTTGTACTTTTAAAGTTATGCTTTAATTTAACTATCTGTTTCCTGAGTAAGTCTTTGTAAAAAGATAGTTTTAGGTGTCCTAGTGATTTTTATTAACGATGCTATTTTATGGCCCTTGTATTTTATACCAGGTACCGCAGATAATGAGGGAGATAAAGAGTCACATGCGGAGTACAAAGCAACGGAGGAGCAACGAGGAGATGAGCCTATTTTGTGGCTCTTGTATTTTATGCCAAGTACCGTAGATAATGAGGGAGACAGAGAGTCACATGCGGAGTACAAAGCAACGGAACAACAACGTGGAGATGAGCCGTCCGAGCCGTGGCTCTACCAGTAATTCCGATTAAATTAGATGGCTTTACTTCGTTTTAAAGTTGAACATTTATTAAACTTGAGTGTTTTCAGACTATTTCATATTTTGATAATTACAGCTTTAATAACTGGAATAATTAGTCATAAATACACAATATTTTGTTTATTTGAGGGAAGGACAAAGAACTTTTGCAATTCAACATAAAGACATAATTTGTAATTATAATTTAATAAAGGGTGGCTCTAATGCCAATATAGCTTTTTCTAGTGCCACGAATCCATTAGTTGGGAGACGTTTATACACTTGTGCTTCTTTCCCTTCTCCGTCCCTAGCTATAATTTTCTCTCTCTTCCTTCACTACTTTACCCACTTCATTTTCTCTCCATCAACTCTCCTTTCTAGTCTCCTCAATTGATCTGTGTTGGTGACTCAAACTACTTATTTCTTCTTTGAACCTAGAACAAGAATGCGATTCTTCGTTGAATATGGATTTCCCTTGCATGAAAATGGGGACCTTGCAACATATAAGAACGAGTGTGAGAAGATAAAATTTGACATAAAAGCCGTAAATATTTTCGTTGCCCCATATGTGCATCTGTGTGTTTTGTGTAGGAATAAATTGTGCCTGAAGAGAAATGGGATGTCCGGTTATTGGATGGGTAATCGTTGATTGTGCCTCATGTGAAATTAGTGACATTTCACTATTTTTTTTTTTAAATTTTACTTTCGAAATTAGAATTTTTAAAAATTATTGACATTTCACTAATTTTTTTGTCACCAGAAGTGATCGGCCAGAGGTGAGGTGATGGTTGGCCAGAGGTGAGGTGGTGATTTTTTTGAATTTTATGTTCAAAATTAGAAATTTTAAAAATTAGTGACATTTCACTAATTAATTTTTTTGCTCGCCGGAAGTGGTTGGTCAGAGGTGGGGTGGTGGTCGGCTGGAAGTGAGGTGGTGATTTTTTTAAAATTTGACGTTCAAAATTGAAGTTTTAAAAATTAGTTACATTTCACTGATTTTTTTGGTCGCCAGAAATGGTCGGCTAGAGGTGGGGTGGTGGTCGGCCGGAGGTGGGGTGATGATTTTTTTGAATCTTACGTTCAAAATTAGAACTTTTAAAAATTAGTGACATTTCACTATTTTTTTGGTCGCCAGAAGTGGTCAGCCAGAGGTGAGGTGGTGGTCGGCCGGAAGTGGGGTGGTGATTTTTTTTGAATTTTACGTTCGAAATTGAAGTTTTAAAAATTGGTTACATTTCACTAAAAAAAATTTTGTCTTTATGTTCGATTGCAAAAGTTCCTTGTCATTCCCTTTAAAAATATCAAATGTTTTTTGTTTTTATGTTTGATTGCAAAAGTTCCTTGTCATTTCCTTTAAAAATGTCAAATGCTTTGGATTTTTGGCTAAGTGGCCCATAATCTTATTATTTTTAGGACGTTTGCAATTTTTAGGACGTTATAATTCTCCTTTTGTAATAAGAATTACTATACAACAAATAAAGTCTTATTAAGATGGTATATTCATATATAGTAAAAAAATGATAATAATAAATTGAACTTTGTCGATGTTAATCTAAAATGAAAAGGGATTCCTTTGAACCAATCATACCAAACCTCTTTGATGCACAATGATTTGGTTTGGTTGAAAAGAATATTTTGGTAGGTTGTGGTAATATTATTTTTGTAAGTGTGTCAAAATTTGAAGTTAAATGGTCAAGGATTCAATGGATGGAACCTTTGCATTTTATTCTTGTTTAGTAAATAAATGATTAGTAGCTTTTAAAAAATTAAAATTAAGAAATCATGGATGATGACATTTCGATGCTCTCACTACTCCACTTCCCTGGCGTTATTAAATACTAGTATGACTGCAAATTAGCAAGTTTTGGTGATAATGTTGTGATATATGTTCGAAGTGGTTAGTGAATGTAATTGCTTACACATTTTGTATTAAAAGATAGTAAATCAAGAAAATAAAGAGGGAGAGTATAGTCAAGCTTCTACTTGAAAATACATAATCATTTCATAAATTGTGAAATATTCCAAAATCTAAATGGATTGTCTTGAATAGAAGAAAGTTTATGAATATGATTTTATTCAAAAATTTTAAAGCAACCAATAAATTTGTGTTGCTTGGCGCTCACATGACCTACAAAAAGTAACTACAATATAGATAAAACGATTTTTTTTAATAAGAAATCGTTTATATAATTGGTGATAAATTCATTTTTTCCTAGTCGTGTTATGTTGGAGAAATGAAAGAAATAGCTATTCTGAAATTTGACTTTTGATTGATTTTGTAAAAAATAAGATAAGATATTCCACTTACTAATAAACGAGTTTGGTTTTTGTAGCCAAAGCAAGTCTTAGTTACGTTAGAGAAATTAAAAAAAAATTACACTTATTTGGCTTTTTATTGGTTGTCTAAAAAATAAGATCTTGAAAAGTTTGTTGAAAGTTGTTCCACAAAGCTAAAGCTGTCAAAACTGCTTAATTACATTTTACAAGACATTATTATTTCACAATACACCAATTCAAAAGGCCAACTTAAGTCAATTTCTAACTTAAGTCAGTTTCTGGAACAACTTATGTTAGAGAAATGAAAGAAATACTCCCGAACTTCCCAAATTTCGTCTTGGACACATCAAAAAATATGCTTATATTTTATATGTATAATGTTGTAAATATACAATATGGATCTTATGTGATACATTTGTAGTAAATCTATTAAACAATATTTTTTAAATCATTAAAAATATTATAAATCAAAACATAGTAAGTATTTTGAAAATGACATGCATGCTGAAAACAAACAAAAAATTTGAAACGGAGCCTCGAAGCGAGTAGAATCCGGGGTGGGTGTTGTGTGGTAAAACGACGTAGTTTTTGGCACACCTCTGAAGCTTCCAAAGACCGTATTTGAAAGAAGGAAAAAGTCACTACAAAGTCCCTAAACCCTAAACCCAAAGCGTCTAAACCCAAAGTGCCTAAATCCAAGTGCCTAAAACCACTATATCATACTCCAAAGAGCCTAAATCCTCTAAAATTGAACTTCAAAATTAACTCTCCAAACAGGGCCTATTGAAGTGTACCAAGAAAATGAACAAAACTACGACGTTTTGCCGCACAACATGTACGGCACAACACCCCCACATTCGTAGAGTACTTAGGTATCACAATTTCGAATTTTGATTGGTTGTGTAATTTTTTTTTTTTTTTTTATCTTCCTCAATTAATTTCACTCCCCAAATACAAGCCCTGAGATTGGACGGCAGGACTGGTCAATACACTTTTGCTTCATTTTATTGGAATTTTTTCTCGATCTGCCTGACATATTTTAATCCCTTATTACCCTCTTAAGAATCTCGTCTAATACGTTTATTAAAGTTTATAATATGATTAAAGGACCAAACCCTGTATTTAATTTGAAGGATTATAATTCCAAAGCAGTCCCATGTGACTGCTAAACCCGTCGACCCGAAGTTCACGGTAACCACGCGCTCCCTGTGAGAGTAAGCCTTGCCATTATCTTGGGAATTCACGCCCATTTCTTTTTGCAGGGAAGTAGCATTACAAGTTGGAATACCCGCCCGTACAGCCAGATTTATGTCTACCTATTCCAAAAAACTGGAATACCTCCTTAAGGGGGTGTTCCACTAACAAAAAACTATTTTTTTTAAATTGAGACAGGTCATTCTTTCACAATACATCACATAAAAAACCGTGAAAAGCTAGTTTTTTCAAAAAACCACCTTAGTGGACCACCCCCTAAAAATAAATTTTGTTCTCCAACAACTTAAACAAACCTTGAAAATTACTCCCTCCATCCGATTTTTGTTTTCTGTTTTTACTATTTACGATACCTTAAAAAATTATGGTTGCTGTTTGATAGATTTGATCGTTTCTATTAAACAAAATTTCTAGAATTATATATAACATTATAGATTGACAACTATAAACAATTTAGAAAGGGTAAATTACACTGACCTCCCTTGAGGTTACTGACATTTTCATTGACTTCCCCTCTGGTTTTGGAAATTACGTTAACCTCCCTTACTTTACAAACTAATATGCACACACCTCCCTTGTCGTTAAAATTGACTTAACGGTGTTAACTTTGAGTGCTAAAAGACTATTATGCCCTTCCGCGCAAACAATTTATATTACATTATCATTACCTATTTTATGTTAACACATATTGACAAAAAAGAGTAAGATATTAAATTGGACAAACCTTAAAAAAAAAATACACTGTTAAAAAAGAGGGCTGAAAATTATTTAAATAAATTAGAAGGAAAAAATACACTATATTAAAAAAAAAGGATTAAAATTTTTACTGTTACTATCTTGTTTTCAAAACTTGGCACAAATTTTTTCCTTTTAAATATTTAAATACTCCAAAAATTTTCCCTTTTTTTAATATAGTGTATTTTTTCCTTTTAATTTATTTAAATAATTTCGAGCCCTCTTTTTTAACATATAGTGTGTATTCTTTTTTAAGGTTTGTCCAATTTAATATCTTACTCTTTTTCGTCAATCTGTGTTAACATAAAATAAGGATTAAAATTATTTAAATAATCTGAAAGGAAAACAAAATCCACTATATGTTTAAAAAGAGGGTTAAAATTTGGAGTATTTAAATATTTAAAAGGAAAAAATTTGTGCCAAGTTTTGAAAACAAGACAGTAACAGTAAAAATTTTAATCCTTTTTTTTTTAATATAGTGTATTTTTTCCTTCTAATTTATTTAAATAATTTTCAGCCCTCTTTTTTAACAGTGTATTTTTTTTTAAGGTTTGTCCAATTTAATATCTTACTCTTTTTCGTCAATATGTGTTAACATAAAATAGGTAATGATAATGTAACATAAATTGTTTGCGAGGAAGGGTATAATAGTCTTTTAGCACTCAAAGTTAACACAGTTAAGTCAATTTTAACGGCAAGGGAGGTATGTGCATATTAGTTAGTAAAGTAAGGGAGGTTAACGTAATTTTCAAAACCAAAGGGGAGGTCAGTGAAAATGTCAGTAACCTCAGGGGAGGTCAGTGTAATTTACCCATTTAGAAATGGTACGCTTGCACGTAAATAGATAATAAATTTGGGACAGAAGAAGTAGCAAAAATGACTAGTCCAAGGCCTAAATAGCATATCCAACAACCTCAATAGAACAATTGGCATTTTATCTCCCGTTGCAGTAACTCGTTAAGATTGGCGAGTTCTTATAGCCTTGGCATACTCTCTCTCTCTCTTTCTCTCTCTCTCTCTCTCTCTCTCTCTCTCTACAGCCTCATTGGCCGTTGTGTACCTCTTAATCTACCAACGTCGTCGTCCACCTCATCGATTGTTGTCTGCAATTATCATTGGATAACATATCTACCTTGTCGATGTCACCTTCATCGTTGGGGTTGGCATTATCATCTTTTCATCTATTCATTTTTAACTTTTTGCCTTTTTGGATTATGGTTAGAATGTGTTTTGAAATTGGACGAAGTGTTTGAGAGAAATGTGCAGAATGTATTTTGCAAAAGTTGTAGTGTTTGGGAGAACAATGATGAAAGTGAGTTATGGATTAATTGTTGCCCTTGTTTATTAATTATGGTATTAAGAATGTGTAAGAATATTATTTCTAAAGAGTTAATTAGGCATCCTATACAAAAAAGATTATTATGATTCCATCCTATGAGATCTGAATACTTATGGTTCCATCCTGAAATTCAAATAAATCCCAAAACACCCTTTCTCTCTCTCTCTCCTAATTTTCATAATATTTCTCTCCGGATTTTCCTAATAATTCTCTCTCCTAATTTCCTAACATTTCTCCCTCATAATCTTTCCTAATCTCTCTATCTCTCTCTCTCTCTCTCTCTCTCTCTCCCCCTATATTGAAAAATCTCTCTCCTAATCTTATAATTCTCTCTCCTAATCTTCTCACACCTAAAATCTCAAAAAATAAAGAATGAAAAATAAAGAAACAAAGAAAACATGATAAATTAATTGATTTTCATACACTATGCAAAAAAATGATAAACTAATACGACAATAATGTTCATGATTTACTGATTAACCATGTTCATGGTGAGTTTAAACTGGGAACATGATGATTTATTGATTAACCATGTTTACTGCTCTAACGTTCATGCATAGAACATGGATTATTTAATAACCATTTTCCCATTTAAGTATAAGATATCATGGCAAAATGGTGAGTTTACATAGGGAACATGGTTTATTAATTAACCATGATCAATTAATGAACCATCTTAGACTATGTAAAAAACTTGGTAAATTAAAAACGATAAATACAGAAAACATGATAATTAATAAACCATGTTTGTTGTATGTTAGTGATATGGTAAACAAATTAACCACCAATGAGAACATGTTAAAACACGAACATGACAAGTGGAAAAAGTCGACATAACAGAAGATGGTAATTTAATTTACAATTGAAAAAATTGCCTCATATTCAAATCATGCAATGATATACATTGCAAAACATTTCAAATCATGAAATGATTCCACAATCCAAACATGATTCTACGGCTGATCAAAGGGGGAAAAAAAAAACCAATCTACCGTTAAAATGGGTAACGATCTTGATCCAAAGAGAGAGTCGGTGGTGGCTTTCATGGCAGCCGCCATGGCGATAGATCTGAGCATGAACAGTTGGAGTAGGCTATCTCGTTGGATGTGGATGATGGGGTTGATGCCGACGGTCGGCGCTCGTCGTAGGCCACCAAATTGCCGGAGAGAGGAGAGAAAGAGTAGATTTTAAAGAAAGGAGAGAGAGGTTGTTTGAGGAGAGAGAAGACCTAAATAACCAATCCCTTTAATCATAGGAATTGAAAACATGTATATTGGTAAGGATATACAAGGCAAAATGGCTACTAATTATCCATTAAGGAAATTTGCATATAGGTGACGATGCACGTTACCTATATAATTTGGCTACTAATTATCCATTAAGTAAATGTGCATATAGGTATTGATATCAATCCCTCATAATTTGGTAACTACAATTGTTTGTTTGAGTTAATTATGGAATGTCAATTAGTATTAGAATATATATTATTAGTATATAATGTATACTACTAAAATACAAAATAGGGGCACAATGGTCCAATTTTCATTTACAGGATGGAATCATAAAGATTCAAAACCCATAGATTGGCATCCTAAGGATAATTTTGTAACATGATGTATAATTAAAATTTCCTTTTTTTAAAGTTGTAGTAGTAAATCTTTTTGTAAACACGACCCGTCAAATTTTGAAATTTTTTTAATCTTTTTTTTAAAGTCGTAGTGGTAATTGAAAGCCTCATATACTTAATAAGACGTGTAAAATTGAAGTAATTGCCAAAAAAAATATAAAAAAAAAAAGCCCGCAGAGAGAAGGTCTCAAAACACATGGCACATCCCGTAATTTCCGAAACATACATGGTACATTATATATCAAACCAGAAGAAGATATCTATCTTCCATCCAAACCCTCTCGAAATTTCTTCCACACCTCAGGTCAGAATCTCTCTCTTTTCCACCCCAATTTCCAAATTTCAGCACACATCTCTCTTTTCACTTTCCTTTTTTCTAGTACCATTTCGTTCTTATGAAGCAAAAAAGCAGACCAAAAATCAAGCCCTACCACAGAAAATTGAAGACAAAGATAAGAAATTGAGGAGTGTGATTTGTGGCTTCCTCGTCTCTCTCCTCTGGTTTGTGTTGTGTGGTGGAAGAAAAGGGATCCAGCGGTAACGTAAACAAAGGGGTAGGAGTGGGAGAGAAATTGAGAGGAAAATGTAAAATGAGAAGTAGAATCGAAAAAGGAGGTCTGGAGCAATTTTTGGTTGTTGGCCTAGAACTTCAAAAGGGGAGAATACGTTTTCAAAGAATGGGTTTTCTCAAAAGTTGTTCAAACAGGAAGAAAGATATAATAAGAATGTGAAAAGGCAATAAGCAGTCGCCCAAACACCCCCTCTTACCTTTCCAAAGAAGAAAAATCTCAAAACATTCTAAACAAAATAGTGAATAAGCAATACGGGAGGCAAGAATTAGTATTTTTTTTTTTTTTGGAAAAACTAACACACAAAGCCTAGCTGATGATTAAAAGATATATATATATATAGTTCCGGATCCCTAAGTCCGGGACTTATAGTTCCGGATCAAATTTTCATGATCCGAACCGTCCAATGTGTTTAAAACGTGTTTTCAAGGGTCCCCGCGAGAATCATCCAAAAAAAATACCGGGAAGGGCTTGATCTAAACAGTTTTCATAAAATTGTAAATGTGCAGTTTTTGTGAAAACTGCTCGGATCAAGCCTTTCCCGGTATTTTTTTTTTACAATTTCTCGCGGGGATCCGTGCAAACACTTTTTAAACACATTGGACAGTTTGGATCATGCAAAAACATGTTTTAAAACCATCAAAACATTAAAAAAAAACCTCCAATCTGGGATCCCGGATTGGATAATTGGCGATATATATTATATATATATAAGGGCGGTTCCGTTAACACAACGAATAACACAACATTTGACACAAATTTTTTTTTTTTTTTTGTGAATCCCACGCGAATGATCGGAGTCGTTTAATTTGTTTAAAATCGGTAAGAGCTTGATCAGTTCATTTAGTTGATTCCTATCAAATTTTACAGGATAAATTTGAACGAACCGATCAAGCCTTTACCGATATCCAAATAAGTTGATTTTTTTACAGGTAATCTTAAAAACATATTTTAAACAACTTGAACAGGTCCGATTGTAAGCGTGGGGCTCCGATTATTGTTATGTCAAATGTTGTGTTATTCGTTGTGTCCATGGAACCGCCCCGTGTATATATACGGAAATCTTCTAGTCAGGGATCCCTGACTTTTCTTAAAATCAAAACCTCACCTTTCTCGATTGAATTTTGATGATCCGAACCGTCCAATGTGTTTTTAAGGGTCCACGCGAGGAATCGTAAAAAAAAAAAAGACCGGAAAGGGCTTGATCCGAGCAACTTTTGATTAAAAAAAAAAAAACTATATATGTACATGTGGACGTCGGCTCCACGGGTTTGGAAAACTTGTGTTTTGAAAATAGAGTCGCCACCCGGGTTCCTTAGAAAATGGTTTAGGACCCGAGAAACCAAGCTGAAAATGATTTAGAAAATGATTTACAAAACAATTTGAAAACTAGAGATTCGTTTTGAATTCGGGAGCCAAGTTACCAACGAGGAAGGGTTTTAATGCACCCCACTCGCCCGATTAAAAATCGGTCTTTACTAAATATTTGTTGGATTTTTAGAAAATATTTTAATGCTAGACTTTATTCAAATAAACAGTTTAATTAAGCAAAACAGATGATAATAATGAAAAATAAATAAATAACATGACAATCAACATAACAGCAAGTAATCAAACAGAAAACCAAGTTTCCAAACTGTTTTATAAGGAAAATGATTTAAAAATTTCAGATTTGAAAAAGAGTGTCGAGCGATACTCTATGTGTGCCGTGCAACACAAATAGAGTGTTGTGCGGCACTGTTCAAGCAGTAAACAATTTGAAATTTGATTTTCGAGGGAAAACCGAACAAGCACGCTTATGACATGGAGGAATTAATTAAAACTCAGTTGTCTTGGAATGAAAAGCTTATGTTTTTGTAAAAATGTCTCTCCTAAGTTGATTACTCCTTTCGGCCCAATGATTTTGCCAAAGGAATCATCGCGGAGATTTTGATTGATGAGAAAACTTTGAGTATTCAAACTCGGCTGAAACCAAGCTCAAAGGAGGTATTGAGAGACCCCACTTGAACCTGGATCCACCCCTCAGAACATCAAGATGATAAATTTCGGTTAATGGGACCGAGTTGTTACCTTCGGACAAAACTAATTTGGAATAGATTCCAAGCCTAACCCTCTAATTCCAGCTCCAACTTCCTTCTGGGCCTCCGAACTTGCTCTGATCACAGCAACAAAATTGCTTGGTTTTGGGTTTAACAGAATAGGAAATGGTTTGGACCAAAAACCAGGGTATCAGGTGGTTTTGGGTTTTGAAATGGGTTTTCTGTTTTGGGTGAGTTTTGGAATGATTTTGGAGAGTGGAAATGACGGAAACAAGTGGGGTGTAATGGGGATGGATTTTCAGCCGAGTTTATGAGAGAATTTCATGGTGTTCTTCATTTTCCTTTATCCATGAATCCAATTGGCATTATATAGGCAAGAAAATATGAGTAATCACCAAGTAAACTTGTTGCCTACTCGAGAATTGTGGGCTACACGAAATCATCAGGAGAAGGGAGAGCAAATATCAACAATTTGAGCTGCTGGGTATTCTGCCTACTCGAGAATTGTGGGCTACACGAAATCATCATGAGAAGGGAGAGCAAATATCAACAATTTGAGCTGCTAGGTATTCTGCAAAAGTAAATTTGATGCCTGACAGTGCCGCACGACACTGCAACTCTACCGCGCAATATAGAAACCGTGTTGCGCGGCACATTTCCACCACCAAAGTTCAAATAGAGCACCGTGCGTGACTGAGCAAGTATTGTACGTGAAAAATGACTGTCGTGCGGCACTGTTGACCAAGTTGACTTGAAGAATTCCATTCCAAAAGGTTCTCCGAGTGTTTCTTTTCATCATTGGGGAATAAAACGCCTACAAGAGTTCAATTTTGGGGTGTCTACAGTACAATTTTACTAAAACTGTTCGGATCAAGTCCTTCCCGGCCATTTTTTTTAATGATTCCTCGCGGAGATCGTTAAAAACACATTCTAAACACATTGGATGGTTCGGATAATCCAAATTCAATCGGAAAGGTGAGGTCTTGATTTTACGCAAAGTCAGGGATTTCTGACTAGAATCCCTCCCTATATATATATAGTCCACTTCCGGTCAGGGATCCCAGATTTTAAAAAAATCCGGACCTCATTGATCCCGATCAAATTTTGATGATCCGAACCGTCCAATGTGTTTAAAAGTTGTTTTTTAGGGCCCCCGCGAGAAATCATAAAAAAAAAAATACCGGGAAGGGCTTGATCGGAGCAGTTTTGGTAAAACTGTACTGTAGACACCCCAAAATTGAACTCTCGTAGGTGTTTTATTCTCGCGGGGGCCCTAAAAAACACTTTTTAAACACATTGGACGATTCGGATCATCGAAATTCGATCGGGATCAATCAGGTCCGGATTTTTTTAAAATCCGGGAGTTTGGATTGAAAGTGTGGTGTATATATATTTATATATATATAGGCCTATCAGATAAACCTTCTTTATCGGTTAAAAATGGCAGGATTAATCCTCCAAAAACTAGTCCAGTGCTACATAAATTGACAGAGAGTTGTATAAAAAGATAAACACCCTTTAATCACATCCACATGTGACCCTTACATTGCGCCACTAATAAACAATAATATATAACTAAATTCAACGCTAGCTTGGATTGCGTTTTGGACAAGGAAGTTCCTTTCCAACCATCACTAAAGTTAATGCAATTGGGAGTGACGTATCTTGCATTGCCAATGAATTTAATTGACCAGGATGGTGATTATTTAATGCAAAAAAACACCCAATTAAAAGAAAAATGGAGAATGGTCATTTTTGTGCTGGCTTCAGTTGAAATGAACAAGGGTGGAGATTTGACAAAAATAAAAGAATAATGTTTTTCGCACTCCATTTTTATTTTTATGCAGTCCCTTTTTTTGTCTTTATTCCTTCCTATGTAATGTAATTAAGGCTAGTTTAAAAATTTCATACGAGTAAGGAAAAAAAAGGGACAGTGCCATGAGGATAAAAGGTGAGTTTAAAAATCATTTCTCAAAATAACTCTATAAGTTAGATTACCATCACCTGAATAATAAACAAATAAATTCTCCAGTAGCGTAGCAACCTTATTTTGTTAGCTTTCCCTCTGGAACCCTATATGTGGCATATGATCGTCGGTTTGCGAAGATGCTTGTTTTTCCGTTGTCATGTAGTTTTTTTAGGTCCTCTTTAATCTTTGCAATGCGTTTCCAAAGATGTTTTAAAAACCCTATTTTGTTTATTTATTTTATCTATTTGAGATAAGCAAATATGTGATGTTACACTCTAAATACCGCAAGAGTTTAAATTTTTTTATTTTCGCATCTGGAGCAGTAGCTTTTCCACCACCGCCATTTTGGCATAGTGCATTTGTTATGGCAATCTGAACCGTCATAAAATGATATACTATAGATAGCTCAATTTTAAAATTAATATATAGAACCGTCCATTTTATAAACAAAAATTCAATGATTGATACACTTTCTTTTTTGCATGAGAATACCACTCTACGAACCCAACAAGATGAACAGTTCAAATTAGAACTATAAACGCACGTTGAGGTCCAGAGGAGGTGGCAAAAATCGCATGTTTTCCACATGTGGTGGGCAGAATTTAAAACCACTAACACAAACATTTGTTAATTGTTAGTAGCACAACAATTTAGTTTCATTAGGACATTTTTGTCATTTGGGTTACACACTTCATTGTGGTCCTCTAACTTTCCCTTGCCAAATTATAAGTTTTTGAAGTTGAACACGTCAAGTTTGTATCTCAATAGCAATTAGCCCTTAACAAAATGCTCGGACGTCATACAATTGTAGAAGTCCAAACATTAATAATGTTAAACGCGTTCTTCTCACAAAAGAAAGCGACGCTAGTGGTACATAAAATTGGACACTATCAACTTGCTTACTTCATATAGACGCCTTTTAAAATTATCGTCCAAGGTCAAACATAACAAATTTTTCTCGTTCCCATAAAAAACAGACAAAAGAAAAATGTTAAATGTCATGGGCGACTCCACCATGTAACTAGCGAGGTTAAAAAATGCACAATATATAGTACATGTTTAAGGATAATGGTTGTCTGGCATTTGATATCATGTGGAAACACTAAAAAATTAAAGGGAATTAGACAATATATATTTTGCATACAACTTTTCACTGTAGACACGCTATGTATTTTTGTCAGCGTTGAATGGAAATTCAGGAATCGTCCCTTTTAAATAAATGTGATATTAGTGCATTTTCTCGTGAGTAGGGATAGAAATTTACCCTGCCTTGCCCTAAATGGGGCATGTTCCCCGATAAACTTCTGGATCGACTTTGGTTTTGGCTGAGAAAATAGTAAAGTTCATCCCAAAAAATTGTTTACGAAAAACAAAATATTCCCCTTAAATAGGAAGAAAACATCGAACGCTGCTAGCCGTACCGAAAGAAATGTACAGAAAATGTACACAGCGCGCTTGGGGATCCCATACGAGTGATCCGAACCGTTCATTGTTCTTAAAACATTTTTCCGAGGGGGCCCACAAAAAATCAGCTCAATCAGACGGTTAGAAGTGCTTGAACCAAGTTCCACCGTTTCAATTCGGATCACTCGTGTGGGACTCAAAAGTGGGTCCCCAAGCGCGCTGTGTACATTTTCTATACATCTCTTTCCGTACCCCAGGTTTATCCGAAAAGATCTCCAATGGTGACAAGGGCGGACAAAAGTAGGGTCCTCGGGGCCATGCCCCGCTCAATTTTTTTAGGATCGCGTTAATATTCTTGGGTGTTTCAATAATACCTAGCTAATAAATTTATAATGGTATCCTTAATGACTCTAAATTCTCTTTATATGGATATTTGTCGGAACTAATATTTAGAGTGCTAAATTTTCAGAACATCTTTTTGTGCAAACACACCCATTTTCTGTTGTTTATAACATCAAGTTATATATATATATATATATATATATATATATATATATATATATATATATATATATATATATATATATATATATATCATCATAAATATTTATTTTATCGGGAAAAAAATGTGCATTTTCAAGGAATTGTAAACGTAAGGGTTATACTAATGACTTAATGTACCTCACTAATGTAAATTTCTGGGTCCCGCACTAAATTGCATGATGTTGTGTTCTCATATATATGATGTTTGAGCCTTTGAGGTGATTTTATTTGGAAATGTTTTGTAGCCATGCAAAGAAAGAAATTTTCAGGGCATGTAAGATAATGTAATACGTTTGTGAAATGTTGGTACAAGAACAACGTAAGAAAATTAGAAGCTATCACCCCGTTTGGATGGGGGATATGCCCCCCTCACAATTTTTTCACCCCCTCTTAAGAGGGGGGCTCCTCCCTTATCCCGTTGTTGGGAACACATCTTCATCTCTCTGATATCTCTTCATCCCCTCTTCGGATCTACGCTGTGAGCTCTTCTCCTTGATAAAATTTTGGTTGCCTCCACCCTGCCCAAAAGTTATCCCCTTGTAGAAGGAGAGGGTCATTGATGAAAACAACCCTTGTTATCCCCTTTTACGACTCCATCGTACATCATCTGTGCCAGGGTTGTGGTGTTTCGAACAGAGTAAGGGTTTGCTCGATTTCTGGGCGATTTGTTCTCATCACTCAGGTATGGTTTCAAACGTAGCATACGTATACTATGAATGTTCAATCGATGATTGAGATCTCCATTTCTTCAGTTTATCCGATCTGTTTTGGTCCAATTTTTCCAGATCTGTTGACATTTTGTAGTTGTATAGCATAGATGAAGGGTTTTTTTAGGTTATATATGTAATATATGCAGTTATATATACATATACATTATATATACACTACATACAATTATATATATACATTATATATTGTAAGGTATTTGGAAAAAAAAATATATACATTAATATATACAATATTATATATTTATACAGGTGATATAGAGGTGATAAAAATGTATACATTGTATATACAGTTATATATATATACAGGTGATAATTTGAAAAAAATTATACAATATATTAATTGAGATGAGATGATATATGTAAAAAATTATATGTGATATATAATAAATAGGGATAGGACTCTATCTGATTCAATATGTCTTTGCAATTTTTTTTACAAACAACACTATTTTGCATTGTATCATGTCAAGGCCACGCCAGACTTCAAGCAACCCACGCCGGAGTTGGACCTGTAACGAAGAGCAAACCTTACTACAATGCCTTACAGGCCTTGTTGAAATGGAAGTTTGGAAATCAGATTTTGGGTTTCGTCCCGGGTACCTGTGCGTGTTGAAAAATCAAATGGCCGAGTCTTACCCGAATGTGGTACAACGAAAATTCACATTGAAGGTAAGATTAAGACATGGAAGTCTACTTATTACACCATATTTCATGAAATCCTTATGCATAAAGGGTTTTCTTGGGATGCAAATGAAAAAAAGGTTGTTGCGGCAGACGAAGTGTGAACTAATTATGTCCAAGTAAGTAATAACATTTTTCATATTTACTTTTACTGTAAAGACAAAGAATTTTTCTTGTTCGACGGATGGAGCTTTTGCTTTCAACATCAATAGATCGAAATTGGTGGAAGTTTATTAAATAAACTCGTAGATAGTACACTTTACTATCTTGTAATAAATCTCAAATAAATTAATATATTTATTTGAGACTTGAATAAATCATTTTTTTAAGCCCTTTTAATTTTATCTCAAATAAATTTGTATAACTATTTGAGAATTCAATAAAATTTCTTTTTCTGCATTAGAGACCATTTAATCAATATGTTAATTTGTTCATTTGTTATTTTGTGTTGAGGTAATAATAGAAAAAATAAGATTGGCCAACAACTAAAGGGAAAAAATAAAGGGTGTCTGGTTAGATAGCTTAGTTTAGTTTTGATGATGTCATCAGGTGTAATGAGTGGAGAGAGATAGAGAGAGAAATGAGGGAAATGATGATGTCATCAAAACTAAAACTAAAACTAAACTGGAAAACGAACAGAGCCAAAACCTTTTTTTAAAGAAAAAATTACTCAGGTGAAATAAATTAAATTAACTTCAAATTCTCCAAAGAGAATAAGATAAATTAAGTCATGTAATTATATAATTAAATTAATGCATAATAATGTTTGGTACACCACAATGGCAAAAGAGTCATTTGACAGGTTTTTCTATCATCTACCCCCTCTTATTTTTAAGTCATCCAAACCAAGTCAAAAGTTATTCCCCTATTTAATCCCTCATCCAAACCATCTACTTTTTAATCTCCCTTCCATAAACATCACATCAATGTGGGCCAACCCTCAAAAAATAATACCCCTCTTATCTTATCCCCTCTAAAACTTATCCCTCTGAAAATAATACCCCATCCAAACGGGCCATATAGGACAAAATTACAAGCATTTTCTTGACAAATGGTAATAATAACCACAACTTTAATTTTAAACTATAACGAGTAAAGAAAGTTTAATTTGAGGGCAGAATTAAGTGTCTTACAAGTAAAGATCGCTAGATTGACTCTGCTAATTCACCAAGAGTATAATCCTTTTGGGTCAAGTCGAAACTAGTAAAAATTCTCTAGACAGATAAAGTTAAATTCGGACCCTCCACCTCAACTCTCCAAAAAAGACCGATGAATGTTTCATTACCAATATCAAAGTCTTGCTATGGGACCTCTTAATGGACTTGGATCCTTTCAGCCTTGGCAAACAATTAAAATTTCAAATTTAATGTCTACGGTTACAAAACTTGTCAAAATTCAAAATCAACAGTCTACAAAAACTACTATGGTAGTACAAAGTTTAATAATAGCTGTTTTGTAATTAAAATTGAAGATTTTTCAAACTCAAAGAACTGTTTTCACATTTGTTGCCTAAGCAACAAAATTTTTTTTACTACAATTATTTTCGGATCACAAAAGAACAGATAGGAGGGGGAATAAATAACTTAAACCTTGCTTGGTGAGTAGGGCGATAAGGGAATTCAAAGGTCAATGATTGGGTTCTCCAGCCTAATTTGTTGCTCTTATGCTCTACATTAGTTGAAAGATAAGTTGGTCAAATACTGTAGAAGGTACTATATGTTTCAAAACAAAAATATTGTAAAAAAGGTACTCCATCCGTCCCATATTGTTGGGCCTCTTTTTCTTTTTGGACGTGTTAAAGGATTGTTTATAATTTTTAATTTATTAAGTTTTTTATATTCAATATGGATTTTGTTTGATAGATCTCAATTAGTTTTATTAAATAAAGTTGTTGAAATGACAAAAAAAAAACATAGATTTTAAGATATAAACAATTCTTTGAGACGTTCAAAAAAGTAAAGAGACCCAACAATATGAGACAAAGAGAGTAATAATTATTTTGTTGTTTGTCTCCTACCCAGGAACTCTTTCCTTTGTTATCTCAGAACTTTTTATTATATATATGCTTTTTATTATGCTTACCATTTAGATTGGTTTGATTATTGTGGATTAAGGGATGTTTACTAGTTTCTTATTATCATTCACATGCTATCTTGAGTGTAATTCTCTGCATATGGGAAAAATAAAAGAATATTACAAGTTTCGTGTCCATCAAGTGATTCTAGACACTTTTATGTTCGAATCAGTGCACATTGACAGTCTCAAAATAAAATGAGAGACTCTTCTAGACGAATTTCTCGCGAGCTGACCTTTTCATTTTTAATTCACAAATTTCTCAAAACAAAATGAATGAAGTGTTTAATTCAAGTAGTTAATTGCCATCGTGGTGTTTTGCATTTTCATTTCCTTGCCAATTATAGAATGAATTTTGGGTGGATTAAATATGAAGGGAGATAAGATAGTATGAAATATTATTTATATAAGGTGAACCCACATTGATGTGACTTTTATGGAGAGTCGATAAAAAAGTAATTAGTGAGGATGAGATATTAAAAAAATGAGGATAAAATAGAGTACTTGGTTTTGGATGAGGGTTAAAATGGAGGGATAAGGTTGTTTTGTAGTTGAAATGAGAGAGGAGGGGGTGATAAAACACCCCTTATCCGGGCGGATTATTTTTGGACAGGGAGGAGGTTGTCCAAATTTTATCCCCCGCGCCCCCCTTGGCCGGATTAAATCAGAAGGGGAAAAGTTTATTCGGGTGCATTTTGTGCACCCAAACCAAGCTAAATCCATCCAATCAAACTCTTATCCAGGCGACTAAGGGCCTGTTTGGATGGCTCATTAGGTTCGGGGGGATTAGATAGTAAGGAGGGATAGACTAGTCAGGGTGATTAAATAAGAAAGATGGATCCACATTGATGTGACAGTTAAGAAAGTCGGATTAAATAGTACATGGTTTGGATGAGAGATTAAAACAGGGGGATAAGGTGGTTGGATGATATAAAATCATGTCAAAAGACTTTTTTGTCCTCGGTAATGCATATGGAGTATTAGACTATGTATTTATATAATTAAATACATAGTCTAATACATTGATGTGACAGTTAAGAAAGTCGACATGGTTTGGATGAGAGATAAAAGAAAGGGGGATAAGGTGGTTGGATGATATAAAATCATGTCAAAAGACTTTTTGGCCCTTGGTAATGCATATGGAGTATTAGACTATGTATTTATATAATTAAATAAATACCAAAAATAATTATTTTGTTATATTTGTCAAAAATTATGTTATAATGAAGTAATTCATTTCAATATTCTTGTATAGTATAAATTAAGAATATTAAATATTAAAATTAACTCAACAAGACAATAAGTGAACAATGTAAAATTCTAAAGTATAAAATTTTTAAAATTTTTTTTGTATCGAATTAAAGATCTCTATGGTCGAAACTATTTTTTTTAATTAAAGTCAAAATTAAACCAATAAAAAAATTTGAATAAAGACAAAAAAAAAAAACCATTTTTTTCTTTTTTACCAAAGCACCCCTAACTTATCAGGGCTCTCCTTATCAGGGGTGAAAATTGGGGATCCGAGGGAGTGCAATTTTGTTCACCCTCCTTAAAAGAGGGTGAACAAAACCCTCTCTCCTATTGGTTGAATTGGTGTGGGTCCCACTACAAAATGATGTCATGCTTAAGCATGACATCATTTTGATGTAAGCATGACATCACTTTGTGATGGGACCCACATGTTTCAACCAATAAGAGAGAGGGTTTTGTTCACCCTTTTTTAAGGAGGGTGAACAAAATTGATTTCGATCCGAGGTGGGTGTTGTGCGGAAGGTGTTGTGCAATAAAACGATGTAGTTTTTGGCACACCTCTGAAGCTTTCAAAGACCTTGTTTGGAAGAAGGAAAAAGCTACTACAAAGTGTCAAAGCGCCTAAACCCAAAGCGCCTAAACCCAAGTGCCTAAAACCGTTATATCCTACCCTAAAAAGCCTAAATCTCCTAAAATTGAACCTCAAAATTAACTCTCCAAACATGGCTTATTGAAGTGTACCAAGAAAATGAACAAAATTACATCGTTTTACTGCACAGCACGACACACAACATGTACTGCAGAACACCTCCACCGGATTCGAAAATTGGGCGGCCAAACCATGGGTATTACCGTATAAGAGTGGGACCAAGACTATCATGTCCCGTCCAGCCATCCTCTCTCATAGTACTACATCCAAACAAGGCCTAAGTTATCCGAGTTTCCAACCAATCGGGCCCTTATTAGCTGGTCCCCACTGATGAGCTCTACCCCTACATAAGAAAGCGCGTGTGGGTCACACCATTGCCAGATGGGCAGCCAACTGTACCAGGTCTCATTCCTTATTAACACGCCTATTTGACCCGTAAAATTCACTATTCAAAAGTCTCCTCTCATTTGGCTTTCATTGACAGCTTCTTTGATTCTCTCCCTCTCCCCCCTCCAAAGAAGAACTAAATATTCAATGTTCCCGAACCACGGTCACATAGTGCTTCGAAATAGTAAAATAGTATCACGCATTATCACGGGATCCACGACTTATATGGTTTTGTAGAGTAGAAATAATCCAAAACACTATGTAACTGTGTTCCAACACACTAAAACTCGCCAATAAAAAGAAACAAGCCACCTCAGAAATACCCTCCCTCCCATAAAACCCAGGAAAACCCATCTCTATCTCTGTTCATACAAGCCCTCTCTCTCTCTCTCTCTCTAGGCCCTATCTATATCCCCTGTTTCACAAGTCTGATTTGGCCTGCATTCTCAGCTTATTAGATTCTTTCTCTCTCTAAAAACTCTCTCTCTCTCTCTCTCTCTCTCTCTCTCTCTCTACTTTCCATTCCAACAAGAAACAGAGTAACCCCAGATATAGAAAAACCCCTTGTTCCATTTCTCTACTGAAATAAATTTCTCTTCCCTCTTTCTTCCTTAAAAACTTGATCATCTGAAAAACCCCTCTTTTTCTTCTTCAAATCTCTCTCTGTGTCCTGATTCGGAAGCCATGGTGCATTACCAGAGATACAACCCCTTGAAAAAGGGTTTAGAGGTGGTTTCCGATGATGAGGAGTCACAAAATACCCTTGATTTTCACAAGATAACAAGGCCCAGATTTCTCTACCTCCTTTTCCTCTCTCTCTTCTCATGCAGCTTGATTTTAGCCCCTCAGTTCTTCAACCTTCCTCCCAACTTCTCTCTCTTATGTAAGCATGTGCATATACATACATACATGCCTACATATTATATTTGCTGGGTTCTGTTTTTTTAATAGATTTTTCCTTCCTGTTTTGTGGATTTTTACCCTCTTCTATGCCTTGTGGGTTTTTTCAGATAAATTTGGATACGAAGATGGAAGACTTTCTGCTGAGATGGATGTGAATACTCCCATTTGCTCTTCAATCTCTAATGGTTGCTACTCTCTCTCTCTCTCTCTCGTCTATATATATTTTAAGTTTCGCCCTTTTTTATTTATTTCAATATTGTTCATTTTCGAACATGCAATCGTATTGATGGAGATATCAATTTAACCCATGTTCATCGACATCTGTCTTTGATTTTTATTTGTATGTTTTGTAGTTGTAATATGTAGACTTGGTGAGAGGACCCGGTTTCCCTGTAGCGCCCCCTCTGATGCTACACGGTATAGCACTCATTGGAATCGTCTATCTCCGTAATCGATGATTCAGATTCGCAGAAGTAACTCTTACCTTTGAGAGTTAACAAAGGAACCTGGGTCATCGATTGCTGAGATTGCTGATGCGTATAAGTTAGACCCTTCTTTTTTCAGAAATGATTCTTTCCGTGGTATTATGTGTATTGAACGTGATAGAGATTGGTAATTTTTGCTTCTCCTTTTGTCTATTCAATCTTTAAGGGGGTGTTTGTGAGCCTCATTTTCAGCTTTTCATTTTCAATTTTTTGACTTTTTGGATTATAGTCAGAATGTATTTTGAATTTGGTAGGAGTGTTTGGGAGAAATATGCAGAATGCATTTTGTAACATGAGTAGTGTTTGAGAGATGTGTCTAAAATACATTTTGTGGATCTTTTTGCTGATGAAAATGAGAAAAGTGAAAAATGAGATGTTAAAAAGCTCCTCACCACCTCTTTTTCACTTCTCCTCTCTCTGAAGTCCAAAATGGAAAACCCATTTTATGCGAAGTTATTTTGGCCCAAGTCTCTCAAACATCCAAAATTAAAAAATGTGAATGAAAAGTAGAAAAATGGCTCCCAAACACCCCCTAAATACTTTATGTCCCTTGATGTATTACTATTCAAATTTTTTTTTTGGAAAGATACCATTTTGTAACTTCATTTTAACTTGAAAAAGTAAAAACACCATTTTGTTCTTAAATCTCAAAATAGTTTAGCTTTATTTTTGTTTTATTCATTTATATCTTGATTTGTATTCATGGGGTGATGAGTACAATAACCAATACCCTTTTGTTCCTCATCTATCAATGTTTTTATCTTACTGTTTGATTGTGCTGATATGATTCATCTGTATTTCTCACAAATATCTCATTTTGATTTGATTTTTCTGAGTTTTAAGTCTTGAATTAATCATGATGACATCAAAGACAAAGAAAAAATGACTTTTGTTCACCAAGTTCCAATGGTTCTCTTCCTTGTTTTATAATTTAGCTTCTAATCATGGTGGGGTAGGTTGAACAACAACCAATAATACCCTTTTGTTCCTAGTCTCCAATATTGTGTCTTCACTATGTTATACATGCTGAAATGGGACATACATGTTCCCTTTTGTTAGTAATTAGTTCTACAACAAATGTATCTAGAACTGTTGGATGCACGTGGGTCCCACGCAATACACGTGGGATCCAAGCATTTTCCTTTGTTGGTTCTCTTTTAGTACAAACTAGGGATGTTGTTACATGGTGAAAATTGTAGTTTTAATTTGATGAATTTGTTGTAAATGCAGGAACTATATGTTGCGATAGAAGCAGTATTCGATCCGATATATGTATGATGAAAGGGGATGTGAGAACTCACTCTCTTTCCTCTTCGATCTACCTTTATACCTCAAGAAACTCTAATGGCCTAATAGATTATGTTCCGGGCTCCAACGATGGTGAAGAAGAAGAAGAAGAAAACAAGGAAGAGGAAATCCAACATGAAAAGATTAGGCCATATACGAGAAAATGGGAGAAAACTACGATGGACTCTGTAGGCGAATTGCACCTTATTTCAAAGAGAGAGAATTCGAGTGCTCGACATAAATGCGATGTCAAGCATGATGTCCCGGCTGTTTTCTTCTCCACCTCAGGATACACGGGTAACATTTATCACGAATTTAACGACGGTATTTTGCCTCTGTACATAACTTCGCAACATTTCAAGAAGAAGGTAGTGTTTGTTATTACTGAGTATCATGATTGGTGGGTTAGTAAGTACGGTGACATCCTTTTGCGTCTCTCCGATTATCCACCGATAGATTTTAGTGGAGATAACCGGACTCACTGCTTCCCGGAAGCCATTGTTGGTTTGCGAATTCACGATGAGCTCACTGTTGATCCTTCACTTATGGAAGACGAAAAATCCATAAAAGATTTCCATCACCTCTTGGACCGTGCCTATAGGCCGCGAATCAAGAGTTTAATCAAAGAAGAAGAACGGGATGCCCGGTTGAATTCAAAGGGGAAGCGCCCCTCACCACGATCCTCGGAGAATGGAGCAACAAGAAAGCAAAAGTGGGATCCGATCAAGAAACCGAAACTAGCCATCTTATCTAGAAACGAGTCTAGAGCGATAACTAACGAAGGTTTGTTGGTGAAAATGGCCGAAGAAATAGGGTTCGAAGTGGAAGTCTTGAGGCCTGACCGTACGACAGAACTGGCAAAGATTTACCGGGCACTTAACGCGAGCGATGTTTTTGTTGGGGTCCATGGAGCTGCCATGACTCATCTTTTGTTTCTAAGGCCTGGCACGGTGTTCATTCAAGTAATTCCCCTGGGAACAGAATGGGCGGCCGAGACTTACTATGGGGAGCCGGCCGTGAAGCTTGGTTTGAAGTACATTGCTTACAAGATTCTCCCGAAAGAGAGCTCGTTGTACGATCAATACGAGAAAAATGATCCGGTTTTGAATGATCCGAATAGCGTGCACCAGAAAGGGTGGGAATTCACTAAGAAGATATATCTTGATCATCAGAATGTGATGTTGAATCTCGAGAGGTTTCGAAAGCGGTTAGTTCGGGCCTACAATTACTCCTTGGCTAAGAAGAATCGGCACGTCCAAGCTGAGTAATCACAATTTTTGCTCATCATAAATTCTTTTTTTTTTTTGGTTCGAACTCACTTGGCTGATGTAGATTCTAAACAACAAATCTTTCATTCCTTCTTCTGTACATGAATTAGCAAAACAACTGTGCTTCTTTTTGGTATACCTTTCGATACGAAACTTCCATTCTTGTATTGTTGTAGTATTTAGCACATTTCAGTGTACGGAATCGATGTGTATATTGATAGTAACCTTTGTTGCCCTTCTGTGAAATAGAGGAATAAACGATGTTCTAACGGTTCGCTGATGGTTTCGATTGCTGATTTTGTTTGATTTCATCTCAATGCTTTGAAATCTCAATTGAACTTTCTGATCCATGGTGTCATTGGCATGATATATGAATCCATTTGTTGAGTTTGAGCTCTCAGCATTATAAGCTAAAACTGCAAGATTTGGTGGTGAAATTTGTTTAAGTGAATTCTTGACTTCAAAATCAAGAGGTCTTCAAACGGTAATTCCTTCCGCACAGATGTGTGTGCACCGATCTTGCACCGACGGCGTCGGGGACGCCGTTGTGGGACTCAAACGATCAATCCGAGCCGTTCATCCTTCTCAAAATCGAATTCCGAGTGGGCCCGTGCGGGAATCGAGGCAATCGGACGGCTGTATGAGCTCGATCCCAAACCACCCCATTTCGTTTGGGTCCCAAACAGCGTCCCCGACACCGTCGGTGCAAGATCGGTGCACACACATCTGTGCACGTAGCAGTGTTCGTCTGCAAATGCACTCTTGGGTTGAAACAAAACATGGAGCTGCTCCATTAAATGTAAAATTGGACACTTAACTTACGGTCTCAACCTTAGCAGTTTGCTTGAGAACTGCATGGGGTGCAGTTGGGACTTCTCCGACCACTTGCCGGACTTATTTCAAGAACCGGTTCAGTCCATAATGTAGATCTCGTTGAAATGCATAAGTGTCCAATTAGTATGTGAACAGAATGAAAAAAACAAAACTGTACCCGTGCAGACATGCAGTTTCTCCGCAAACTGCCGAGAAGCCATGTCCATTTGGATTTCCCTTGTTTTTTTCTGGGTAAAAAATGGATACAGTGTGATACGTTACTTCACACATAGGCCAGAGAAATTTGGATCTGCTTCGGTTTTAGGAGATCTTGTCCCTTTTTTCCCATGAGAAGTCACTTGGAAGTTTTGTACCACGTGCTGGGAATACTTTGAAAACTTGATTGTACCGCACATCTGGGCATTCACATGTGATTTGTGCTTTCGATTGTTTTACTTGGCGTACATATTCCGTACTACTAGTTCGTAAATCTTAACAAAAAGCTTGCCCTTCAATTGGCCCTGTTTCATATCAAGCATATCGTCGCATGGGGGACTAACAAATTTATAATTCCTCTACCGCTCTCAAATGACAAATTTATAATTCCTCTGGGTACAATATCAAGCATATTGTACCCAGAGCTTAGTCACATAATCCTTCAAATGACATTTGCTCCCGCTCTCAATCTTTGATATGCGCTCGCGCTTGCAGTCCCTTGCGCACATTATGGGACGTAAATCAATTTTTGGTCTATAGTTTCTTTGTCACCACGCATTTGAAGTCGAGCATGACAAATGATGTGTTTGAAACCACACACGTGAAACGAAAACTAACAACTTTCCCTGCAAATCTCTATCACTTTCTCTTCCTTCTTTTTCGTGCAAGGTCCAAACGCGCCCCTAGATTTATCTGTTAAGCAGGCCAATTGTGTGATTGGCATCATGCATGGAAGGGAAAAAAGTATTATTGGGAGAGAGAGAACAGAGAGAAGACAAAACAAGAGAAAGGTGAGAATAAAAATTCCCCCCTTTTCTCTCAAGCTAAACACAATGCAAGACAAACAAAAAGCAGAAAAGAAAAGGAGAAAAAAAGAAGAGAGCTTCAACATTCAAATGGATGAATCATTTAACCTGTAAAGGATCATCAAATAGTTCTCTCCAACTTCTCGTCCCTTTCTAGCATCTGGGTAGTTGACAAAATTTATCCTAAATCAAATGCCAACGTGTCAGTTTGCTTCGAGTCGAAGCACCTCTATATCCGCTAAGCTTTACTGGTAAATGATCTATAGCCACCGGCTTGTGGCCTTGGCTGAGGGGTGGACCGGTGGAGGTGTCTTAGAAATCTTATTTTCGTTTGCACCTACAAGAGATGACGAAAGCCATGTTATAAGAAATAGTTAGAATGTGGCTCTTCTCTACGAATCTAAATTCTAACATAGGAGGAAAGAAAACATGGAAATAGAGAATACTGTTTTAGAGATAGAGCAAATGTAGAGGAAATGAAGGTCTTTTCTACGAATTTAACTTACAAGAGTCAGTTGACTTCCCTCCAAGGGAGGTTCTCCGGGATGTTTGAACGCCACCGGTCAGTGACTGTCTCCTCTGTGCTCTTGCATTAACCGAAACTGGTGACCTAGGGTCTTGAATGTGGTGCACGCTGTTTTTAGGTGATGCTTCAACTAGCTTTTGTTGGTTCCTGAAATTTTGCATCGATATCCTTCAGAGAGCAGCAGTGCAACATTTGACAATGATAATTGATTCACGGATTAAACTATCTAAATTTGGAATGTTCAGGCTTTGTTGGATCATGAAAATTGTGGAGGGGTCTATTGAAGGAATGAAAAGATATGATAAATTGAAAGCAACTATTTTGTTTATTGGTTTCCCGACTACGTTCCATTTTCTTGGTAAATCCATCTTCACGTACATGATCCAAACACAGCCTTGAAGACCTTCGTATGACTATGACGCAAAGATGGCAGAGTAAACGAACCAATGTATCTCCAAAATCTCTCAATTTTCACCATTAACAAAACAAAGTAAGCAGACCAAAGTGAGAGCGAAAGTAAGCTGTAGAAATTTGCAACTACCTTTTATCAGAGCCGTTAATCAGCTTCCCAATCGTCCGAAGTGATTTCCTTATCTGAGATCCTTTCCCATTTGTATTACTGATCATGATCTGAGCCTCATTTCTAGCAATTGTTGGCTGTGGCTCAGGTGTTTTCGGTAGTTCAAGAGGTCGAACTTTTGACCTACCTTCTGTTTTCAACACTTGGCTTGAATATACAGCACTTGTTGGACTCCTAGGAGCCCTTTGTCCACCTGCCTTTGACCCTGCTTCAGGTATTTGTTCACCTGGCTTTGACCCTGCTTCAGGTACTTGTTCACCTGGCTTTGACTCTGCTTCAGGTATTTTTGGCCCCTCTAGACTTAGTCTCCGTGAACGAGTTGGCATTGTAGGGGTTTTGGTTCCCCTTTTCTCTTCGTTGTTCGTCGTTGGTTTCTCCTTTTTCATTGTGTTGCAATTTTCAATGCTCAACCTCCGGGCCCGTGGAGGAGTGCGTTCAGGTATTGACTGTGGTTTCTGCTTTTCCACTGTGCGGCAATTCTCAATGCTTAGCCTTCGGGAGCGTGGAGGAGTACGTTCATTCGCTGCTTGTTTCCCAAGTGGAGAGTTTGGCACATTTGGTTGTGCATTCTGTGCTTCCTTGTTAGCCAATGCCTTCTTTAGACTCTCAATCTGCAAATACGCGAGCACATCAATCTAATGCCTAGTATTCGAAGTTTTATAAATAGGGAAATGGATCTATGCTTCAGATTCTGTTGTGCAACTATAGCTCATTCACAGACACTTTAAATGTACATGAAATAGCAAAGGAACCATGATAAGTGTAAAGGAACCAAGATATGACACATAATTGAGTTCAAAATCTGCTATGCAAATAGTTGTTTTTTCTGTCAAAATCAACCTCGGAACATGAAACAAGTGCCAAGAGCTTACAATAGTTTTTGTTAAGCATCCCTGTAGGTGTAGCCTACATGGGGGAATATTCAGAAATGGTAGTGTCCTTATTGCACAAAGTTGTGGATAGCAAACATTTGTAGACTCAACCAATCCAAATGGACAAGGGCATTATGCCAAAATACAGGCTGATGTGAGTGATCTCTACTGGGGAACAGCAGTCATCAGTCGGTTTTGGACCAATTTTCGGTCCAAATACTGGTGCGGTATTAAAATTCCTACCGCATGCAATATTGTAGTGATGTCAGCAGAGAATTCATTTACCTGTTCTTTGAGTGCCTTAACCTCGGTGCTCTCTTTGTTCATACGAGCTGCACCAAGTTCCACAGTTGAGGCCCTCTGAGCAAACTTCAAAGTACTGATTGTCTCCCCAAAAGAATCTGCTTCAGGACTCACATGAGCAAACATCAATGTTTTTGCATGTCCCCCTGCACCATATTAAAACTTTGTCATGAAGTATGTCTTCACAAAATGTCGAACCGAACAAGTTTTTGACAAGTGACCAATGAAACTGATTCTGAGAACCACCACCAAGTAGGATAAGTATTTGGATCTGTGCCACTAGGACTAGAAAAGCCTATAATCCAAGTCGTGTATGGAATAGAACAACGAAACTGTTAACTTGGAGCTTGGCCATTAAGAGATGAGTAGTGTTTAAAACTGCATATGACAACCTAAAGAGTTCTGCAATAGTAGTGTAAGCTTGCTGTTTCTGTAAGGAATGTAAGAACTCTTCTGAGCCAAGGCTGCAATCACATCTCCCAAACAAGAAAGAGATTTATTGATGTACTGTGCCTCCTTAAGCCCATCTCCCGTGACTTCTGATTTGGCAACCCTTTCACTTCCCGCAAGGTCCACCAAATGAAGGCAACTGCGAATTATACTTCCAGATACATCTTTACCATGCACAAGGACTGTCAAAATGCTGCAAATAAAATAGTTAATTTCTCATTTTAATTCCTGCGGCAACAGCCAAATTTCTGAAGTGAACATTACTACATTAGTTCTTGATATCTGACCTGTGGGAACGACTACTTTGGTTGTTGATGGCAGTGGAACTGACAACACGATTCACCTCACCTAGTTTCATTAGACTTAGAACATCACTGGTGGATTTCACAGAATGCATTGTGGCATCAGGAACACTAGGGCCACTATCGCAGCTCCGAATTTCTAATTTGTGGGCAGTCAAGAATACAAAATCCGGCCAACAGATAAAATGAAATACAGATAATCTATTCTATTTGAACTTCTTTTAAGCTTCATTTTTTTGAACAAGGAAAATAATCTGATAAAAGAAATGCCAATAGAAAAGGATATTTTGTTGTTGAATCTTCCGCGAGAAGATCTCGTACTTGCTCATTGTATATCTCGACCATTTGGACATGAATATCATATTTCACGGTGTCTGTCCTTTTATTAGACAGCTGAAAGAGATCATTGAGGGCTAGATAATTGATCCCCATGTCCTTAGTAGATCCACCTGAAGGGCCACACTGTCACAGATGGGCAAAAAAAATATTATTGATCTCTTGATGCCCATTTGGTTCCAGCACCATTCTTAGCTTTTATGGTTTAGCATTAAAAAACATCTAAATCATGACAGTAGAAAGGAAACGGTGCAAGCCAAAACAGATGAGAAACTAACCATAGTATGTGTTTTTCCAGATCCAGTTTGACCATAAGCGAAAATGCAGACGTTGTAACCATCCATCACAGACCTAATCAACGGTTGAGTGTCCTTAAATATCTCCTCTGCAAAAAATGGAAGGAACTATAAGACTAATGCAAACAGCAGATACTTCAAAATTACCCTAACAACTTATGTTTATTACCTTGAGTAGCAGTAGGTCCAAACACTCGGTTGAATTGAAAATTTTTCCTCCCATCCTTTTGGGGTTTCAATGGGTCTAGAACCACTAATGAACCATCTTCTCCAATAAAATCTACCACATTTTTTGCCTCAGCACTGAAGGCAGGTCTAATTCTACAATAAACTCGAATATTCCCTGCAGAAATTTTGAATTTGGTTTTTAGGCTTCGCTATTAAATTTCGAAAGACTGAAACAAGCAAAGATGAACACATACATAAAAACAGTAAAATGTCATTTAGTCACAAATTACCAACCTTTTAAATCCTGAACCATGTTGTATAGGTTCCTATTCTCTTTCACAACCTTATGATACCCAAGGGCAGCAGAAGACATCTCTTTCACCTGCCTCCCTGAGTACATGAAATTATGAATTGATCAAGATAGTTGTAAAACTCATTAGAACTTATCAAGCCCCACAAATAAACCGAAAACTTACCAATTTGTTTCAAATCTCTTTGCAACTGAGATTGTAAGTCTTCAAACTCGCTTTTCGTTTTGGACAACAATTCCTTGAGATTCTGAAGAATCACCAAAACATGAACGTGTACAGATAGTTAGATCGGATTTACTTAAATTCGAAGGCCTAATGCGACATTCATTCAGCACTTTCCTTCTTCCTCAGTATTGTACAACATTTGTATGTTTTTTGGTCACTGGTTCTGATCCATTCTATGTGGACTTCTTAATCACACACTAAGCTTGTACGAGAAGACAAAGGAAGCGTCCTTATTTTTTTGTTTAATTCTACACGTTAAAGGAGAAGCAAAGATATGTGCAACTTAATGCTGCTGATTTTACTTTACATGAACAGCACAAAGACGTTTTAGAATTTCGAGTACCAGAGTCAAGTGAAACTTAATTTTTACTTTTAAGATTTCATGTAAAACATCAAAACTGCAAACATGAGAGCATTTTAAACCATCATTCTTAAGTAGATGGGCTCTCGGAGAAAGCTTACTGAAAGTTCTTTTTCTTGCATTTGAAATAGGTTCCAGTGGTTGCAGCTGTCCTTTGTCAAGCAAGCTCTGCAATGCTGTAAGAAAATACAATGTTAAGGACACATAAAGTAAATCAACAAAAACATATACATTTGAGAGTGTAAACTATGCCTATTCAAAGAGTAAGACATACCTTGTTATCAAGATTCCCTAGCGGTGTTGACGTTGAATGAGTAAGTGGGCTCTCTCCTCCCAAAAGATCTTTGAAGATTGGTTTCATCTGTATCAGGACAATATTAGGTAAATGTAGTTATGGTCATGAAGACCTCAAATGAGTAACACGATGAAACTCAGTGAGACCATAACATGACAGAAAAACTCTCCAAGTTGCGACAAGAATTACTCCACTTGGGGTAGCTAGGCATCTCTAAGCTAAGTGATCACAGAAGTAAATTAGGCTCGGTTTTTTCAAGTTGAAAAGTTAATGTTCAGTTACTAAAAATGATTTCAGAAGGATGGCATGCTTCATTTGGATTTGTTAGAAACACCTGTAGGTCTTTAAATGATTAACAAAATGAATGTGTGCAAGAGAATATATGTACAAAGTGTGCAATTATAGATTAGCGTTTAACTATTTGAGAGATCAACATTACGGCGAGTTAAATTTGGATGCTAAGCACAGCAAAACTGTGATATCTTCAGATTGGTCCTTTTTCACTAAAAGAAAATGTATGTATGTTTGGATGGCAACTTCGCTTTTTTCCCCGTCTCCTCTTACGAAGGGTATTCCTTTGAACACTTGAGAACAGAAAAGAAAGCTATGATGTGCTCTGACGGATTCATGTTTATTAAAAGCAGGCCAGTAGTTCCCAGTTGCTTCATAGAACTTTGCGAGTTGGCATGAATCCTGGTGCCAAACACCGGGTTACTATTCTCACATCAATAACGACTGTTGTATGTTTGAGTAGGCAAAACCAGGAAACATTTTCATTATTCTTTCACCAATCACATGGCTTAAACTTGTACTCTAATTATAATCTTGACAGACCCGCATTTGAGTAACATTATTCTATCAGAATACTCAACTAGAAACTAAAGAAAAATTTCCCACAGTTAAAGCCCAATTCACCTCAGGTAACTTGTTTTGAAGTTGTTTGTCCAAACATTTTGACAAGATGCTGCCAAATAACTTGATTGGATCCTGTAAAACAACAACTTCAACTCTAGCTGTAATCCAGTACGTTTAAGGTTAACATCAACACAACTTCATCTATCAACAGAACTAGTACTTACCGTACTGCCATTACGAAAAGAAGTGAGAATATTGTCATCTATGTTTTCCTTCGAGTCAACCATACATTCAGCAATAGCCTTGGCAATGGAATCTACAAAATCCGATGCATGATGTTAAGCAAAAACATAATAAGAAATGATCCAATCTGGATTCTGGAATGTGGTGTCGCAGAATGCCTATGCGCTCAAGTGATCCAATCTGGATTCTGGAATGCGGTGTTGCAGAATGCTTATGCGCTCAAGTGTCAGTTCTTCACAGTTCACATATGATATCTATAGCCGTCAATTTCTATAATTTATGCAAGACCTGTTAATTTTAAGAAATAATCATAGCAGATAAAGGCATTGTACCATAATGCAGTATCTAACTCGATTCACTACAATGTCTATGGAGAAACTCATCAAATCATTCTCACTTAAATATTTAAGGTTTTAGGAGTCCCAAGCGGCAAAAAAAAGTATTTGTAACTAGACTTGTCCAACCATTCTCACCGAAATATTTAAGCACATCTTCCTCAATCGGCATTTTATTAATGAACTAACATGAAGTACGGTTAAGCAAATAAGATGCATTTATTGACTATAAAGCCACTTGCATTGGTTGCTTCATTTTGTTTGAATTTTGTCCACGTCCCTCTTAAACTCGTTAATTTCCATGTATGATAATTTGGAGTTAAAACACTTTCCTTACATGCCTGACAAAGACCTTACGCAAGCATGCACATTTCTGTACGCGTGGCAAAGAGAGACAAATAGAACCTTCAAGATTCTGAGTTCCACTTTCAGGGGGTGGAAGACTGTTGCAGGCCGTGGACATGTCCAATTTCCGGCAAGGGTCTGAGGAGATTGCTCCAGAAGCTCGTGGGTGATTTCTGCTTGCTGAATGCATTACCATTGGAGATCTTGGGGGCTTAAAAAACCCATGTCCTCCACTAATCTGTTTCCACTCATGATAAGCTTTAAGAGCTAGAATGCAATCAACTACCTTTGCCGAGGATCCAACTTCCAAGTTATCCTATGGAATCATTTCAACATAAGAAAAAGCCCAATTCAAGAACAAGTATGCAAGCGAGTTAACCTAATGGAACAAATGAAAATTGATAACAGGGTTCTTGTTTTACTCTTTCAAGATCAGATGCTTCAAAAGCAGGTAGTTTCAGCTCTTCGACAGCCACCAAAAAGTTTCGAACATTTTCGAAATATTGATATGCAGGCAACGGTCGAGAATCCCATGTTGGGACTTGTGAGGCTGAGTGAATCTCCACAACCTTGCGTTGGTTTCAAAACAAAATGATCACAAAATTTTGAGTCGAACCAATCTTCAAAATCAATCAAAAGACAATGTGAAATGCTAATGTTGATTACCTTTGGGACTGACCCTGGTTGGATCTTGTTAATCACATTACATAGCACCAAACCATTTCTCAAGCAAGAAATGAATTCTCTCTCTGTTGGTTGAGTTGATATACCAAGTGATCCAACTAAGCTATCTAGCCACTGCGTTGCTTGGAAACGCCTCCAAGCTGATTAGTCAACAACAAATTACTCAGATAAGTTCGCAAACCGAAAAGCTACAAAAGTATAAAATCAAAATCATTGGTATAGATCATAATCTTTTGGGTCTCAGTGCCTGAAAAATCTATCCAATCAAGACTAGTAACTCAGAATCAAGCCCGTTTTCCAGTTTCGCGGTTTGTAGGAAAGCATCAAGATTCAATATGTAAAACTTTTTTATTAGTAATAGAAAGTAAGTAATTCTTTAAGAAAAATTAATGGGATAAATTCTTGCACAGAATGATTTAATGTTGCTCTGTTTGGTAACCCAGAAACTGATGAAATAAAAGGAAAAGAAAACTAAAAACAATAATTATGGCTAAAACATTCATTTGGGTTTGATTAAGATTTTTCCTCTTGAGTTCTCTGATTAAGGGAAAGGGTCAAGAATCAAAATGCGCAATCCCTTTTTTTTTTTTTTTTTTCCTTCTAAATTTTCTCAGCAACCAAACAGTGAAAGAAACTTAAAAAAGGAATGAAAAAAGGGTAATAAACCTGCTTCTTCCGCTTTTCTTGAAGCCAAATTCAACTCATGCCTCCCTTTACTTGTTGGATCCTCCATTAATAACCCAATCTTAATTTCAAGAAACAGAATATTAGAAACCCTAATGCAAAATACTTCACTTCTGGCAAATCTTTCTCCGATTCAGAGAGATTTTACAGAAAATTGCACTAAACCCACAAATGGTTTTAGAGAGAGAGAGAGAGAGAGAATCTTAAGATTGTACTTGCTATAAAGTTCGATTCTTTCTCAGTTGAAATGAGACAATGAGACTAGTTAACCGTATACTGTATAGATTTGCATTGTTTGTTTTTTAGTACATTGCAAATTTTGTTTTGCTTCCGTTGGTTAGGTTAGGAGCCGAACCTGAGGCTAGGAAATTTTAACGTTAGAACTGTTTTTGAATTCAAAAGGGTAGGGTCCCGTGATCTCGACCGTCCATCGCTCCACTCATGAATTTTAACGTATGGTTGGATTAGATTCTCAGTATGTGTGTTAAAAGGCTGGGTTAGTGCTTGGACTGGGCCGGACTATTGGTTTTTGGGCTTTTGACTAAGAAAGAGGTACAACGTTACAAACCATCCTCCATCCCATATTGCTTGTCATGTACAGGAACGAGTTTTCAGTGTCGAGCGGGTACCACGTGCACATTTAGTCGTCCATTTCGGTTTTGGACTCCGGATTTGGAGAGATAAACAGGAGAGAGAAAGGGGAGAGAGAGAGAGGGTTTCGATTTAGCCGTCCAATAAGTGTATTGCAAGGCCTGGATGTAGCGTTTGGATACCACGTAGGCTCGGCCACGTGGTAGCCATTCGGTACCCAAATTTTTTTTCATGTACAGAGATCAAACTCTTTAAATGCATGCCTACTTAAGAAGGTTGATTAGATTTTCAATGTTACCCCTTATTCTATTCATTGAAACCTAGTACTTTTAATTATTTATGAGCGGTAATTTGTGAAAAATTACAAACTTTCGATTTTGATTTTGAAAGAGATGTGCATTTTCGGACATCTTAAAATAAAAACTAGGACAAATAAGGCAGGATGGACGGAGTATGATGTGAATGCAAATGTGTTCATCTGTCCTTGATAATTTTATCTATTGGTGTGGCTCATTGTTAAGTTTAATGTCAATGATCAAACACTTTTCTTTACATAATAACCTAACTAGCAAAAAATCTGTTCTATGCACGGGCTGAATTAGTTTACACAGTTAAATGTTTGTACACATAATTTGAATACCAATTCAAGTATAAAACCGGTTAAATTACTCGTGCTATGCACAAGAAGAAAATTATAATCAAATTATATATATCTCTCTAGGTACCCGCTTAATCCATGGCGCATCCAAATTAACTTCAATATGTAGCACAACTCAATTTTTTCTAAACAATTGCTAATGATCCTCTTCGTGTAGTACAAAATCTACCGTCTACATACATCACATCACCACCACAATTTGTCTCGTCAAGTTTTTGGTGCCAACATAATGATTGTCTCGAAAGCCTGGGCATCTTCTTTTTTGTTAATATAATGAATGTTACCTACAAATAGAATAAAATGAAAAGAAATTAAATCATGTAGAATGAGAGATGAGAGAATATAGATTTTTTTTTTATTGAACTCAACAAACGTCAATTTGAAGTTACTGTAAACAAACTGAATAGATTAAAGAAAGGATTGAAAAGGAATACAATACAATAAAAAATTTCCAATAAGAAGAAAAGGGGAAAAAAATTAAAATAGCTTGTAGTGGAATAAAAATTAGAAAGTATTTCACAAATTCACACATCACTTTATCGTTAGTGTTTGACTGAGGTGACTTTTTGCGTTGAAGAGCTTGAAAAGATTAGAGATAAAACTGTAGTAAAATAATCTTTACAAAATAGAAAACAAAAGATTTACTTTTCAAAGAACGGATGAAGAATCGAAGATGCTACCAGCTCTTTTATCAATCTTCCCCTAAAAACAGTCTTTTGGAACACTTTTGGTCCGAAGAGCTTGAAAAGAAAAAAAACACATACTCGATTCTATTTTTTATGTTGTTGCTAATACATATTCATTTTAGCCTTATGTTAAAACATATAGTGCTAATTACACTCCCTTTTTCAACGAAATAGTGCATTAAAAGTTGGTTGTTTTTATGTCTTTTCTAAGTTATTGATTGCAATATGATGAAAAGTTTACTTTGACTTATGGAAATTTGGGGTGGGAGGTGAGAAAATCTAGTACCCATTAGGAGCCACAATTCTGGCCTGTTAGGAGCAAGGATTGAGAGAAAAAATTCCCGCCGGGGATTGGGCTGGAGGTTTGAATGTATGAAATATTTGTTAATTTGGAGATTAGAGAAGTGAAATTTGATCCTAAGTATATTTCCACTCGTAGTCTCACCTAACAAACACAATTTCAATGGCCCAAGTTCTTGTAAGACTTGTCTCTTACAATAGTTTCAGCATTGATCTACACTAAAAAAAATCATGATGCCTCGAAATTAAAGCTTTTGAAGAAGACATCTATTTGAATGGAATGATGAACATATTTAACAAAATTCTCAATATATGCGCTCGACAACTCCAAACATGACATCAAAATTTACGGCTACAAAAGAGCACAGTACTATAACACCATACAACCAAACATTTCGAATAATAAGAAAAATAAAAGTAAAATAGCTTGTCATAGAATTTATTTTTTGAAAGAGACCAAAAACACTTAATAGGTATTGTTCAATTGGGTAAAAATTAAAAGATGTACAAAAAATTAAAAGATGTACATGAAATTAACCAACAAAGGCTAACTATATTTTTCATCAGTCTTGTTCAATGATTTATGTACCATTCATTTGAGTGTTGTATAATCTATTAGATCACTATGATAAGCAAGAATAGTCGCTTGTGTGGCTATTTTCATCAGAAGTCATGTTGCGAGGGGTAGACCATAAAAAGGTATTCAAAGGAAAAGAAGACATTGTAATTAACATTTTCAATAGCCGGTTGTATGAAGATATAAATAAAAGATGATCAAACTTCTCTTGAAACATACCTAGATTGTCTAATCATGTATTGCTAAATGCTGTTGATTTGAAGATGGAACACTCGTAGCTAATAGATTACATAATTCTCTGTGTAAAAAAAAAAAAAAAAAAAAAAGAATAAGAGAGAATCAATCAGGACTGCCAAATCTGTAAAGCTAGAAAAAAAATCATCTAATTGGGAGGGTGTGAACGAAACAGACTGCTAGCTAATGGAATAAAAGAAACAAAAATGCTTGAGGTACAATAGAAGAAAATTGGTCTTTATGGAGAGCATGTTTATGCTAAAGAGGATAGAGGTAAGATAGTTCAAGGATTTAGTTCCCGTAAATTGTAAAATGTAGTAAGCGTTTGAAATTTAAAATTTGCAAGATTGCTTCCATTAAAGAGTGATTCCCTATACTATTGGATGATTTTGAAATTTAAGCTTACTCATCAATTAGTCCTATATACATATGCTAAGTGATTTGTATTTGGAATTAAAATAACCGATTGACTTCGTTTCTTATCTTACCTCGAGTGCTTTCCAAAATTATCCAATTCTTTTTGAAATTTGAAATTAACCAAATAATTATTTCCTTTACGATACTCAGATTTATGAATTGTTACCATTTTTCAAATAGGTTTTATTTAGTTTGAAATCAACGAATGAAAGAAAATTAAAAATAAAATCATTGCCACTTGTGGGCTCCCACGGCCTTCCTCACGAAAACCCATTCTGCAATACTATATTAGATAAATCCACTTAAAATTAGCAGTTATCACAGTAAGCCAAAAATTGAAAAAAAAAATTAAAAAAAAGGGTCTCACCAATGGTTGGGAAAACAACCCACTAAAAGGGGTGGGTGAACATGTTGGACCTGATGTTTGTAGTTGCATATTGTCTAATTACTCATTTTGATTGATGGTTTGTCTGTTTGGAATTGTGTTTTAAATTGTGTTTATAGACTTTCTGCATTTTATTTAGGCTTATTAACTGATGAATCTTATATATGTGACTTGTAGTCAATTAACAGGATAAAACATGAAGCACACAAGGAGTCAGTTATATCACATTTAGGAAATAAATTACCACACGTTTTTTTATCTCCATAAATCATGGGAAAAAAATTCTCAAAAACAAAAAATGGGATCTTTTATGAGCCAAGGCAATTATTGGGATCTTTTATCTACCCAATAATTGCCATAATTTGTGACATTGTGGTATGCAAATATTGCAATTCACTTGCAGAGACTACGAGGATTTGAACCTTTTGGATCCAAAAAAGGGCATGAATTTACTTCGAGCCTGCTATATTTATTGTGGGAGCCGGGTCCCTGTAGTGTAGTGAGAGGCTCACTACCTCGCACAAAGGTGCTAGTGAGCCCATTCAGTCGTTCATTTCAATAATGAACGCTCAGATTTTAATCCAAACAATGGACGACTTGGATCATACGGAGTTCGGATTATGTCCGAGCCGTCGGTGCCAAGATGGACAGTCGGATGAGCCTCACTACACCCCTATAGTGAGTTGCCTCACTTTAGGGCCCCGCTTCCTATTTATTGCACAAATAGATGCAACACATGTTAGACACTATGCACTCTCATGTATTTCACTTTGGTTTAAATCTCACTAACAACAACTAACAATATTAACTTTCAACGAGCAAAAAAATATTCACCTTTAATTATATGGTCGTTGTCTATGATTAACCTTTGTGGGGGTGTCTTCGCCAGAGTGAGCTCTCTGAACCCCTTGGGGTGGAATGTGTAGTGGTGGGAAGAGTGGGGCACGCCTAAACCTTTGTTGCTCGCCGGTGGTGACAACCTGCACACATAGACAACCTCGTCAGTGCCTAGCCTAGATGGTGGTGGTCCGGGAAGGCACTTCGACGGTTAAGTCAGTCACCAGAGGAAAGAAATGCGCCGGAGATCTAGAGAGAAATGGAATTATGAGGGTAGTAAACGAAGAGAAAAGAGAGAGGATCCCCCCTTGGTGGTGGTTGTAGTTGGGTATTTATAGGCAGGGAGGGCGTGCATCATACGCGCTCGGTGCCCCTCACGCGCCTGTCATTCGCTCTCGGAATGACAGTTGATGTGACCTTCGTCCCTGCCACAGATGCCATGTCTAGGCTGTCGTCACGGCACATGGGTTCGAGTAGTCAAATCATCTCGAGACATTCCCCATCACCCACGTGCTCCTGCAGGCGGCGGTGGCAGAGTAGGTGACTGCCGCATTTAATGCTCCATCGTGGAATGTGTAGCGTGCCTGGTATGCCAACACCGAACCAAGTCATCCCGAGCCCCCGCGTGACCGAAGCCGTCCGACTCGGCGCGCAAGTGGCCCAGCCCCTCAGGCGCTCGGCACACTGCTCGGCGGAGATCCCAAGGGTATTCCGAGAGCCAAGCGGGTATGCCTTGTCCTTGGCACTTCTCGCTCGGCAGACATCGTTCAAATCTATATTTGTCCAGAACCGTACACCCGCGCCCTTTGCCGAGGGCATCGTACGCTCGGCACCACCGAGACGGATCGATCTGCATTCAGTTTTGTAGACTCTGAGACAGTGACCCTTTTGGCTCTTTGTGATGCGGTGGGGGGCCTTTGCTGACCCCTATGAACCCGGTCGCTACAACCTTTTTTTTTTTTCCCACACGACATTGAATATATGTAAAGATTTAGTTAGGCTAGTAAGTGCCCATCCCAGATATAATTCTCCAACTTCTCAATGCAAGACAACTTACTTAATGGAGATGGTAGTTATGAGGTCAAGCATGCATCTTAGAGCATATCCAAGGGCAACAATGATAAATGTACAACAAAAGTTTTCAACAAGTCTCCAACACACTCACATGGTGTGTGGAGGCACACACCATGTAAATGTGTTGGAGACTTGTTGGAGCTGGTAGTTGTACATGTATCATTTTTTATCCACAGGAGGTAGCAGAATTCTATACCCGATTTAATTTTGGTGACATGTGTGGCAAGTTAAATAGCCATTTGCAACGTTAACAAGTCACCTCGAAGATCTTTTCAACGTTTAAATTTTTTAAAAATGATAGGAGCACAATCATCCGGACATAACACCAAACACAACCTCTCACACATACGTAGGCGTTACACACATTTTAGGCAAGACCCCGTGCATGTAAGGGATTGTGTTTGGTGTTGTGTCCGATTGATTGTATTTGTAGCATCTCTATCAAAAAAAAAAAAAAAACTCCTACTTTTTTTTTTACTTTAAAGGACCTCTTTACCAAAAAATAATTAAAAGCAATTAATTCACCAATCATCATTGTTAAATTTAATGATGTGTCGATTTAAAGAGTCATTTCTCCCTCTTCAAACTTGAAGAATGAGAGCGCTATACTAAAATAGTCTAGCAAGTCTGCTATCTCCCATAGAGTTCCTTTTGCTAATATGGCTCGTCGGACGTAGTGTATTATACAAATTGACAGATTAATTCACCTTTCTACGTGTGTATTAACTATTAATCCCCTATAAACAGATTTTGCATCTCGTTAGAGTGCTCCGGACTTCAAGAAATACAAAAAAGTACCCAGCAAACCACTCCCACATAACATCCACACAATACTCTCACATAAGGGTGTGGCTATACGTGTAAAACCCATTCTTAGGTGAGAGTGTTGTGTAGTTGTTGTGTGAGAGTGATTGTGTGAATAGTATTGTTGCAAGAAATATATGGTGAATTTTTGATGTGGCCGTTAAATCAAATGGAAGAGAAGAAAGAGTGGCAGAAGTGTGATCAAGGGATTGAGAAGGGAAGGTGGTGGCCGTTTTGGCTAAGTTAGTCGCGATTTACTTAAAGTTTTCAAAGGTGAGCTTCATGCCATAAAAAGCAAGTCATTCCCCTTGTTCGAGGCGGCTATTCATAGGGTGGTCACTAAACACCCTCGAAAAAGAAAAAGAAAAATAGAATACATGTGATACTCTCTCCGTCGCCTTTGAAGTGTATTGCTCCGTAAATTCAATTCATTAAAAAGACATAATTACACATTTCACGTTAACTTTTACATTTACTTTACATTGTTTACATCAACTTTTACCTCTACTTTTCAAAAATTATCCTCTACTTTTACCCATTAATTTTTCAAAAGGGTAAAATAATATTGTACAAACTTTTACCGATTAACTTTTAAAACACACACTTATTAGGGGACAACCAAAAATGGAAAAGTCGACAATAAAAAAGGGATGATGGGAGTACTATTTTTTTGTTTTATTGTTGTTTAGCCCTTCTTGAATACCCAACCCAAAAATGTTTGAACATCTAACTAAAAAAATCAGCTCACCAATTAATCTAATGTAAACAAACCAATCAACAATGAAGTACATAAAAGGCATATGCGCAATCGGATGAGAGATCAGTGGATAAATAATTGCTTGGTTAATTACTTATATTGAGAGTGACGTATTTGGTACCATTGATAATGAGACTATATTATGCAACGGTTTCAAAATATAAAAACTCATCAATGACAACTGTAATACTCGTGGTTTTGAGAGGTAATAGAGATTTCTGAATACCATTCCTAGAAGTCCCTGAGCTAGCGCGTCCTTAAGAGATGGCTTATTTTTCTTTTTAGTTGTTGATGTTTCATTGTAGCCTTTTGGACAAGCCCGGCCCTGGGTATAGGCCCGTAGGCTATCGTCTGAGGCCTCTCAAATTTGGTCCAAAATTAGAAACCCCCAATTAGCTATAACCTTGAATTACTTATGTAATGTAGCAACAGACACACAACCAACAGTATCTTGGTTAAAAAAAACTGTAGCTTGGTTCGAATCCTACCTAAAGTGGTTTTTTTTTTTTTTTTAAAGTGTTTTTCGCCCCCTTACAAGTTACAACTCCTACTGGCAGTAGTATACTTTTGTTTTTAGTATAATTTACTTAGTAAAATAAATTGGAACCATGTTATAAATTTGTCTGAGACCCTGCGAATCTCAGGGTGGAGCCTGCTCTTGGAGAGGGATGACAACAGAGCAAGTCGGGGTCGGATTTACTGTCCTCACCTCTATCCCATTCTCTGTATCAGGGTCGCACAGCTGGATTAAGAAATAATCAAATCGGGCCCCCAATTTTCTCTAACTGGGACTCGATTGGCGAAAACAAGTTAGGCTTTGTTCTCGAATGGATTTTATGAGATAGAATCTAATTTTAATAAAATGTAGTTTTGTTTAGAAATGTGATAAAATGACATCGTTTTCCAATAGATTAAATCTAGGGTTGATAAAGGCGTTTTGTAAATGATTTTGTGAGATAAAATCTAGTGTTCATAAAATTTAGTTTTACTAAAATCTGTTGAGAATATTAGATATTATCAAAATTAAATTTTATAAAATAAAATTCATTCAAGGACTAGAGAAAAATGTAAGAAAACAAGTTAGAGAAAATGGCCCGTCAATTACCCTTCTGCTCGGCATTGGCGCCACCAATTTTCCAGCCCTTTCTCCAAATATTGAGCCCAAACATAAGGGGAGCAAGATCTCTTCATGGGCTGTATAGATTGGTTCTAATTCTTGGCCTATTGGGCTAACCATTTCTGTCGGATTAACCATTTCCTCTCTCTCTCTCTCTCTCTCTCTCTCTCTCTATCGCACCTCCAGCCTCTGCATCGGCCACTACCAGCCGCCGGTTGGAACTTGCAATGGCTGCCACTTCTCTCCCTCTTCCCCTACATTTCAAAACCCACCAATTTGAAAAACTTCATAAATCCTCAAAATCCAAATCCTCCCGTAAACCTTAAACTTGTGAACACCTCCCCAGGAGCATGACACTCTCGTTCTTCAACCATGAAGCTCCAAGATTTTCTTCTCAAAACATTCCCCCGATTCGCAAAAAGGCCCACCAAATCCCGTCACACCCAAATCCCTCCACTCGCTACTCCAGACCAAGTCATCGACATCATACAAACAGTCAACCCTATGGAACCTGCTCTTGAAAAGGTAGTCCCTATTCTCCTTCCTAACATAGTCCACCATGTCCTTCAAAAACTTAAAAACCCGGAACTGGGTTTTCGTTTTTTTGTGTGGGCGGCTAAAAGAAAGAATTTTCATATATGGGATTCGTTTGATTATATTGTTGGTATGCTTGTTGAGGAAAATGGGTTTGAATTGTATTGGAAAACTCTTGAACAGCTGAAGGTGTGTGGGGTTTCGGTTCCTTCGGATGCGTTTACGGTTTTGATTGCTGGGTATTGGAAATTGAGAATGGGTGATAAGGCTGTCGAGGTTTTTGGTAGGATGAAGGATTTTGATTGTAAACCTGATTTGTATGCTTTTAATGTGGCTTTGCAAGTTATGGTTGAGAAAGAGGTTATTTTACTAGCTTTAGCTGTATATAATGTGATGTTGAAGTCGAACTGCGCTCCAAATGTCGCTACTTATACTATTCTGATTGATGGGTTGTGTAAAAGTGGCAAGACTCAAGACGCTCTTAGATTGTTTGATGAGATGATCGAAAGAGGTGTACAGCCGAACAAGATAACTTATACTGTTATTCTTTCGGGTTTGTGTCAAGCAAAGAGGGCTGATGAAGCAGGTAGATTGTTGAATACGATGATAAGTAGTGGGTGTTCACCCGATCAGATTACTTATAATGCTTTGCTTGATGGGTTTTGCAAGTTGGGTAAATTCGACGAAGCTTTTATGCTTTTAAGGTTTATTGAGAAGGATGGATGCGGTCTTGGGTTAAAGGGGTACAGTAGTTTGATTGACGGGTTGTTTAGAGCACGGATGTTCAACGAGGCACATGAATTGTTCCAGAAAATGTCGGAAGAGAACATCACACCCGATCTTATTTTGTACACTATAATGATTCGTGGTTTATCTGATGCGGGCAGGGTCAAGGATGCATGGAATTTGTTGAGGATCATGACAGAAAGAGGAGCGGCACCTGATACTCGCTGTTACAATACTCTTATCAAAGGGTTCTGTGATATGGGTCTGTTAGCCGAGGCTCGGTCTCTGAAACTTGAAATCTCAAAACATGATTGTTTTCCGGATACTTTCACCCACACAATTCTTATTTGTGGTATGTGTAAGAATGGTCTAGTTGGGGAGGCAAGAGAATTATTTGATGAGATGGAGAAGGTTGGATGCCTCCCTTCTGTTGTGACCTTCAATGCTCTTATTGATGGGCTCTGTAAGTTTGGTGAGCTTGCAGAAGCTAACCTTTTGTTTTACAAAATGGAGATTGGAAGAAATCCATCATTGTTCCTTCGCCTTTCTCAAGGCGAAAATCGGGTTCTTGATGGTGCTAGCCTCCAAACAATGGTGGAAAGATTATGTGACTCAGGAGCTTTTCTTAAAGCGTACAAGCTTCTAATGCAGCTTGCTGATAGTGTGGTACTACCAAACCTCACGACGTATAACATTCTGATCAACGGTCTCAGCAAAGCTGGAAATATTAATGGCGCTTTTAAGCTGTTCAAGGAGCTCCAATTCAAGGACTATCTCCCTGATTCAGTTACACATTGTACTCTCATTGATGGGCTTCAAAGAGCTGGTAGGGAAGAGGATGCTTTTGGGATTTTCGAACAAATGATGAAGAAAGGGTTTACACCTAACCCAGCAGTTTACAAGTCGCTCATGACTTGGTCTTGTCGTGGGAAGAAAGTCTCTGTTGCCTTTGGCGTTTGGATGAAGTATTTGAGGAGCCTTCCAGGACGGGAAGGAGAACCAATTAAAGCAGCAGAGGATTATTTTGAGAAAGGAGAACTGGATAAGGCAGTTAGGGGCTTACTTGAATGGGAATTCAAGTTTGTTGATTTTGATTCAGCACCTTACACCATTTTCTTCATTGGGATGTGCCAGGCTGGAAAATCGGATGAAGCTTTAAAGGTGTTTTCAATTCTGGTGGAGTTGGGGATCTATGTGTCTGCTCCAAGTTGTGTAATGTTGATCAGAAGTCTTTGTGTAGAGTGTAATCTAGACCAGGCGATCAACGTGTTCTTTTATACTGTGAAGAAAGGTTTCATGTTGAAGAGGGGGACTTGCAATGAACTGCTAGGGTGTCTGCTTACTCATGGAAAATCGGATAAAGCTTTAAAGGTGTTTTCAATTCTGGTGGAGTTGGGGATCTATGTGTCTGCTCCAAGTTGTGTAATGTTGATCAGAAGTCTTTGTGTAGAGTGTAATCTAGACCAGGCGATCAACTTGTTCTTTTATACTATGAAGAAAGGTTTCATGTTTAAGAGGCAGATTTGCAACGAACTGCTACGGTTTCTGCTTACTCATGGAAAAGCATACTATGCTGTTGATCTTCTCAATAGAATGAACGATATGGGATACAATTCAGATGCGTATCTTTATCCTGGAACCAAGGTCCTTTTACGGAGTCACTGGAACACAAAGGAAGCAGAAAATGTATCAATCAGTTAGATGTGGTGTGGAGCTCACTTTGGAATCGCGAACTGTTTCTGTTATGTGTCTGACAGATGTGTTACCATCAGGACAGGTTGCTGTACCAAAGCTACTGTCAAGTTGTTATTGATCCATTTTGTGTTTGGTCATCCGCATTGATACAGCCAGACAGGTACTTGATGTACCATTTTTTGTTAGAGTCAGTTGAGTCATTAGATGGACTGAAAACATGCATGTTGTGGACCATTATATTAGCCTCTGGAGAATTTGTTAGCCATACTGATCTACAATCTTTTGTAACATTAATAAGTCCGAAAGAGTCATCACATTCCAAACCTGGAATAAAATTATAAAAATTTGTATGTTTTGTTTCTGAAGTTTTTTTCTACAATTAGTAATTAGTAATTGTCATTCTCAAATTTGTTGCGGTTAGATGTAGAATACGTGTACTGAACACTAACCTGTGGAAGATGAACAAAAATGGAATAAAGAAGGAAGAATTTTCTTGTTTAGAGTTGGGTGTTGTTCTGTTCTGAATTTATAGTACAACAGAGATGCTATTTCTTAATGTTGCGGTTTTTGCTATTTCCGTGTGTTCAATGCATATTATGCCTTTGTGAATCTTACGTATTAATTACATTTTATGTGAAAGAAAGTTTCCCTTATGTTCCAAAAACTTTAAGCTTGATAGTGATCTAGCTAGTTTTCCAGATTTTTATAAATAGTCTTGTGATGTAGAGGTGTTTTTGGATAAACTTTACCTCTTCATGGAAGCTCGATTGTTGTCAAACTTGGAAAACGGTCGGTCATAGCAATCTTGCAATGCCCCAAATTTAACAACCAAGTGAAACTGCATGAACTTTCTCAGCAGCTGTTGGTTCTTTTCGCGTCAAGTGTGAATAACAGCCTCCCATGTCTAGGAGGACAGCACAAATTTTCATTTCAAATGAAGAGTACGTCTCTTGATGGTCATTGGATGTGTAACGGAATCTAGTACAAACAACTGCATTGATTAAAACGAAACTATGGTAATTTTAGCATGTGTAATCAATTAGAGTAAATGATACAATTGGCAGTACAATGGGTTAAATACCTGTTTCGCTGTCGAGCTTCTCACAGTCTGATCACCTTCTGGAGTTTATGCATTTTTTTTTATGATTCTGTCCTAATTTACCATGCGAATTTTTTGTGCAACGATATTTTCAAACACCAATGATTACCGAGTTTTAGTGATTTGACACTGCGTTGTTTATAGTTCTGGCATGATTAACTAGAAGGAGCTATCGTTGGTCAGTGGTAAAGCTGCTTGGATGGCTTACCGGGTAATGCTTTCCTGAGGCTTGGAATCTCTATCTCATCTGTATATTGTATAAATTAAGCAAGCTACAAACATATGGCTGTTCTATGACTTTTTATCTTGAATGTGAAATGTTAACTGGGTTATACATTCATGGATGGCGTTCACCATGAATGACCCTTTTTCTTTTCCTTTTATCTTCTCATGTCAAGTTAAGCTGTTAATAAAACCTGGATGTCACTTCTCATTTGTATCTATCATGGTAATGACAGCATTTGTTTTGTTCGTGCAGGACATTTACTGTTTGGATGCTGATGGAGCTCTTTTTGATGCTACATTGCTTTCGGCAGTTACTGCCTTCTCTCACTGTAAGATTCGCACTGTTAGTTATCATTCTTCCTGTGCACATCTTTATTGCTGGTGATGGGCCCGCTAACACCCGGATAAAAGCATCTGATTTGCATATAATTGTACTAATGACTCAAAACTTAGACCACCAAAAGCAAGGCAAAAGAGATATATGACGAAGTTTCTTGATGCTATTCTAGGGAGCACAAGGAGTTTGACATGGCCAGTTAATCTGCATGGGATTCTAATACTAGGAAGCTCAACAGGCCTCCAACTTCGATAGGTCTTTTCTTAGCTGCACAAAGCCAGGTTTGGGGTGGGAGCAGGGGGAGAACGGGAGGATTGCTCGCATAATTTATCATTAACTATAGCTATGAATTTACTTAATGTGTGCTTGTAATTTGCATTTTTATCAATATGTTGTATATTGGCGATGGGTGCTGATTTTAGAATGTAGCTATGGATAAAAATGTTTGTCCGTACAGGATTGTAGAAAAATTCGAGTCCATTTATGTCGTTGTAGATATATGCCTTGCCTAAGGTTCTTTTATCCAAGGGGCCTTGAATCACACAAGGAGGAGGAAGGAGGATAGGGGAAGGAAACATGGAGCCCCAACCCCCAGACAAACACTACGGTTTTGTCACATCTTGGCCACCTCCAAAATATAAGACTTGACTTCTATTTATAGACTCCTTAAAACCCTAAAATACAAAAACAAAATTACAAAAGTTACCCTACTACAAAAATCAAAACTACATGTCAGGCCATCTTTGTAGATGCAGATTGTGTCACCATGTTAGGTATTCATTATAAATATTTCAAGCTACTAGGTAGCTTTCTTCATAAAATGGTTCCAAGTAATCTGTGTTCTGCCACTCCAACAACTGATTCTGAAATGGGCTAAAGATTATTTGATATTAGTTGTGGCCAGATTGTGTCACCATGTTAGGTATTCATTATAAATATTTCAAGCTACTAGGTAGCTTTCTTCATAAAATGGTTCCAAGTAATCTGTGTTCTGCCACTCCAACAACTGATTCTGAAATGGGCTAAAGATTATTTGATATTAGTTGTGGCCCGTATCGGGTTGGAAAGCATTTTTGTAAAATAATTGCATTTTACGTTTTCTTCTCTTGTGTGAACCAGTAATTCTATCAACGCTAATTCTACCTTTAAAGGATTTGATAATTCTTGAATAAAGAAATTGGGATTTGGATTAAGTCTGCATTGTTCTTAGGATGAAGGCAAGTTTATGTATTACTTAGGTTTTACGTGGTAGAATATGCTGCGCAAGTATTAATGACGTGCTTTAGAAGGCCTTGTCTGTTGAACTTTATCCCGAGACTGGATATAATTTGTTGTTTGTGTTGGCTTTAATACTTGATCAAAGAAGCCATGATATTACATGGCAAAAAATACATGCTTCAGACGGCCTTGTCTGTTGAACTTTATCTCGAGACTTGATATACTTTGTTGTTTGTGTTGGCTTTAATACTTGATCAAAGAAACCATGATATTGCATGGCAAAAAATATATTGGCCACTTTCAATCAAATGGAATAAAATGATTACCTAGTGTTTCTGTGATAGCCCATGACCCACCTGGATGCAATGAAGCTAGTGATATAATAGAATAAATCATGCCCTAACTTGCACAAGGCCTTTTAAAACCGTGCGGACGTCAAAGCTCGTTGGTAGTTCACAGTTAAGCGTGCTTACCCTGGAGTAATCCAGGGATGGGTGACCATCTGGGAAGTTCAAGGAGCTTGAGCGACCAAGGCGGATAATATTGTGCAAGGCGGGGGTGGGTGGTTATAGTTGATATCAAAGCACAACCCCGGACTACGGGGTATGAGCCACCTTTAGAATCTGCAGGAGCCAAATGTGACAGCCCAAGACCCACCTGGACGCAATGGAGTTCTATGATATAAGAGAATAGATCATGCCCTGACTTGCATAAAGCCTTTTAAAGCCGTGCGGGCGTTAAAGCTCGTTGGTACTTCACAGTTAAGCATGCTCACCGTGGAGCAACCTTGGGATGGTTGACCTACTGGGAAGTCCAAGGAGCATGGGCGACCAAAGCGGACAATATTGTGCAAGTCGGGGGCAGGTCGTTATAGTTGGTATCAGAGCACAATCCCGAACTACGAGGTAGGAGCTACCTCTAGAATCTGCGGTAGCCACCTCTTGAATTCCGGAGTGGGAACAAAGTGCTATGCAGAACTAAGTGCTATACCTCCCAGGGAAGGTCGCTGGGCCAATATGCTTTTTTCCCAAGAATCCGAATTGATAGCAACAACTTTCACAATTTCTATAGAGCTCTATACAAAGAATCTAGGTCGGAAATTTTAACCCAGCAAAGACAACACATATATGAACTCTCAATAAAATTTCCAGAAAATTATGAGTTGTGTAACCATGTCAATAAAATCCCTAAAAATCAGTTAGAAACAAGACCTAAAATCTGCAGATTTACAAGAGATGCAAGAATCGAATTAATTCATCAAAAATTCACCGAAAACTCTTCCAAAACTCCATAACCAAGGGTTTTTATGGTGTCTAATCATAAACCCAACAACAAAACGTGAATTAAACATGAAAATTGATGAAATCAAGTAGAAGAAAGTATGAATTACCAAGTAAAAGCTTCAAGTCTAATGACCCTAGACCTTCTCTTGATTTTCCCCTTCTTTTCTCCTCTTCTTCTTCTTTCTTCTGCTTTCTTCTGCTTCTACGTTTGTCTCTCTCTCTCTCTCTCTCTCTCTCTCTCTCTCTCTCAAGCGGTGGTATGGATGAGGATAAAGAGCGTGGAAACCTCCGTTGTTTTGTTGGACTTAGAGAAACTCTCTCTCTCTCTCTCAAGCGGTGGTATGGATGAGGATAAAGAACGTAGAAACCTCTGTTGTTTTGTTAGACTTAGAGAAAAATTATCTAGTGTAATCCATACCCATGTTACTCTTCTATTTTATTAGGCTGTGGGAATAATTTGGTGTGGTCATGTCCTATGCACCCATGTATCCAAACACTACATGTCACATATCAACCTAGTTAATATCATAGAACAAGTATGCAAATTAGGCACACAATTAATTTAAGCTAATCAACCCAATAAATAATTAAATTTTTAAAAGCGATTGCAAGTCGAGGGTATCACACCCTCCCACACTTTAGAAAGTCTGGTCCCCTAAACTTAACTTACCTTGTACCGAAAAAAGATACGGATACTTCTTTAGCATATCTTCCTCTGTTTCCCACGTCGCTTCTCCTTCCCGATGATTAGTCCACCACACTTTCACTAAGGGAACAAAGTGCTTACCTCCCAGGGGAAGGTCGCTGGGCCAATATGCAACGAGGACGTTGCATCATAAGGTGGGGAGAATGTGAGAGCCCATGACCCACCTGGATGCAACAAAGCTATGTGATATAAGAGAATAGATCATGCCCTAATTTGTACAAGGCCTTTTAAAGCCGTGCGGGCGTCAAAGCTCGTTGGTACTTCACAGTTAAGCGTGCTCACCCTGGAGTAATTCAGGGATGGGTGACCATCTGGGAAGTTCAAGGAGCTTGGGCGGCCAAAGTGGGCAATATTGTGTAAGGCCGGGGCGGGTCGTTACAGTTTCGGTTGGATTAACTTTGATCATGGCGTTGAAGGGACTAAAATCGATGTTGCCATGTTGTAACTCAAGAAGCAAATCTTCATTTGTCTGGTTTTGGTGAACCTATATATTTGGTAATCATAGTTTGTTTTAGAATCTAGGTATGTTGCTTACTTTAGGCTTGTCTTTCAATCTGCTGCAGCTTGTGCATAGCAATAGCAGCCGCTTTATGCCATCACAATCTGATGATGAGGCTCACCAGTTATCCTATTTACAGAAGCATCTTGCCAACATTATCTCTCTTTTGACTGATTCTGTGGAAGGAGAAAGCAAATAATCTCTGGTTTGTTGTATTCTTGCTTACGTTTGCTTTTCCTTTTTGTTTGTTTGGGTATTTAGGTCATTGATAATTTTTTTAAATGAACTCAATTTCAGAGACTTTTTGCCGTAGGCACTGTGTACTGGCTTTAACTTGAATCACACTTTCATAAAAAAAAAAATCAATAAATTAGATTTCGCAATGCATTGCAGATCTACAACCTGTTGGCCTGATTGATGCTGTTTTTTAATACATCAGCTTGTTAATTTTGAACTTTCACTTTCACTTATGAATATAGGTGCCATTTCATTGATTTGATTTGCAATTTGTATGTTCTGGAAGCTTGTGTTTTATTACTTTCTTTGCTTTGCTTTAATGTTGATTGGTCCCCATTTCCAGGTCTTGACGATGGAGAAGTTCATGCACCTTGAATTCCTATTTTATTTTGGAGAAAAAGGATCAAAAAGAATTCCCTTGGCCCAGGCTGCTCCTTTTCTGCTAATTCTGATCCTGACATGCCTGCTGCTCCTGTTCCTAATCCTGTGACACAAGTGCATGATTGGCTTCTACAGAACATTGCCTCCACATTGGAACATATTTCTGAAAGATTTTCTGCCAAAGAAAATGGGCCACCCGGTTCTTCTGATAAGGATGTTCCCCTGACCAATGCCTGTACAAGTTCAGTGAAGCCCTTAACTAGTGCTAGGGGTTCTAGTTTTGTTGAGGGGATCTAAGTCATCATGTTTAAAGCAAGCACCTGATTTGCAAGGTTTCCTACGAAGGTTAGGCGAGTTTCCCTGGGTTGCATGTCATGTTCCAGTTTAAATCTTTAAAAGTTGTGTTAGCTGCTGTTTGGATTTTTTGTTGTTGTAAGTGGGAATTTTATAGTTTTGAAGTATTCTTGCCTCAAGGAGTCTGGGCCTTTTTGTACTGTGCTGTCAGCAGATTATATGAGAATCTATATTCCATCACGATTTAGAAACCTCGGAGGGAGGATGTTAAAACTGCCAAATTATGCATGAATATTGCTCCAGTGTTACTTGTATAAAACTGCCCCAACCTATAAAGAGATTGGTGTTTTCCTTTAGTGGCAATCGTGGGGCTGGCATGCTTTCATACATTAATATTCTTCCACTTTGACTTGTGCTAATAAACTAATTTGTGGGCATTGTACTCCAACAGCACACTAGTTTAGATAATTGTTGTAGCTGGTTTCCTGACTAGCTGGAAAGTTTGAGATACTTGATTGCTAATTGGCAGATAATCAGTTCAATAGTAAAAATCATGATCAAAAGTGGCGCCTCAAATGCGAACTCACTGGCTCAACAGCTTGGCTACTCTGGTGGAAGCCTTGCAAACTAACTTTTGGCTTTCCTACTAAGTACTAATCGATTTATGGGGATAGAGTCCTGTAATCTGGGTTTGGGCTTGGATGAGGTCTTTTCCTATTATCTTTTGCTATGTCCCCTTTGCGTGAATACCAGCTGGATGCGTTCTTACCTGGTGACTTGCAAGAGGAGGTGTATAATGTTGGGGACACTATCATGCAAGATTTATGTTGACAGATCCAAACAAGAGAATGGCAAATGAGAAGGTACTTGCCTCTCTTTGTCAATACAATATAGAAACAAAGATATTTTGTCCAGGGCTAATTTGTATCAAAAGGCCAAAGTTCTACTAGTAACTGTAGTCTATTTTATGTGCTGTGTTTGTCTTCCTTATTTTTTGGGATTGAATGTCCTACCGAAATTGCAAGTGGTTGATTGTTTGATCTAGTCTATCCCTTGGATATATAACTTCCAAGTATCCGAGTCTTCCCCCGAATGAAAGAATTTTTTTTAGTGCATTAACGCTGCTGAATTCTACACACACACAGCCACAAATATATTCTACATATTATTTTTTGGAACTAGTGGATTGAAGAGGCCATTTATTCTATAATTTTCAATGTGTTGACTTTATTTATATTTTTGTGCAGAAGATTAACTAATGTTCAATTCAGAGCTCAAGCCATAAATCGTTTATGGACTTTTTGGGCTTCAAGTCCAGGATTTTCTTTTTAGAGCGTCAATGCCTTGTCATTTAGACAGAAAGACCTCAATCGCTGCTCGGGAAAAGGCGATGGCAGTCTGCAGTCATGTTTGGTTAGTACTCCACACCTCTTAATTACCACCAATGTCAAGCCCAAGGACACTGGTATATTTTTTGTTTACGGGTGCAGTACTGAAGTTTGTTCATTGTGACCCTCCACTCTTTGCCATCAACCTGAAATTGCAATCGGCTGCTTAAGTGTGTCCTTTCTCAAGGACAGCAGACGTTGCTTTTGATCAAAATCTTGTAATCTTGTTTCCCTAATAACTTTCCCAATGCTTCGAACCATTTCCTCTATGTTATACGGGTTGGCACCTGGATCGAAAAATATAAGCACTTGTGCCTGATCATTTATATGATTTTGTTTTAATGAATCTCAATTGGCGTGGATATGTTGAGTATCAAATTGTGCAGTTGTGTCCTTTCTGTGCATGGATTAAGAGGCCTCAATTATGTCTAGTTCTTTTCTTGATAAGGAGGAGCCTGGGGAAACCCAGGTCTATGTATGTCCTGATACACTCAGCCTCTTGCGCCGTCAAAGTGCCTACGGTACCAGCTTATGTAGAGGCACCTGGGCAAATCCAAGACCGAGTTGAGAAAAGTTGGACAGAGGCCTCCGCTTTGTTTTAGTGCTGTAGGATATGATTCGGGTTCCAATCTTCACTTATCGACTATGTTCGTTTTAGATGGTCATTGGTAGAGGTGTCAAATGGGCCGTGCCGTGCCGGCGCAGCCTGTTTAGTTCCATGCCAAATGTACTTTGTGCTGTGCCTAGCCTGGTTCAATTATTAGTAGTGCCTTGCCGTGCCAGCCTATTTTAGAATATGCTCGGCCTGGCCTAGGTCGTACCACAAAACCCAAATGATGGGGCAATAGTCAGGCAGGAGGCGCAATTTTCATCGATTTTGACAGCATTCCAAGTACATTTACCTTGTAAGTTGCAATCCCAAACGATATACTAATTGCGAAACTATATGGTGTATAATTCAGTGACAAACGAGTAAACGGACACGGCCCACACGAGTCTTGCGAATTTTCCTTGAATAAACTTGCATCTTCAAATAAGTACAATAGTTCTGCATACGTATATTTTCGAAGACTTGGTACCTTAGCAAAACTGGTGACGACGACTCAATTAAACTGAAAAAACCATGATCAATCCATGAATTCGGATTTATTCCCGCGATGTTTTTTCTATACGGATGTTAACAGATAGTATACTTTCTAAAAGTGCTATCGAGTTGGGTCGATGCAACAGCAAGTACGAGATGGTCTTTTCGAGCTCCATCTGGGATTAGGCACACACAGAGCTGCCATTGGAGATAAACCCAGATTCTGGCATGGTTTCGCACAATCCCTCCTGGTTTTGCACACACTGGTGAATTTGCAATCGCTACCGCCGCTATTGTTGTCTTACCACAAAAAAAAAAATGTGACATTGTGTGCGTTAGAGAAGAGAGAGAGATTTATTGAAACTATAGGCATTAAAAATGCGTGCAAGAGAATTTCTTTAACAATTTTTCTTGTCCATTTAAGAGAGAAGCATTAAATCGATACGAACTACAAAGATGGAGAAACCATTTGGCGAAAAAACAGAAATAGAGAAATGAGAGGGTGTCATTTATGTAACCAGCCAGTGAAACTCAAATTTGAGTTTACCGTTTAGCGATAATTGTGTAAACGACAAATATGAGAGACAAATTAACAAAATAAACGTTGAAAACGAGTGCACGAGTTAAAAAAATGTATGCACAAACTAACAATAATGAGAGAACCATTCATCAAAATAAAACGGCTACAAACTTAATAGAGAGAGAAATAGTCTAGAGAGAGAGATTACTAGTAGAGTGAGCAAAGAAAAGAAGAGAGAGAAAGAGGAGAGATGCCAATTGAAGCTTGGTTGAAGCCATTGCAACCTTTGCCTATGAAAGTTATAGGATTCTATGATATCAATATGAATAAAGGGTGCCCATTGCAGCATTCTTGTACTAGCTTTAATTAAAATTTAAATCCCACAAATTACCCCCAAGATCTTTTACATAAAGGAAAGTCATGCCTCTAATTATTTACTAATTCATAATTAATTTAGGAAGATTCTCTTCCTTATTCACTTTTATTGGTCTTCATTGGAAATATTTGCTTTCTTTCTTAGCCGAAGCACAAAAAATTAATAGGCATTATTGACAAAAAGGGGTCATGATCCAGATTCAAAAATTTTTTTTTTGGATAAAGATTAAAATAAGACAAAAGACAAATTTTTGGGTTTATTGAAATTTTTTAATCTGAGTGTCATAATTTTTTATGTTTCCTGTTCCTCTCGTCAAGAAAGGTTATTATTATCCACAAAAATTTGACACGAAGCTAATAAATATGAAAAATATTAAATAAGTATATGGGAAAAAAAAAAAAAAACAAGTGGCTTATTTAAGCCAGACCAGGTCACATAAGTTTATCCACCAGGTCACTTAAGTTTATCCACTTATGCAAGGTACACTGTGGGATTCACTTTGATGATAAAATCATATTCATTTTGTCGGAAAAGCTAACAAATACAAAAAATATTAAATAAATACATGAAAAAAAAAAACAAGTGGCTAATTTAAGCCAGACCAAGTCATGCAAGTTTATCCACTTATGTGAGGCACATTGCGGGATTCACTTCAATGATAAAATCATACTTCATTTTGTAGGAATTTATATTTATATGTAAAGAATCCTTGCAAAATCAACTAAATCGTATATTGTTACGTGCTTATAAAAAATTTCAATTCTTGAATTAAACACTGATTTTTTTTTTCAGAAACACCTCTGGGGAGGTTAGTGAATTTAACCAAAACAGAAATAAGACCGGTAGAAGAATAAAAGAAAATAAAAAAAGAAAGTGAATGGAAAAATGTGCCAACCACTAAGGCCAAAAGATAAGAAATTATGTTCTTCTCTAACTTTATTTGTGTTCTGTCATTCAAAAAAGTTTGTGGAGTTCACGGCTTCAACTTTTTCAATGGTAAACACTTTTCAATTATTTTAGCGCAAATTCTAGATTTCAGGTTGCTGCTATGCAGTCCCTTGCATAGCAGGTTGTGCACATACGGGTCGTTCGTTGTTCGGATGGACGGTTCATATTTCATCTTGTACGCATGACAACGAACGATTCGGATGCAAATGTATTGAGGTGAAATCTGGACCGTCCATCCGAACAACGGATGATTCGGATGTACGTAACACCTACTGGGCACGGGGCTGCATAGCAGCAACCTCATATCCGCAAATTCTAGTGTTCTTGTGCTAGGTTTCATCGTAGACTCTGCTAAAATCGAATTTTGGCCACCGGTTTCCATAAGCCATTGATTGTGCCATTACCTTTGATTTTTGAATCAAGAGAGGCAAGTGCAAGACCGAGGCTGGTTCCACTGCGATCAGTTCTGTGCTCCTGCAGTAGTGAGTGCCAAGGATTTAAATATCGGCCGATACATATTGGTTTTTCACCTCTCCGATACCACTACACTCCGCTATACCAGCGCTATAAAAAATTCACACCTGTATCGGCCGATACCCTATGCATATCGGTTTTTAGCCGATTTTTTACCCGATACGGCCAATTCAGGTGGTTTGGCGCCAAAAATAATTTCGGAAAAAATTCACGACCGCAACACTTGATTCCCGCTATGTATCATTCAATACTCCCACTACCGTCTACCGCTACACCATTAATGCTACTGATATGCAGTCCGCTACCACTATTTAAAACTACGGTGAGTGCCGACCAAGGTGAATTAAGAAGTTGAAGAACAAGCTCCTTTTCTTCTCTTTTTTGGAAGTCAATCATGGGCTTCTTTTTTTAAAACGGGTATTCCTGTGAATTCAGACTCATAATCTGATAATGTTTTTTTGCAGAATTTTCATTTTGTACTTAATTAGTAATTACTATCAATAGGTCAGGAACTCTTCATGTGTTGGATTTCAGTTGGTATATTTCAAGATTGATGCAACGAAGCTCTTTGGATGTCCAAGATTGTATCATGTGTCCGCGTACAATCCACGTACTATACTACGATCGGACGGCCGAGGAGCGCACAACACCTCTAGATTCGGCAAAATATATAGTGTATGTATGAATGGGGAGTATTTCAATCTTCTTCTTGAAATTTTTTTCTTTATGGATAACCGGGCTGTCGATCAATTCGATTTGTTTCACATTTTTTTTCCTGTACATATTTACGGTGTTTCCATTCTTTTTTCCTCTTTGGAAGTGATGATAGCTCAATTCATCTCCAATATCTACAAAAAACACATTACCAAATAAATTTAATGCTTAGAATTCAATTAATAAGAACCGAAAAATATGCAAATTCTACGCGTTTTCAGAACGCGCATACTTTCTTAGAACTAATACCAAACCAAAACCAACAAAAACTATTCAATAAGATTAAGAATCCTTGCTCAATCCTTATGATTATTTCGCGAATTGTAGTAATTCGTTGAGGATAATGTCTAAGAGTGCATTGGTGTGGGACTGATGCAACAGCAAGTATGTGAAGGTCCGTCACCCGGCCAGCTGGGATTAGGCACACAGAGAACTTCTATGGGAGACAACCCAAGATTCTGGCATGGTTTTCTGCAGTCCACCCTGGTTTTGCACACCCCGGCGAATTCGCAGTCGCTGCTATCGTTTTTTATTGTCCCTGCATGCGACACACAACAAATGTAATATTGTTAATGAAAGAGAGAATTAAAAATCGGCGAGAGAGAATTTCTTGAGCAATTTTTCAATGAGTAGTCAAAAAGTATGGATTGGAAAAGTTGCAGTTTGCGGGAATTGAACTCGAGTTCGGGCATCAGTGTCCAGATAAGAGAGAAGCATTTAATCCATACAAACTACCAAAATGGAGAATGAGAATCCATTTATCGAAAAGAGATTGTGAAAAAAGTGGGGTTCGAATATGAGATATGATCAAAAACTATGTTGACGACAAATATGAGAGCAAACAAAATTAACGTCGAGTATGAGAGCAAACAAGTAAGGAAAAAAAAAAAAAACATAACATTGAGAGAGCGGGATTTACCAACATACTTAACACTACTGAAAAGAGTGTGAATAATTTCGTTTTGTTTTTCCATTTTTTTTTTTGTGAAAACTCAATTATGAGTGTACCACTACCATCTACAATTTTTTTTTTTTTGAAAACCATATATAATCTAGCTATACCAACTAGGGTCGTAGACCTAGTGGCTGGTTGCATACCAGTACCAAATAAGTACTCTGAGGTCGCGAATTCTATGGAGATAAGTATGATATCTACTATGGTTGGTTAATTGGGATGAGAGAGAGAGAGAGAGAGAGAGAGAGAGAGAGAGATTACGCGTGGATTGAGCAAAGAGAAGAAGAGAGAGAAAGAGGAGAGATCCCAGTTGAAGCTTGGTTGAAGCCATTGCAGCCTTTGCCTTGGACGACTCGGGGGTTATTAATAAATGGCGCCATTGGCTTTTCCATATGTATTCCTCTTAGCTATTAGTAATTCGCAACTTGGTACGTTAATTTTGAGATACACATGCTTCCCAACTAACGGGCGTGCTAAGATTCTCTTCCATATCGATCTTTGTCTACTTGTTTGGTTGGCAAAAAGTCTGTCCGCACACAGTAATTATTCATGGTTTTGGAGCACCATTACATGGTGTTGCAACATCTTTTTTATAAACATAAATAGATGTCTAGACCAATTTACGCGCATAACGATCAAGCATAACTCCTACTGGCCCCAAGGTTTAGGTGTCCCACCATTCTTAGACCATATGTTGTCCTGGGCCTGCAAAAATGCATGATAGATAAGGATGTTGGGGTACCACATGGCGGTGCCCAATACCATGGATTAATTGGTCCACGCAGATCACATACACTAATTTTTGGGCCCACCTCAGGTGTCACAAAAATGATTCGAACTGTTCATTTATCTTTTCATGATTCTTTATTTTTTTTACAACCGGATGTACCTTTTGATGATTCTTGTAGAACAAGCTCAATCGAATAATAGTAGGGACTTTTTCAGAATTCGTAGGGTTAACCTCTCAATTTCATTTTAATAATTCTGAAAAAAAAACCCTACTGATATTCGAGTAATGTAGCTATTTTTTAGATAGGGTTAACCTCTCAATTTCATTTTAATAATTCTGAAAAAAAAACCCTACTGATATTCGAGTAATGTAGCTTTTTTTATATAGGAATCCTTTAAAATTATTTTTTTTCGATTTAAATTATCTTTTTAAACCTCGAGGTGGGCCCCACAAAAAAGGCAAGATCTGTATGGGCCTATTTGTTGAGGGAATGTGTGCGCGGGGGGGGGGGGGGGGGGGGGGGGGGGGGGTGGGAGTATCCCGGGACTCTGTAGCGCCCTAAGGCATTACAAGGTTGTAGTCTCCTAATCACAGCTGTCCGTTTGACGATCAACGGTAAGGCTTATTCTACATGTAAATACTACAGGGTCCCCGGACCCGGGAGGGGGATAAGAGAAGAAAGGGGATAAAGAAGATGATGTTTGTTAATGGGAGAAAGAAAGGAGATAAAGAAGAGGGTGTTTGTTAGTGGGAGAAGGAAGGGAGATAAGGGAGGGAAGGAGAACTTATCCATCTGAGGGGTCTTAGCTAGTCCCATCCCCTACCATAGGATTAACTGATGGGTCGGTAAAAAGACCAATTACCTCTCAAACCATTTTGTATCCTCAATGCAATCACTGAAGGAGGGCAACCAAGTAATTTATCACATTATTCACCCTTATCCACCTAGCCTTATCCACCCACATCGACTACTATTCAAACCAACTATAAGGTAATCCTCCCTCCTTAACTAATCGCCCGTGTAACATATCCACCTCTTATCCACTTTTCTTTCTTATCCCCTACAGTTCGATGGGATGCAAGATAAGTAATTTTGGGTGGAGTAAGGGGAGATAAGATAGCACGAGGTATTATTTAAGAAGGGTGGATTCACATGATATGATATTTATGATGGATAGATAAAATAGTACTTGGTTTGAAAGATTTTGATAATAATGGGAGATAAAACAATAGTTAGTTTGTTTTGTAGTTTAAATGAGGGGATAAAGATAAATTAGAGTGTTTGAGATGGATTGACCTGATTAGGAAGGGGTCATCTGAGCGAGCCCTTTGATACCTAAACCAAGGATAATGGGTCCGCCTGAGATTACTCATCTTGGCACAAACTCATTTGGCCTACTATCCCCAACCAAACAAGCTCCTAAAGCCTTATTCGTTGGACAAACAAACTCTATATGTGATGTGTGCACATAGCACAACTGGTTGCATTTTTTTGCTTTCCTTCAGTATCGGATGCTTTCCTTTTTTCAACCCGAAGCATAAAGAATGAATAGGCATTAACAAGAAGGGGTTGGCTAGCTAACCTCTACTAAGCAAAAATTGTGGCGGTTAAGGTTGGGGCTAGGTCACTTATTAAGTTTGTCCATTTTGTTTTTGGTGCAATGGAAATTCATAAAGCTACAATGAAAAGGAGTTTAAAACAATTAATGGCACACATAGATGCAAGAAAATAAAAAGCTACTAGTCCTTATAGCGTCCAATGCCCATGACACCTTCGATCACGAAGAGATGGACTGATTGTGGGGATTCTTCGGTTGCAACTAAATCTTCCTCTTGCTTCACCCCTAAACTGGCAAGGTGGTTTGCACTTTGATTGGCCTCTCGGTAGATGCGAACAAGGTTTGCATATGTTCGAGCTAGCAAAATCTTGGAATCTGCTATCGAAGGCTTGATGAGGATGCCTTTCATAAGGACCTTCATTTATCAATTGAGTGCAACTTGTGAATCAGATTCAATGCACATATTTTTAATGCCTTTTCCTAACATAATAGTAATCCTCTGTAAACGCTCCATATTTTTTATTTTTGTTTCCAAACTGGATGTGCAAGTCAATTTGCTATAATAACCCAGCACCCACATTCCTTTATGGTTGTGGAAGATTCCCCCAAAGCTAGCTTTGCCTGAGCTCTCGTACAAGCAACCATTTGTGTCTAATTTGACTCTAGTTGCAGAAGGAGGATACCACCGAATCAGCGTAGTGTGATAACTAGGATTTCAAATTAAGTTTGTCCATTTACGTGAGGTACATTGCGGGTTCACATTGATGCTTAAATTATGGTCATTTAGTAGGAATTACTTTTGTATAGAAACCTTGCAAAATTTTACTAAATCAGATATTGGTAATTATTTGATCAAAAATTCGACTCTTGAAGTTATAACTGAATTTAGTACAAGCACCTCAGGGGAACAAAAGAAAAAAAAAAGGAAAAAAAATTGCCAACCAATAAGGCTTCATTCAATTGCACAAAAAACATGAGAGAGAATGTTTTTCTGTAACTTAATTTGTGTTCAGTCATTAAAAAAAGTTGTACAGTTCACAACTTCAAATTTCCACTAGTATCACTTTCTTGCAAAATACATTATACAAAATTCTTTGTCAATAAAACAGGCACAATAAAATGAATTTCATTTTTTATTATTCCACTTTACTTTACTTTTCTGGAGGGTACAATTTTGCCACACAACTTTCACGGCAGTTGAATGGGATACAGAAAAAATTAACAAGAAAACTAGTATTCTTTTTTTTAGCAAGATGTATTTTGCAGGAAGATATTTTCTGATAAGAAAATTAAAGTCCACAACTTTCTGGTAAATGAACACACAAAATGTAACAGGAAAATATATTTTTCTATCGTTTCCCATATTTTCCCCCAAATGGGAGCCCGTGCTTAAATGTGCTTATGATTAAATCAACAACCTATTTATGTACGATGATTTCAATATTTTGTTAACAAAACGTAAGTCACCTCAATAAATTATGTTCTCGGATAATTACTATTCACATTAAACATATTTATGATAAATAAAAATATTGCGACCATATTGTGACCACATGTGTTTTAATATTACTCCTATATGGAGTAATTTTTAGCATAATAAATTGTTTGGACAAATTTTAAAAGGAGGAGCCTATTGTGTTTGGAACTTAGAGGAAGAGATGGAAAATTAGATAATTTTTTTTACAAATATTCTTCTTCTAAAGAAAAAAGAGGATAAAATTTTAAAAACAAGTTTAGTTTTTCATTTTCAATTTCTTTTAATTTTCCTCTAATTTTCATCTTAATTATTTTCCCATGCTTTCTCCTTCCATCAAAGTTCCAAACAGAGCCTACGTGTATCAGCCCTAAGCAGCGTCCAAAATCTCCAGTCCTCCTGGTTTGTGAAAACAGTGTCTCGAGTAATCCATCGGAATCAGAAACCAGGCCTCAAATCGAACAGCTCCGGCGCCGATAACAACCGGTATCTCTCTCTCTCTCTCCCTCTCTCCCCCGAGTGTCCCTAAAAGCGTGCTTATGGTGTGCTGTTTCGTTCTTTCTGTTGGGCCTCTAACTGTTTGATGATTTGCCCAGAAGAAAGAACTTCGCAATGTTTATTAGGCTTTGTTGGTTTCTTCTCTATAGTCCACACCCATTTCCTTTCTTCTTTGTGGATTGAACCAACCAGACTTGTACATACTCATTTGAGGCTTTGTTCGGGTATGATATTTTTGCTATTTTTTCTCGCCTACATACACCTCGCTTTGATAAGGCCCTCGCCTTGCGCCTAGACCCGAACGGACCTCTGCGCGTCTCACCCTTAACAACTACGGAATTAAGATAAAAATTGAATGGCATAACTTTTTTCCATGGAAATTCAAAACCATTTTCAACACAAGCAGTGGCGAAAAAATTAACTTTGCCTTCAGATCGAGCTGTACATACATGCACTGGCCAAGCCACGTGAGAGTTCTTTTGTTGGTTGTTTAGAGTAATTTTTCATGCCACAATATTTTCATGGGGTTTATTGGGCTGTGGTTTCATTATCAAACTGGTTATTTTGGTGGGAAAAAGCAAATACATTAACAAGGTGGTCCATTTGTTCATATTTGTCACTCTGCTTCTATTTTTGAAGGTTGGAGTCTTGTTGGTAGACAACCAAACTGAAGAGCATGGGTTCGGCTACCATGTCCAATGACTTATCATCAGAGATGGAGGTGGATGCTTTTAGGCGCCTTTTTCCTCTACGCTTTCATGAGCGCCATCTTCAAGAATCCATACGCCCTGATGCTAGGCCGCTTGGAAAAGCTAGAGATACATCAGTTGCTCTTGGTTAGTTCGGTTGTGTTCAATTATTTAAGTGTTGTATGTTTCGTCACTGATTTCGAGTTTGCTAACTATCAATGATATAGGAGCTGTTGCCTCTGCTGATGGGTCGGCCCTTGCCAAGATAGGTTGCACTGTAAGTTCTTTTTGCCCATTGCATGATCCTATCATATATACGTGAATACGTGAATAAACACACGCACACTCGTCCACATCCAAAATGAGGAATTAGGTTTTCTTAAGTTGAGATAAGTTGTTTCACGGAGTTCTGATTTATTATCCGCTGAAGAAAGTATGAATAATTCACTCTCTGTGTTGACTAGTCAGGCTCTTTATGTCCTTTGTTTGTGTGCAGACCATGTTGGCTGCCATTAAGATGGAAGTCATGACCCCTACTACAGAGTCAGCAGATGAGGGCTGTATAGGTTTACCACCATCAACTGCATATATTAGTTGATTGTTTTCTTCCCTGATTCATATGAGTACATTGAGTGCCAATGCGTGATATTTGTTGTTTACAGCTATTGATTTCCACATGCCTCCAATTTGTTCTCCACTTGTTAGGCCTGGCAGGCCGGCCGAGGCAGCACCAGTTATATCCAAGCAGTTATCTGACACTATCTTAAGGCATGTCAATGTGAATCATTTTATGTTATTTTTTCGTTGATCATCCTTGTCCCCCTGTGGAAGACAAACAGAAAAGGGGAAAACAAGATGAAATTTTCTCACTTACAGTTGGGTGTTGTTCTGTTCTGTATTTCTAAAACACCAGAGATGCTATTTTTTAATGTTGTAGTTTTTGCTATTTTTAATGCATATGCCTTTATTGAATCTTGTGTATTAAGTAACATTTTATGTTAAAGGAAGTTTGATCCTTATTTTGTAAAATTTTTAAGCTTGATAGTGTTCTAGTTACCAGATTGTATTTCTTGTGACCAGAGTTGTTTTTGGCAAAACTTTTCACCTTTGCTTGTGTGGAAGCTATATTGTATCAAACATAGGAAAGTGACTAGTCATAGAAGTCTTGTGATGCCCCAAATGTAACGACGGATTGGAACTGCATGAACTTTCTCAGCAGCTATTGGTTCTTTTTGTATTAAGGTCTAGGAGGACACCACAATTTTCATTTCAAATGAAGAGGAGTTTTTTTTTTTTAATTTTATTATTTTAATTTTTCCGATCGACAAATGAAAAGTTCTTCTTGATGGTCATTGGATTTTGTGTTATAAAATACAGTTTAAAGAGCAGAATTGGTTATTACGAAACTATGGTAATTTCAGTTTGTGTAATCAGGTAGAGTAAATTACAAAATGAATACAATGCCTTATATACATGTGTCGATATCGCAGCTTCCCACAATCTGATCGACTTCTGGGATTGTACACACACACACACACACACACACACACACACACACACACACACACATATATATATATTTTCTTCTTTATGATTCTGTCCGAATGAGCGTGTCAGTTTCAGTGCAATGATGTAGTCAAGCTCCAATTATTTCCAACTTTTAGTTATTTTACACTCTTTGTTTAAAGCTTTGCTATTAACTGTTAATGTGCATGTCTTTTACTGACTGTGTGGTTGTAGTTCTGGCATGATTAACTTGAAGGAACTGTCGTTGGTCAGTGGTAAAGCTGCTTGGATGGCCTACCTGGTAAGATTTCCCTGAGGCTTGAAATCTCTATCTCATCTGTATAAATTAAGCAAGCTACAAACATATAGCTTTTCTATATTTGACTTTCTATATTGAGTTCAAAATGTTGGATTATCCAATAGTGGTAGATGACATTCAACAGGACTGTTAATGACCCTTTTTCCTTTTCCCAATATCTTGTGATATCAAATAGTTAATAAAACACGGATGTCACTTCCCATTTGTTTCTATGATGGTAGTGACAGCATCTGTTTTGTTCGTGTAGGATATTTACTGTTTGGATGCTGATGGAGCTCTTTTCGATGCTGCATTGCTTTCGGCAGTTGCTGCCTTCTCTCACTGTAAGTTTCACCCTGTTTATGTATCGTTCTTCCTGTGCATATCTTTAGTGCTGGTGGTGAGCCAGCTTACACCCAGATAAAAGCATCCGACTTGCCTCATATTCAGAAGTTTTCTTGATGCTATTCTAGGGAGAACAAGGAATACGACTTGGCTACTTGATGTAAGACCTTTGGACATACTTGGTACTTGAATACTAGGTAGCTCATGGAGGGGTGCCGGATTGGGAGACCTTTGAGGATTGCTTTCATAATTTATCTGTAATTATATGGAAGAATTTACTTGTGCATGCTCATAATTTGCAGTCTATCAGCATCTGTTGTATATTGGTGATGGGTGCTGATTGTAGATATGGATAAAATTGTTGTCCGTACGGGATTTTAGAACAAATTTGAGTTGAGTTCTTTCGTTTTAGGTATGTGCCTTGCCTAATTCTTTTATTTCCCCTCTCATCTCCTCTCAAAAGTGTACGCAAATAACATTGTGAAAAAGAAAGAGCATGAGGTATATCAGCCAAAAACTTCGACCCTAATGAAGTGCAATAACTTATGATGAATTATCATAGTAATAACTTGGTTTCTTGAGCTCAGGATGCAAAAATTAAGAACTGAATCATTCCACAAAAAGAGGATTCGAGCAATCCCATGAGACCCTAAGTCCACAAAGGGTCGTATAGAAGGAGAGATGCCTTGAAGTTGACATACTTTGTGAAAGTAGAACTGCCCAACTTTGGTTCCCAAATACTCGCCAAATCTACATTGTTTTCAGCCAACTATTTACAAACTCCATGTTGTTTGGAGAAGTCATAAGACACCTTATATATTATGTGGAGCTATATTCAAGGCTTTTGAACACCCTTAGTTGCAACAGCTAAATTCTTGTCTCTAAGTATAGGCGGAGGAGATGCAGCGTTAGTTTTCTTCATGCCCCTTCTTCACTTTCTTGTTTAACCGTACCAAAGTAGTTTTTCAGTGGGTAAAAGTGGATGCCTGATGCAATGTTTTGAAAACCAGACCATTGAGCAAACCAAAAAAGGAACTGGGTGGATGTGTTACCGGGTCAACCACGGTCAATGCGGAATCAAATTATTATGTCAAAACTATGTAAAAAGTATATACAATTGAGAGATATTTGAAGTGAAAGAGAACAATCCGGGCTCTTGTTCAAGGGGGGATGCAGTTTGCATTTTCCATCCAATCCCACATCGGAGAGGTATCAAACTTGAAAGGAACCTTGCATCTATAAAAGCAATAATGCCAGTGGAATCAAGTAGAAAGTATTTGATTACTTGTGTGTTCCCAGACAATCAATCGGTCCTTTGCCAGCTAATAAGCACTAATTAGGCAGCTTTGAAGTTTATTTTACCTATCAATTAGTTCTAATTTTGACCTTCCGGTTTGAGTGACCCGCGACTGGTTCAAACGGTTTACCGGTTCAACTGTTTACTTTTGCCGGTTTTGATTAAATAAGCCGGTTTTCGAAAATTAGCAGCTGTGGGTTAGACCGAACTGGATCTTGGTCCGGTTGCCAGTCCAACTGGCTGGTTTGGTTTTTAAAACATTGGCCTGATGATGTTTAGATTGACATTGAGCTTTTCTTTCTGGTTTCCTGGAATTTTCGTCTGTTGTATATATTGTCCATAAATATTGTTTGCTTGTGTGTGAATTGTAATGTTGAGAATATAAATAATAAAGTTACCCCTCTCTCTAACACCTTGATCTTTTAGATAAGTTGGTGGTTAACAACCAAATATGGTATTAGAGCAGGCAATAGATCCGGTGTTCGAACCTCATAGCCTACCTAATGATTAGAATCTGCACGTGTTTAGCCCACTTATGAGAAGAGCCAGGCTATAAATGAGGGGGCGTGTTGAGAATATAACTAATAAAGTTGCCCCTCTCTTTTACAGCTTAAGCTTTTAAATAAGTTGGTGGTTAACAATCTAATATGTAATAATTTTAGATTCTGCATATGCGTTTCTGTTGAAAGCATGTATGACATTGCACTTCTGATGATGTTCTTACATCATTTATAATAATGCTTAGTTTGTTTCTGGATTCCAAGCTTAGTTTGTTTCATGATTCCAAAGTTCACGAGTTATTACACTTATTCATTTTAATAACTCTTATACTTATTTCAGCTAGTGCACTGGTAGTTTGGTACCAGATTTTGTGCCAGTTAATTTACCTTTGAATTTTTCATATAGTGCAAATCCCAGTAGTTTCTCTGAATGATGATGGAAGAGTAGTCGTAGTTTCCGATGAAGATGGGGGGAAGTTGGAAAAGGAGCCAGTGAATAAAGAGAAGAGGAAGCTCAAGCTGAGCAGCATTCCTTTCTCTTTGACATGCGTACTCCACAAGAATTACATTCTGGCGGACCCCACAGCAGAAGAAGAGTCCGTCATGGAAACTATTCTAACCGTGGTATTGGATTCATCTTTTCAGCTTGTGTCTCTTTACAAGCCCGGTGGACCAGTTCTCGCACAGACATCAGTGATCCAGGTTAGATGCACATTTTTATGTGAACTCTGTGTTCTATCGTGTCATGTTTGTTATGAGGCCTCTGCAAGCGTACCAAATATGTTTGTTTCCCCAAATTCGAGCTCCAAAGTTAGGAAAGAAACCCTGAAGCTTCATAGATTCAGAGTTATTTTAAACTTAATCTACACCTTTTATACCATGATGAAGAAGTTAGGAGTATCAATGGTTGTATACTTGAAAGATGCATTTCTATCATACGTAGGCTGGCATGCTGTTTGATGTGTTATGTCTACTGATTGTTATTTGGAGAATCCAGTATGTAAATGGCGATATTAGTAGTTCTGGTTGAAGTCAAGGCCATCCTGTCAAGTTCATAGAAACTTCGTTATTGAATAATTATGTTTATGTTTCTTCGGGCAAAATTCTATGTCGACTTGAATTGTAGAAATTTAGTACAGATTGGAATATAGATGATGCTTTGTGACACATCTTAACAGCACCACACGAAAATGCAAGTGAAATTGTGCTGTCTGCTAATGACAAAGGTGGATATATGTTGCAGGACTGTGTTGCATTAACAAGACAAAGATTGAAAGAACTTCAGAAAATTTTGAATGAAGCTGTTTCTGATATGGAGGAGGACTAGAGGTTTACAAGGAGTTTGCCCCACAGATGGCAACAATGAGTCAGTAGTTTTATTGAAATCATTCATATCTGGTTTTTCTGATGTGATGTTACATTGAGTGAGTTCAAAGACATTCTGAGGCACTGTTTTTATTCAGTTTTTGTTCCATATCTGGGAAGATTAATTTTCACATAAGCATCTTGAGATTAGTACAGTTTTACTTCTGAAAGTGATGAAATTGTAATGACACCAATTTTGCCCCATTTAGTAGTTTATTATCTATTTCGACTGAAATTTGAAACTTTCGTGTAGATTTGACTTTTTGGGTTAGTGCACAAGTTTAAAACAATTCGATGCACGGTGGTTGCCGGTGACTAGGTCTACCGTAACGCTTTTATGGAGCCTAGGAAGCACGGGTACTGGTACGTGATACGGCAACCACCAAAAAAAGTAGGGTACGGGTACAGTGATTTTTTTATGTATATCTTTTATAAATTTGGCATGATTCATTAGATATAACAAGTATAACAGATTTTATAAATAGAAGCAAGATTATAAAAGCTAATAAGACTTGAGCTTGAACTCATACTGCTTGATGGACTTATCTTCCTATGAAATAAAGTGCAATAGCCTAGCCGTTTGAGTTTTTTTTTCATACAGAATCTCTAAAATTTTGAAAACTTTATGAAAAGGCCCAAAAGTACCCAGAAAAGTACCCATAAACTCAACAGTACCCGGTACGTATTTGGAGTACCCGGTACGTATTTTGGAGTACCCATGAAGTACCGGTACCCGGTACTCAGTACGGGTACTTTGGGGTGCTTCATAGTATGGAGCCAATGTAGGTATGTAGTCCCTAAGCTTAAGGCTATGTAGTTAAAAATGTCGAGAGAAATAGGATTGTGTTTAGATCTTGGATTTGTGGAGGGAAAGGAAGACTGATAGGGAAACCAGATAAATAAATTTAGCTCATTACTTGATGTTTCTTACATTTTGCTTTTCCTCCTGGTATCCCTCCACAAATCACTGTTCCAAACACAGCCTAGAGGGGTCAGCTGGCATGATTTCCATGGAACCTTACGGTCACATCGCAAATGCTATGGCTATTTTGATTGTCATCATGTTTGTGTTAGCGAAAATCAATCACACACACAATATAGAATACGAAAACAGTAAAAGAATCGACAACAAGATCTATGTGGTTCTTCAAAACAAAGTACCTCCACGGGAGCGAAATTGAGTCTGTTATTTGATTAAAGTCGTCCAGTGTCATGTTTGTTTTGAAGAGCAACTCTCTCTCTCTGCGCGTGTGTATGTTCCTTACATCTTCGGAGGTAATTTGTTTTATTTCTGCATTTTCTTCGTTTGGAGGAGATAAAAGAATTGGTGTGATGCTGCAAGCCTTGGCGCCCAGTGGTCAAAGCTTGACACTTGAGGACTTCTCAAGCTAGAAATTTCTTATGTGCTATTAACCATTGAGAGCCTTGCTCCATTTTAAATGGGCCCTCCTGCTAGTGGACGATAGAATTGGTCTCTCAGGATTAATCAAGTGCGCGCAAGCTGCTTCGGACACTTGTCAGAAAAAGGGGAAAAAAAAAAAGATAGCGTTTACCAATTTTGTTTGTGAGTGGAGGTCTGTTGTTGCAGAGAGATTTCTCATCAAATCAATCCTAGGGGTCAAGGGTCTGTGATGCGCGTGTCGTGTGGTACATTTGGGGCTCACTTTGGGTCCCATTTTTTTATCCGAATCGCTCATTTTGTTCATCTTCTCCAGTAGGTGGTCCACGTAAAAATTTATGTTGGTCAGAAATCTTTAACTATGTTTTCAAAATGTATTTTTCTTGAAAATGGAACACTCAAAGAAACTATTGTAGGTGATTTTTTTCCTACAAAACAATAAGCTAAAGGGTCACCAATCAGATAGTTATCGATGTCTGATTAACATGAATTTTGCTGTGGATTATATATACTCGACGAGACGAATAAAAGGAATGATTCGGATAAAAAAAAATGAGATTTAAGGTGGGCTCTAAAAGAGCCACGCAGCACGTGTGCCCACCACAGACTTTGAACCCTAATCGGAGCGAGCGAAGAGAATAGATGATTTCTTCAAATATCATCTGGTACTATGGGACTGTTGCAGTGCAATATTTATCAATTTTGCTATACTGAAGTGCTAGTGCCTTTTACCACAATTTCTGTGTATTAGAAATTCAGGCACATATTTCTGGGTATTAGAAATTTGACAGTCAGACGGTTGTCCAATTTTTAAATTAATTGAATCCCATTTTTAGCCCATCATTTTAAAGGCATTTCTATAGGAAAACTGTTTCGTCTCTCAAGAAGGATTGATAAAGATAAATATAGAGACCGAGGTGTGTTTTGGCTTAAAGAGTCAGTTTGACTTATTTTTTTTGTCTTTATTTGATTTTTTTTTTTGCATTTGTTAGTTTTGCATCGATTTTTTTTTTGTGTATTATTGGTTTATGATAATAATCCAAAAAGATAAAAGATCATGATTAGAACTCTCAATTTTTTTGAATAAGATTGAAAAAAGTGTAAAATCCGTCTTTTGGACTTATTTTTGTCCTTATTAAAAAAATTTAAATTTTTTTTGATTCTTCTCGCCGAGACGAATCAATAATAAACAAAAAGTTGATACAAAACTAAAAAACGCAAAAAAAAAAATTCAAATAAAGACGAAAAAATAAGTCAGGTTACTTTTTAAGCCAAAACACACTTCACTAATAAGAAATGGAAAACTAAATCACTAATCACTTGCCTAATATCAATCCTAAGTATCTGCAATTACATCAAGAAATATCACACGTGATAAACAAAGCTTTAAAGATCTTAGTGAATGTAATGCCAAATGTAATTCCGTCTATGCAATTTTTTATAAACTCAGTTTTTTTGGATTAGCTGTTTGTTAAATTTTGTTTTGGATTTCTTACGCGCATCTTAACTAATTGTGGAAAACCAATTCCATCGTCCAATTCAATGCATATTAGTGTAACACAACATCAAAAGTCAAAATTTATTGTTTGTGAACAATGACGGAATGATGAGTTCTCATACTTGTCAATAACTGTTAGGATCTAATCTAAACATTAGAAGGTTAGGGTGAGTTTCCCGTTTTTTCTAAAAGTGTTAAAATGGCTCAATACGCATTTTATGACGGGTCATTCTCTTCCTACAAAACATATATTTTAAACACTTTTAACCATTTTAGTACTTTTGCTAAAAACGAAAAACTGTCCCTAATAATGTCACTTGTTTTTTTCCCCAAATGAAAGGTAAAACTGAATATACACAGGTTGACAGGAAGAAAGACGTCACTCAGCAGAGGCTAGTACATCAATTGGTGGCATAGGGCTAAGATACATGGACCTATTTGGGGTCACATATGAAATATCTATTCCTTTTCACTGAGAGACTCAAGCTCAAAAAATAGAAATAAGAATCTGTAGAAGCAAAAAAGCCCTGATTTTTTTTTTTAACCACAAAAAGTGAGAGGAGGTGACTAGCGTAGTTAGTGACGGCTCCAGGAATTCGTAGTAGGGTGTTCAGAAATTAAGTTAACTCTATTAGCTCTATTACCCAACAATATATGCAGCGAATTTCATATATTAGTATAAATAGTGCAATCAGGAACGAAACCTTTATTCCAAATAAGATTGTTTACTATGCAAAATGAGAACATATTTCAACGAAAATCAATATTCTTTTAAGTTATCGTCTTGCGTAGTGAACAATCTTTTGAGAATAGTGGGAATATGATTCTATAGTTTTCTGGAAGAGGATTCATATTTTAAGTTAACGTTAAACCAACACATTAATTTACTAGTACCCTTTTGAAAGAAATTTTGGCGATATGTCAACATTTTTCTATCACCGGCTTGCATTCGAAAGAAGATTGTTATGATTAACATGTTTTGCAATGTATTTTAATTGTTTTAAGCTTTCCCATAATTCTAGAAGTTAAACTAAACATACAAAAAATTTGGTCTACGTAATTTTGTGAATACACACTTACTTCATTTAGACCAATGGCAATGGACACTGAGAGAAAGAAGGGGCAGCACAATACTTAGGTCAATAGATTATTCTCTCTCTCATTTTTTTTTTCCAAATCTCTTTTGTTATGAGTGTGAGTTTTGTTCGAGCTAATATATTAGGTGTTCATCTATGAATTAGTTGGATTGATGGACATTCATAATGGATTGACGGAGTGTTCAAATACAACTTAAACTAAAATTACCACTACTAAAATTAAAAAAAAATATTAAGGGCGGTCAACTGCACACCCAAGGGTGGGTGTGCAACAACTTATGAGCGTAGCAACTCTTAGATGTAACCATAGGGGCTCTCGACTAGCCAATGAAACATCAGGCTTGAGCCATAACTTTTGTTTGAGGACGAGTCGCCACCGTGACACCACTTAAGTACAAGTGGATATAAAATTATAAATGTATATCCAACAAACCGAGACTCCATGAGAATGTGAGACATCCTGCTCACCAAGTAATCACCATCGGTGGTGCAAAAAAGCCTTGATTGCCCCGACTCAAAGGTTGTGTTTGGTTTGAGTTTTGAGTTTTGTAATTATTAGAGTGAGAAATAGGAATAATAATTAAAAAATAGGTATTAATGATGGGAGAGAGATAGAGAGAAAAATAAAAATAATATTTAAAAATTAAAATAATAATTGAGAAAACCGGTTCTTAAGAACCAAATCAAACAAGGCCAAAATCTCTCTCTCTTTCTCTCTCTCTCTTCCATATCATCGAAACTCCTCTCCTCTCATCCTTCGAGCATTCTTTTGGGAATCCAAACCAGCCAATGGGAAGTCAAGAAATTTCATCATCAAGTATCCAAAAAGATTAGATAAGTGAAATCCCAGTGTCCCTCTTTCCTGAAATCCTCAGACAAAAGCCAACCTCAGAAATCATTGCCGTGTTGTCAAAACTCAAGTTCCACGTGTCCTTCAATAACACCACTAACTGAAGGAAACTACTTTTTCAATTCTCAAATACCTTCGTTACTCTCCACTCAAAACCATTAACTCATAAACCTCTCATTTCTTCAGCAGAAGAAGAAGAGGAGAAAGAAGAAGAGCAGCAGCAGCAGCTGCTGCAACCCTGAATCACAAGCAGTGCACAGAGAAAGGTACATAGTTTCACATAATTTTCTCAATTTCCCTCCTCCATTCTTCTATTCTCTCTCTCTCTGTCTCTCTGTAATCAAGAAACAGGGGGAGAGTTTCTTGAATTACAAAGCCTGCACAATGGCTTCTCTTGTTTCATCACCATTCACATTACCCACTTCAAAAGTAGACCAATTATGCTCAATTTCCCAAAAGCATTACTTTCTCCACTCTTTTCTCCCCAAAAAGGCCAACCCAAACACCCCTAAACCACCCCTGAGGCTGAAATGTGCTGCAGTTGGCAATGGCCTCTTCACCCAAACAACCCAAGAAGTCCGTCGAATCGTACCCGAAAACATTCACAATCTCCCCACAGTCAAGGTTGTGTATGTAGTTCTTGAAGCCCAATACCAATCTTCCCTCACCGCCGCAGTCCAAACCCTCAACAATAATGGCAAATTTGCCTCTTTTGAGGTTGTGGGGTATTTAGTTGAAGAGCTTAGGGATGAGAATGCATACAAAACTTTCTGTAAAGATCTCGAGGATGCTAATATTTTCATAGGCTCATTGATTTTTGTTGAGGAGCTTGCTGTAAAGATAAAAACTGCAGTAGAGAAAGAAAGGGACAGACTTGATGCAGTCCTTGTGTTCCCTTCTATGCCTGAGGTAATGAGACTCAACAAATTGGGCTCATTTAGTATGTCCCAATTGGGGCAATCAAAGAGTCCCTTTTTCCAATTGTTTAAGAGGAAGAAACAATCAGCTGGGTTTGCTGATAGTATGTTGAAGCTAGTTAGGACATTGCCTAAGGTTTTGAAGTACTTGCCAAGTGACAAGGCTCAAGATGCTAGGCTTTATATTCTTAGTCTGCAGTTTTGGCTTGGTGGGTCACCTGATAATTTGGTGAACTTTTTGAAAATGGTTTCTGGGTCCTACGTCCCTGCTTTGAAAGGGATGAAAATCGAGTATTCGGACCCGGTTTTGTATTTAGATACTGGGATTTGGCACCCTTTGGCCCCTTGTATGTATGATGATGTGAAGGAGTACTTGAATTGGTATGGGACCAGAAGGGATGCTAACGAGAAGCTAAAGGGTCCAAATGCACCTATAATTGGATTGATTTTACAAAGGAGTCATATTGTCACTGGGGATGAAAGTCACTATGTGGCTGTGATTATGGAGTTGGAGGCAAAGGGGGCTAAAGTCATACCAATTTTTGCTGGCGGGCTCGATTTTTCTGGGCCGGTTGGGAAGTTTTTCATCGATCCAATCACCAAAAAGCCGTTCGTGAATTCAGTAATTTCGCTCACTGGTTTTGCACTTGTTGGGGGGCCGGCTAGGCAGGACCATCCGAAGGCTATCGAGGCGTTGATGAAGCTTGATGTGCCTTACATTGTTGCATTGCCTTTGGTGTTTCAGACCACAGAGGAGTGGTTGAATAGCACTTTGGGGTTGCACCCAATTCAGGTGGCTTTACAAGTTGCTCTTCCTGAGCTTGATGGAGGCATGGAGCCCATTGTTTTCTCCGGGAGGGATCCCAGAACAGGCAAGTGATCTTTTATTCTTTTTTCTGTTTATGTCCTTCAGGATTTCCCTTTCAAGAACCATTCTTTTGAGCGTCAGATTTTTTACTTGGCTTTTGCTTTCAAAGTTATTTTTTAAGAAACACTTTTTTAGAAAATTTGTTTGGTTCATGAAACTGGCTTTTAAGGAACTTTTTGGAAAAGAGACCTCCTTTGAAAAACAGCAAAGAGATGTTTTGAATTATTGAAAGTCATGTTAGCCTAAAATCACAAGCAAGTGTGAAAGAGATGGGCCTCTTTGGGATTGTATTTTGACAATGAGCTTATGAGCTAATCTTCTGAATCCAACTTGATTGCAGGGAAATCACATGCTCTTCACAAAAGGGTAGACCAACTCTGCACAAGGGCAATCAAGTGGGCTGAACTGAAAAGGAAATCAAAGGTGTGTGGCTTTCTGCTATTTATTTTTTTACAAAAATATCTTCTATCCATTCTTTATGCTTTTTTATCATAACTTCATCATGTTTTTTTGACCTAAGTTTTGCATCCTCATCCTTTAATTTGCTCATCCTTATTGACGTGAAACTAGATAATCTAGATATGAGAACAATCAATGATAAAATATTCCCTGGTCAATGTCTTCATTATTTCAGCAAAATGGACCCAAGACTTGTAGAAGTGGAGGACTACATTAAATATTTGTATAATCGTGACTTCAAGTACCATGTTTAGTGCTATTCCTTATGATACTATTATGACGTTGACGCCAACGAGTGGGATTAAAATGATTTTTATCCACTTTCATCTAGCGTCTTAACCCCCAATTTTGATTAAGTTAAGACGATTCTTTGATGTTGATGCTTGTAACATTGTACCTACCACAAAACCTTTTTTCTTTGTACTATTTCATGTTGTAGAATGGTATAGATGGTCATTCTAATTGGATTAATTGGTTAATTCTGAGTTATCTAAGGGATTTGCAATGCCTAAAACATGGCTAAACGAAAATGAAAGATGTATCAAAGAAAATTTAGAACACAATCGTAGTCATATGCACTTTGTTTACAACCTCCTGTTGCTTATGTTCCTTGCATATTAACCAAGCCTGTTTGTTATAATAATGTGCAGGCAGAAAGAAGCTTGCAATTACCGTTTTCAGTTTCCCTCCAGACAAAGGAAACGTTGGAACTGCTGCTTACCTAAATGTCTTTGCCTCCATTTTCTCCGTCTTGAAGGACCTCCAAAGAGACGGTTACAACGTTGATGGCCTACCAGAATCTTCCGAGGAACTAATTGAAGAAATCCTCCACGACAAAGAGGCCCAATTCAGCAGCCCAAACCTCAATGTCGTTTACAAAATGGGCGTCAGAGAGTACCAGAAACTCACTCCCTACGCTGCAGCACTGGAAGAAAACTGGGGGAAACCCCCTGGCAATTTGAATTCTGATGGAGAGAATCTCTTGGTGTATGGAAAACAGTATGGAAATGTTTTCATTGGAGTACAGCCCACATTTGGCTACGAGGGCGATCCTATGCGCCTACTGTTTTCCAAATCAGCTAGTCCACACCATGGATTTGCTGCTTACTACTCCTTCGTGGAGAAAATTTTCAAAGCGGATGCGGTTCTTCACTTTGGAACTCATGGTTCCTTGGAATTCATGCCGGGAAAACAAGTGGGAATGAGTGATGTTTGTTACCCTGATAGTCTAATCGGAAACATTCCCAATGTTTACTATTACGCGGCCAATAATCCGTCAGAAGCCACCGTAGCCAAACGCAGAAGCTATGCCAATACCATAAGCTACTTGACTCCTCCAGCTGAAAATGCCGGTCTCTATAAGGGGCTCAAGCAGCTAAGTGAGCTGATCTCATCGTACCAATCGTTAAAAGACACCGGTCGCGGGCAACAGATAGTGAGCTCCATTATCAGCACAGCCAGACAATGCAATCTAGACAAGGATGTGGATCTTCCAGAAGAAGGCGTGGAAATCTCGTCCAAAGACCGTGATCTAGTAGTTGGGAAGGTGTATTCCAAGATCATGGAGATCGAGTCAAGGCTTTTGCCTTGTGGGCTTCACATAATTGGTGAGCCTCCATCTGCCATGGAAGCAGTGGCCACATTGGTTAACATTGCTGCACTGGACCGACCGGAAGAGGGGATTTCCGCACTCCCATCGATACTAGCTGAGACAGCTGGGAGAGGGATTGAGGAAATCTACAGGGGAAGCGACAAGGGTATATTGAGAGATGTTGAGTTGCTTCGCCAAATTACCGAGGCGTCAAGGGGATCCATTTCCGCTTTCGTGGAGCAGACCACCAACAAGAAGGGTCAAGTCGTCGATGTGGCCAATAAGTTGACCTCAATCCTTGGTTTTGGCGTGAACGAACCATGGGTACAATATTTGTCGAACACTAAGTTTTACAGGGCAGATAGGGAAAAACTTAGAACTTTGTTTGCGTTCTTAGGAGATTGCTTGAAGCTCATCGTGGCGGATAACGAATTGGGGAGTTTGAAACAAGCCCTGGAGGGTAAATATGTTGAGCCAGGTCCCGGTGGGGATCCAATTAGGAATCCGAAAGTGTTGCCAACCGGGAAGAATATTCACGCGCTGGACCCACAATCAATTCCTACGACAGCAGCAATGCAGAGTGCTAAGGTGGTGGTGGAAAGGTTGCTTGAGAGGCAGAAGGCTGAGAATGGGGGGAAGTATCCTGAGACAGTTGCTCTTGTGCTGTGGGGAACTGATAATATTAAGACCTATGGTGAGTCATTGGCTCAAGTTTTATGGATGATTGGAGTGCTGCCGGTTGCTGATGCTTTTGGACGAGTCAACCGAGTGGAACCTGTGAGTCTTGAAGAACTGGGAAGGCCGAGGGTCGATGTTGTTGTCAATTGCTCTGGTGTGTTCAGAGACCTTTTCATCAATCAGGTATATTTCTTTTCAGTCTTTTTATCTTGATATTTCTGGGTTATGCCTCTTTTCTAGTACTGTTTTTAATTGTTTGCTGTCGGGTGTCCAACATGACATGCTTGCTTTGACAAGTGTCCATACTTATATTTTGAAATATTCAATCATTTCCAAACATGATAATGAAAAACAAAGATAAAGAAAACCGTTTTCTGATCCCTTGACGCCCGTTGTTGTTTGCAGATGAATCTCCTCGACCGGGCAGTGAAGATGGTAGCTGAGCTAGATGAGGCAGAAGAGCAAAACTACGTGAGAAAACATGCAATAGAACAAGCGCAAGCCCTTGGAATTGAGGTTAGAGAAGCAGCCACTAGAGTCTTCTCCAACGCCTCCGGCTCCTACTCCTCTAACATAAATCTTGCTGTTGAGAATTCCTCATGGAATGATGAGAAGCAACTCCAAGACATGTACTTGAGCCGGAAATCCTTTGCGTTCGACTGTGATGCTCCAGGGGTTGGCATGACTGAGAAACGCCAAGTTTTTGAGATGGCTCTGAGTACAGCTGATGCCACATTCCAAAACCTAGACTCCTCAGAGATTTCTCTTACAGACGTGAGTCACTACTTTGATTCGGATCCAACTAACCTTGTACAGAACCTGAGGAAAGACGGGAAGAAGCCCAGTGCATATATTGCAGACACGACCACAGCTAATGCACAGGTGAGCACTCTGACCTAGTTATCAGTTATGGTTTATAAACTGGCAGGCATATTGAACAGTTATATAATAGAACCTTTACGCAGAATGCAGGAACAAATGATGCGGTCGTTACACTTACGTAAACCTAGGGTCAGTTTAGGTGTTTTGTTTTCTGTTTTCTGTAATCGTTTTCCAGAAAAAATGGCATACCCGTTTTGTTGATGGGTTTTTGAAACTTGTTTTCTGTTTACTTTTGTTTGGGATGAAACCATTTTTGAAAATACATTGACGAGACGGTTTTCAAATTTTCCAAAACCATTTTTGATGAATAGGAAGAAGATATGGAAACAATTACTCCTTTTATTTTTAGAAAAAAGTTTCTCAAAAGTTGTGTTCAAAGTTGATTCTGGAAATAGCAACAAGCAAGGGGCATCATGATGGGCCTTTTGCTTTGAATTGATGAGATTAATAGTTTGCTACATCATTCTGTAATGACTCGGATGCCCCTTTTTTCAGTTCATTTTGTGGCTAACAATATCGGTTTCATCCCGTTTCAGGTACGAACGCTTGCTGAGACCGTAAGGCTTGATGCACGGACGAAGTTGTTGAACCCAAAGTGGTACGAGGGAATGTTGTCTACTGGGTATGAAGGCGTGCGGGAAATTGAGAAGCGGCTCACTAACACAGTTGGGTGGAGTGCGACCTCGGGCCAAGTTGACAACTGGGTGTACGAGGAGGCCAACACTACTTTCATTCAGGATGAGGAGATGTTGAACAAGCTCATGAAGACGAACCCGAATTCTTTCAGAAAGTTGGTTCAGACATTCTTAGAGGCCAATGGCCGCGGGTACTGGGAGACTTCAGAGGATAATGTTGAGAAATTGAGACAATTGTACTCTGAAGTTGAAGACAAGATTGAAGGGATTGACCGGTAAATTCTGATACACCCAATTGTGTAGGAAATAAACTTTCATTGGAAATAACATTGTCCATTCTCTTCCTCTTTCTGCTGGGTAGATATATCTTCCAGGATTATGAAATCTGAATTGGATACGTTGCTCCCATTGTAATTTTAGTTTCATTTTTGGGGTCTGTATCCAGTACAACTTATGAGAATTCCTAGTTCAGAGTGCAGTTGCCTTAACTAATAAGATGCTGATTCATTGCAGGTGATGTTGGTTCAAAAAAGTTCTGGGTTAGTTTTTTTGTTATTTATTTAATTTTTTGCTTGGCGAAAGTCAGTATTGTTAGTTTTAGTTACTAAGGTTTGAACTCGAGTCACATGCATGAAAGTACACAGTGTCTACCACTCCGTGCTTCTTATTTAGGTTTTTTACTACACCCAAAACCAATACAAAACTCTTCATCTATATAAATGCATAACTTCTACTCAGATTACCCATAAAACCCTTTCAGCAGTTTATCTGCAAAAAAGGCACTCAAATGACTAATTAATTAACTGGAACCACACTGACATTATCCAGGACAGGGCCACAGAAGTGACCATAGTCATGCAACTTAGTGTGATAAAATGCACTGTAAAATGTAAGCCTTGTCCTAGCTGAAACTGCTTGGAACTTGAGACTTGCACTCTTAAACCCACCCTTTCCCTGAGACACATAGGGAACTTTGAGGGTTTCCTTCGCGGCGAACGCTTCGATTGTCATCGATCCGTGGCAACCGTTTTTGGCATCTCCAATGGTGAAACTGAGGCTGTAGAATCTATTGGGAATCGTTCTTATGATTTGGGCGATTGCGCTCTCTCTCCCTCCAACCAGTTCGATTGCAGCTAGGCCGGAGGGGACCGAAAAGTGGTTTGAGTCAATGTACTTGACTGGTTTTAGGGACTCAATTATCCACCCTGGGAGTGGTGAGATGAGGTCCTTGTTTTTGGGGAGGAGGAGGACTCCTGTTGAGAAGTTCTTGAACACATGAGGACCATTTTCAAAACCACCATTTTTCACTAGGTTACCTGCATTTTGAACAAAGGAAACAAGTGAAAACAAAAGCAATTTCCACTAATAATCTCTTGCGCTCCAAATCATCATCTAGCTAGAAGTGCATAAAACATGACCATTGCCATTATTTCTTTTATTACTGGACTTCTTAGAAACTCTAAAGCAAGTTCGGCTCGACCAGAGGAGTCGGAAAAGTATAAAAACATAACCCAAAATTGAAACAAAAAAATTCTCGTAAAACAACAAAAAGACAATAGACGAAAATTCCTCTCGTGGAGCCGAATAATGTGACGTAAAAATTATACTTAAATCTAGTAAAAATTAAGAGAAAATAATTATGCATGAATATCCAAGAAGAACAAAATCAACCAAAATTGAGTTCATTCTCACAAGGACCTTACTAACCTCTGGAATACTTGAGAGGGACCATCTGCTTGATTGCAATAGCATCCAAGAGGGGCCCACAAGTGGGGTCCTCTTGAACTCCAGGGTTATAAAATGTGATCTTAACCACCTTAGAATTTGCCCTAAAAGCCCACCCATAAGTGTCCCCACCATTGCTGCTATAAAGTGTCTGGATTGGAAGATCAGAGGAGTGCCCAGAGGCAGAGACCCTGAGCACCTCATCTTGGGCACAAGTCCTGGTTGCACCAAAAGTGAGGGAGTAGGTTTCACCTGGAGTGACAATAGTGGTTTGGGAGATGGAAGCATCATTCCCTAGCCTCACTGCGTGGACCCCACGAGGGATGGAGAGGAAGAAGCCACCTGGCTGGGGCCCACCTGACACGTATTCGACCAAGCCCTGGATTTCCCACTTGGGTAGTGAGTGCTTCCCTTTGAGCACGGTCTTGTTGAGGTTTGATGGCTTGGGCTCTTCCTCAAAATCACCATTTGCAAGAAGTCCTAAACAGAGATTGGAAATTAAAATATGATTTTAATAAAGTTAGACTAAAAAAGTGGTACCAAAACGAAATTTGAAACTAAAATGTTACACAAGTGCACAAACCCACACATAAATGGTGATCAAAATCATGATACCGATACCTCATTAGCTAGAGTGACAACCCTTTTTTTTCCTCTAAAAAAAACATTTTTAGATAACGATAGTAACACATAAAAGTGGTCACATAATCAATAGTCACGATCTATTGGGTGTTACATAATTTATGACCAAAGGTGTACTCTGTTACCTCACTTTCTAATTTAAAAAATGCAACTCGTCTTTCATATTTGAAGGGGGAAAAGTAAAATATGAAAGGTGAGATTGTGTTTGAGATATTTGTCGGAGCATGCAAAACATATAAAATCTTTAGTTTTCATGATATTTAAAGCAAGAGAGTTTGTTGGGCATGCTTTTAAGGCAAGCAGGGCCAAAACAAAGTCGTTTTTCAACAATTTCTTCCTTGTGTGTATATGTTGACATGGCATGCTATCACTTTAATTAAAACAGAAACAAATGAGTGTAAAATGCAAATGTTTACCATCAAGAAATGGAGGAACAGCTGCAGAAGCAGAGATAGTGTAGAGACAGAACATGAGCACAAAACAAAGAGAGAGAAGAGAGCCCATTCTTCTGCAAGGAATGAGGAAAAATGTGTGTGTGTGTGTGAGAGAGAGAGAGGGGGGGGGGGGGGGGGGGGGGGGGGGGGGGGGGGGGGGGGGGTGATTAAAGTGGAGGTGTAAGAAGCAAGAGATGTCCCAGGAGTATATTTATATAGTACACTTCGATAAACTCGAGGGATTGATCCGGTGGTCAAGACTTGAAATTTAAGAGTTTGTTTTCTCTTTTTTGGTTTCAAATTCGAAATTTCTCAATGTTATCAACTTTTTTGAGCCAATTCATACAGAGCGAAATGGGCTCTTGCTAGCGGGCGGTGAAATTGGGCTCTCACAATTAATCGAAGTACGCATAAGCTGGCCTGAACACCCGAGTTTAAAAAAGAAAAAAAAAAGTTGGAAAAAAAAGAGTAAAGGACAACAATGTTAAAAGTTCCACCAAATTAGCCGGGAGATGTGTTGGTGTTTGTCCCTCTGCTTTTCTTCAAATTCAAAGTTCCATTTTTCTACAATGATGTGGAAAGTGTCTTGGGAATTATATCCCGTGCACCGCCACAACTAAATAACAAAAAAAAAAAAATCAACAAAATTATCGTTTGCCAATAAAAAAAAAAAAAATTCACTTTCTCCGCATGGGAGTAGGATTTCGATGCAGTGCTTAATTTGTGTAATTACATTTATACCCTATTTCGCACTTGATGCCATGACCCAATAATAGGAATGAGTACTGTTAAAAGCTTCAAACCAATAAAAACCAATTTGCTACGATTGAAGAGGCCGCTTAAGCTCATATACTAGTTTTGGAGGTGATAGATAACTGATGTGGCACAAATCCCAACACTTCCCCGTAGGTGCGACTCCTGAATCGCAAGTGGAGAGGTCTAGTAAAGGATCCAAAACATACGAATCACAAGAAACAAAATGCAACTATGACACAAATAAAGGAGAAAAGCCTTCGAAAACCTAACTCTGATACTATGTTAAAGCATTCAACTCAAAACCAATTGACAATGAGTGTAGAGGCCGCCAGACTTATATACTAATTTTCGGGATGATAATTATCCGATGTGAAACAAATTTCAACAAATATTTCCATGAAAATAGAAAGTCATATTGGTTAAACGAAATTATACGGATGATAGCTTGTTTGTTTGGGTTCTCAAGAATCACCTCCTTTCTTTCAGCACGGTTTTCAATAAATATTCTTTCCAATTATCATATTATAATTTCTCCTTTTTCTCTCACCACCTCCTACCGAAAAGTCTTATTGGAAGGAGGAGCAGGGGATATTTCGCCGTACAATGTAGTACTACTATCTGTAAGGTTCTTCTAAATGGGACTTTGAACTTGACTTCATTTGTAACGGGCCCCGGTGGTGACAAATGGGGCCATCCCATTAACTGGCTGCCGTGATTTGCTCTTTTCCTTTTGATTTCTTTATTTATTTCCGTGAACCTGCCTCCTCTTTATTTTGAATTTCACAAAAAATAAACCAAGACAAAATCTTTCTAATCTGACAAATCTAGATTTGGTATAATACACTTGCATGTTTAAAAACCAAATGAGCTAGGCATCGTTAGCTTGCTAGTAAGGGCATCAGCATCAGGTGACTCAAGCGCCTGGAAAAGTAGGAGTAGAGAGGAAGAGGAAAAACTGAGGAAAAATTACCCAAAATCAAGCGACTCAAATTAACAAAAAATTTTAAGGAATGAACAGTAACGATGCAAATTTGAATTGCCATTGTTCATGCACTTTCCTTTATTCTATTAATTTCTCATGCCAGCACATCAATCACACACCCATGCTCACCGGAACAAACCCATGCTCGCCGGATTGTTCACATACTTTCCCATTCCGTACCTCTCCCACTCCAGACCCATCTTCTTCACTTCATCTTTTTCGGGGTATACATAGAGAAAGAGAGCCCTAGAGCAACTTTACTTCATCAGTTCATCTATTTTCCAGATTGTGGATTTGGGATTTGGTGGATCTGGGAATTGGTGGGTCTTGTTTTTGGGATTTGGTGGATCTGGGATTTGGTGGGTCTTGTTTTTGGTGGAGATGAAATAGACGAAGGCAGAGAGAGAGAGAGAGACAGAAAAGCAATAGAAAAATAGTACTGTATTGATTAAAGTGTCGGTGGAGTAATCCAAGGCCGGCAGACGTGTTGGCCGGGGTGTGAGATTATTAAATAAAAAAATAAGAGTAAAGTTAGAATAGAGAGCCTGATTTTGTGAGTTTTTAATAAAGTGACTTCATAATTTATAAAAGGTGTTTTTGGGGTTAAATTTGGTTTTTTTTTTTTTTTTTTTTTGAGGTTGATAAAGATGCTCTAACATAGAGGGTTCTTTTTGTCTCCTTGAGAAGGAAATTTCATGGGTCCATACAATTTCACTATAAAAAAGAAAAGAGCAATGTATGTAATTATTCAACGGCTTCGAAGCATAGCCACGTGCGAATCCGGATCACTTTAGAATCACACATTCACGTGGAGTCCATACACTTTGTTGTGGATCCTAGAAAAATGTGTGGTTTCGAAGTGATTTGGAGCACTATGTGGTAGTGCTCCGAGAGTTCTGAGTAATTAGACCATATTTGTGGGGATTAAAGGTCCCATGACTCGAACAAACTTTGTTATGAAATTTCACTTTTACGTGTCGCTTGGCCTCTCAAAATAAGTAATTTCGTAAAAAAAAATACTTCAACATTTTTTGTTTATATTAACTTTTTTTTTTTTTTTTTTTGGTAATTGAACTTTCATTGAAAGAAAACACCGAGACAAGGATCAAAGGGGCATACCCTTGAAAACATACAACAAAGACAAGCTAGAGGCCAAGACCTCAAGGATAACAGAGCCTACAGCACATGCAAGGCAAAAACCTAAACAACAATAGAGGCACTTAGCATAAATCCAAACCAACTAAGAGCGGGAAAAAACATGAGGGATATTCCAACTAAGACATAAAAGCCTATTATCATCTGATTGTTTGATACCTCACCAAGAGCAGATGCAAGCAAGCAAGTCAGAGTCAATCTTGGTAGTGAGATCCAAGACAGTAAGAGGTTTTTGCTGGAAAACCCTCCTATTCCTCTCACACCAAATATTGTAGGTAACACTAACTATGGACAATTTTAAAAGCAAATCCCGAAAAACCTTCACTTTCTTGTGATGCAAGGCCCACACAATCTCAGCCATCAAGTTTGAAATTGGCCTATGGATCTCATTCTTTTGCAAAAAAATGGTCCCAAACACTAGACGAATAAGGGCATCTGAAAGACAGATGGTGATGAGTCTCGGGAGCCTCAGAACACAAAGCACACACCCCATCAGTAGATATACCCCATTGTAGTAATCTATCCTTTGTAGTCAAACGGCCCAAAAGGGCTAGCCATCATTGATCCCCCACCTAGGAACATGATGAGTGAACCAGATAATCTTGCTCGAAGGAACAATTGGGGCTTTGGTTCTGATTGCATTCCAAGCAGATTTGGTAGAAAATGGACCATTAGCAGTTAAATGGCACTGAATCTTCACAATCAACATGTGGTTGGAAGTTTGGTGGAGTGTGAGCAATAATGTCCTGGACTGCTGGATTCCTAGACCGTGGCCACTTCCATCCTCCATTGGAAATAATTGTTGCTACCTTTGCAGTTAAAGACTTACCCATATGGCAAACTATACCATCCCCATATTTCTGATATAAAGAGCCCAAAGGGTGCCAGTAATCTGTCCACAAGAAAGTGTTATGACCATTACCTGTCTCATATTTGATCCATGATTGAGCAAGAGGTCTGAGCTTGAATAGCTTCCTGATTGTCGAAGAAGCATTACAAGGAGTCTTCATAGTCCAAAAACAATGATTTTTTTCTGACATAAGTGTGTATCCACTTAACCCAGAGGGTGTTTGCTTTCTGGCAAATAGCTCAAAGATGTCTAAACATGGACGCTTTATTCCATTCCTTCAGCACTCGAAACCCCAAACCACCTTCCTCCTTAGGCAAATTTTTTCTTTGCCAAATTTTTCTTTGCTACTCGAAACCCCAAACCATATTTATCTCTCTTTTGGTCAATTTTTTCTTTGCTAGTCGTCTTGGATTATACATGAACCGAATTTTCTCAGAGTACAAATCCTTAGCTCCAAAATAAACGGTGAATACCAAAATACTTATTTTTCTTTTTTTTTTTTTGGTCATTTCCTCGACTATATAAAATGTTGCAAAATTCATATTGTTTCCCTTTTTCTTCTTCCAATTTTGAATTGAAAAAGCATCTATCAAAAGATGAAAATTTCCATGAGATTGAAAATACATATAGAAGAAAAAACTACAATTAGACATCGCCATCGAATGGTGTCGAATTACTTCCACCATATATCTTATCTCTTTTCCATAAATAAAGATCTTATCCTATTTACACAGGCGATTCCAGAAACATCATCCTGTGGGATTAATACTCAAAAGTAGCAGTTTTTTTATTTTCGAAAAAAAAAATGTTTTAGGAGAACAATGTCAAAGCTCGGTCTCATAGGGCATTGATTGGAGTAACATATAAAAAGTGTCTCACTATTCATAGAAAGCTACATAAAACTTTGTGAATGTCTATTCACATCCACAAAATACAGACACTGAAAGTTCGTACCTACTAAGTGGTGGTTGAAAAAATTGTAGTATCATGAGACAATTTTACAACTTTAAAGGGGTCTATTTTTTTATAAGAATTTTAAAGAGGTACGTTGGTTAACATTTTAGGAATTTTTGTCATAGTTTGTGAGGTCAAACACACGAAATAGATTAAAATTTTAAATTAATATCAATAAATGCGAAAGTGAGAGAAATCAAGTAACCCCACTTGACTAATTATGGCCTCTCCGCCATGGATATCTATGAACAATAAAATATGGTCATCAGTTAATAGTGTGCTCATCGAAGAAATGAATTATGGCTTATCAAGTTTGAAGTCCAAAGGGACTCAAACACTAGCAATCCTTTTTTCTAGGTACCAATAACAGAAAAGGTCCCAACTTTTTCTTTAAATGAAATGCTTGAGCCAATAGTATTGCCGAGTTTCTCTTTAATGTTATCCTCATCGAGTTCAATAGGAGTATATTCTTTTTTTGCCGATTAAACAATAGTATTGCCGAGTTCTTCTACTATGGGTGCCCCATTTTATTTTTTTTTTGGTCATTTGTCATTCCTACTCTATTACAGGGGCAGGGGGAATAAGACTCGATCCCAAAATGCAATGTGGAGCATCTAAGAGCTCTACCGCATGAGCTAACTACTACTTGCATGGGTGCCCGATTGAAGAGTACACTTTTTGTACAGATCGGATAGGCAGGGTTCATTTCGGTTTCACTCAAATAATCAGCCCTTGATTTTGAAGAGTATTATTCTTGTGAAAAGTATATTCAATAACTCACTGATAGTTCATCAAATTAATTAATGTAAGAATTTTCGTAAGGTAGTTCACAGATAAAATGACTTTATAATTTAATTACCACTCAATATAGTGTCACATGTAGGCCAAGTGGGAGAATGTAAGAAATTGCATAATGTGGCCTACATGTCACTTTCTAATTATAATTGAAGTTGTGAGTGATAATTAAATTGCCCATTTATTTGGTGTTTAATTGTGAAAATGTGTCTTTTTATGAAAAGGCATATCTTATGTGAAAGGGTGTGTCCTAACTGAAAGAGTGTACTTATTGGGAATTAATATACCAAGAGTCATATCCGTTAGGAAATGATCGAGAGACATGCCCCTTAAGAATGACATCATTTGGAGGCAACTCTTCCTTAATGGTAGGAAAATGTTGCCTATAAATACTACATACAGAGGGTCCCTAATCTAACCTGAATAAGAACAAAGCCTGATTCCATCAATGTGGTCCATTACGTGCGTCATAGATTAGAAGATGTCTCTGCTTTGTTCAATCATTTAAACAATAATGGTTGAAGGTACGATTTCAGTTTCCGCTGCGCTCACAGGTATTATCAAATTCTTTCAATTAATTGATTCTGTGGGCCCGTCTCGACTAGTAGCACAAGGTCTTATATCTAAAGGCACCCCATCCACCCAAAATAGCATGGAAAAGGGGGAGATGGAAGTGAAGCACTAGCAACAGGGGGGGTTCTACAATGGGGCAGGTGTCCCCCTCAAAATTAAATAATTATGTTAATAATTTAATAATTTAATATTTTCACAATTATGTAAGACTTTTTTTACTAATGAATAAAGAATAAGATACAGTGCATCTCATTTTACGCTTCAATTTTCGCTTCGTGATTGATTTACAATTTTTAATTGCAAAATGCCTTGAGTAACCCCTAAAGATTTATTTTTTTGTAGTGACACTTTTCACATCAACTTTTACCTCCACTTCCAAAATTATCCTCCACTTTTACCTATTAATTTTTCGAAAGGGCAAAATGATACAAATTTTATCCATTAACTTTTCAAAATACACACTTATTAAGGGACAGCCTAAAATGGAAATTTCTACACTAAAAAAGGGACGAAGGGTGTACTTATCCAATTCCACTCGTCGAGGCGAATGATTAATTCCAATTCCGAAGAAAATCTAAATATGAAATTATGAGAAATAAAAAAATACCCCCCCCCAAAAAAAAAAAAAAAAAAAAAAACACCATAACAGCTTGCGTTGTGTCCTGTTCAAATCGTGTCATTTCAAGTTAACGCATTGACATGTATAATTAAACCGTTATCCATGTCTCTTGCGAGTTACTCGAGTCCAATCCAACTTCATCCCGGTTAATTTTGGTATTCTTGTGCATGTCAAGAAAGTAATTAGCCCAAACACTCTAATAAGTTGAAGTTTCGCATCAGCTTCGAGTCATGTTTAATTAGGTGTCGTGTCCGTGATTCCAACCCCTAATTTTTAGTCACATTTGTAGAAAGTACGTATTGTGGGGCTCGCTTCTCCAGTGGACCTCTTTGATCTTTATGGAACGGGTAGGAAGGGTGAGAAGAAGGGTAAAGGTAGTGGTGGCTAGTGATCTTGTATGTTTGCCTAAGGGAGTAACCTACACAAGTAACACCCATGTTAGCGCCTCGCCCGGACGGTGGTGGTCCGGGAAATATGGCTAGAAAGGTAAGGAAAGAGGTATGCTTTTTTGAGTGTGAGAGAGTGAGGAAGAAGAACCTGTCACTTGGTGAGGGAGCTACCCTTTTCTAGGCAAACCTAGGGAAGCTTCCCCACCACGCTTACCGTGTCCTCCACGTGCCGTCCTTCTCTGACTGTGCACATGGGCAAGTCATGACTGTTTCGCCGCTTCGGCTGACGTCATCCCACTAGCGTGCCTGAATAGTCAACAATTCTCAGGTATCCTCCGGTCCGTCACGTGGTCCGCCAGACGCCTCAAGCGCCCCGTCTAGACGCCGCTTGACACCACCTCAATCCCATCTCTCACCTGTCACATCATCAACTTCCCTTGGCTGCAAGCCTGATTCTTATGTCCTTCGGCATAACATCACTTCTGTCCTTGTTCTAGGCTTGCTCGATCGTTTTCGGACACACCTTCAGCCCTTATGACCTCCGGTTCGTCGTTCACACCGTACTCCTTCCCTCTCAACCGATGGCTCGCCTTCGGCCACGTTTGTTATTTAAACCCAGTTGAGGATGACTCCTGGTCCTTTGGAGTGGAGGCCTACAACCCTTCGGCGGCTTAGATGGTTCCTTTGGACTGAACTTGAGTAACATCCGTGCGGTGTGCCTCTCGGCGGACTGTGTCTGCCGAAGGGTCAATAAGCGGGTAAGCCCTCCAGGGGACCGAGTGTTTGGTTCCCAAGTTCCTGCGACCCTCGGTTGGCGTTGTGGATGAGCGGCTAGATCTCGCCGAGTGGGGGTCACCCCATTGGACCTCAGCTGACCCTTGTGACCTCAGCTGCTACATGTATTATAAACTTTTGTTGCTAATAATGAATGTCAAAGCGTAGTATTACGTCATTCTGGTTGATTAGGAAAATAATATCTTCATGTTTTTGATAAATAGTGTGCCCTCACCATCACTACTAGCAACAAATGAGGTAACTTTTTATTATTATTATTATTATTATTATTATTATTATTTTAATTTTTATTCTCATATTTTGGAAGAAGCTATATGACTTGGCACATGGAGTTCTACACCTCCATAGTATGTATACTCCACTACATACTGTTTACATATAAAATTAACAAATCCAATAATTAATTGACACGTAATTGAAAATGCCAAACGTTGGCAATTACCTGTTGATAAAGATACACTGGATTAAAAGAATATAAATGATTAAACACGATGTCGTATTGTGTTCAAAGACAAGAAGCGGTTATTGGCAGTTACAAGCCATTGCTGATGTAAAGGTTGATTTCGAAGCCATGATGTTAACTGATAAACACATAAATTCCACGTGTGAACTTGGAAAACAAGGCAAATTGGCAGTTATAACACGTGGAATGCCTATCGAAAGGCAGTTATTCACCTTAACATTTAATCATTTGAGTTTGTTTAAACAACTGTACAGATTCAAAATTTAAGCTTCTGAAGGAAGAATTAGAAGGATCCAAATTCAGACGTGGAGAAGGAAACAACTGCCAACTCGAAGAGTGGAAGTTAGAGTTCGAAGCAAGCCAATGTTCAAATTCATTGAGCGGGAAGTTCAAATTGCAAGCAGCATCTATAAATAGGAGAAATTGAAGAGTGAAAATCCCCCGGACAAATCTTCAACAAACAGCTATCAAAAAACTGATGCTTGGTTTGTTCATTGGCAAAGTAGTTTAGGATTTCGAACTCAGTTCGAAGTAGTTTAGGATCTCGAACTCAGTTCGAAGTAGTTTAGGAAGTAGGTTAGGAAGTGGTTAGGATTAATCTCGGTTGTTCTTGTAACAATCACCCGTTCGAAGTTCTTGTATCTGAAGTTGGAGACAATTTCGAAGTAAGTTTACCTTTGATTTATTAATCGAAGTATCTTGTTTCTTTTCGTTCTTCGATTTCCTAAGTTTGTTGGTTTACATTTCTTCACTTGTTGAAAAAATCCTCTTAATTGTGGTAATTGAACCAATAAAACACAATCGCCTGATTAGATTTGGTTTTTCCAAAGTTAATCTGAGGGAGGAGATTGAAACTCTCTCTGGCACACTCGCACACAATTATTTCCATTGTAAAGAAGTAAAAAGAACCAAAACATTTTTTGGCACGCCCGGTGGGACACCTGAAAGTGTTGAATGGCTCCAAAACTTAGGAAGCAAACAGATGATTCTCAGGTTGGCCAGACGCCAGAAGATGAGAACAATGTAAATTCTAGAGAGAATGAACAAGTCGAAGGCCTTCAAATTGGTCCAGAGACTCATACTGGTCAAGACTTGAATACAGGGATTGGCCAGATTTCTCGAATGAATACTAGGAATAATAGAACAGTAAATGTTGATGACCCAAAGAATCCAGAAGTTGGAGGAAGTGTGTCATCTGGTCAGTTTGCTGAAATGATTGCCACATAAATGTAGAAGCTTATGTTACAAAAGTTAGAAGAGCAATCAGGGCTTAGGCAGGATCCTTTGCCTTCATCTGAGAAGGATAAAGGAGAAGCTAGTACAAGCAAATTTAAGTCAAGGCCTGGAAAAGAGCCTATAAATGTAGATGATGTACCAGAATCTTGGTACGAACCTGCAAAAACTCATGATTATCAGACTTCTAAACCTAAGAAAGTATTCAAACAAAACACTAATGTCCCATTCGAACCAAACTTTGATGGTTTAAATGAGGATAAGGGTTTTAGAAATATGGATTACGGTTTTGGTGAGTATGTATATACTCCTGGAAATCATTTTAATGAGAAGGATAGGACCAGTGCAAAAAGGCCTAATCCAGAGATTGGAATTCCTAAGTATGCAGGGATACCAGAGATGGGCAGAGTGCATTCAAACTACTTATATGAACCTCTTGCAAGACAAGAAGGAGGTTCCAAGCAACATAGGCCTTTTGATGATCCTTTTCAGAGGTTTCCAGAAGATCACATGCCTAGAAATGCTACTTGGGAACCACCTGTTAATTCAAGGGTACCTCTAGGAGAACGTCCAACCCTTCGAGAGGAAATATTAGGCCTCATGCAAGAAGTATATGGACCTCTAAACCGAGGAGTACAAACCCAAATTTATAGAAAGCCCTATCCAGAATGGATAGATAGGCAGTTCGAAGTCCCTAGGGGGTTTAAAATCCCAGATTTTACTTTATTCCATGGGGATGGAAAACAATCAACAACTGAGCATATTGCCAGATTTGCGGCTCAATGTAAAGAGTTAGGCAATAATGGGTTTGTTAAGTTGAAATTGTTTTCCAATTCTCTGACAGGAACAGCCTTCGAATGGTACTCTAATCTAACACCAGAGTCAGTTCCAAATTGGCAAAGGATGGAAGAATTATTTCATGCACAGTTTTATCAAACTGAACCTGAAGTCACTATGGCTGATTTAGCAAGATTAAAGCAAAAGCCTGATGAAAAGGCTACACACTTTATTGCTAGGTTTAAAAAGGCTAGAAACAAGTGCAAACTTCAACTACCAGAGGTTGAGTTTGTGAGAATAGCACAGGATGGTTTAGGTAGGGAACTTAGGAAGAAATTCGATTCTACTGAGTTCAGAGATTTGGTTGATTTAACTTACAAAGCTTCTAGATATGAATCTTTGTTAGAAGAAGATGTCGATAGGAACAACTCTTCTTATTCAACCTATTATAAAGACTTTACTTATGAAATTGATGCTGCTGAAATTGTTGAGCATGATCCTTGTGTGTGTGAATGCTTAGTTCGAAAGGATTCTTCTGTAGCACCAAGGACTAATAAGAAGGCAGTTAGCAAAGTATATTCATTTGATGTGTGTGGACGGTCGACCTCCACGCGGTTCAGGCAATGGTTTTCGAAACGGTTCGAAAAACAAGGATTTTAGAGTCACCACCCGGGTTTTGGGAAAGTAGTTTGGGACCCGAGAAACCAATTTGAAAATGATGATTTGGGAGAATGACTTATAAAACCAATTGAAAACCAGAGATTCGTTTTGGATCCGGGAGCCAGGTTACGAACAGGGAAGGGTTTTAATGCACCCCGTTCGCCCGATTAAAAATCGGTCTTTACTAAACATTTGTGGGATTTTTAGAAAATATTTTGATGCCAAACCTTATTCAAATAAGCAATAAAATCATGAAAAACAAATAATTTAAATATTAAAATAAACAACAATTGATATGAGCAATCAAGTAACAATAACTAATTAAAAGGAAAAACCATATTCTCAAACTGTTTATAAAGGAAACTGATTTGAAATTCAAATTTGAAAAAGTGTGCCGTGCGGCACACAAAGTGTACCGTGCGGTACAGAAAGTGTGCCGTGCGGCACAGTTGGCCAGATTTCCAAAAGTGTACCGTACAGCACTCCAACTGTGCCGTGCGACACATGGGGAGTGTCGTGCGGCACTATTTCCTTCGCAAACAGTTCAAACTTTGGTTTTTCGATATGATTGAATATAGGCACATACAAGGTATGGAATATGATTGAAAATGGACTACTTTGAATGAGAAAACAGTATGTTCAAACGGGGAATGTTCCTCCTCATTGAATCGCTCCGTACGAGGCGATGTTTTCACCGTACGACGCGACCGGGAGGTATGAAATGAAGCTGATTTTGATATAACAGGGGTATACCGAGCATGGAAATGATACAAGGGATCATCCCATACTTGGTATCCCTCCCCTCAGGGTACCAAACTCAAGGAATTTGGCGAAACGGGTTTATACCTCGGTTTCGAAACTCTCGGATTGAGCTTCTCTCTGGAACTTCTGAGTATGATTTGAGCTTCCTTTGGACTTCAACTTCACAGTGGAGTAGTGACAAAGAGGATTGAAGGCTTTGATTTGGACAAACTTGAAATGGCTACTTCACGGCTTTGGACCGAAAACAGGGGATCGGGTTTAGAATTGAGTTTTGCTTGGAAATAGGATTAGATTGATCTTCTGGAGATTAGGGATGGTAATGGAGGTGATTTGCAGTAGATATGGTGTTTTGACAAGGGGTTTAGAGGTAAGGTTTCATGGCTTCCTCTTCACCATTTTTTTTCGTTCTTTCTTTTCTCCGTTGGTTTTGATCGGGATTTATAGGCGAGAGGAGAGCTTGGCTCCCAAGTTTGCTTGATGCCTACCCATGGTAATGATGGCTAGGAGGTAGCCTTTGTCTTCGCCCGAAATCGCATTGAGCAGTGGGCTGCCACAGTCAACAAAAGGGGCTGCATTTGGGGCTGCATTTTATCTTCGCCCGAAATCGCATGACAGTGCCGTACGGCACAGTTCGGCACACAAACTGTACCGTACGGTACACCAACTGTGCCGTACGGCACAACTGACCGCCAAAATTCAAAAAGTTGTCGTGCGTGACTCCGGCTGTTCCGTGCGTGAGAGATGAGTGTCGTGCGGTACTATTGACTGAGTTGACTTTGAGAATTTCAATCCGAGAATTCTTCCAGGCGTTTCCTTTCATCATTGGGGATTAAGATGCACGTGAACGCTCATTTTGGGGTGTCTACAGTTGCCCCTCTTTGACGAGACTTACAATCATTGTGTTTGACGGAAGTCGCGTCAAAGATAGAAGACACCCCTCGATGTGGACGTCCTCGTAAATAAACGTGATGCATGTGGTCGCGCTCGTGAGAGCTGCCTACGTACCCCGTTGTAGGGATCAGACCGGCGTAGTTCATTGAGGCTTTAGAATGCAAGATTTGATAGGAAACATACCTTGATGCTTATAAAGCTGTCGTTAATGCCGGAGAGGACTTACGAAACCACTTGATGCTGATAAAACAGTTGTTAATGCCGGAGAGGACTTACAGAACCACTTGATGCTGATGAAACTGTTGTCAATGCCGGAGAGGACTTACGAAACCACTTGATGCTGATGAAACTGTTGTTAATGCCGGAGAGGACTTACGAAACCAATTGTTGCTCGAATAACTGCTGTAAATGCCGGAGAGGACTTACGAAACCATTGGGAAACCATCGGTTGCTTGAAAGAACTTTTGTTAATGCCGCGGAGGACTTACGAAACCACTTGAATAACTGTTTGTCAATGCCTGAGCGGACTTACGAAACCCTTTGTTGCTGATACAAGAAACCATTTGATGCTGAGGATATCTGTTGTTAATGCCGGAGAGGACTTACGAAACCACCTGATGGAAACCACCTGATGCTGATAAAACTGTCGTTAATGCCGGAGAGGACTTACGAAACCATCTGATGTTTATAAAACCGTCGTTAATGCCGGAGAGGACTTACGAAACCTTTTTGAGTGCTTGAATAACTGTTGCTAATGCCGGAGAGGACTTACCATTTAGAAACTTGTTGGTGTTTGAATACCGTTGTTAATGCCGGAGAGGACTTACAAAACCATTTGGAAACCATTTGTTGTTGATATAACCGTTTGTTAATGCCGAAGGGGACTTACGAAACCATCTGATGTTTATAAAACCGTCGTTAATGCCGGAGAGGACTTACGAAACCTTTTTGAGTGCTTGAATAACTGTTGCTAATGCCGGAGAGGACTTACAAAACCATTTAGAAACTTGTTGGTGTTTGAATAGCGTTGTTAATGCCGGAGAGGACTTACAAAACCATTTGGAAACCATTTGTTGTTGATATAACCGTTTGTTAATGCCGAAGAGGACTTACGAAACCATTTGACGTTTGAGATAACTATTGTTAATGCCGGAGAGGACTTACGAAACCTTTTTGATGCTGATAAAATTGTCGTTAATGCCGGAGAGGACTTACGAAACCTTTTTGAGTGCTTGAATACTGTTTGTTAATGCCGGAGAGGGCTTACGAAACCGTATTTGTTGTTAATGCCGGAGAGGACTTACGAAACCTTTTTGAGTGCTTGAGAAAACCTTTGTTAATGCCGTAGAGGACTTACGAAACCATTTGAGTGCTTGAGAAAACCTTTGTTAATGCCGTAGAGGACTTACGAAACCACTTGAGTGTTTTAATGAGGGGAATAAACAAGGGGCGTGCCATGAATGCAAATAGTGAGATTCTGTGAACGCGGGGGATCAGTGAGGTTCTTATAAAGTGATTAGTGTGAGACCAACGAGGTGCCCAAAACGGTTTAAAGTGAGACCAGCGAGGTCCCCAAAAAGGTTTGAGCGAGACCAGCGAGGTCCCCAGGAAGGTTTGAGCGAGACCAGCGAGGTCCCCAAAAAGGTTTGTGTGAGGCCAACGAGGTCTCGTGAAGAATTGTGTGCGCAAGACCAGCGAGGTTCAAAATGGGTGAGAGAGGTTCAAAACTGGTTTGAGCGAAACCTATTAAGGTTCTTATAAAACTGGTTTGAGCGAAACCCGTGAAGGCTTCCATAAAATTGGTTTGAGTTATAAAACTGGTTTGAGAGAAACCTCGGTGAAGGTTTCCATAAAACTGACTTGAGTTATAAAACTGGTTTGAGCGAAACCTCGGTGAAGGTTTCCATAAAACTGATTTGAGCGAAACCTCGGAGAAGGCTTCCATAAAACTTGTTTGAGCGAAACCCGTGAAGGCTTCCATAAAACTGATTTGAGTTATAAAACTGGTTTGAGCGAAACCTCGGTGATTGATTGAAAAACTGTCCCGAAGGACGATTGATTGAAAACATGTCCCGAGGGACGATTGATTGAAAAACATGTCCCGAGGGACGATTGATTGAAAAAAACTGTCCCGAAGGACGATTGATTGAAAAACTGTCCCGAAGGACGATTGATTGAAAAACTGTCCCGAGGGACGATTGATTGAAAAACTGTCCCGAAGAACGATTGATTGAAAAACTGTCCCGAAGAACGATTGATTGAAAAACTGTCCCGAAGGACGATTGATTGAAAAACTGTCCCGAGGGACGATTGATTGAAAAACTGTCCCGAGGGACGATTTATTGAAAAACTGTCCCGAGGGACGATTGATTGAAAAACTGTCCCGAAGGACGATTGATTGAAAAACTGTCCCGAAGGACGATTGATTGAAAACATGTCCCGAGGGACGATTGATTGAAAAACATGTCCCGAGGGACGATTGATTGAAAAAAACTGTCCCGAAGGACGATTGATTGAAAAACATGTCCCGAGGGACGATTGATTGAAAAACTGTCCCGAGGGATGATTGATTGAAAAATTGTCTTTGTGTGAGACTCTGGTTTTGACATTTGATGACACAATGACAACATTCCATTTTGAGAAAGTAGGCGGCACAAGAAAATGTCTCTTTTTGCTTTACTGTCTTTCCTTCCGGACAGGGTTTGGTTTTGAAGTTACACTTGATCAGTGAGCTTGAGCTTTCAGGCTTTAGGTTGAGGTTTGACCTTTTTGGGCTTTCCTGCCCCTGTCTTGAATTCTGGTGTATGTGCTTCTCCCAATAGATGGCATTGAGCCAAAGTGCCTCAGTCTTGGACAAATGTGCCCCAATAGATGACAAACTTTCAACTCTGAACCCATTGACTTGTTTTATCCAAACATAGGCTCCTCCATGCATTGAAACCGTCTTTCACGAGTTTGAGAATATCAAGACCACCAAGGGTTGACTAGACAAAAGACCTTGTGTGAATTTGGACAAGGCCCCAGATGATATGGATGACTTTACAAAGATGCCCCTGGTTTGGACGGAGATGACATACTCATGAAAATGGACGCGGATTATTTTTCGCTGGATCGACCTTGTGACAAAGAAACGGACTCTGACAAGACTATGTTGACCTGATGGCAAACTCGAGGTTTTGAGAAATGGCAGAATGTGCCCCACAATTGATGTTTGAAATTGTCATGAACTTGAGTATTTTGGTTTTGAAATTGTTTCACTCCATCAAATGATGTTCATTTAAATCAATTGTTTTATCAAAACACAAGATTTCTTGTTGTGAACCCATGCCCCTGGGATGCTGATTCCTTGATTTTCCATTGAGGTGCCCCAGTTTGGACCTTTGTTGCTGGTGTTGTGCAATGCTTTGAGTTTTGCCCCCAGGTTGCTGATGAAGATCTGAGGTGCCCCAGTTTGCAATGCTTTGACCTTTGATTTTTAATGATATTGTTCCCATTTGGATTTCCACTATCAAGTCGTGCTTTTCAATCTGAAAGGACTTTTATTCAGGTTATAATGGGGCCAAGGCTTTGGGCTTGACAAAGAAAGGATAAAAGGTTCAAAACAAATTTCATTCTTCCTGGGTTTTTAGAGCTAACGGCTATCTTGAACTATTTTTGTGTGCCCTTTCTGTTTTCTTCAATGTTTTCCTTTGTGCCCCATTTTGGGCTTTTGATAGGCATTTTCTTTCTTCCTTCCGTTTCAGTGCTTCACATTTGATTGTGCCCAAGAATTTGGCATTTTTCATTCTGACGTGTCATTAGCAACCATGCATTTGGTACTTATGAAAATATGGCATTTCTCTGGCGATCGTGCTCGGCACTTTCATCTGGACATCTTGCTGATAATCATACATTTGGCACTTTTGTTTCTCTTAATTCACCCCTGTGTGGGGGATAGCTGCCTAGCTGGGTTCTTTTTCAAAGAAAATGATTCAGGCTCAAAAGGGCTATCAAGGGATATATTTATCTGGGGAATAAAAACAAAGAATGCCTTTCTTCATTTTGAATTGCACAACTTGATAGAAAGAATCTGTACATGCTCTACCTTTTGCCTGAATCGTACTTTAAAGTTTTGATCCAGCAAGCTTTTTGTCTTAACTTTTGCCTAGGCCGCCCTTGCGGGTTTTCAACCTAGCAGGCTCTTCTTTTTTTTTTTTTTTTTTTTGGTCAAAGCATTGCTTCTTGATGACATTGGAGAATTGCGCCTGGAACTCCTTCTTCTTGTGAGAGATGAGGGTTATATAAAAAATCATCCTGTGTTTTGAAGTGATTATCACGAACTTCAAATGATGATGGAGAACAATTTCATCTGGAAGGATTATTGCAAAAACTCAAGTTTATTACGACAATTCTAACACAAAAGCGTGACATCGATGTTCGAAAGATGCGACCGAACCACTGAGGGTTGCCTACGTATCCATGTGCAAGGAATCAGGTCGTGCGTAGTTCGGGACTACAATGCTGACTCTATTGTTGGTTTTTCTCTTTTTTTAGACAACAAAACATTATAGACTTGAATTTGAAAACAGACACCAAAGCAGAAATAGAAATACAAACTGACTCAATAAAAGAGACGACTCTGACTCGGAACTTGAAAATTCCCAAAACTCGCGAAAAACTGGTCCATTGCATGATCCTCGATGGTTCACTGGTTTGGCTTCTTCAGTGGAGCAGAGATGGATTCGTTGTCCAAGAGATCTTGCATTTCATGACGGAGGCGGTGGCACTCATCGGTAGCATGATCAGGCATTTGGTGGAATGCACAAAAGGCATTTGGGTTAGGGTAAGATGGAAGCTTTTGAGGTAGAGGTGTTGGAAGGAGTTGTTTGACATGGCCGGTTCTGAGGAGCTTCTCATGAATTAAGGACAGAGGCTCAGAGAATTGGGAAATGGTTCTTTGAAGCTTCTGAGAGTGGTTGGTTTGAGCTTTGACTTCGTTGATAGGCATGCCTTGGTTGAAATTTCGATTGTGGTGCTTTGTTCATTTGGAGTGGAGCTAAGGGAGATTTGGCTAGCTTGAGCATTGAGCTTGTGTTCTTGGAATGGTTGTTTGTGGAGCTGGGGGGTAGTTTTCTTGTTTGGTTGAATGACTAAGAATTGATAGTAAAGCAAAACTCAGAAATGCCCCTGCTTGTTTAATTTTGGAAAATGGGAATGTCGCATTTGTGTCGTCATACATGTAAACCTAAATCTCAAAAGGATTTCAACAGCCTTGGGTAGGTCGACTACTCAGTAGGTGTAGTTCCTGTGTGTTGGAACCAGAGCCCATCAACTTTCGTGACCATCCAAGGCAGAGCAATAAGGCTGTCGAAATCTCAAAAGAAATGTGATTAGATCACAAAGAGCCGTTCGAGCACGGCTGACACTGGAGGTGTTCCAAACTCCAAAGATTTAAAGTCTCCTAGACTATGCAAAAATGAGTCTTAGAAAGGCTGCCCCGATCCTCAGTGTTTTTTTTTTTTTTTTTTTGACTGTGTATCCTTTGTTTAGGATAGCAGGATTTGGAAAAAACTAAACCAACTTGGTTCTTGATGATTCCTTTTCAAGGATCTAACTTTGATTTTAGGGACAACTGCCCCAACTTGGGTCAATTGTTCCTAATTTCTGTTAGGTCATTGCCAAGGGATTGTCAAGGACCGAGTAGATTTGATTTCCTAAGCCCTGTTATTCTAAGGACTGAATTGATCTGAACAACGTGCATTGGAATGCACGACTCTTCATCGGGCAGAGCAACCTCTTAAGATCGCAGCAAAACGTGACAGCATAGTGTCCAACTAACCATGATAATACAAATGCATGCAGAACGATGGAAAGCAGCAGACACATAACAGGACAAATCACATAATCCTAACCTGTGGGTTCCTGTCCTAGGTTGGACGGTTCTAGGTTTACTATATGCAAAGGCCGGTTTTGGTTGAAAGGGTCCCTCAGACTAGAGCCAATATTTGCCTCCCAGTGCCAAGTGTACTGCATGGCAAAGGTCAAGCGGCAGGCTGACTCATCACGGTCCAAGGTTGCTGAGCATCCGGGGATGTCCTAACACCAGTGAACTGGGTAGGGTAACCAAGACGCAGCAGCGGGGTTTATCCAACATCGATGCAAGTGATGCAAAAGTTCAGCAATAAATTGTTTTCAAAAATCCCACAAATATTTTTCAAGCTTGGCTCTCCAAATTAATTTCTTCTTTGATATCTTTACACAGACAAACAACCAAAAAGCTCCAGTCAGGATGGCCGGGCGAGGCCCTGTTAGTCCGCCATTCCTTCCTTGCGATAGCGCTAGGCATTTTCGTTTTGACAAGCTTTCGGGAAGTTCATAAGTATAAAAATACCAAATTAAAGATTAATTTGAGATTCCCCAGCAGAGTCGCCATTTTGTGGACGGTCGACCTCCACGCGGTTCAGGCAATAGTTTTCGAAACGGTTCGAAAAACAAGGATTTTAGAGTCGCCACCCGGGTTTTGGGAAAGTAGTTTGGGACCCGAGAAACCAATTTGAAAATGATGATTTGAGAGAATGACTTATAAAACCAATTGAAAACCAGAGATTCGTTTTGGATCCGGGAGCCAGGTTACGAACAGGGAAGGGTTTTAATGCACCCCGTTCGCCCGATTAAAAATCGGTCTTTACTAAACATTTGTGGGATTTTTAGAAAATATTTTGATGCCAAACCTTATTCAAATAAGCAATAAAATCATGAAAAACAAATAATTTAAATATTGAAATAAACAACAATTGATATGAGCAATCAAGTAACAATAACTAATTAAAAGGAAAAACCATATTCTCAAACTGTTTATAAAGGAAACTGATTTGAAATTCAAATTTGAAAAAGTGTGCCGCAAAGTGTACCGTGCGGTACAGAAAGTGTGCCATGCGGCACAGTTGGCCAGATTTCCAAAAGTGTACCGTACAGCACTCCAACTGTGCCGTGCGACACATGGGGAGTGCCGTGCAGCACTATTTCCTTCGCAAACAGTTCAAACTTTGGTTTTTCGATATGATTGAATATAGGCACATACAAGGTATGGAATATGATTGAAAATGGACTACTTTGAATGAGAAAACAGTATGTTCAAACGGGGAATGTTCCTCCTCATTGAATCGCTCCGTACGAGGCGATGTTTTCACCGTACGACGCGACCGGGAGGTATGAAATGAAGCTGATTTTGATATAACAGGGGTATACCGAGCATGGAAATGATACAAGGGATCATCCCATACTTGGTATCCCTCCCCTCAGGGTACCAAACTCAAGGAATTTGGCGAAACGGGTTTATACCTCGGTTTTGAAACTCTCGGATTGAGCTTCTCTCTGGAACTTCTGAGTATGATTTGAGCTTCCTTTGGACTTCAACTTCACAGTGGAGTAGTGACAAGGAGGATTGAAGGCTTTGATTTGGACAAACTTGAAATGGCTACTTCACGGCTTTGGACCGAAAACAGGGGATCGGGTTTAGAATTGAGTTTTGCTTGGAAATAGGATTAGATTGATCTTCTGGAGATTAGGGATGGTAATGGAGGTGATTTGCAGTAGATATGGTGTTTTGACAAGGGGTTTAGAGGTAAGGTTTCATGGCTTCCTCTTCACCATTTTTTTTCGTTCTTTCTTTTCTCCGTTGGTTTTGATCGGGATTTATAGGCGAGAGGACAGCTTGGCTCCCAAGTTTGCTTGATGCCTACCCATGGTAATGATGGCTAGGAGGTAGCCTTTGTCTTCGCCCGAAATCGCATTGAGCAGTGGGCTGCCACAGTCAACAAAAGGGGCTGCATTTGGGGCTGCATTTTATCTTCGCCCGAAATCGCATGACAGTGCCGTACGGCACAGTTCGGCACACAAACTGTACCGTATGGTACACCAACTGTGCCGTACGGCACAACTGACCGCCAAAATTCAAAAAGTTGTCGTGCGTGACTCCGGCTGTTCCGTGCGTGAGAGATGAGTGCCGTGCGGTACTATTGACTGAGTTGACTTTGAGAATTTCAATCCGAGAGTTCTTCCAGGCGTTTCCTTTCATCATTGGGGATTAAGATGCACGTGAACGCTCATTTTGGGGTGTCTACAATGTGTCTAAAGCAGATGAAATTTTTGATTACCTTTTGAAGAAAAAGTTTATCAAACTTCCTGAAAATGTTAAACTTCCAACTTTGGAAGAAACAAAAGGAAAGAATTATTGCAAATGGCATGCTTCTTGGACTCATTCAACTAAGAATTGTAATGTTTTCCGTGACAGGATTCAGGAGCAAATTAAAAAGGGAAGGATCATGTTTCCAGAAAAGACTATGGGAATAGATACAGATCCATTTCCAAAGATTGAAGAAGTGACTGCTAATACCAATGTGCCAACTTCTTTGGCTAAAACAGTTCAGGAGGTATGGCAAAACAGGAGAGTTCATGTTGGAATGAACTCTGTACAATTTGGAAGAGGAAAGCCAAAAATTGGCCAAATTCGAAGTGACGATGGGAAGACTTACGGGCAAAATTATGAGTCGGGAGGTTCTTCTAAAATGGGTTTCAAGCAATCTCATCTTCCCATGCTTGAAGCATCCTTTTTGGAATGCTTGTGTATGAAGTGCAGGGCTAATTATTTGATTTTCAAAGATTTGGACCGACAGGGGGTTGATTTCTTTCCAAAAAGGATGGAAAGGAAGGCTCTGGATCAGAATAATGAGAGAAAACCCTTGATAAGCCCAAATCATGGCAGAAATGAGAAGCCTTGGCTTGTATCAAAGAGAAATGTACCTTCTAGTCCAGTTCCACCAGCTTCGAAGAGGGATTATCCTCCTTTGAAGAAGGTTAACACTGGAAAGGCCCTAATGAACCGGGAAACTGAAGGAGAAGGGGAACAATTCACCTTGGTAAAAGGAGTTCCTGATTGGTTTTTAAAGAAGGTTAAACCAGAACTCTTCCAGGGATATAAAGCCCCTTCTAAAGTTGGAAACAAGATGGTCAAACCTCCAAACGCTCCTGCTGGTCAATGGGTAGTGGTTAGAGATCCAAAGACCAAGACACCTCAAATGATTCCTATGCTGACAAGAACTCAGAAGAGGAAACTGCAAAGGAGGTATACTAGTTTCCAAATGGAAGAATATGCCACTAAGGAGAATCATAATGGGGGTGATAAGTTCAACCCAAGGTTTAACAGACTTCGAAGAGAAGATTCTGAAGAATCTCTTCGAAGGGGGTATACCCAATCAGAAAGGGAAACACTGGAAAATCTGGCTGCAAGGATGGACAGTGAGGTACCTCGAAATAGTCCAACTTCACCAAATTCCTTGGCAAGCTATCAGTCTGGCTTATTAGAGGCTATGATAGTGGAACAGGAAGAAGGTGGAGGAATGAATTCATTCCCTGTTGAAACATTGTCCCCCATGGAAACTTCTGCAGTGGAGTTTCCTGAGAAGATGGACACAATAGAGGATGGATCAGAATTACCAGTACAAGAAAAAAGGACCATTCAGTTTGGGACCCTGCCTGAAGTTCAAATTAACATGGTTTCTCCTTCATTTGATTTTGGACTTTTTGGACTAGACTGCTCACCAGTTCGAAGGGCATTACATCCAACAGTTGCTCCTATGGAAATCATTGATGTATCAAGTGATGAAGAGTATAACCTTACGTATGATAATGGTTGGAATGATGGTTGGGGAGCTTTGATATCCAAGATTCAAAAGGAAGAAGAAGAAGAAGAGTTTATGGTTATGGCTAATGCTATCGAGGAACCAGAAGTGACATCTAAAGGAAGAGCAATCTTTGTTCCAGAGACAGATTCTGATTCTGAGTATCCTTTGATTGTGGATTTGAATTGTGCTGATCTTTCTTATCCTTTCAAATCGCCTTCGGATGATATGAGGCACCATTTGAAGCCATTATACATATCTGCATTGTTTGATGGGATTCTGTTAAACAGAGTTTTGGTTGATAATGGTGCAACAGTGAACATTTTACCTTCTAGGACTTTGAAGAAGTTGGGGAAAGAAAAGGTTCGATTGATTCCAACAAGCACATCCATTGCTGGGTTTACTGGTGAAAGTAAAAGCCCCAAAGGAATTGTTTCTATACGCTTGAAAGTTGGCCAAGTGGAAACTGATACGGCCTTTTTTGTGGTGGATACTTTTACAAGTAAGTATAATGCTTTGCTTGGTAGGGATTGGATTCATGTCAATGGCTGTATTCCATCTTCGATGCATCAAGCCCTGATGACTGTGAAGTATGAAAATGGGAAAGAAGTGGGGGTCGAAGAGGTGAAAGCAGATCCACATCCCTTCAGTACTTCAGCAAATTGTGCAGAGGCTGAAATGTACAAGCCAGAGATTATTCCTCTGAGTGAAATTGCACAGCCTGCCACCCCTCCATCCAATGTATTGGAAATTGGAGAATTGGCAGAGTTAAAGTCTAAGCTTAAGCAAGCAGTTGATTATGAATCAAACAACCCACCAGATGAGGCTGCTTGGATGTGAATCCAAGACAGAGTTCGAAGAGGCCAACTCATTGGCCTTAGTTAAATTCATGGCTCTAGAAATAGAGTAGAAGTTACAAGAAACAAATGATTGGGAGGAATTATTGGCTGAGAAATCTGATTGGGGGTTGAAGCCAACCGAATTCGAAGAAGCCTTTTTAGGCTACATCGATTCCCAAGATCCTTTAGAAGAAGTGAATTGGGAGATGGAATTGTTCCAAACGCTGTACAGATCAACAGGGAGCTCGATGCTGCTTCGAAGGCCAAATTGATCTCGGTGCTCAAAGAGAACAAAGAATGCTTTGCTTGGAGTTATAAAGAACTAACAGGTTTGAGTAGAGATTTGGTTGAGCATAAATTGCCTATTAAATCTAATTGCAAACCTTTCAAACAACTTCCAAGAAAGATGTCTCCTGAAACCATTTTATTGGTAAAAAAGGAGATTCAAAACCTTTTAAATGCAGGTTTTATTAGAACAGCAAGGTACATAGAGTGGTTATCAAATATTGTTCCTGTTATCAAGAAAAATGGGAAAATTAGGGTGTGCATTGACTTTAGAAATTTGAATATTGCAACCCCTAAAGATGAATACCCAATGCCTGTAGTAGACATGTTGGTGGATAGTTCTGCAGGCCGCAAAATCATGTCTATTATGGATGGCCATTCAGGGTATAATCAGATTTGTATAGCCAAAGAAGATGTTCATAAAACTGCATTTAGAGCCCCTGGTAATCTTGGGACCTTCGAGTGGGTCAAAATGCCTTTTGGGCTGAAAAATGCTGGTGCTACGTATCAAAGGGCTATGAACACTATCTTTCATGAAATAGTTGGGGGTTTTTTAGAATGCTACATAGATGACATTATTGTCAAATCAGAATCTATTGATGATCATGTAGAACATTTGAAGGTAGCTTTCTCAAAGATGAAGCATTATCAACTGAAGTTGAATCCTGCTAAATGTGCTTTTGGAGTAATGGCAGGGAACTTTCTAGGGTATTTAGTCCATAGCAAAGGTATTCAAGTTGATAAAAACAAAGCTAAAGCTATTATAGAGGCTAAACCTTCTTCAAACAAGAAAGAACTTCAAAAATTTCTTGGTCAATTGAATTTTCTTCGAAGGTTTATATCTAACACTGCAGGGAAAACTAAAGTCTTTTCTTCTTTGTTGAAATTGAAGGATGGAGAGGACTTCGAATGGACAAAGGAGCATGATGATGCTTTCAAGGCCATCAAGGAGTACTTGATCAATCCACCAGTTCTTGCTCCACCTAAAAGGGGACAGCCTGTTAAGCTGTACTTGGCAGCAAACCATGACTCAATTGGAGTTTTATTGGCTCAAGATAATGAAGAAGGAAAGGAGCAAGCTATCTATTATCTAAGTAGGTTTCTTAATGATTGTGAAAGTAGATATTCTGCAGTAGAAAAGTTGTGTTTGACTTTGTTTTTGGCTTCGAAGAAACTCAGGTATTATATGATGCCTAGAGTAACTTATGTAATTTCCCAGACTGATGTTATGAAGTATATGTTGTCTCAACCTGTACTTAGTGGCAGAATTGGGAAATGGATTGTATCTTTGATTGAATTTAATCTAGAGTATGTTCCTCAAAAATCAGTTAAAGGACAAGCTTTGGCTAATTTCTTAGCTGATCATCCAAACGGAATTGAGATTCCTGAAATAGCAGATGTTGATACTATAACAATTAAGCCATGGAAGATGTGGTTCGATGGTTCGAAAACATCTCAAATGGCTGGAATTGGAGTTGTTTTGGATTCTCCTCAAGGTTTGAAAACCAAATTTGGGTTTCAGATAAATGAGGGGGAATGTACCAATAATCAAGCAGAATATGAAGCCTTAATCATGGGGCTAGAGCTATTGCTTGCCTTGAAAGTTGACATAGTTGAGGTGTTTGGAGACTCTCAGTTGGTTATAAACCAGGTAAAGGGAGATTTTGGTTGCCATAGTGTTGGTTTAAAACCTTATCATCAATATGTGAAATTGTTAGTTAAGCAATTTCATATGATTACCTTCACTTATGTACCAAGATTCTTTAATAAAGAAGCAGATGCAATAGCACAAAGAGCATCAGGATTTAAGTTTATCATTGATGAAAATAGAGAGTTTTGTCAGTTGACTTTAAGGAAATCTTTATCAATGCTTAAATATAGATATACTGATCTCGAAGTATGTGAAATCACTACTTCTCCAAGTTCGAATGATTGGAGACAACCATTGACTGATTATCTAACAAAACCTGATGCTAAAACAGACAGAGCAACAAGGTTAAGATCTGTTAATTACATCACGTACAATGGGGAATTGTTCAAGAGAGGAGCAGATGGTTTATTGCTTAAATGTTTAGGCAAGGTTGATGCCTTTAGAATTATGGCAGAGGTCCATGAAGGTATTTGTGGGGCTCATCAAGCAGGAATCAAGATGAGATGGTTAATTCGAAGGTATGAATTTTATTGGCCTACTATCCTTAAAGATTGTATTGATTATGCAAAGGGATGTCAAGCTTGTCAAAAGACAGGGCCTCTCAAGTGGTTACCTATTACTGAATTACAGTATGTAGTTAAGCCTTGGCCATTTAGAGGGTGGGCAATGGATATGATTGGCATGATCTACCCTGCTTCTAAAAGTGGTGATAAGTTCATTTTAGTTGCCACTGATTACTTTACTAAATGGGTGGAAGCTCAAGCTTTTGAGAGTGTATCTCAAGAACATGTAATTGAATTCATTAAGAATATTGTCTACAGGTTTGGATCCCCAGAAACCATAACAGTGGATAATGGATCCATTTTTGAAGGAAGAGCAGTGAAAGCTTTTGCAGCTTCTCATGGTGTTTCTTTGATCAACTCCACTCCTTACTATGCTCAGTCGAATGGCCAAGCAGAATCAACCAATAAGATTATCAAAAGAGGTATTCAAAGAATGGTTGATAGAAATCCAGAAGAGTGGCCAAGTTTACTCTTAAATGTATTATGGGCATATCGAACCACTAAAAGAACCAGTACAGGTACTACTCCTTTTGCTCTAACTTATGGGCATGATGCTGTTTTACCAATGGAAATCGTAGTGAAATCACAGAGAGTTGTTTCTCAAAATGACTTAAATATTGGAGCATACCATCAAGCAATGTACATGGAGCTCGAAGAGATAGATGAAGAAAGGATTTTAAAGCTCTGAATCAAATCTTGCTGCAAAAGTCAAAAGTGGCTAGAAGTTATAACAAGAAAGTGGTTGTTCGAAGCTTTGATATAGGTGATTTAGTATGGAAAGTGGTGTTACCTATCAAAGAAAGAAAGTAAGGACTTGGAAAGTGGGCCCCAAACTGGGAAGGGCCTTTCCAAATTCATAGAGTTCTTAAAAGAGGGGCATATCATTTGAAAGACTTAAATGGTTATGTTCATAGAAGAAAGATTAATGGAAGATATTTAAAGGTTTATTTCCCAACCATTTGGGAATCCTTTAGTAGAAGATAAAGTTAAAAGAGGTTTGTCTTCTGTTTTGCTTGTGTTGTTCAAGATAAATCATAAGGAACAAGCAAAGATTTTGGTTTGAGCTCAAATTCAAATCAATGAGATCAACATTTCAAGCAGTCATAAAGTAATGCAATTGAGAGAAAATAAGTATTTCATTCATTGCTTAGAAACTGTACAATGGTATCTTTTATATTACTCCATACATGAGCACCTCTGGTACAAACAAAGTCATAAAATTCTTTCTGATCAGAGGTTTGTTGCAGTTGATCTTTAAGATCTTTTATAATTACAACTGATTGAGAAGCTTTGTTCATAGAGGTTTGCATGCTAAAGTTAGTCTGATCAATCTCTCCTCTAACTCGAAGCAAGGCTTCTTCCAGGCGAGCTTCTTCTTCTTTCAGATGACGAAGTTTAATAGCATCTTGATCATAAGAGGAAATCACACTTAGAGCTTCATCATCTGCATTGAACAGTGCTGCCTTCAAGCTTTCTCTTAAGAGATGCCTCTCTTGAACTTCACAAAGTTGATGAGCTTTTACTTTAAACTCAGAAGCTCTATTCAGAAGTTGTTTATGAAGCTCTTGAGAAGCAGGTTTCAATGCCCAAGCAGCTTGACAACAGATGTCCAAGTGCACCTTCAAATCTCCTTCAGCCAAGTTTTCAAAGTTTAGCTCTGAGAGTTGTTGAAGGATCTCCTTCAGTTCTTGAATCTCTTCTGGGGTAAAAGTAGGCTTAACCAACTCAGACAGAGATGAACTATATTGAACCTTGAGTTGGATGATTGGAGATTCAGAAGGAGGAATTGGAGCTTTGGGGTTGGTGATTCGTTGACAAAAATCATTCATTTTTAGCTTGAATTGCTCCAACGAAGAAAGGTCACCAACAGGGGTGCTAGTAGAAGCACCAATTTCCTACTTAGAGAATATATAAGCATATTTAGGCTCAATCCTTTCAGAAAAGCATAATGGATACAAGCTTAAGTATAATGGAACACAGTACCTCAATTTGATGAATGTGTTTAGAAGGAGTTTGCTCTACTGGAATGGCAATTCTTGGAATGTGATCAGGGGTTGTTTCCTCAATTGTCATCTCTGGTTGACCAATAGCTTTGGTAATTGGGATACTTGGTACAATCTCAGGAAACAAACTATTGTCATCCGTAGGAGTAGAGGTTTCTATGAAGGTCTTCTCTGGCAACACCTCTTTAAGAGTCTCCTTGGTAGCAGAAGTAGTTTTTCTGTTGTAGCGGTGCTAGTCTTGGTAACTTCAGTAACAGAAGGATTAATCCGTTGTTGGGAATCAACAGGTATATACTCAGTTGATTCCACAAAAGCCTTCGAAGTCTCAACATGTTTAGACTTTGCCTTTCTCTCTGAAGTTATGATTCATAATTAAGATTGAGAAACATGAAAGTAAAGTCTAAATATCCTGATGAAATTAAAGACACAACGGCTTACCTTTTACAAATTTGCTTATAGTAACATCTTCAGTCTCTTCTTCCTCTAGCTCTTCAAGTAAGATTTTTCTTCTCCTTTTTGAAGCCTCATAAGCCTCAGTAAATGTGGTATCTTCTTGGCTAGATTTTTCTTTAGTAGCCAAAGTCTTTTTCTTTTTCTTGGCTTCTGATAAGGACAATAGAATATTGGATCTTTCAAAGAACCAAAGAATTGATAGAAGTTAATGGAATGAGGAGTTACCTGGTTCCAAACTTGGGGAAACAGGAGTGTGAGCAGTTGCTCTCGCTTTTCTCAGCCTCTTCTTGTGATCAGACTCTGTATTTTGAATCATTGAGTAAGGAATAGAAAGGATTCAGAGTCATAACAATCACACAAACCATTAAGAATTACCTGATGGAGAGGGAGTGATTGTAGTTCTTTGTTGTTGAGATCTTGTCACTATTTGTGGTACAGACCGAAGTGGTTTGACATTCAAAGCAGCAGGCATTGAGGCAAAAGATTGTACTTCTGGGGTTTCCTCTTGATGGGCTGTTCGAGACGTATCTCTTGAACCTCTCCCAAAATCATCACCTGATATTGAATCAGAATGAGTTACTTCTTCAATACCAATACCAATGTCTTTGGTGAAAGTCTTGACAGATGCAGACTTATGATATAATTCTATAGAATTGTGCCACCATCTAGAAAATACTGGGAGAGGAGGCTCTACGGTTATAGCAAATAGGTATGGACAAAATTGTGCTCTAGAGTTCTTAAACTCTGCATTAGAAATGGCAGCTTGATCCTTGTCAATCTTGTTTCTTGAAGTAAGATCAATGTTGATTTCACCAGGATAAGGACAAGGAATAGCCTGTACCAATCCAAATTGCCTGGCAAACTGTGCAGGACAATAAATTTCAGCATGAGCTTGTCTACAACCACCCACATAAGCTCCTATGATAATTTCTCTTGGGAGAAGAATGCTTGCCCAGGCTTCATGATAGGCAGGACGTCCCCTTTGTTCCATAAGTCTGTTTATCCACTTTGGCCCAATATCCCAGTTGTCGAATGGAGCAAATTCTATTTCCTTTTTGTCCTCTCTTAGCTGATGAAAATACTGTAGATATCCAGCCAAGGTAAGGGGAGTTGAAGCTAAAATGGTGAACTTATCCCCATAAACGCTCAGAGGAGACCTTTCTGCAACCTTTTGATCTGGAAAATAAGCCAACAACCAGATTTGCAAAAACCAGAGAGGGCCTCCTAGGTTTTGATTAAGAGGTTTAGTGTGATTATCAAACCCTGCCTTGTATACATAGCCTAGAAAATAAGAAGCCAAATCAATGGTTTCACCTTTCGAGAGGGCATAGGCTAAGGGTGCGAACTCTAGCACCATTTTCTTACCACCATGGCAAAAGACCATTTTGCACAAGGTATACCATATATATGCAAACATCTCTCTATCAGATATGTTATCCGAAAATCTCCTTTCAGCATTTAGAAATCTGCTATAGGAGGCATGCTTTCCATCATACTCAATCTCACCCAGGAAAGGGACTTCAGTAGATGAGGCAATGTCGAAGAAAAGGCCATGGGGAGGGAGTCCAATAAGGAAAGATACATCTAAAACTGTGGGAGCCATCATCCCACAGTTAAATCTGAAACAATTGAATGATGGATCCCAGAAGGCCAAGGCAGCATGTATAAGAGAAGGATTTTGTAAAATACTATTTTGAAGGAAGGTAATGACATGTGATAGCCCGACGTCTGTTAATTCCTTTTCCTTGGCCTTGAACATGCGTTCGGTCCAGGCTTCCCATTCTTTGTCATAGTTTGGCCAGTAGACAAAATTCTTCTTATCCCATTTGGAGAAGTATAGAAGTCTATCTTTCACAAGGTCACTCTGTTCAAGAACGGGGTAACATGATGTGAAATCTAAAGGAAGTTCAAGAAATGAAGGCCCAAGGATTTGAGTGTTGGGTGAAACAGGGTGTTCGATGAAAGTACGGTTTTGTAGTTCGCCAACATTAGACTGGGATTTCAAAACTTCTCTGGTCACTAACTTCCTAAGAGCGAGGGAAGGAGTGTCTTCAAGCATTTCACTTCCAGAAGCCATGTCTATAAGAGACTGGAAATCAAGGAGGGAGAGCGAAGTGTTTGAAGGTTTGAACGTATAATGAAAACGGTTCAAGCCCTAGATTTATACTTTGTGACGAAGCGGTGTATCAGTTCGGGTCAAGTATTCTATTTGAGGCAATTGGGCTTATTTTATTTCAGGCCCAAGTATAAACTTTAACCCGTAAATAATATCTCTTTCTTGATTTTTAAATCATTCGTTTTTAAACCATCTTTTATTGGTTTAATATCTTCACGATTGTGATTTTCAATAGTTCGAATTGGTCTAAGATACTTACAAATGCTTCGAAAAGCATTGAAGAGTGTAAAATAAACCATAAAAAGAACTGAAACTGCATTAACATAAAAGAAGTTACATGCTATAAAAGGGAATCCTATTACATCGAAGAGATTTAAAACATCTACTTTGATGGAGTAGCGTTTGGAGTTGGAATAACTTGGAAGTAATGAGGAAAGCTCCAAGTCACTAAGGCATGAAATTTTGCCCAAGAGAAATCCAAAAATTCTTTTTCCTTTATCCTGACTTCAGCTTCTCCATCTAGCTTGAGTTTCTTCTCAATTAGAGGCCTGATCTTCAGGACTTGAGCTTTGGCTTTGATTTTGAGCTTGGCCAACTTTAGAGCGTTTCTCTTAGCACAGCTTTTGAACCTTCTTCGAAGTCTTTTGGAAATCCCAGATGGAATTTCGAAAGGCTTTCCTTTCAAATTTTCTATCTTATTGTGAAGCTTAACAACCTGGTCATGTGCTATCTCATAGTCATGAAGGTCTTGGTTGAAAACATGAGCAGCACTGTTGTTCTTCATCCACATTCGAAGGAGAGGAAGCTGGCTTAGAAAAGAATGGAGAAAGGAGCCAATTAACTTAGAAATGGAACATTGAATGGTTTCGCAAGCCCATAAGAAATTTTTGCAAGGGATGTCTTCTTCAAGAATCCCTATATCCAAAAATGCAAAAGCAGCCAATAGTTCTTTGGCTCTAACAGAATCAGATTGTGGGTAAACTGAGTAAGAGTAATCAACTTGAAAGATAATAGGATCGAAGTTGATACTCTTCAATTCCTGAAACCAATCTGGATTTTCAGGAAGGGTTCGAAGAGAAAGATTGGAGGGATCAACAAATTTTCCCTCAAAATGAGGCCTTCGAACCTCATTTAACCAATAAATGTATTGGCTTTTGGCTTTCTGTTTAAGTTCACCATAGCCAGCGAAGCCAGATTTTTCATCTTCACATACTTTGAAGAATGTAGGAGTCAGGCAAGTGGCAATGAGGCTATCAAATGCCAGTATATTGGGATCACACCTAATAAGAGGAGATAAATATCTGCTCATGGCCAATGAGCGATACTTACTCCAACCCTTGTAAGCAGCAGGATCATCCATTTTTACCACCGCTATTTCAGATGGTAAACCCCATAGAAAGGGTTTAAAAGAAGGAGAGGCTGGAGGGTTCCATGGATCAATAGGTTTAGAATCTTCTACTTGAACCAAAACAAAAGAGCGATCTTTTCGAATCTCACCAACAATTGCTGTAACAGCATTTCTAGTAGTGGGAAGGATTGGGTCTTGAATAACCAAGCGTTCGAAGGCATTTTGGGTGTCAGAAACGTTAGCCATGGTTAAGTTGAGCTTAAGGAGATAAAAGCAAGATTAGAGTGAAAGTTGGTGATTCATTTTACCAGTGGTTGAGTGCTTTTATAAATTTAAAATCTGAATTTGAAACGATTCAAATTTTGTAAGTGAAGAACGTGGGTGTTAACCGCCCATTTTCCATGAACTTCTCACAGGGTCCGTAAGAATCGATGGCAACTGCATCATTGGAAGTGGTGAGAACTGCCAATAACTTCTGCTTTGGGAGTTTGCAGGAATTCGAAGCGGCATAAGGCACATTAACACTTATTCAAATTCCTTGAACAAAGATGTTAATGTGGGGGGTATGTTTACATATAAAATTAACAAATCCAATAATTAATTGACACGTAATTGAAAATGCCAAACGTTGGCAATTACCTGTTGATAAAGATACACTGGATTAAAAGAATATAAATGATTAAACACAATGTCGTATTGTGTTCAAAGACAAGAAGCGGTTATTGGCAGTTACAAGCCATTGCTGATGTAAAGGTTGATTTCGAAGCCATGATGTTAACTGATAAACACATAAATTCCACGTGTGAACTTGGAAAACAAGGCAAATTGGCAGTTATAACACGTGGAATGCCTATCGAAAGGCAGTTATTCACCTTAACATTTAATCATTTGAGTTTGTTTAAACAACTGTACAGATTCAAAATTTAAGCTTCTGAAGGAAGAATTAGAAGGATTCAAATTCAGACGTGGAGAAGGAAACAACTGCCAATTCGAAGAGTGGAAGTTAGAGTTCGAAGCAAGCCAATGTTCAAATTCATTGAGCGGGAAGTTCAAATTGCAAGCAGCATCTATAAATAGGAGAAATTGAAGAGTGAAAATCCCCCGGACAAATCTTCAACAAACAGCTATCAAAAAACTGATGCTTGGTTTGTTCATTGGCAAAGTAGTTTAGGATTTCGAACTCAGTTCGAAGTAGTTTAGGATCTCGAACTCAGTTCGAAGTAGTTTAGGATCTCGAACTCAGTTCGAAGTAGTTTAGGAAGTAGATTAGGAAGTAGTTAGGATTAATCTCGGTTGTTCTTGTAACAATCACCCGTTCGAAGTTCTTGTAGCTGAAGTTGGAGACAATTTCGAAGTAAGTTTACCTTTGATTTATTAATCGAAGTATCTTGTTTCTTTTTGTTCTTCGATTTCCTAAGTTTGTTGGTTTACATTTCTTCACTTGTTGAAAAAATCCTCTTAATTGAGGTAATTGAGCCAATAAAACACAATCGCCTGATTAGATTTGGTTTTTCCAAAGTTAATCTGAGGGAGGAGATTGAAACTCTTTCTGGCACGCTTGCACACAATTATTTCCATTGTAAAGAAGTAAAAAGAACCAAAACACATACCAGTGAGATAAAGATAAGATATGTCCCCATAGACTTATGATTGACCCCATAGACTTATGATAAAGGCACTTAAATATCACGCCTAATTTTAGTACTGTTATTTACTCCCTACGGCGTCGTTTGGATGATGTAGAAGGGACCATGACTAATCAATCTGGGGGGATGAGGAGAATAGCCCATGGTTTGGCAACAAAAACACTCCCCCGACTAAATAGCCGCCGGCTAATTAACCAGGGGGAGGCCGGATTAAATACAAGCAGGGGGGAGGGGTGCTTGTATTTAGTCCGGCTCCTCATCCGGGACCAAATGACGAGCATACCCTCTGTTTCAAGAAAAAAATGTTGAAGCACAAGAGCACAAACCACTATTGTTTCAAGTAAAATTTTTCAAAATCTTCAGATCTGGGAATTTCAAAATTTACCGACCCAGAAACTTCCTCTGGCCGTTAGAGCTCTGATCGTCGGAGGAGGATCGCCGTCGCCGGCGAGTGAGAAAGGATGTCAGATCGTTGTTGGATTGTCGGAGGCGGCAGTGGTAGAGATCTGTGTTCTTCTGGGTTCGTTCAAAACGATGAAGGAAGAAGATGAAAGAGAAAAAAAAAAAGATGAAGAGAGAACAGTGGTCTACTGTCTTCGTTGTTTACAATGTAGTAATTGAAAGTGGAGAATTTTATTCGGTGTGGTCATGTTTTATGAACAAATATTAAAAAAATATTGAAATGTTGGTGGACAAATGGTCATGTGATACTGAAACAGTGGTGTTCGTGTAAAGATCAACAATTTTTCATTTTTTAAAATGTTACAATTATTTTTCATTTTTTTTTAAATGTTACAATTATATATTATAACCAAGGGTAATAAAGTCTTTTGACTTGATTTTACATCATTCACACTCCTTATCTCTCTTTTTTTATCCATCATCCAAACCATGGACTATTTAATCCTCCCTCCTTAACCGTCACATCAATGTGGGTCCACCCTTCTTATTTAATCACCCCTACTATTTTATCCTCCCTTACTATTTAATCCCTCTCAAACTAATACGTCATCCAAACGAGCCGTACATTCCTAAATAATAGTCTCACTTTCTCTATCTTACTATTATTTATTTAATTTTTTTATTTGAAAAATGGCATAACTTTTCACAGTGTACTATTATTTTGAAACAGAGGGAGTATGTTTTTATCCGAGTTGGATAGACGAATCTTTTCTTAGAAGTAAATCGAAAAGACAAACTTCACAGTGAGTCATGTGAATCTGGGGGAGGCACTGTGCGGTACGTGTTATGCGCCATGTTGTGCGGCAAAACTACGTCGTTTTGCTCATTTTCTTGGTACATCCAAGGGCCCTGTTTGAAGAGTTAATTTTGAGGTTCAATTTTAGGAGATTTAGGCTCTTTAGAGTAGGGTATAGTAGGTTTAGGCACTTCAAGTTTAAGTACTTTGTGTTTAGGGTTTAGGCACTTTGTAGTGGTTTTTTCTTCCTCCAAACAAGGCCCTTGGAAGCTTTGGAGTTGTGCACAAAAATCAAACAAAACAGCGTAGTTTTGCCGCACAACATGGCGCATAGCACCCACTCCGGATCCGAGTCATGCTACATATCATAGTTTAAACCCTAATCAAAATGAGAACACAAAGTTTCACACATTAGATGAAAAGAGGAATAATGTAAACTAAGCGAAAATAATTAAGTAAGATCCAACACAAGTTAAAACAGTTCGAAAACAAGTAAATTTGTTGTCAATTTCTGAATTGAGAAAATCTTCTATTGTAATTAATTTACCAAAAATAACAGACAGAAAGAAAAAAAAATCAAATTAGATACGAAAAGCGAAATAACGTCCGCTAAGCACAAATAAATAAGACCCTATACATTTTAGTAAAACAATTCTGGAAATTATCTGTTTTAATTTTTTTTTTCAAAATTCAATATATGATAATAACTATATCTGCCTCAGGTAGAAAACCCATGGAGTTCGCCTAGCTTATGTATTACTCTCTCCGTTCCTTTTTAAATGTCCACTGTAAGAATAGATGCAATTTCAAACCCCTAAAAAATAAATTTCTCTATATAATTTTTAAATTTGTTTTATATCAAATTAAAGTGGTCATTGAGTACTTTAATTTGATGCCAAAAAAAAAATTTAAAACATTATACGGAAATATATTTTTTAACGTCCATAAAAATACACATTTCCTAAAGAGGACATTTAAAGAGCGACAAAGGGAGTAGTAAATAAATTGCCACATCAGCAAAACAATAAAGAGCGTGAACAAATTTTGGAATCACAGCATGATTTAATCCCCCGTCCCTGAAGGTTTGGAACATGAAAACACATCCAATGAATGAGATCCATTGCCCAGTGCACCGGATAGATTTCATCCATTGGATGTGTTTTTCATGTTTTGTACCAATTACGAAACTCCACTTTCACCCCAAATAGTTTTGCCGAACTCACTAACTGAAAAATTTATGAACTGAAGTTTCAGTAATGAACAATGAGAGAAGAGAGAAGATGCAGAACAATTTTTATTTCACCGAAATATTTTCTCGTCTGTTTACAGAGAACACTAAGAGCCCCTTTATATGAGCACAATCCCCTGACCCTATTGGTCCATTTCTTGATCACTAGGATCGCTGAGGTGGCATGCAAAGCAACCACCTTTCCCGCCTAAATCAACAGAATCTCCAATCAAACAGAAACAGAATTACCCTTCAACAAAACCAAATGAATTGCTAATGCAGATTACACAGATTATACTACTAAAAACACACTACTAATCCTTAACACTAACGCCCTTCTAATTCTTTAGCTTTAACATAAACCAGAGGCCGTTGGATCGAGTTTTGGACGGCTCGAATGTGTTTTGATTTTGTGCCGGTAAAAAAAATCGAAATTAAAGAAAATTGCCGAACACAACCGAGCTGTCCAAAAATTGATCCAACGGCCGAGCATGCACATCACCCCCCGGATCTCGATGTACACACTTTGTGTGTGCAACTGTCAATATGTGGAGAGGGAGAGGGGAACTGGGTAGTTTTTTTGCATGGGTGGGTAGGTTTTTTTTTTTTTTTTGGGGTGGTTGAATTCAAGCGATTTTAATATTTTGTCCTTACGGTTAATTAATGTATAGTGAAAACGGTTGTGAAATATAGTTTTCTATAAGGGCTTCAAAAATTTGTTCACGCTAATTAGAATTCTCCCTTTTTATATTAGAATAGATAAACACAGCGGAAAAAAAAAAAAAAAAAGTCAGGCCAAAATTTGAAAATCCCTATCCTTGTAGTAGCTAGGGTTTATGGTCCATAAAAAATATATAAAAAAAATTGTACACAACGCTCTACATAAAATATACGTAACTCGCTGAATTTTTGTATACAAAGTTCCATATAAAATATACGTAACTAGGGAAACTTATGCTAGCAAAATTTATGACAGGCTAATAAATAACAAAAAAGATACTTAACTAGCAAAATGTATTAGTATTTTTTTATTGTTGGGGAAGGAATTGTGGGGCCCTTAATTAATTTAGTAAAACTAAAAATGGTTAAAATTTAATTTTTGGTGGGTTAACAAAAAGGAGTAAAATCCTAGTGATAACAAAATCTATAAGTCCAAATCCTATTGAAAGAAGATCAATCCAAAACGGTACGGATTGCTAATCCTTGCCTATATTCTCTCTCTCTCTCTCTCTCCCTCTCCCTATTTTTCCTCTCTTTTGTCCTCACTCTTTTTTTCACTCTCTTTCTGCCTATTTTACTTTCACAATTTTACTTGTTTCTAATTAAGAGTATGAATATACAAGGGCGAAAGGGAAGTGCGGAGTTATGGCGAAGCAAATTGACAAGGGAAAGGGTATTATTGACGGAGTGATTGGAAATATGATCAATGAGGGCAGTACCAGCGATTTTTTGGACAAAAACTGGAGAAATTACGTCGATGGTAGAATTGATTCGTATCCGCCTGGTTATCGGTTTTGCCCTACCGATCAAGAATTGGTGGTTGAGTACTTGATGAAAAAAGTCTTGGGAAAGCCTTTGCCGTTGAATAGGATAATGGATGTCAATTTCTACTCCTACAGTCCTCAAGAACTCTCCGGTTATCTCTCTCTATCTCTCTTCGTTTTTCTTGTTTTTCTGTTCTTGAAGTTTGGTCTTAAACCCTAAACTAAGTATAAACTATAAACGCTCCTGTTTGTGTTTTCTATTCTATGATTACTTATATTTTTGCTGATAATTTTGAAGATTAAAGACACGCATTAATATTTTTGGTAACTATAAGAAACATTATTTTCGAGGAAAAATTCTAAACCCTAAACCCTAAACTAGGTGGAAGCACTTTTCTTTGTTTTTCTTCTCTAATTGCATTTATGTCATTTATAATCTCTCTCTCTCTCTCTCTCAAAATTAGTTCTTCGTCTTCTGTTAATGATATATTTGCAATTAAATCGATTTACAATTACCCAAATATTAATGAGATCCACATATGGATATTTTTCTGTGGTGGACCCAAGAATCGAAGTCGGAGGGAACCGAATTATGAAAGAAATTTTGATTCAATTATTGTTAAGATTAAATCTAGACATTCGAAGTTTTATAAATTAAAACTAATGTAGAGTATTGTTGTAATCATATCATTAGACGAATGCCATAACATTCACCATAATTTAGCGTTCTCGTTGTTCAAAAATAAGAATTTTTTTGGGTAAATCGTTCAAAATAAGAATAGTTGTTCTCGAAATGAAAATTGTTCTTACTCTTTAATTTATTTTCGAAATTTTATAATTTTTTTAAGAATGTGCAAAATACACTCCAAAATAAGAAATTGAAGCATATGATAAGATTTTAATTTATGTATCAACGTCACGGTTTCTGCCGAGTCTTTGCTGGGTTTTTATATGCATCCATGCAGTGTAACTGATTTGTTGCTTATAAGATGGAGTATTAATGAACATGCAAAACCATATTCTCTAGTGTTTGCACAATTTATTGAGGGTGGGTGTGTGATTAGGGTTTATATTGACGACAATATATAGCGAATTTGTGTACCTTTCTTTTGTTCTACAACACTTTTTCTCCGCTAGTTACATAAAATGTAAACTATCACATCCGATTCGTAGAAAAATATATTCATTAGTTGTAATTATAGTGGTGAAAAAGTGCTTTAGAACAAAAAGAAAAAAGAATTGTGTATAATCTTTATATTCAAGAATTGTGTATATTCGCTGTATGTTACGATTAGTTCACGTAAAATATGTAAAAAAAAATGTGTATAATTGCCCTACAAATATAAATGCTACATTGCACAATCTTATTCCGTTATTTTGTAGCTTGTAGGCAGTGTAGTTAGTTTTTTGCTAACAGAATTTTTAGTTGTTCTCGTCTTTTTAAAAAAATTAATGAGGAGGATGCAAAGTAGGTTGAAATTTTGCGAGTAACAGCAATAAGAGAGTTTAATGTACTTTCTGACGCCCTCTTAATGTTTGCATTTCGTTATTGTGCAAAATTTATTTGTTTTACCCTCGCGGTGAATGAAAATTTTCTTTGCCGTTAGGAAAGAAAGAAGAAGAAGAAGACAGAGAAAGAGTTGTGCTTGTGTTAAATGGAGTCAGAGGAGAACACTCAAAGTGCTAACTGTATTTGTATTGATACAATAGTATATGATTATTTTACAAATGTAGTCTTTTTTTTATTGGTTATGAATTGTCCTTCAAAGTGTGAAAAATATATTCAAAAAAAAAATTAATTTTGTATATTAATTAACATATAAGATGACCCAAAAAAAGAGCGTGGTAGGAAGTGCAAAAATCACCATCCTTTTGTATGTATACTTTAACTCTACTTGAGTATACGTTATCCCTATATTTTAGTTTTTACTTGGTGTGTACAGTGTGCACCTTTGGATCTACTTTATTTGTATAATATTTGCATAATATTCAAAACATTTAGACAAAAATGAAATAATAACATCCTAATGCTTTGAATACAAAATGCTCATAAGTTAATTTTTTTTTTTTGCTCGTATATTACAAATTTTAATATGAGTGTTATCGCGTTATGTACAATTCAAGCGTGGTACATTATTGCCGATTAAAAAAAAGGGTGGTATTTTATTCCTGCCCAAAAACGGTTGCATCGTATTATAATTTCCTTGTATAAAGATTGTAACTTTTTTTCAGACCCTTTCAAGTTATTTGAATCGGTTTTCTCTGTTATGAGTCTTTGCATCCAAAAATATGAAAATTCAATGAGTTTCTACTTATATTGAAATAAATGACAACGACAGAGATGTACGAGCTAAAACGAGAAGAGGAATGGTACTTTTTCACGTCAAGAAACAAGAAGTACCCAAAAGGAAATAGGCCAAACAGAGCCGCTGGTAATGGCTACTGGAAGGCTAGCGGAGCCGATATCAACATTCTCAGCTGCGACAGTGGTCACATCCTTGGGTACAAGAAGCCACTTGTGTTTTGCGAAGGGCCGGCAAAATCTGGAATTAAGACTGACTGGAAAATGCAAGAATATAGGCTTGACAAGCATGACACTCCATCCACTTCTAGGGGCACACCTGGTGACATGAAGGTAAACTCGTCAAATTGGTGTATGTTCGGTTAAAATTGTCATCCCTATCTATGCCATCGGTTTCTATCTAGATGTTATATTGATGGAACTTTATGCACCTGTTATGAATTTTATGCATATATTATGAGTCGATGTTATGAATATATGTGTAGATTGTATGAATGCCAAATTAACGTAATGAATTTAGTGCTAGTGTTATAATTTGCATATGGACTTGGCTTGTGAACTGGACCGCGGCCAATTATCCGCCCGTGCTAGGTGTATTTTCATGTTGTAGAGGATTGCCAGCTTGTTGCTTCAATCATGTCACAAAACATGCTAATCGTACATTGTCTAATATCTGATCAGATTGAAATTATTCTTTATTAAAATAGGTTTGGTAGGTTAGATCCAGTGTGTGGCCAACCCAATTTTTAGAAACAGATCAGATGCACTCCAATTTGATACTAATCATTATCCGATTACTATGATTTTAACATGATCGAAGTTCTCGACGAGCTCTACAACATGAAACTAATCCGATTATAAAAATAAACCCGGCACAGGCTGATAATCAACCGCCTATACTGTGCAGACCTATAAAGGACTCCGGAAAAGCCAAGTTCTCTGCACACAGGAGTTGTATAAAGTTTTAAACATGTAAGTGGAGCATGTCATAGTGATCCAATTAGCATTTTCCATGTCTATAGACTCTATACACTAGAGTAGTTATACATTTACTCAGATTTTTAATGAGGTGAACATCAAGTTGCTTCTTAAGTGTAGTTTTTTGGGGTCGATAGTGAACGTGTTATAGGAATTGAAGGTATATGCAAATCTACTCAGCTACTTTTTGTTTGGCATTTCAGTGTAATTAACTTTTAGGGATTAATTGTAATTGAAATTGTACATTATTAATAGGGAAAATGCTACAATACACATCTCTTATTTGGATGTGTATCATATGCACCCCCATAAAAGTTACAAAACACTAAAAAAATTACGATTGCTAATGAGGTGGCACAATCTGGACCATACAATAGGTGCATATGGTACACCCCTTTAATGAGTGTGTATTGTAATCATTTCCTATTAATAGATATAGATATATACTCTACTCCTTTCTGTTTCGCATGTCTGTGTTTTTTTCTTCATTGTTATGCGTTAACTAATTGACCCCACAGCTATCATGTTCTAGTTCCGCCCTTGTATTTTACACACATTTAATAGTAATAACAACATATCTTTTCAATCTTAGTCATTGTTTGGTGGGTTCCTTTAAAAAAAAATGCACTGTCAGTTTAGATATACTTTTTAGTACAGAAATCCAAGTTCTTAGTCATCTTGATTAGTCATAAAACATTAATATCAACTCCAAAAACATTTGTTTTCTTGCAGCTGGATGACTGGGTTCTATGTAAGATATACCAGACCAAAAAAGTGGCAGAAAACATCCACCGTGATGAAGAGGATGAAGAAATGCAAGTTCCAACTCCCGATGAAGTGTCTCTAGAGGCAGCATACCCTGACAACAACCAACAATATCTAAATAATGGAGGGAGAGAAATTGAGTTTCACCATGAAGATTCAGAAAATCCGGGGAACATTCGGCAATATCAACATAATCAAGGGATGGAAGATCCACGGCCTCATTACAGCATCGGTCGCCATGAATTCCCCGATGTACTGAACTGCTACAATCATTATGGTATCCCTAATCCCAGACCGTTCGATAACTACTACAATGGCTCAGTTGGTGAAATGCAACCACTTGGATACCCGTTTTTTCCTGAGCAGTTTGATAGCATTGATTGGAGTTTATTCTCTTGATCTAAGCGTACAGATTAAAGTTGATCTCTTTAATTTTTGGACTTGTGAAATTTCAGATATGTTTTGGAGTTCTTTATTAATGAGTTTTTCGTTTTAGCCGAACCTTTTAAACCCTTTTTGTCTTAACATGAGAAATTTGGAATATTGGTAATGTTTCTATACAAATAATCCACTGAGAACCGATTATTAATGATATTTCTATTTCTTTATAATAAAAAAAAACACTCATGGAGGCAAGCTAGACTTCCCAAATCAGTTTCAATGATTCAATCCAACAATGCATGCACTAACATATTCAGATGGCATACCAGACGATAGACCTCAAACATGCTGACCAAAACTTTCCACACTTGAGGGGCAAAATAGCAAGATATGCAGGGAAGTTTCCTCAACTCTTACCAGAGAAAATAAAACAGCGTCACCCTCATTATGAATCCAATCTTAACAGCCCGTTGGCAGTGTTAATCGTTCAAACCATGCATGCAAAAAATTGAGCTTAGAAGCAGGGGCGGACTCAGGGGGTGTTTGGCCCCCCCTACTCCCCCCAATTTTCTTCCTATTTGTAGAACACTATTGAATTTTTTTTGTAAAACTACTGAAGTGTTGTCCCTACAAACCACGCCAAATTGGTAATCCTGCGTCCGCCATTGTCACTCTTGTTTTGCGAAAGGCCGGCAAAATCTGGAATTAAGACTAATTGAAAAATGCAAGAGTATAGGTTTGACAAGCATGACACTCCATCCAGTTAGGGGCACACCTGGTGACATAAGGGTAAAATTAATACTCCTCTTGTTTAGTTTTTTCAATGCTATATGTAATGGTTTGGCTCCATTCTTTGTCAAATCCGAATCGGACATACCCGAAATTTGTCAACCAAAACCGAACAAAAATCTTGAACCTGATGGGAAGTAGTTTGGTTTGTTTTTTTCCTGTGTCCCGATTTTATATATTTTTGTATATATATCTATATATAAAGGTACGTAAGTAAATGTATAGGGCATATGTCATGTGTGTGTGTGTATAGGTGTATATGAGGGCATTTGGATAAATACATAGGTTAATATTGGGGTTTGGATTTTGGTCCGAATAGTGTATAAAACCATAACTGAAACGAATCGGTTTTTTCATGTCAAAAACCAAAACCGCATCCGGGTTTAAAAATTGGGTGTAAACCGGTCATTTGATGTTATATTGATGGAACTTTACGCGCTTGTTATCAATTTTAAGTATATATTTTGAGTCGATGTTCTGAATATATGTGTAAATGGTATGAATGCAAAATTAACGTCATGAATTTAGTGCTAGTGTTATATAATTTGCAGGGCCGACCCAGGCCTAAGGCCAAAGAGACCTGGGCCTAGGGCCTTCAAAAAAGTCCTAAAAATAGGGGCGCTCCTAGGATTTTTAGTAGTGGGCTTGAGAAGGGATTTTTTCTAGGGCCAATTACAGGCCGGTCTAGTAACAACAGTGTAATTCCCACAAACTCCAGCCCAAACCCGAACAATTTCCGTTCAGGTTAAAAAATTTAGACGCGTCATTTTATTCCCAAAATACCCTGATAAAACATTACCTCCTCCGATTTCTACGCTCCATCATCCTGTACTTGAAAAATCCCAAATCGGCTACAACGTCCTCTAGCCGGAGGATGACAGAGGCTACAGCGAACGAGGGTGGAAGCGGCGATCGACGTACAGAGGATCACACGCCTGCTATTCTAGGGTTTCAATGGTTGCTTGAAAAGCCCTAGCTACTTCTGTTGAGGTTTGATTTCCTTGCTTTTGTAATTGAAATGGTCATTTCAAATTCATTGTGCGATGACGAAATCTAGTAAATATTCATTTGTTTCTAAATATTCATGAACTTAGCTCTATATTTTCCTTTTGTATGTGTCTATGTTGCTGCATTGTCATCTCTTCTTCTTTTCTGATACTTAAATGATGCGAGTACAATTTGTCTTGTTTTGTGTATTTGTTTACGTATTTTGCCTATTCCTGCTGATCCTTCATGGTGTGTTAGAAAAGTTTCAAGGAAAGAGGACTCATTGGAATAAGGCCTCACACACCAGACACCCTCAAATCCTCACCCTCCCTCTCTACTTTTTTTGTGATCTTAATGAGCCTAGTGGAAAACCAACCATACTTCCTCCACTCACAAAATCACCAACCACAAGATTTCACTCTGGAAAAAGGAATGAAGCTCAAGCCCACACCTCAAAGGGAAACACTCATGTGAGTAGATCACTACCACACATCACAATAGCCCTACTACTGCTTCTAAGTAGCATAGAGCATTTTTTGGCAGCATGGGCTACCCTTTGCTGCTGCTGCTATAGTTGCTGGATTCGTAGAAGTCTGCTTTGGAAAATTGTTTAGGCTTTGTTGAGGCTTTGTATGAGATTACTGTTGGAAAACTGTTTAGGCTTTGTTGAGACTCTGAATAGGCTTGTTTGTGGTTGGTCTCTTGCCAACCACGATTGGGGTTTAGTGGCATATGATTGTCGGGCGGGTTAGGTGCCAACCTAGTTGGGATGTTTCCCGCTCGTTGTGATGCCGTTCTACTTTTCCCCTATTTTATTGTATCTATCTTCATTGGTGCAATAAAATTTCTTTTGCCGTGCAAAAAAAAGTAGCATAGAGCATTGACAAATTAATTCAGAGCCACAAAGTAGTTCAGTACATCAAAGATTACAAGTAATTACCTAAGTAATTAGAAGTAATAGCAGTTTATGTAGCATAAGTTCTGAGAGTCTAAATCACAGCATAACAAGAATCTCAATATCACAATTCTCATGTTCCAATATCATCATGTAAATTTATATGTACACACAAACACACACACACACACACACACACACACACACACACACAGAGAGAGAGAGACTACAATTTATCAGTGACTACAAATGAGCACTCCCAGCAAAATGTATTTCTGTATCACTGGATCAGACGTAGTACAACTGATTCCCAGGCTTATTACATTCACAATGCAAATAGGAAAACTTTTACTACGATCCTTGGTGCATTCTAAGTTAGAAATGCAACCAACTAATAGCCTGAATTTAGGAATCCAATCAGGAAATATCAACTGAAAAATAGCTCAATGTGAAACAAAAATACAATGAAAACAAAACTAATGCAAGAAGATGTATTCAATGGTTCAATGGCTCTTTGCATCTTGCTTTGTTATGGTGTCCAACCTTGCCACATCTACTACAAGTGACTTTCCTTGTCCTGAAACCCTTGGACGGGATCCTTTCTGTACGAGGCCTTCTCGGTGGTCTTTTAGTCAAGGGAGGAAGAAGAACCGCATCGCTTGTTGGAATAAAATCAGCCTTTGACAAAGTAGGGACAGGATTTATACACTTTAAATAAGCTTCTTTGTACATATCAACAAAATAGTAGCGGTCAACATACTCATTCAAATTCTTCCCACTTTTCTTCAACGCACAAACAGCATGAACACAAGGAAAAGAATTGATCTGCCATTCACCACAGGAACATGTCCGCAGACCAATATCAACACTGACTGATGGGTTACAACGGACTTTGAACAAATTGGCATGAGATGTAGTCACTGTCCAACTCCTCGAGAAATTAAATGCAGCTGCAAGTTTTTTGTCCATTACAGGACAAACACCATTCCATTTCATCGCACAAACTCTCCGGTTAGACATTTGCTCCATCAATTTTAACCTTATACAGTCAAGAAGTTGGGTAACAGGCAAGTGGCGTTCATCTTTTATCCAATTATTGAAACACTCAACCAGATTGGAGGTCAATTCGCCATAACGTTTGCCGGGAAAGTGAGCATGACACCAGTTATCATTTGGGAGGTTCCTTAGAAAGCTAATAACCTTGTCTCCCCCACCCTCCTTTAATTCAGCAATTAGGTTATCAAAAATAACAACATTCGAAGCATATGTAGCCCTGTTGAATAAACCAATTAGGTGGTTCTTATGCTTGGTCTCCACACCCCCCAAGTGTTTCCTCAAATTTGCTTTCAAATGCACAAGACAAAACGAATGCGGTGAACTTGGGAAAACAGTTCTAATGGCTTGAAGCAAACCTAAGTTACGGTCCGACATAAAAACGACATCCCTATCCATTCAAAGAAGGTCTTCAATTTGCCCATAAACCACAACCAATTCTCAGAATTCTCAGCATTAACGACAGCAACACAAACAGGGTATAAACCTATGGAAAAACAACGAGAAAAAAAATAAGTAACTCAATTGTTGCAATACTACTGGGAATGTTACACGGGAAAAATGGAATGACATACGTTAACAAAGAATCTTGTCCAACACATGCAAACTGAGATATAAACTGAGAATATTCTCAAACGTGAATAGAAAACAGTACTTCAACTTTTTCAAAACTAAATCAATCTAGTCTACTTCCATATTTGCTACAAAAAGGCAGAGTATGAGACACAGTAATTCAGTTAAGTATTTAGTACTTTGGATGAACTTAAAACTATGTCGCTCGAAAAAGATGTAAAGGGTTTATTACCTTGGTTGCCATCCTTTCCGCAAGCAGCAAGCAAACAGCCCTTATATATCCCCTTTAAGAATGTAGCATCCACAAAAAGAATCGGCCGGCAAAATCGAAACCCGTGCCGACACTTGTAGAACCCAGAAAATGCCTAAGAAAATGCCCACCATCATCCCTCTCGACGTCACAACAACTCACTGGATTTGAACATCTATATGCGTCGACAAACCATGCCAAATCTAAAAATGAAAGACCATAATCTCCAAAAGCATTACCTCTTGCCTTTTGAAATCCGAACCACGCTTTCCGGTAACTCACATCAACCCCATATTCACCCTTCAACTCGTGTAGAACATCAAGAGCACGCTTTGAGGGATTGGAACGCACTAGATCTGAAACCAATCGCCCGATCATATTAGAATTCGCCCTCGAACTGGAAGTTGACATTGCAGCAGCACCGCATTTGTGAACATCAACAAACTCTTTGATTTTAAAAGAACCGTTTGAGAGTTGTAACTTCCCCTTAATTGACCAATCACATCCCGTAACAGAACAAGTTGCTTTTACTGTCTGCGCGTCATTTCTCTCGTAGAAGAACTTAAAACCGTGATACAAAGAAAATTGGCATAAACTATCGCAAAACTCAACTACTCCACCAGGAAACTCCTGCCCAACTCCTCTAATCAAATTAACCCAATGATCAGACTTCAACGGCTTTGTCTTGTGACCAGCAAACGAGGGCAACAAATCTACTACTTCACTAACAATAGATGAGGAATCATGTGCATCACAGCCTAGAACATCTAGAGTGCTCCTACAAGACTTAACAGAGTTGCACACTCTACTAGAACCACCCAATTTGGTAACAAACACATCCACGCGACCAATATGACATGACAAAGCTAATGCATACAGAACATTCAATCATCATCACTACTTAGAATGCAATTCGGATGACCCTCCAATGCATAATAGAGCAAGAATGATCCTTCATTCAAATCACTCCACTTTTGTTTCAAAATCACAAGCAAACCAGCAAAACTTAAACTAGGAGACAATATAACCCCAGCAGTATGAACACCTCGCTTACACAACAACATCACAGCATTTTCCATGGAACTGAGAAGCAAAGAAAACAAAACAAAACAATTAAGCTCTGAACATTGCCCAACTAGGAACACATTATTTTAACCGTAACACATTTTCTAGAAGAAGACTATCGCGTTTCACGATTAATCAAATTCATTCACAGAATAAGTAGATGGTTCCAAATATGTTCATTCATTGGAAGTTTTGCTAATGAAAATTGAACATAACATATCAAAAAAGACGGAACAACCTGGATTTATATTTTTGCAGGAGAAGAAAAAAGGAAAATGCATGGACAAAGATCTGATTATGCACAAGAATTGTTTGGTTGTTTTTCATATGCAGTTGGTGTCTTATATGTCTTCATTATGATATAGTTCCTCATAAATCATATCAGCAGAGTCATAGTCCAAATCTCTCTTCATTAGAAGACTCGAAGATTGAATGGTCGCTGTCAAAGAGTATATCAGCTTCATGATCTCCCAAATTATTCAATTCATCAAGATGAAGGTCTATGTCGCCCTCCTCTGGCTCCACCTCATCCTCCTCCTCCTCTTCCTCGTTGTTGTCATTTTGCTCCTCCTGGTTTGGCTCCTCCTCCACATCTTCGGCGTTGGCGTACTCCTCATCATCGTAATCGTCATCGTCACTAACAGTAGATGAGGAATCATGTGCATCACACCCCACAACATCTAGAGTACTACCACAAGAGTCAACAGAGGTGCAGACTCTACTAGAACCACCCAATTCGGAAATAGACACATCCACGCGACAAATATGACACGACAAAGCTAATGCATACAGAACATTAAAATCATCATCACTGGCTAGAATGCAATTCGGATGACCCTCCAATGCATAATAGAGCAAGAATAATCCTTCATTCAAATCACTCCACTTTTGTTTCAAAATCACAAGCAAACCAGCAAAGCGTAAACTAGGAGACAATATAACCCCAGCAGTATGAACACCTCGCTTACACAACAACACCACAACATTTTCCATTGAACTGAGAAAAGAAGAAAACAAAACAAAACAATTAAGCTCTGAACATTGCCAAATTAGGACCAAACTAGGAACATATTTATGTTTACCGTAACACATTTATTTTGACACTAGGTACATGGAGAGAGAAGAATATATCAAGAACTACACTTATAAAATGACTGCGGTGATGAGTGAATAGCATTTGCATAAAATGTTCATTCCGCATAAGGATTCATTAAAACGGTGGAAGCAAAAAGCCGGAATAGGTTAAGAGAAATACATGTCAATAGCACAGCTTTAAAACAGAATGGGGAAGCATAGTTCAATGCATTTTGGCACACTATATGGAAAGCTTCTGTAACTACCTTTTATGAAGAGTAAGCAACACAACAAAGTGTTAATGTAAGTAGTAGTGCTGAACCAAGAACCAAAAACTTGAGCTCATTCCTTGCTTATCATTTGTGTGGATACAAAAAACATACTCCTCAGAATGCCAGTTCTTTGTGCTATATCTCTTCCCTTGTAATACAACTTTTTGATTTTGTGCTTTCAATACTCTTTGAAGAAGAAAAAAGAATAATGTACCAATCCAGCTATATATACATTCTCAATTGGACATCTTTGACTATATGTTGTTCATAGTGATTGTTGCAAATACTTAAAAAAACGTATAAGCAAATGTAGCTGATGTTTTCTGGCATGATATAAGAATCTAGCCATTGTGTCCACAAACGTGTGTTGCTGCATACGCAATGTCGGACCACACGGACACAAGGTTCTAGAAGGCTAAAACACTGCGGCCACAAGTGGTGGACTCCTGACCGTATGACGTTCACAGAGTAGTTTAATCAAACAGTTGGGGCACATGAATAATGAACAACACCAACCACCATCCTGCATTACGCGGCCTCGGATCATGTTCTACAATGGCAGAGCTCAAGCAAATAGCACTCCCAAAATAATGTAGGTCAACTAAGGTAGGGAGACATATAGCTCAAGCAATATCATTACAATTGACACAATATCCTGTTTGAAGGATTTCTCTCCCACTCTTCAAGCTAATGGTGAGACTATAATGTTTAATAAAAGCACCAAAAAAAGGAAACTAATACTCCACAATCACAATCACCAGCAAAATTAGGGAAAACTATACGCATATAGCTACACCTATGCCCATGCGAATGTATAATCTGAAACAATACGTAGAAAGAGTGAAAAAAAAATGAGATACGAGCGAGAATTTTGCGGGAGATCGTGAAGACATTCGACAGCTTGAGGGTGAGCAAACGCCCCAAATCTATTGCGCAGCAGTCTTCCTTGGAGAAATCGTCAAAATCGGCTATCCTCCATTTCCGATTTTGCCGAAGAGAGGAACTCCAATCAACGCTTGAGATCTTCAACCTCTGGTGTTGATAGAATTGTGGAAGCCTGGACCGACCGCGCGTGTTTTGAAAAAGGCAAGGGCTATACGGTAACTTCAACAGCTAATTAGAGTTGGCGGTAATTAACTTTGCCGTTTATCCTTAATGGGGATTAAGATGTTGAAAACGCGGCCTACAAGTAATTTTCAGTTTTTTCTAACCTAAAAAGAAAAATAAAAAGGCCCAATGTGATTTTAAAAAGGGCCTAAACAATTTTGGTTTCAATTTGCCCTCTCGGTGTGTTGTTTCTCATCGTTTCCAACTTTGACTTTGCATGCACAAGTTGCGGTTCAGTGGATCCAACCCGATCCAACCCAAGAAGATTGATCAAAAGAGTGAGAAAAGGTAGTCAAGTGAATCTGCAGAATCATGCTAGTGGTATTAGCATCAATTATATTAGAAATAGAGTTAAGGTCCCAACAACCATTAGTCCCCATTAAATCTTTGACTTTCCGAGTGGAATTGCAGTGGGGGCCTAGGAATTTCTTGCAAAGAGAAAGGGTTTCTAGTATTTATTTGAAAGAAGGAGAAACACTTGAGACAATGGTGGGGAAAGCACTAGACTCAAACTTTTGGCTTGGTACAAAGTGGCTAAAACCCACTCCTATTTATACCACTTCAAGGAGGATTATAGACCAAGATAATATTTTTTTGGTATATTCTAGATTTAGACATATGACTTTTACTAATACAAATATCTAGATATTTCACAAGGGTTTTCTAGAACTCTTCTAGAAACTATATATTCTAGAGAGATTCTAGAAATTAGATTTTTTTTTTCTCCTCCCAAAATATCTTAAACTTTGAACTTCTTTGTTGGGTTTGTCTTGGGCTATAACTTCTTGGGCCAAAATATCAAATCAAATTTAGGGGTAAGTACCAGCCGCTCCACTTTTTGGAGGAAATGCACGACGCACTCCATTTTTTTCCGAAAAACTCTGCCCAACTTCTCTCTCTCTCTCCCTCCCCCCAAACACCCCCCCCCCCCCCCCAAAACCCTAGGGTACCTTATGAAAGTGTTTAAAAATCTAAGGTACCCTATGAAAGTGTCTAAACCACTAAAAACCTTATAATAGGAAAGTACACCCTAAGTACGTAAACTCCAAAAAAGAGTGATTGACCTTAATGATAATTAAAATAGAATGACTGACCTTAATGATAATTAAAATAGAATGACTGACCTTAATAGTAATAAATATTTGTTTTTTATACCGGCCCGTAATAAAACTTCAAGTTTATGCTTTAAGTAATAAGCAAATTAGCCCATTACAAAAAAAGATATGGGCCCTGAAACTAATAGAAAGATATTGAAGGGTTGAAAAAACATTGTTTGGCCTTCACAATTGGTCTTCCCTTCCACGCACCCCCCCCCCCCCCCAAAAAAAAAAAAAAAAAAAAAAAAAAAACCAACTTTAATTAGCATGAGCTCTCGATCGATCACCTCTTTAACTTAGAGCTTGTTCACTTTTGTCCCTGGTATATACTCCACACGGACCCAGACCACAACACTTATGGAGGTAAGACTTACCAAATCAGTTTCAATCCAACAATGCATTAACATATTCAAATGGCATACCGTACGACAGAACTCCAACCCAAACATGCTGACCAAACTTTCCACACTTGAGGGGCACAATAGCAAGATATGTAGGGCAGATTCCACAACCCAACCAGAGAAAATACAACAGCATCACCCTCATTATGAATTGAATTGTATCCAACCTTAACAGCCTGTCGGCGGCGTTAATCGTTCAACCATGCTTGCGAAAATTTGAGCTCTAGAAGGCGCAACATTTTTTCTAAATGCACATAATATCTATGACTAATTGTCGCATCTAGTATAACTCAAAACACTCGGAATACAACTACTGAACTATGGGCTTCCAAAATAAGAGAATTGTTTCTTGAAGTAGCTATTGAAGGAGGAACATCAATCATAAGCTGTTGTGAATTCTGTAATTTCATTTCTTCCCCAACAAACAAGAACCTTCAAAAATCCATTTTCCAAATACCTCTGTGGGGAGCTAAACTAATCAAACAGGACTTAACATATATCCGCACCTACCAACATATGTCAAACTTAGCATATACTCATTCTCAATCGATCCAATTATTAATTCTCCATGTCATCCCTAAGGACAAACACAAAAACCAAACACTCAGGCAAAAATTGAACAGTCTTCTTTTTGATCGGCAAAGAGAAAATTTTGTAAAAACTCGACAAGGGTACATCGAGAAGAAAGAGGAGAGGTGCAATATGTGAAAAGTAGCTCATCGTCTACTGTTAAGTTGTGGGTGTAATTGTGTAATTAGATTGTATCTGTCTACTCATTCAATTAAGTTAATAGTTTAGGATCATAGTGTAATTTATCTTTTTCACACTTGTATAAGTTCCACATAATGAGAACAGAACTCTACTTTTTTTGGCTCTCAATTGTTTTGTCTAATTTTACATGGTATCAGAGCTTTCGATCTAATTGCTACGCTGTCATGTGTGAGTATTCTCCACCATTGTTGTGAGTTGAGTGAGTATTCTCCTCAACGACAAAACCCATCAATCATCACTATCACCATCAACGAAACCCACAACTAGAAAACCCTAAAATCGTGTTATTGTTCATCATGCTACTGTTCACCGCGCACTGTTCATTGCGTACTGTTCATCGCAATTACTGTTCATCAATCACTGTTCATCTCAAGTTGGTGCCTTTTATTAAGATCAACTGGTACTCTTGTTTTTGCTGTTTTTTTAGTCTCTACAACACCAACACCACTCGTTTTTAGGTCTTATAGTTGACTGGGTTTACTCAAGTTGACTGGATTGACTCTATTTGACCCTAAAATCGACTGGACTTGCTTCGAGATTGACTGGGACGTCGCGTTTTGCTCTCTATTGCACTAGAAGTTGACTGGTTGTTCATGTTCACTGGCTCTCGGTTTGCTATTGGGTATCTGGGTGTTAATTGGCACTGTTCGACACTGTTTGACACTGCTTGGAACCATTTGGGGACTATTCAATACTGTTTGGACAGTATTGAGTACTATTCCACACTTCTAGAGTATTATCCGGTTATTATCTTGAGGTTCTTTAGCAGTTTGTTACCGTTTTTTCTCTGTTAATATGATGGAGGCTTTCAAAATTGCCCAGGTTAATGTTTTTTCTCAGGGAGAGTTACAAACTCTCAGGCGCCTTCTGGCGAAGCTTGATGCTCCATCTACCACCACTTCTGCTTCCACTGCCACTGATTTCTTTGCTCACAAAGGTACTCATGCTAATGTTTTTACTACCTCTAGCTTTTCTCCCTGGATAATAGATACTGGTGCAACAGATCATATGACAGGTTGCTCATCACTCTTTGACTCTTATTCTACATGTTCTAGTAAGGATAAAGTCAGAATTGCTGATGGTTCTCTATCTGCTATTTCCGGGAAAGGTTCTATTCATTGTTCTCCAACCCTTTCCCTTTCTCCAGTTCTTCATGTTCCCAATTTTTTTACTAACCTTCTATCTGTTAGTAGTCTTACCCAATCTTTAAATTGCTCCGTAACATTTTTTCTACCCATTGTGTTTTTCAGGAACTGGATACAGGGAAGGTGATTGGCAGTGGTAAAGCACATGGTGGCCTCTACTTTTTGGAATCTGCACGTCACCCATCTCATTCACCCCGATCATATGGTCTAGCTCTGCAAGCAGATACTGGTTCAACTCTCTCTATGTTACATCAATGGCACCGTCGGTTAGGTCATCCTTCTTTTGAGATTTTGGGAAAACTTTTTCCTAATTTAATTAAACATTGTTCTCGGAGTCAATTTTTTTGTGAAGCATGTGAGCTTGGTAAACATAAACGTTCCTTTTATGCTCCTATCAATAGAAGGAGTGACTCTCCATTTATGGTTATCCATTCTTATGTGTGGGGTCCTTCACCTGTTACTTCTTTAAAAGGTCATCGGTGGTTTGTCACTTTTATTGACTACTATTCTCGTGTCACTTGGGTGTATTTACTTAAATCAAAAAATGAAGTTTTTTCTTGTTTTAAATTTTTTCATGCGATGATACGCACTCAATTTGATATGCATATCAAAATTCTCTATAGTGACAATGGTACTGAGTATATAGATAAGAGTTTTCGGGCTTTTTTGGATGAAAATAGTATTCTTTTTTAGACGACTTGTGTTTGACACTCCACAATAAAATGAAGTTGCTGAACGCATAAATCATCATCTAGCTGAGGTAGCTCGCTCTCTTTTATTCACCATGAAAGTTCCCAAATATTTGTAGGGAGAAGCCATTTTTACTGCAACTTATCTTATTAATCGCATGCCATCCAGTGTTATTAACTTTAAAACTCCCCTTAAGTGTCTCCCTAGCAGTTTTCATGCCACAACTCTTCCCCCACGTATTTTGGTTGTGTGTGTTTTGTTCATACTCCTCATCCCTCGGGTGGCAAGTTAAGTCATAAAGCTCATAAATGTGTTTTTATTGGACACTCTCCTACCCAGAAGGGTTATAAATGTTATGATCCTCATTCTAGGAAATTTTTTGTCTCTATGGATGTCTCCTTTTGGGAAACAGTCATTTTTCTCTCCCTCCACTCCATCTCTTCAGGGGGAGCATAGGCAGGAGGAATAGATGTTTTATGGTGAGGGGGAGACATTGTTTTATAATAATCATGGTAAGGGGGAGAATGAAAAGTCTGGAGAGAAACCAATATCTGTCGAACAAGCTACACATGACATTGGTGGTGCTGAGGGAAAAGGTATACAACGACTGCAAGGCTCTAACTTAAAGACCTACACTAGCAGGAAAAAAGGAAAGTCCACCTACGCAATACCACCTTGTCAATCACAATCACTTGCTCCAGTTCCGGACTCCTCACCTGACTCATTTGGTAATGACTCTTCTCCCATTGAACCTCCTCTTGTTAATTCTGATGAACCTCCTATTGTTAATTCTGATGATCTTCCTATTGCTTTTCGGAAAGGTGTTAGATCATGTACTCAGCATCCTATCTCCCAGTTTGTCTCTTATGATAGTTTATCTCCTTCATACTATGCCTTTGTTTCATCTCTTTCTTCTATATCTATTCCACAGAATTGACAGGATGCACTCATAATATCTAAGTGGAAAGAAGCTATGATAGAGGAGATGACGACTTTGAAAAAGAATGGCACTTGGGAGCTAGTATCTCTTCCAGGAGAGAAGAAACCAGGGGGATGCAAATGGTTTTCACTGTTAAACAGAATGTGGATGGTACAGTTGAGCGATACAAGGCAAAACTTGTTGCCAAGGGTTTCACTCAAACCTATGGTATTAACTATGAGGAGACGTTTGCCGCCGTAGCAAAGATGAGCTCTGTGCTAGCTCTACTTTCTTGTGCTACCAATTTGAATTGGCCTCTTCACCAGTTTGATATGAAGAATGCATTTCTCCATGGTGAGTTAGAGGAGGAGGTGTACATGGCTATCCCACCAGATTTTTCTTCATCTCAGACTAAGGGAAAAGTGTGTAGATTGAAAAAGACTCTTTATGGTTGAAGCAGTCACCTAGAGCGTGGTTTGGAAGATTTTCAAAGGCTATGTCGAGGTTTGGTTACCGACAGAGCCATGCAGATCATACTATGTTCATCAAGGGAGGTACTGGTAAGATTGTTGTCCTTATTGTTTATGTTGATGATATAATAATGACAGGCAATGATGTGGAAGAGATTCTTAATCTTAAGTCTAGTCTGGCACAAGAATTCGAGATTAAGGATTTGGGTTCACTAAGATACTTCCTTGGTATGGAAGTGGCAAGGTCTGATAAAGGTATTTTTATCTCCCAACGGAAGTATATTCTTGATCTTTTGGAAGAAACGGGTATGTTGGGTTGTAGACCTGCAGATTCTCCTATCGAGGGAAATCATCACCTTAGTGCTGATATGGGGGAGCGAACTGACAAGGGGAGATATCAGCGGCTTGTGGGTCGACTGATATATTTAGCTTACACTCGACCAGATGTTAGTTATGCAGTGGGCGTGGTTAGTCAGTTTATGCATGATCCTCGTACTTCACACCTAGATGCAGTTTATCGTATTTTGAGGTATCTCAAATCAGCTCCAGGAAAAGGAATTCTGTTCTCTAATCATGGTCACCTACGATTGATGGCATTTACTGATGCTGATTGGGCTGGTTCTGTGGATGATAGACGCTCTACTTCTGGCTATTGCACTTTTCTTGGGGGAAATTTGGTGACTTGGCGAAGTAAGAAGCAATCTGTGGTTGCCAGGTCAAGCACAGAAGTCGAGTATAGAGCTATGGCTCATGGTGTTTGTGAGCTCTTGTGGCTCCAAACTTTATTACACGATTTGGGAATTTTTTATAATGGTCCTATGAAACTCTACTGTGACAATAAAGCTGTCATAAACATTGCTCACAATCCTGTTCAACATGACAGAACGAACCATATAGAGGTTGACAGACACTTCATCAAGGAAAAGTTGAGCAAGGGGTTGATATGTATGCCTTTTGTGCGATCCGTAGATCAATTAGCTGATATTTTCACAAAAGGGCTTGGCAGCAAGAGTTTCCACCCCATTGTGTTCATTTGGGCTTGATTGATATCTTCGCACCAACTTGAGGGGGAGTGTTAAGTTGTGGGTGTAAATGTGTAATTAGATTGTATCTGTCTACTCATGCAATTAAGTTAATAGTTTAGGATCATAGTGTAATTTATCTTTTTCACACTTGTATAAGTTCCACGTAATGAGAACAGAACTCTACTTTTTTTGTCTCTCAATTGTTTTGTCTAATTTTACAGTAGCTGCACAAAAAAATAGACATCCAACAATCAAGTTGAAAGAAAAAAAGAAAAAAGAAACAGGACTCAACTTATAGTCCTTCAGCCCCTGCCTCTGATTATAGTTACAACTCACAGCTTTACTTTTCTAATCCCACCCAAGCATCATTTGAAATCAGCTAGTGAGGAATCCTGGATATTGCCAATTGTTCAGAATGCATCTATCTAATCAACATCCCAATCTGTGCATAGCTTAAGTAAGTTCATTTAACAATCTATTCCCCGCACTTTGGTAACCCATTTCTGCAACACAGGGTGCATATTCAGTTCTCAAAACTCAACTACACAGCAAATGAAATAAATCTACCCAGACCCGAAAAAAGGAAAAAAAAAAAAAAAAAAAAAAACAAACCTAATTAATCTCCATGGTACACACCACAAACTGGAATCAAGACAAGTCGTAATATTTTTCTCAGGCTCCGGAGGGCAACCATCAGCATTGTTCCAGTCGTTGCCATGATGTATCCAATGGCTAGAGCCACTATCCATAGGATTTTAATGAATATAGAGACTGCCCAAACTCGTACATTCTGGCCAAACTCGTACATTCTTTTTGAGGTTATAAATAATTAATGAGGAACAAGCTCTAACACAACTCGCACGTGGAGAGATGAGGATCCATAACATTTCAAAGGAATAAGGTACCCTCAAAGCAGAAACAATGGGACATAAATCCACAAGCTTCCAGCCAATATCATGTTAGATCGTTTAGCTCAAAATTAATTGACAAAGAAGGGAGAGACTATTAGGGCTTATATATTAGTTTTGAGAGTTCAGAATTATTAGCGTGGGACGCACTAAAAATAGTCATTACGTACTCATGTGCAGGTGTATGCGCCTGTCTGTGTATATGTATATGACCTGGTAACCTCGGTACAAGACCGTGCAACCACCCCTCCTTTTCAACTACAAGAGTAAGCTTAACCCGATAACATGAGCGATACAGTAAAAGAAGAAAATAAAAAGAGATTTGAAATCACCAAGCACAAATGAATAGATAGCAGTTCAATCAAAATCCCCCAGAGGGTTTACATTCACAAGCCCCTTGAATCACTCAAATCACTCAAAAACACAATGAACAATAGAATCCAAAAACAGAAAAGGAAACAATTCACAAGCTCTAGACACAACTTCTCTTTACTTGCCTCCAATTACAATTTCTTACGCACTATTTGACCAATAAATATACCATGTATACAACTCGAATTTAAACAAAAACACAAAAAGCCCTCTGCCGACTTGCTACCACAGAGGAAAGAGACTAAACAACACACCATGGGTTGCTGGCAGCAGAAAGATACTGAACACAAGGATTTGTCACATAATTAATAGATGCTTCTTTTGCAGCTAATCTTTTTCACGCTCAAAAGTATCTGACCGTCTGAAATTCATGGCTCATCATCCTCCATGAGCTGCACATTGTAGCCATGCTTCATGCCTGTAGTTACTCACAAGTTCCAACGCCAATTTCAAAAGGCATCAATATTGAGCCAAAAAGAAAGGCCTCAAAAAACTATTAAGCTCATTTAAAACTACCAAACATCAAAGTGGATATTAAGGACGAATGATAGGGGGGCAAAATTGTCAAATACGAGAACGAGAATTTGATCAACCAAACTAGTATTTGTGCACATGAAGAAAGCACAATGAATTTCATAGTCACTCTGTTTCAAATTCACAGTAAAAAATATTCAGGAAATTGGAAATCTGAACCATCTGCCTGAAAATCTATATCCATCAAAGCAACGGGCAACTCATTTAAGTCCGTGGGAATATTTGCAGAAGTGCAGAACACAGACAGCATTATTTGTTCGACTCACCATAAAATTCAGTTGGACAGGAAAGAAAGTACTGCATTGATCATCGAATGAGGTTTATTCTAATCAGGAAAAAATCTATACGTACAGATCGAGTTGAAACTTATCGACGACAGATTCAGAACACCGCACTATGCTAAATTGGTAATTAAACAAGAGATTATGCAGAACAGAAACATTTTAACCATACCTTTCATTGAAGCTTTATCATAATGATCATTCCTTTCATCCTCATTCTTCCAATCACGATTTCCGTTATCATTGTTTCCCATATCACTCTCACTTGCTGTTTCCCACTCAGAATCATCAGTGTCTTGGCCATAGATATCCCCACCATCACCCTCACAGTGAACACCACCATGCTTAACGGCAGCATCTCTAAATAACCAAGCAGCACGCATCTGCTTCTTGACCAAACGCTCAGCATAGTCAGGTACCTTATTTTGTCTTAAAGAAAGGTCAGGATCAGTAGACTGAGAGCACTCATTTATGAAGAGAATAGCATCTAACAAACTCTCTTTAGCTAACCCAATCATGTCATAAGCCTGAGCTCTTCTCCAAAGGCTTTTGGCATGACGATTCACAGGGTTATGAATACAAAGAGCACGTGTGGCATCACTAATGGCAGCTAAGGGTTGTTGCAATAAAAGATGACACTGTGCTCGATTACTGTATAAAACAACTCTTTCTTTCTTGGATCGCATTGGACACAGTGCCAGTGCTTCAGAGTACTTTGATGCTGCTCCAGATATATTTCCTGCTGAAAACAAAGAATTCCCTTCTAGCTTCACCACAAGTGACGCCGCCTGTTTGATATGGAGATCCTCTTTGGGCATGTTCTTTTCCCATTTGAACCTTTGTCTGGAATTTACGATTTCCTCAATCTGGTCTTTCGTGCGGCTGCTGACAGAGTTACGCCCTGTTCCTTGTGATTGGATACATTCCTGAAGAACATTAACAATGGAATCCCCAAGCTTTTTGTGGTCCCCCAAAGTTGAGATCTCTGCAAGATCCACGAGTGCAGGTACTGCCTTATCAATCACCTGCAAATAAATCATGATGTCCGAAGTACAGAATGTCTATTACAATTCCCAAAATTGACAAAGGTCAACCTAAAGTAAAAATCATACAAACGAAATATTCCAAATCAACTTAATAAGCATATGGACTTCACTAGTAAGCATATCAAATCATGCTACTGAAATACTAAACAACACTAGTATTTTATAAAGTTAGTTACAACGACATACTGAAAAAATTACAGCGGGCGGTTATCAGTTGACCAAATCCCTTTATCAGGTCGAGCCTATGTCACATGGACTTTGGTGCAGATATGGGGTACAGTTGTATGTCTAAGCATCGTATTCAATTAAGACATGTTCCCAGGATAAGTACACATGGCAAAGTATTGTCGTCTGATTGTCTCGGTCTAAGTTAACTAGTGTTACAAGGCTACATCGGCATTCCCCACACAGTAAAGAGTTTAATTCACAAGTGTGTGACAAACTTGAGCTTCCTAGATACACTTGATCGGATGAATTTCAGGTTCTCAGGGGCTCACGTCAGACGTACATCCCATATCCTTGCTAAAGCGTTAAGTGTCTCATGTCAGTGCTCACACCATACGACGTGGGGTTGGGCCAAGTGGTCCTTTTCAAGGTCTAAATCCTACTGTTATAAGAAGCTCTCTTGCGTTGAGGCCAACCTTGAAAATTATTAGGCTAACTGGAATTTTATGCTATTGTAAGGAAGAACTATTATACAGGACCAGTATGGTTTATTCTAGTAAACCCAGATCAGCACACCACATATTCGTCCCTCTTAGCGGGTTAGATATGACAAAGTTGCCACAGAAACTAAAATGAACAGGATTACATGGGATAAACCAATATCATGTTTTCGTTAAGTCATCAATTGTCCAACCGCTTAAATCATTAGGAAATTGGCCCAACAATACATATCAAGGCAGCCAACAATTTTGTGCCTTGTAGTGTCTACAATGATTTGCAGCAATACAATCCTAGCCTGCTACTATTAACTTTGTTTTGCTTGTTGCTACTCAAGGTTTGAATAGTCTATTCTTGCAGGAGATGTTATTTAAAAATGTAATACCCCAGGTTTGAGGGTAGATGGTGTTTAGTCCCACATTGGTTGTTTACATGAGTGATCTTGGGTATATAACAAACCATGTGGGCTACTACTAGTACCTTGGGCTTAAGCGTTTTGGGCCATGTGGTGTGGCTTGTGGATCAAAAAATCAAGGTACTGGGCCAGTGGTCTACATGGGGCGTTACAAATGGTATCAGAGCCCCGCCCTAGTCCAAGTGGTGGGTAGGATGCGCTCTGCCACCACGGATACCAGGGGAGGTTGCTGGGACTATGCAACGTGGACGCTGCATCCCTAAGGGGGGAAGATTGTAATATAGGGGTGCACACCGGCCCGGTAGCCCGCCCAGCTCGCCCAACCCAACTCGGTTTTTTTAGGGCTTGGGATAAATATTTGGGCCTTATGGGCCGGGCTGGGTTGAGATTTTAAGCCCGTTTACTAAATGGGCTGGGTTTGGAAAATTCCTCTAAGGCCCAACCCAGCCCAGCCCGGTCCGATTTAAATAATATTTTATTTTAATACTCTATATAGAGATTGATGGAGTTTGAGGGTTCTATCTTTTTGAGTACTTTAATTGCATTTTAATTTACAGGTTGGTTTTTAATATTTCTATAAGAACTTAGAACTTAAAATATATTATTACGGTTGTGAATTGCAATTGTGATCGTTATGGTCGATTAATTTATATTTGTGATACCATGCTTTAAAAAAATAAATGGGTTTGTTGGACGGGCTTGGAAAATTAAAATTTTATTTGGGTTGGGCTTGAGCATATTAAATGAAGCCCGATTATAAATGGGCCGGGCTTGGGAATGCACAAATCTTGTTATTATCTAGTATAAGCCCGGTCCGAACGCGGCCCAGCCCAGCATGTGTGCACCCCTATTGTAATACCCTAGGTTTGGGGGTAGATGGTGTTTAGTTTCACATTGGTTGTTTACATGAGTGGTCTTGGGTATATAACAAACCATGTGGGCTACTACTAGTACCTTGGGCTTAAGCATTTTGGGCCATGTAGTGTGGCTTGTGGATCAAATCGAGGTACTGGGCTAGTGGTCTACCTAGGGCGTTACAGAAAACGTGAAAGTTCTGTTATCTACCTCCCAATTAATAAATTCGATGTACACGCAAGCTTTTCTTGGACGAGCTTTAAGCATCTCTTCTTTTTTGCATTTTAGTAACCATATGGTTAATAGAATCTTCCAAAAACCTCATTCACATCAAGGTTTTGGATCAAATCCTTGTCAAACTTAAATGGCTCCATTGACGCGAATACAAAATCCATGAGGTAGACCTTGAATACAAACTTAAATGGTTTTCAATGTGAACCATTTCCATTTGGTGCATTGGTGATACACATGCTTCACATCAGAACATTCCAGGCCTTCCAACCATGTGATTCTAAAGGATCTTTAGCTACCGACATTTCATGGAACTCATCGGGCTCAATAGGGAAATATGGAGATCCACCATCAAATCAGAGTAGAACTATAGCACTACATTGGGAAGGATCCAATAAACACTATTGGTGTAGCATTAGCAATGTTTAAAAAAATGACTTGTAAAAGGATAACGGAAATTCTTGCAATGAGAGCAGAATAATTCGTATTGACCTCACAACTCTTTCAAAACACCTAGCCATTCAACAAACTGTCACTGCCTCATTTTTTCCATGATTAGATGATACAAAACATCACGTAGTTCATGTTCCAGGTTGACAGCTTAACGAGATATAATGATATCTGCAACTACAAATCCCTAATGCCTTTCTAATTTAACGTTATCAAGAAGGTTGAAGTACAAAACTGCAAAGTAGCAATCAAGTAAAATATCCAACTCCAATACTCATTGAGAAAAAATCCAATAGTTTTGTGGATATCGAAAACCAATCTATAACTGGCCCAACACACATGAAAAAGTTGTAAACAAATAGTACCTTATGACAGGTACTCGGATCTTGAAGCAGCCACAGAAGACAATCAATAGCCATATATTGCCAATCATCAGATGAGCATGCAATATTACACAGCGATTCAATAATCCCAGGACAGCTGGCAACTGGTCCCCTACCCAGCTTATGATGACAAATTGTCCTTAACAAACCAATACCAGCTGGTGAGGTTTCATTAACAAGTCCACCCCACATGCCCGGAAGTTTTACCAAAAACTCTGGCTTGCAAATAGTAGAAAGAAACTCCGATTTGAAAGCGAAGCAATTAATAAGTTGAAGGGACCAGCACTGCAACTGACTAGCCCATTCTTCTGCCTTTCTTGACTCCATTTCAACGCCTCCCATTCCCCTTGTAAGTAGGTCACAGTGATAACTCAGCCTTCTGTCAACAAACTGGTAAAAGTGGGAGTACACGATTTCAAGCGAACTCATTGCTAGTTGAATGGAAAGCTCAAGGATCTCACCATGACTGGCAACAGAGGGGAATGTGCTGGCATATGTAGCCAAATGGCCGAGAGCCCGCACAGCCACTCTCTGTTCAACCCAAGTCAACCTCCCTCTTAGAAGTTCAACTAAAGGTGGGATAACCCCAGAGTGGACTGCACTTTCGGCAAATTCTTCCATGTTCATAGTGTAGGACCCAATTATGTGTGCTGCGTAATAGGGAATGTATATATTTTGGTCATGAGATAGCCATCGACGATTTTTTAGGCCTTTCCAAATCAATGCAGACATGCACTCAAATATTCCTAGTTCAATAAACTCCGGATCATTAGGATGTGCCATGGCGGTGTTCCAAAGGCCACTGATAGGGAGAACCTGGCCGTCATCATCTAGTGAAGGAAGTTCCCGAAAGAATTTTAGTATACTTGACCTTCGTTTACTAGGGTTTCCTTCCTTCATGACACAAAAGAAACATCCTGGGTATGGACAATCAGGGGATGCTTTCTCCATATTTTGGTAATATCAGAAGAAGATAACTCCTTATAGGAAGAAAATATTACATCAACGAATTCAACACTGCATCCAAATCAAAAATCAGATTTAACCATTTGCAAAGTAGATGATTAACAACACAGAAAACTAATATATCTACAGCAACAAATAAGTAAAAACATAAATAGAAGAAAAATGATGATACAACCAATTTTTTGGATGTGCCAGCTGCGAAGATTTTATTAAGAGTGCAAAACTAAATTTTAATTACTTGCACGCATTTTCTGTACTAGGAACGAGTACTGCGAAACAATTTTAGGGTAAGCGTCATGAGTATTAACTCGGATCCTTTTCATACAGGGTATGAAAAACTAGCGATCCATTTCATATTCTCAATAGTATTAACTCGGTGATGAAGATAATTCCTTCCAGGAAAGAATTATCAAGTTCACCAATACAGCATTACACCTTAGATATAGGATCCATTTCCAAGTAGATGAGAACAAAATGGGAAATTATATACCTCCAACAATAAATAGGCAAGAGCCTATGAAGCCACAGGTACGCCAGGAAAGTCACTGTAGGTGTACCAGGTGCCGCTACTGGTACAGGACCTACAGGTATGACCTGGTATGGCAAAATACGTACTCCATGTACGGAGAAAACATACGGGTGCGATGCAGTATTAGCGTACGGCATCCAGAAACCTTGGGTATGGCCAAATCAAGGTTCTGCTATGTGTTTACCTGAATCTATGGTCCTAGATCGAAGATGGGTCTGCTAAAATGATGACTAGATTGACGATGGGTCTGCTGAAATGGTGACTAGATTGATTTGGCTAGGGTTTTACTTAGTTGTATCTTGCTGCGGCACATAATGGGAAATTTCAAAATGATCGGCTACAGCCAAAACTATCATTCACAGACCGCATTAAGACGGCAACAAACAGATTAGAGATCTAAAGGAAAACAGCAAATATGGACACATTTACTTATCAGAAACAAACAAACAGCCAAACAGGGACACATCAAAACGAAAACAACTGGGAAATTCAAGTTCAGAAGCAAGATCAAAGGAAACCCTAATCAGAATTTAAAATCAAGACCCATCCAAAAACACTACCAAAGCAAAAGAACTACAGAAACAAAAGAAAGATATCGACTTCGAATGAACCCTAATCATGAAGTTCAACGTACATTATTGTGCTGTACAGAAAATTAATTGTTGGTGTAATCACAAGAGGAAAGAGTGAGATAAAAGGACGATACCTAGCTAGCTAGCAAGAATCTGGAACCGTGTAGAAAAATGGGTTGAACTGAGACGTTGCAAAAGCATCAGCTGATTTCGAAAGAAATGATTTTTATGAAGTGAAAAGCAAATGTATGCTTTTTGAATCTGCGGCTCTATCTCACACTTTACTGGGCAGAACAAAAAGAAGAGACAGAGAGAGAGTGTGTGTGTGGGACAATGGGAAAATGGTACACACTGGATTATAGAACGGCGGATCCGGAGCATGTCGACATCACTTTTGCAGCCCTTCAACACGAAGTCGTTTTAAACATGCTAGCCAAGCCGCATGTGTCCAAACCCCGACACAGTCACCCCACCCCTTTCTCTTCTTCTTTATTTTTTTTTTTTTAAAACAACCATTGAAAGGCAAATTCTATGTATAACTCACAATTTCCTACTCATTTGCTAATTACAGCTCGATCCTAATTTTTAGGAGTACTTTAAAGAAATGACTAAATACAACCCCCCCAAAAAACCCTTAAGTTTCCCAACTTGCCCCTCCTAACAAAAACCCAATTTGATTCCTAAGAGCATGTCCAATACTGGTTCTATAACCGATTCTATACTTATAATATAGAACCAAATCCAAAAACCATGCTCCAATGGAATGCCTAATTTGGTTCTAAAATGGAACCAGTCTAATTCTATACATATAATGGAGAAACAAATCCAAAAACCATGCTCCAATGGGATGCCTAATTTGGTTCTAAAATGGAACAAATCGAAAACTAGTTTCAAACAGAGAACCAAGGATGAGTACTCATCATTGCCAGGTCACCAACTGAAAGTAGCCGGATTATTTACCTGATTTAGCCAGAAACTCGTCGGAATCTGTATCTTAAACCTCATCGCAGGGGTGGGTTTGACTGGAAACCATCCGAATCGGGAATTCCATCGGAATCTGGAACCCCATCAGAATATGAATCTGATCAAAACGATTTAGGCTGTGTTTGGATGGGTTTTGAAAAGAATTTTTTGAGATAGTATTTGGTTGAGTTTTTGAAAATGAGAATAATGAGGTGATGATTAGAGAGAGATAGAGAGAGAAATGAAATAATAAGGTAATGAGTGGAGAGAGAATCTTTTTAAAAAAAATTTTGAAAAGGGGAGAAAAAGGAAAGAGAACAAGGCCTTAGAAGACTAGGCTTGATTGGAGATAACATAGGTTTGGGTTTCTTGGTAGGTTTGTAGAAGAGGTAAAGTAATCAGAGAAGGAGAGGGAGGGAGGGAGGGAGAGAGAGAGAGAGATGAAGAAATACATGAGTAAAGTAAAAAAAGCATTGGGAACAAAAAAAAAATTTAGTTCATTTTTTTTGATAAATTATACCCCTAATTTTGTTTCACACGGCTATTATTTTTTTCTCCATAATTATCAATCCACAATTTCACACCAATTCAATCCCTTGTGCCAAAAATATCTTTCAACTCAAAAAAAAATTTACTTTGAGAATGGAATTGAAAAATTAGTAGGGAATAGGATTGGAAACATAATTGAGAATGGGAGTTGAAAATGACGTAGATAATTGAATTGGATTAAAAAAAAGTAGGGGAAAATGAGATGGAGGGAAAATACTATTTGGTCTAAAATAGAACCAACCACTGGAGATGCAGTTTCATAATTTGGTCTTAAGGACTTTTTGGTGCTAAATTATGAAAATGAATATGTATACTCATTTTAAAACTTGCATTGGGCTTGGTCTAATATACCATTACACAAACAAAAAAACCAAATTAATTTGAACTCCCTCATTTTCCCTCTCTTATGTCTCCCTCCACTCCCTCACTTTGTCATTACTAGTGAACACCACCACCACTTTTATACTCCCACAGCTATTACCAGTCACCACCGCCGCCAACAACTATGACATTTACACCGTTACCAATCTTCGCTGCCACCACAAACTGGACATAGCACTATCTTAGTATGCACAACCAATACCTCCATCAGCATAGCAATCGCCCTCACTACTACATCGTGCGTGCCACCACCTCTCTTTGGTATGTATTCAAACTCTCAATCTAGTTCCCACCATCACAAAAGAAATAACATAAAGTTTTGAGAGATTTGTCCATTGTAATATATGAAAGGAAATGTTTGAAAACAAATATAATGCACTAAAGAGTCCTAGAGGGGGGTGAATAGCCAATAACAGTAACAATATTGTTCGCCTAAAGAGCACAACCATCTTGATTCTTATGATGAGTCACTCAACTAAAGGGCATTATTTGGGCAATTGTAGTTGTATGGCTATATACATTTTATATCTTTACCCATCAATTTTTTATTTGGTTTGTTATGTAAGCTAAGTGAAAGATGCTACATCAATTCTAAATATAAATTTACAGTACATATACTTATTTTTAAAATATGGGTATCTAAATAATTAGTTGCCTAAATAATTGGAAACTATTCATGAATTAATAGATTTGGTGCCTATTCGTCAATAGGTTTGGTGACTATTCGTGAATAGATATGGTGACTATTCATGAATAAGTTTGGTAGCCATTCATGTACAAGTAATGAATATGAACCTTATTACTTCATTGATGGAAGGAAGTATGAGGGGTCGTGTCTGTGGGAAAGGGTCCCGATCTATCTATATAAAGGCCTATGATTACCATCAAGTTATACGTGTAAAACATTAAATAGAATAGATTAGAAATCCTACCCATTGCGCTCCTCAAATATTAGTGTGAGTTCGTGTTGATTGAGAAACAATTCATCGGAACGGTTTTTTGATTTATCAAGATTTAAACACCATGGCAGAAGGTTAGTAATTCTTCAGCTGCATAGTTATTTAAATTCTCCCATATATATATTTATCAGTGGGGCCCACATGTGTGAGGTGTTGTGGATTGGGTTGTAGTTGGATGGTTGTGTACCTAGTATTCTTGTATACTTGTTGCCATTGGTATATATGGCTTTCCCGGCAGGTGAAGAGGTTGTGGTCTGGTTCTCCTCTTCTTTTTTTTTTTTTTTTTTTTTGGAGATGTTTGGTTTGGGTTTTCAGTGATTTTTTTTTCCCATCAATCATTGTCGTTTTTGGTTGGCGTCTTGTCTTCCTTGTCTTTTGAGTCTTGCATGGCATATGCCGTACATTGTGCCTTTAATCCGTAATTGTAATCGTTGTATCTTATTACTTCAAAGATTAATAAATTTGTTTGCCAGAAAAAAAGTATGGTTTAATAGTATATGGCTAGTTAATTCCCAGCAAGATTAAAATAGATTGGATAGAGATGTAGATATGAAAAGAAAGGACTTTGTAGTTATCACACAATTAATTATATGCATAACCTGAATTTAAATCTGTATTCCGTCCTTATTTTGTAGTTGAAAATGGATCATGAAATTCCTTTTGAAATCCATATATATCCTTGCAGAGCCTTAGGTCATGATTTGTGGCAATTTACAAAAAACCTTTTATTACTAATGTGATTGACACATAATTTTACTTCAGACTAATCTTGTGATATCTCGTTTCTCTCCTTTCAAACCAAAAACACATGAGCGGATCTGCTGTCCTGAAAATCTTGTCCCGACTCTGTGTCCCGTTCATCCGAACCGTCCATCTGAATACTCGACTGCTCAGATTCGCAGATGAATGTGTATGGCTCAGATGTTTGGGGTGAGATGGAATCTGAGTTGTTGATTGCTCGGATGGACGAGACAGGGAGTTGGGACAGGAAGTTTGGGACAGCGGATCCGCTTCCCAAAAACACTCGTCGTTACTGCTCTCATAATTTAAAGCCAATATACTAGCAACAACTCACCTGGCACATTAATCCCAGAAAATTTTGAACATACTGAATATTTTTTCATCCATTTCAATGTACTTTCATATATTTTTTACAGAAATCTAATAAAATGACAACACACTTTTTGAATCTTAATAATTGCTTTATGGGTTTCTTTAAAAAAATGACACTGTCAGTTTGGATGCAAATTGAAATTCACAATTAAGAGCTGCTACAAAATGGAGAAAATCCAGGGAAAATTCAGCAATATCACCATTATGAAGGGATGCAAACTGAAATTCAAAATGAAGAACAGCTGCAAAATGTGGAAAATCCAGGGAACCTTTCATCAATATAATCAAGGGATGGAGGTTGCAATTGCCAAGGAAGAGTTCCCAAATGCAAGCCACAATACAACATCATTCGATTCATTCCCCATGAATCCCCCAAGCTGCCACCTTTTCCCAATGCAATGAACTACTCCTATTACAATAATTATGGTGTGCCAAATCCTGGACCGTTTGATTACTACTTCGATCTCGATGGCTGATGAAGTGCAACCACTTGCATACTTGTTTCCTCCTGTTTGACAGCATTGATGGGAATTAAGGCCTACTGTATCGGCATTGCTTGGTGATTAATAAAAATTTTCTATCCATTCTAAAAAAAAAAAGGGTACAGTGTTGTTTTTCAATTCTTAATTATACCGATTATCTGGGTTGTAAACAATCATCAAGATCATCCATATGATGCTGAAGGTAAAGTACCCATATGTGATGATCCTGTGGTCAGTTATGGTACCAAACTACGAAGGATCATGAAATGTTAGGATGACCCCAGTTAGAACTATGATCAGAGGAACAATAAGAAGCTAGAAATTGTACTCATCTGTTGATATCAACATTTTTTGATTATCAGATATAGATTACGAGGTGGTGTGGTTTGTAGAGTTGTTTGACCTTCCTTTATAATGGTTTTTGATATGTGAGGAAGTTTTTGTTTTATTCAATTATTAGATTTTGTTTAGATTTGTTCTTGTGTCAGATCTTTGTGGGGGAGATATTCAAAGTTGTCTATATCCATATCACACCCCCCAATTATATACAGATCGATATATGTATTAATATATCTCTACTTAGGGGGTGTTTGGGTGATAGTAGATCAAAATGAATTATGGATTGGTTGTTTACCATTTTGCCCTTATTTCCTTATTAAGGTATTAAAGAAAAAAGAAAAAGAATTGGATGTAAAAAGACGTTAAACATTAACCCGTACACAAATTAAGAATATACATTTTCTAAATGTTTATAAAAAAAAAAAAAGAACAATGTCTGAAAACAACAAGATATTACCAACAACAAGGAATGAAGTATCACGGTACAAGAAGAAAGGTATTTACAACGATTAAGGTCTTAGTGATCTCCTAATAATTGTTTTGTACCTGTCATCAAATGTAAGCCTCGTCATTTGGCCCATTGGCCCGGGGCCAGCCCGAAGCCCGCAAGGCTTGCCGGGCTTTACCTGAGCCAGAGCCTACTAAATGGGCGGGCTAGCCCAGCCTGACTTATCCATGGGCCGGGCTTGAGCCTAAAATTTTTAGCTACAACCCACCCGCCCGTTGGCCCGGCCCGCCGGCCTGAGATACTAGCCCGCCCGTAGCCCGGTACACTTGTAATGCATTATTGCATGGTTAATGTACATAAGATATAATATATAATGTACTAAAAAAAAAGATATAATACAAATATACCAAAATAATAAAAAAATACACAGTTGGACACGTGTGTAACCATGTGTATATATCTCACAGTAAAGTTCTAATAAAAAACTAAGCATATGCATTAAAATTTTGAGAAGGTCTGAACATATGCATTGATTGACCATTCATTTGTTGCATGAGTAACTAACAACTGCTCATGGTGTATTATTGTTACAGCATATGCTAGGCTAGACAAGGTTCAGTTGTAATTAAAAAAAAATGGCTCCAAAAGGTTCAGCTGTAACAAAAATAAAAAATAAAAAAAGGGCATTTGGCCCGCCCAAATAGCCCAGCCCAGCCCGCCTGCCTGCCCGACTAGGATAAGCCCGTGGGCAGGCCTGGGCTTCAACTTTTGAGAGATAGCCCGGCCCGCTAAAAAGAAAAAGCCCACATAGCCCGACCCGTAGGTGGGCTTGGGCTGAAAGTTCGCGGGCTGGGCTAGCCCGGCCCGGCCCGGCCCGATGATGACCCTTAATCAAATGTTATTGAAAGGGTTCAAATTATTATCCATATGTATTGGGGAATTAAGTGATTCAAAAAGTGCTTCTATTCTCAGATCCAGTTTGTATAATGAAACTATTTTATGTTTTTCCACTTGTTTCTACAGGAAAGAAAAGGAAGTATTCTGAAATAACTTAATAAAATGGTACTCGGTCTTTACAGCTTTGGTCGAGTTTGGCATTCAAAATTATGAGAGTAATACTTCACTTATGCATTGACAATAGACTTCCATATTAAATTCATCACAAGATAATTAAGAAAGAAGAATCAGAAACAAATTTAACTTCTACAAAAGTGTATATTATGAGCTCTAACCTTCACAAAAAGTCATCTCATTGTTTAAGTAGTAATGATTGATTATACGATTGTACCCATTTAACCTTAACATTGAAAGAGCAACAGAGTTACAAGCGCCATAGAAAGTTACATTGTGAGCTACAACCAAATATGTGTAACAAATATAGAATTGGTGTTCCCTAATCTTTCAGATCACTGACCCTAAAACAAATAAAATCAAACAATAATAGTGAGCACGAGACTCCGTGCTTGCACAGAGGCTCTAACTAGTGTTTTATAAAGGGAAGATTTTATGTTTATCAGTACTTGCTTTTGGTGCAAGAATCCCTGTCAATTATCAGCCAGGTTTGGAGGGCTATTTTCAAACGCATGTCAGTTTGTAAACGGGCCTTAAAATTCTACACAGTCAGCCCGTATATGCTCAAGTCCTTGACAGAGGACTGGGCTGAAGTGGTTGTGGGCTATTGGGCTGAGGGGCAAAAATACGATAAATAGATTCATAATTTCGAGTGTGATCAGACAACCAAAAATCAGACAATGACAGAGCGGCCTGTGAGAGATTGATCGATGCCCAACGAATTTGGTCCGACTCGGGATCAGGGATACTTCTAGCAATCAATAGATCGAAAGTAACTGACATGGGCCTTAAAATTCTACACAGCTAGCCCGTATATTAATCACAAGTCCTCGACAGAGGACTGGGCTGAACTGGTTGTGGGCTATTGGGCTAATCAAAAAGTAGTCTACTAGACATAACAAGGCTGGCAAGGTACATGGGCCTTTTGGTCCACTATATTATTCTTTTCGTTTTACCAACATTTTACACCATTTTCCCCAGCTAAAACAAATTGTACACAATTTTTAATATTGGGAAATAGTCATAGCTTGAAAAATTATTGTCAAAATATGAAAAATCATTTTAATTAAAAAATCAGCAGTAATTTTGACTTTGCCAAATTTGTTGGATCAGGGGGTGTTCCACTAAGGTAGTTTTGTTTTAAAACTGCCTTGGTTTTTGTGTTATGTGATGTATTGTGAGAGGATGACTTGTCTTGGTTTTTGAGAAAAACTAGTTTTTGGAAAAAACTAGTTAGTGGAACACCCCCTCAGTCTAGCCAAGTGGTCACTACATTAATCGTGCCAAGTGATCAATATTGGCTTTGCCAAATCTGCTCTGAAGCCACGTGTTCACCATCGAAAACTAACGTCCGAATTTGAGACGGCGTCAAAATGGTACCGAATCAATATAACATTATATTCATTTTTTTTTCATTTTCTTGAATATATACTTAATTAACCTTTGGATACGAACAGGTAGATTTGCTCTGCAGTTGGTCAGTATATTGTATCAAAGGAACAGCTTAAAAAAGAGTCAAAAAAACTGATGAGGTATTATTCAACAGAAAGGTTTTTGTAGAAGAAGTTAAAGAGTACCCTAGAGATAGAGGGAGGGGGGGAAGTAGGGGACCCTTGATGCATAAGATAAGTGAGACAATACATGATACAAGAGTCATGATGCTTGTCTATTAAAGAGAGAGCCCAATCTCAATCACTAGAGATTCCACACTACTCAAATATTACTACCCATTTCCTCTCTCTCTCACTCTCACTCTCTCTCTCTCTCTTCCACCTTTATGTGGTCATATGGATGATAATCAACCAAAAGTGTTGCCAACACCCATAACCCATGCACATGCTATTGGTGGAAGGTATGGAGTGGTGTCATGTCTTTCTAAAAAGTCGTAACAAAAGTTGGAGAGGGTGGGGGGCTAAGGAGAAATTATGGGTTTTGATCTGTGTTGTATTGTACAATGGAGTCTTTTGTTGATGTGACCTTCATTATATTTTCTTGAAATGCATATATATATTAAGAGGTGAGTTGGTTAATTTGAAAAAATTAGTTTTTAGGTTTTTTTTTGTTTTGTCTTTATTCAAAAGAAATTTGCATTTGTAAGTTTTGCGTCAAGATTTTGTGGTTTCTGGATTTATCTCGTCGAGACGGATCCAAAGAGTATAAAATTATGGTCAAAAGTAATAGTTTTTTGAATAAAACCGAAAATAAACCAATTTTTTGGATTATTTTTTTTCTTTATTCACAAAATTTTAAGTTTTGCTAATAATTTTATACTTTTTAGATTCCTCTCGTCGAGACAAGCCAAGAAACCAAAAAAAATCGACCGAAAACTAACAAATGCAAAAAAAAATTGAATAAGGACAAAACGAAAAAAAACCAAAAAATCAATTTTTTCAAATTAGCCAAATCACCTCCTTACTTAGTAAATTGTTACTTACAATTTGAACAGGCAGAGTATATTGTTAGCCCGTGTTAATATGACGAACAAAATAAAACTCAACGCAGTGGACTTGGCAGAGCCGGTCAAGCCTAAACAAAAAACAGAGGTGCGGCTACTTTAAATCCCTACTAATTTACAAATTTTAGAGGCCTCCTTTTTTTATACCCATTATAATAGTCCTACAGAGAATGGTATCATATTTCATCTTTATTTAGACCCCACAAAATTAAAACCGACCTGGGTCTGGGGAATAAGGGCCGTCTCAACTCATATGAGAAAATAGAAACTTTATGTTTCCGATATTAACAAAAAGCGGCTCCAGTTTTTTTGCTACCCATCCTCGTCAGACTCAACAAAAAAAACACCAAATTTAACCACAAAAACACCTTTTACAATTTAGCAAGTCACTTTATCAAAAACTCAAAAAATTAGACTCGCTATCCAAACTTTACTATATTAAATTATTCCCCCTCAAATTTATTAAAAAAAATTTCGCCTAAAATTTTGTGGTCCGTGCGCTAAAATTTTATGGTCCGTGTGTTTAAAGTCTCTGCCTCTGGGCCCCCCTCCCTCTTGCCCAACAAAGGCTAGCCACGTGTTAACCCCGCCCCCCTCCCTCTCTCTCTCTCTTCTGCCCATTCTGACGCATGCGGGAAAAAAAAAACAAAACAAAAGGCTAACCCATGAACAGTGCTGTTACCCAAATACCGAGTTACTGTAGCAAAACTATAACTTTTGCAAATTAGCCAAATATTTGTTGAGACTGATTTTAGGGTGTTTTTTCCACTTGGACTCAACAAAATAACCATTTGGCCAAAATACAAAAGCTGATGGGATGCTCTAATGTTAGTCCCTCGCTAAATAGAAGTCTGAAAGACTTTAAACAAGTTAGTGGAAGTACTCTAAAGTTTCTTGATTTATAGAATTAGTAGATAGGTCTAAGGACATAATCCATGAAACATCAACCTCGCATTTTTCGGTCTTCGTATTCCATCCTAGGGTCTCCATTTGTTGGTCTATTGCGGGTTTTAATTTATTAAAGAAACATCATTATTGTACTTTTCATATTTTCATTTCTCTTTTTCTTAAGTCTTTTTGGTACATTGTTCTCAAGTTTCTTGATTTATAGAATTCGTAGATAGGTTTAAGGACATAATCCGTGAAACATCAACATCGAGTTTTTTAGTCTTCGTATTCCATCCACACATTTTTATTTGTTGGTCTATTTTGGGTCTCAGTTTATTAAAGAAACGTCATAGTACTTTTCATATTTTCATTTCCTCTTTTTACGAGTCTTTTTGGAACATTGTCATTGTCTTTTATTGTTTGTAGTAGTTAATTTTGTTAAAAAAAAGGGTAAAACACCCATCTCGTAAGCTTTTGCCCATTACTTTTGAAGTGGAATAGTTTTTTCAAGACAGCAAAACGTGTCAAAAAAGACCAACAAATGGGGACGGATCACTCTTGTCTTGAAGTTGGTAGCATGGGGCCTAACTAGTCGAAATACCATCCTTAATTTGAACGAGTCGATTAATGATTTCAAAGTTGAGAAGTGAAGTCATATTCGATTTCATCAAATCCCATCTAGAAGGTGGTAAATTCAGACCAGACCATCGTGAAGAAAAGTAGAAATATTGAAGCTCTCTATATTCTTTCTGGACCATGGTCAAGTCGGTCTGGACCATCGGGTACACAAGGATGTCCATTTTTTCCGCAGATTTTGGTGTTTTTTTGTGGGGGCTCTCTCTTTTAACTATATAAGCTATAGTTAGGGTACTCGGTACTCCATGCTGCAAGTTTCTTATTTTTTCATCATAGTGAAACAATCCAGCACTCGTGGAGTAAAATTAAGCAATCAACTTAAGTTAAACTATGTAAAAATCGTGTCTTGCATGTTTTTTCTTGCTCGTGATTGCTTTCTATTGTTTGTTTGTCCTTTGATTGTCTGTGTTCACTTGTGGGTTTGGCCCCCAACAAGGTTGGACAAAACAAAATGTCAACAAAATTTTGTTGTGAGACATATTAGAAGTAAAAGAAAAGCAATAATCATTTGAAATCTCTCAACCTCTGAACAAACAGAGTTTCTTAGAACACGTGTGAATGTTAAGTCTTACATTAAAAAAATAGAAAAAAGATTAGATCTTAACATACAATTGGGTGACTCTTAACTTATAAGGCTTAGTTTTTAAAGTGGATATGAGTCATTCAATGTATATTGGGCCCAACGAATGTGGCGGACTCTCTGTCATTACTCTCCAGAATATTAGACCTTGTGCACACCAGCTAGATCGATGCATCTCACAAACTTCCAACAAAGTTGTTGCTCTCACAGTTCACTCAGTACATTGAGCTAGCTTTATTTGGGGTGGTCTTCGATGTATGTATCTATGAAAGTGAAATCATTCAACTGAAGTTATAATTAAGCTTTTGAGTGATTTCTTGATGTAACCGCATAGAATAATCACATGGAATGAAATCATTCCAAATTTCCAATCACTTAATCATCTGGTAAAATGTGGTTGTATTCCACGTGTCGTGCCAAATCCTTGATTTCCTGCCTAATTCGCGCCTAAATCAACGTTAATAATCATAGCAATTGAATATTTAAAAGTAGGTTAAAAGGCTAGGTTAGCCCCTCAAGTATTCAACAACAATCATAATGATGATTAGGTTCATATAGTTTAGTCTTACAACTTGGGCTTTGTGCATCTTGTTTTCAAATTTTAATATCCCATTTTTGTATCACTTTTACTTCACTCTACTCTTGTGCAAATTAAAGGAGGAAAGAGCATCTTATGATGTTGTCTTTGAGCTTTGGTACTAAAAGCTATAGAATATAATATCTTTAAATGTTTACATTAATTGCCGGGTGTAGTGCACGATCCTAGCTGCAAATCTCTACAATCAAACGCAATGTATACATGGCATTATCACGGCAATGCACGACACAATAAATGTATGGATTCATCAGCTGAAACAGCGTCACATATGCATTTAGTATCTTATTTAGTTTCTCTAGATTTTTTCTACAATCAATGGTTCAGATGTTCTAAAAGTATCCTACGTAAGATTAGCATATTTGAAAACAAAAATTCTACAATGACTTGTTTATTAGTGAAACTACAAGCCACATTATTTGGGCTATTCTTGGTAACACTTCCCGTCTTTTGTTTTCTATTTTCTAATTGTTGAACATCAATTCCTGCTTTTTTCTAAAAGAAGTAAAAACAAAAACATGTTTGTGTCAAATCTGTATTTAATTAAATAAAGAAAGTAAACATGTTTGTTTTTTTTTTCCCATAAATATCACTATTACAAATCAGATCAAGTTGTGGATAAGATATTAGAGATTGAAAGAAATGGAAGTAGCAGATCTATTAAAAAAATAATAATAATAATAAGACGACAATAGGGTCCAAAACCTATGATTTTTTTTAATCAATTTTGGGCATTTAAAATCTCCCAAAAAAATCGTCGCTCTTTACCAAATCAAGCGAACAGATGTGAGGAAAAGGGGTAAGAAAATAATCGTAATGCATAACAAAGTTTCGAACCAGCACCAACATGTGTAAGGTGCTTAGCACTGTAACGCATGATATATTGGAAGTAAAATATAGAATTCATAAGTGGAAGTAGTGCACCAAACAAAATACCTTTTTAAAATTTTGAAAATTTTGAAAATAAAAACTGAAAAACTAAAAGTGAAATGGTTACCAAACATGGCCTCAGTATGTTAGTTTTTTTTTTATATAGAAAATATGGAAACAAATTTATTCTGCAGAAAGATGTATACAAAATATTACTTTTTTGTGTGTATTAATGCTGTAATATGAACGAGGAAGAGTCTTGGAAAGGGAAAGTAAATATAGAGACCTTTTCTTTATCCCTACGACGTATGGGTGGTGTCCTACACCCTTTAATCCTTTATCATTGCTGCAGGTCCCACTCCCAAATTTTCCATTGCCGCAGGTCCCCTCCCAGGCTCTCACCATATGAGTAATTCATTTCCCTCCAACTCTGTTTTTTTTTTTTTTTGGTACTGTGAAAAGTATCATTTCCCTCCACCGGTGAGGGTTGGTTTAGTGGAAACTCGAACTTGGTTGTCCTAGCCCAAGTTCGAGTCCTCATTGTCGTTTATTGGACTAAATACAATCTTAACATCACCCATAAGTGGTGGGATCTTGGTGTACAGTCCCGACTAGGAAATGTGAGTTTCCCTTCAAATAGTAGTGTAGTGTAATGGAGCAATATTCTCTGACAGAAGTGACGGATACCACACATGTATTTCCATTTTAAGCACACACGAAAAAGAAGTTTATCTCCCTTTTATTTGTTTGTTTTTGTTGGGAAGAAAGGTGCAATTGATATGAATTCATCAATAATTCACAAAGTAACAAAAGCAGAGTTGTAAAATTATTGTAATTGATTGGGATGCATTTGATTGCCCATAAGCAAACTTTGTTATCTTCTCATGTTTTAGATGAAAATTTCTAAAAAAAAAAATTTGGAAATTAAATTCAACGAGTATGTATTTTTGTCACGCTTGTTTGGATCCTCCATATGCACAGGGATAAAAAGAAGAAAAAACAATAAGGTAAGGATGCACAAAATCTTTCTCTGTTTTGGTTGGCACATGCACATTTAGTGTAATAATTCGTATACTAATTAGTGTATGTAGCATTTTTGATAATTAATACAGCACTCTCAGCTCAGGGACGGAGATTGCTAGCTGGCTAGGGTGACACGTGCCACCCCCAATTTCAAAGAAGGTTTTTATTTTACACTAAGAAAAATTAGGCAGCTACTGATGTTCTAACAGTTTGGTTTTTCACATATACGATGCAAAAATACAACTAGCTTTTAGAAAGATCAATGGTTTAGATCATTAAAAAAAAAATACATCAAAGACTTTCATTTAAATACAAAAAATTGAATCAAGCCTTGATTTTTGTTTTAGCAAAATAGATAGTGTAGGATAAAGCCTGAGTTTGCACGTAACCTTTCTCTTTATATTTTTCATACTAAAAAATATGCTCACTCCATCCCAAAATGATAGTCTCCTATGAAAAGACGTGTAATTTTTAGATCAAAGAACTAAATAGTTCTGTATATAATTTTCCGAGTTTCTTCGCACCAAATTAAAGATATTGATTAGCTCTTTAATTTGGTGCGAAAAAATCAAAAAACAATGAACGGAAGTACTTTACTTTTTATCCGAATATTATATGTCTTTTTTAGCATGGAATATCATTTTCGGACAGAGGGAGTACAACAATACCAGTAGATTTTTGTTAACCGGTGCCATCCCCGAATATAAATCGTAGCTCCTTCACCGAAACAATTTAGCCATCATAAAATTATATTCAAGCCTAATTAAATTAACAATATTTTCCATGTGGTGTGGCCCTCCTAGAAAATTGTTAATTGTTCAATGCAATCTTGGTGTCAAGAAGTTATAATTGCAAGTAAATTTGTCTCCTTTTTTTTTTTTTTTTTTGCCTTTTCCACAAAGATGTTCCCTTCTTTTTATTCTCTTCACTAGGTGGGGTTTCAAAATAGAGTGCAATGTTTCAATAGGACCAACAAGATTCGGCAAATTCAACACCACGGGCAGATTTTTCCTCCCATGAGTTACAATTGTTCTAGAAAGACATGATTATCATCCATTAACCTCTTTCACATAAATATCCTTGATTGTCTAATCAAACAGCAGATCAAAAGTCTAAATTAAGCTTGCCTTTAGTTAGTGGCTTTTTTTTTTTTTAATGACTCAGGTGTCCGACCGGGATAACTTATTCCCACCTCAATTAATTTGATGAAGTAATTTTATCGTTCATCAGCAAGGGCTCAATTAAAATCCTGGAAAATCTCCATATGGATTGGTCCCATCAAAGTTGATAGTGCCTGAGAAATTTCGAATTTAAGAGCTTATAGAGCGTGAGAAATTTTGAACCTAAAACCTTATAATTGAACAAATCTAGACCACCAGCCAAACCCCTTGGGGTGGCCACTTATAGCAAATTAATAACAGGTATGGTTCTTGGTTTTCAGAATTCTATTGAAATAAAATAATTATCTTAAAAAACAAGTCATTATTAGAAAACATTTGATGATGTCTTCTAGTTGACAATTTAGTTAGGGGAAATTTAAATATATTTTTTTAATGATTTTTTTCTATTTAATAAGTATTGAGAAATAGATTAGTCATCGTTTTATGGGCTCAATCATTTTCAGGAAGGACCTATGCTTAAAGTACCATTCACTACATTTTCCAGAAATTCAGTACCAGTTGGGGGGTAATTTTATAATTTTAAATCTTATAATTGTTAATTGGTCTATTGATCCACCATTTTCAAAGAGTTGGTTGAGCGTACCCATGAAATCTGCTGAATCATTGATGGATACAAAACAATATATATATAGGTTCACCTTATTAATGGCCTCGTTTGGATTAGCCTTTCTACTTGTTTTTTCATGTAGCTTAATGATTTTTCTTCTACCCTTAGATTCAACTTTTCATAAATGTGCTAAAATTCACATTAAAAGCTCAAGAAAATAATTTATTGCAATATTGAGTAAAACTCGCTCATGAAAAGCCAAAAACAAATAATAAAAGGTGATACAAACAAGACCCCTTAAATTCAGCTTTTCATAAATGTGCTAAAATTCACATTAAAAGCTTAAGAAAATAATTTATTGCAACATTGAGTAAAACTCACTCATGAAAAGCCAAAAACAAAAAATAAACCTAGTCAATTCCAAACAAGACCTATACAAAATTGGTACTGGTCGTGTGCTGGAAAATATGCCACTCGCTGGGCCCAACATAGTCAATTGACTCAATTCCAAACAAGACCTAGACAAAATTGGTACTGGTCGTGTGCTTGAAAATATGCCACTCGATGGGTGTGATGCTACACAAACATCGCACACAATAACTACGTACACAATACACTCACATAGCATGTGGGTCCCCCACACACAGCAACTACACAACACAATCACATAGCATGTGGATCTCACACACACTTGGTGTGAAGTGTGTGTAGCATTTTTGTCATAGATTGGATTACATAAGAATTGAGTAGATATGAGTAGAATTGTTATATATCAAGAATCACCCTTTCTATGCTCGGGCAGCTTTGAGGTGTGTATGGATAAAAGAATTATGTTTCTCGACTTTGAAATAGAATTCGTTCACAAGGACGTGCCTTTAGGCACGAGCCTCTGTGAGATAGATCACGTTTGAACTTATTCTAAATAATGAGTATTGGGAGAAACCAGATTTGGCAGGGGTGAATAATCGCAGAGAAGGGTTGTTCGTTGAGGTTGATACAGAATATGTGAGTTGTGCCTTTAAGTTGTGTTCGTATGAATGGTTTGGTGTAGATTAGTCTCCGTTTAAAGATAAATTGCATTAGGACATGCCTTTCTGTTACGCTATCATGTTTCGTAATACCATAATTTTCGAGAGTATTGGGAGAAACCAAATTTGGTGGGGGTGGACAATAGCAGAGAAGGGTTGTTCATTGAGGGGATTCAGAAATGTTAGAGTTGTGCCTTTAAGTTGTGTTCGTATGAATGGTTTGGTGTAGAGAAGGGTTGTTCATTGAGGGGATTCAGAAATGTTAGAGTTGTGCCTTTAAGTTGTGTTCGTATGAATGGTTTGGTGTAGATTAGTCTCCATTTAAAGATAAATTGCATTAGGACATGCTTTTCTTTTACGCTATCATGTTCCGTAATACTGTAATTTTCGAGAGTATTGGGAGAAACCAAATTTGGTGGGGGTGGACAATAGCAGGGAATGGTTATTCATTGATGTTGATTCAGAATATGTTAGTTGTGCCTTTAAGTTGTGTTCGTCTGAATGGTTTGGTGTATATTAGTCTCCATTTAAAGATAAATTGCATTAGGACATGCCTTTAGGCACTTGTATGCACTATTTATCCAACAACACCTATGGGCCCAAACAATTCAGTTCAATCCAAAATACGGACTAAACAAGCTCAAACTTCTTTTCTTTTTTTTTTTTGGTCATTCGTCATTCATAATCTATTACATAGGGATAGGGAATGAGACTCGATACCGGAATGCAGTATAGGGCATCCAAGTACTTTACCATATGAGCTAGTCACCACCCACATTGGCTCAAACCTAATGGGGGAAAATGAGTGAATGCTTTTAGTACAAGAGAAATAGGAAGATTTTTATGTCCATTACGGACATACGTCTTGTTTGTCCTAAAATAGCCCCACTCGGAAGGAATCCTAGGTTTGTGCCATGGATTCTTTATGTCAATCTTTCTTTAGCTTCAATTTATCTTACTATAAATTATTCTCAGAACTGTCAGCTCATAACTGGTCCAATATTTCTTTTGCAAAGGAATCCCTGGGTTTTTTCCAATGAAAGGGTGAGAAAATTGTTTGGGATGTGTATTTTTTAAAGGGTTACAAAACTCTTGAAGTCTTTATGTCTATGGAGGCTTAATGAGATACTGAATAGCTAGACCTAAGGAGAGGTTTCGTGCGTCCAGGAAAATGGGTTGAGGCTTGAGGCAATTTTTGAAAACCAATTAACCTTGTGTGTGTTGCGAACCTCCCGTGCAGGGGTTGAAAATCCTCATATTTGGAGCCAGCGGTGCCAGTGCACATGGTTTTTAATGCTTTGATTGATTCAAAAAGTATTTTTCCTCATTCCTATAAAAGGAGTTCTTCTCCGGCCATTTTATAACACACCGAATAAAGTATTTCTGTATATAAAATATTTCCAGTCTTCTTCCATGCAACGGAGATAGAGAATATATTCTGGGCTGTTTTATCATGTAGATGGTGTGGCTAACATTGCCTACACAGTGAAAGTAGAGCCGCGAAACGTCTTAAAGAGAGCAACCTAGTCCTCGACTCAACCCGAACAATAGCCAATCTGGTTCTGGTAATTTTGTTCTTCGATAATAGATTGTGACGTAAAAAGTTCCATATTTTCTACAATATTTCCAACAAAAATTGAAAGCATGCAAAGCCGTTGGAGCAAAGAAATTTATTGGCAACATCATTTTATTTTTTTTTTATTTATCTAGGTGTTGGTAATGCTCAAACTATTTTGGTTGATGTCAAACGCATAGTGCTTAGCTTATACCATGTGCAATGTACAAAAGGTTTTACATATTAAAGCTCTGCATAACCTAGTTAATTAAATAATAATTCTTTTTTGGAAACCATGTAAGTTTTTATCCTGCCTACTTTTTGAGATTATGTTTTCATCCTCTTATCTTGTGAAAACCATGTTTACCCTTACGTAATGTAACATTTATTTGCCTGATTTAGTGGGTTGTATTTTCAGATTTTAAATAATTATATATAGTTACCTAAAATCATGAGTTTTGACCACTTCCTTTCCTTCTTTATTTCAAATTAGTAAGGGAAAAGAACACGGGAACTTTAAATTCTCAATTTTTTAAATCACTGAAATTTTCAAAAACCATTCCTTATTGGGTGGAAATTTAAAATAAGGGATATAGAAAATTTTTCTTGATGAACAATCTTATTTCACTTATACTGCAAAAAATAAACTTATGTAAAATTCAATTTTACCATGTTTATTGTTTTTGTATTTACTTTTAACCATGATTCTTTGTGATGGATCATCTTTAACACATTAATTGGTTCTTATTAAATTAGGTTTTGTTAAAATGTGCCCCATAGGCAGATGATAAGGTTCATAATGAGTCTATTTAAATCCACTTTTATAGAAAGTAGTAAAAGTAATAGATATATTTGGATTTCCCATGCAAAAAGTAGTAAAAGAATTTGTGCCTATTGTTTATAACTTAGATTTTCCATGCAAATAAAGGTTTAATTATACTCATTTAATGAACCTTATCATGTGTCTGGGGCACATTTACTTACTAGAATTCAATAGTTTTAACCATAATCTTGGGTGACGAATCGCATTCATCATCGTTAATATGTCTATTTGAAAGACTTATTATGCAATACCCAATTTTTAGAAGCATGGTAAGTTAGTTATATTGTACACTGAATATATAGATGAATATGCTAAATTTATTACAATAATATGCCATCTTTACAATCAAGAATCCAAGCTGCCCCTATCAACAAATACCAGACCCTGAGATTAGTCGAGGTGCGGGCAAGCTGATCCAAACTATCCAGTTATCAAAAAAAACAAAAAACAAAAAACAAATACTAGACAAATGCCCAACACATAATCATCACTACTTAACGACAAAATCAAAGCCACATTAGCGACAACCTTTACCGGAAAAAATGAAGAACGGTAAAAACTTTTGTAAAAAGATGAACAACATGTCCACAATTTTAATAAAAATTCAAAGCAATTATGGTATCTTTTCAAAAAACAGCAAGTTAAAGAAATTGATCTCTACAAATTTTTACATTAATCATGATAAAAAAAAATTAAACTTTGCGATCACAGTAATCGCGATTAAAAAAATTGAACTATGTAATTATATATAGTAATCGTTATTCACCCTGGAATGATGTAAAAAATATGTCTCTACCAGTAAACATGGTAAATTAAAGTGAACATAAGTTTGTATATGAATCATGGTGAAGGAATTAATCTCTATGAAATTTGTATATGGATCGTGGTAAAAAAGTGTACTTTGTAATCACAGTATTCATGGAAAAATCCGTTGCCTAATATACTACCCAATTTCAGGGCCTCAAAGTTTAGTTTTACATCCCAAAATTCTTTGCCTATATAGTACCCAATTTTAGGACCTCAAAGTTTAATTTTACATCCAAAAATTTGTTGCCTTATACTACAGGATCCCCAATTCCAATTTTAGGACCTCCAACTTTAATTTTTACATCTTGAAATTTGCTGACTTATATAGTACCCAAATAATAAGGAAATTTAGATAATCAAGGGCATTTTTCAGCTTATTTAAATTTTGGAATGAAAACATAACTGTTCAAAACTGGGATGAAAACATAAATTTTTGGTGTGAATGAGAACCATTATTTATGTGCCCCATTTTTTTTTTTTTAGGCATTTTCATCTTTCATCTTCTTCTTTTTTTATTAAATATGATTTTGATTCTTGAAGGCGAAGTTACTGTCAATTTGAAGTCCAAATTTAATGAAAATTTCATAAAGGTCCAAATTTATTGGTAAAAAGTTTGTGTTTTAATTAGAGGAACCTTGTTCGAAGGACTTGCAGCATCATCATCAGCTTCTCTATTTTAACTTTAAAGTTAAAGTAGAGAGCAAACTCCTTCAAAACCTCAAAAATTAGCCTCACCAAACAAACTCACCAATTTGAGGATTTTTTAACTTTGCTACAGTAACTTAATAAATTTGGTGACCTACCGTTCACTCACCAAAAGAGGAGGAGGGAGGGACGAGTTAAAGTTTGAATAGAGAGTCTGATTCTGTAATCTTTTGATAAAGTGACTTGCTAAACTTTGAATGGAGAGTCTGATTTTGTGAATTTTTTGAAAAGTGACTTGCTAAATTATAAAAGGTGTTTTTTAGGTTAGATTTGGTGTTTTTTTTGGTGTGTCAAATAAGAATGTCCTAAGAGTATCCTCATCAGCTCCCTTCCTGTAGCTTAGAGCCAATCCCCTAAAAACCCACCAAAATCAGCCTCTCTATATTCACTCACCAATTTATTTTTGCTACGGTGCATACTCAAATTTGAGTAGGCACTGTTCACGCACCTTTTATTTTTTATTGTTTTCTTCCGGTTGATGCGTCAGACGTCAGGAGAGAGAGAGAGGGGAACAGGAGAAGTGGGGAGGGGTCAAAACACGTGGCGGCCTGTGTGTGGGGGAGGATATTTTAACTACACTGTTGTGAAAACATCTCCCCCGGTGGGGAGACAAACTTTTTGGAGGGAAAATTTTTTTTTTTTTTTTTTTATAGATTTGAGGGGAATAGTTTAATCTAGTAAAGTTAAAATAAAGAGTCTGATTTTGTGAGTTTTTGATAAAGTGACTTGCTAATTTATAAAAGGTGTTTTTGAAGTTAAATTTGGTGAAAATTTTGGGTAGGCTGATAATGATGCTCTAAAATTGTGGAATAGATTGTTATCTAGGCATTTCATAGACCATAAAATTTTCGTAAAAAATTTATGTTTTGTTTAGTTACTTTTAAGAAAGGAACTTTGAGTAACCTTTTCTTTGTTTCCTTAATGAAATGGAAGATTAGTATGTGATAAAGAAAAAAAAAACTCAGGTATTCAGTGCCTGGCCCTGGTGCCCCAAATGCCTTTTAACACTGCAAAATTTTTCAAACTTTTTCTTATATTTCATAAATCATAGAAAAAGGACAATCAAAAATTCAAATAAATTAATTTTTTCTGTTTTACAATGAGACAACAATAGTTGAAGGAAAAACAAACCCAAATATATAATTTTCGGTGTAAATGTTTTTTTAGAGGCATTGGCTTAGTTCACATTTTCACTAAATGGGAATCAATTTAATCTTTAACCAACACATTTCGGTCAGTTGAAACCCTCTCTAGAGCAGGTGGTGAGAACTGAGACTTTCTTAAGAAGGTCTAGAATTTCACCTAATTCGGAACCAGGACCGCTGCAGTGCAGGAGCTGTAGTTTGTAAAATATTACTCCTAATAGCCCATTGATTTGCTAAAAGTACTTTTTGGACTTGTTGGTGTCTTTTGATGGTATGAGGTGTTAACTGTAGGATATTCATTGATTGTAAAGATGGACAGTTCGGATTGCGCACTACACCGCCACATTATAGGGTTTCGACTCTTTGGGTTCACATAATCTATGTTCGCTTGTGCATGCGTGAAAGCGTCTTTTATGAATGTCTTGAACTATGAAAATTCATGAGCGGGAGTGGGAGTGAAGAGCATTCTGAAAGGTTGCGTGACTAAGCAGACGCCACATTGGAAATCTTAGGGTGATCTTGTTCTGTTTTCAATAAATAAATAAATAAAAGTTTCAATTTTTTGCTTTTTATTTGTAATGTTTTGACGAAAACTAAATTATTCAGACTATAAAGACTAGTTTTTCTAACATTATTTATGAGCAAGAGTGAAGATAAATGCTTTGCTCTTTTCTCCTTTAAGATAATTTACCTATAAAATTTTTGACTGCTTCTTTATTCGTGTTTTTCCGCTTTCAATAAATTTTTGGTAATTTTATTTATTTATTTAGCTTTTGAATGAATATAGCGTTCCTTTATTGAAAAAGTAAAAATATGTTGAAATATTTAAAATTTGCTAAAAAAAAAAAGAGCAACCTTATAGATTTTTTTTTATCTCAAAATCTTATTTTAAAACAGACAAACATACAAACGGGAAAAAATGGACTGAAAAAATAAAATTTAGATATAAATAAAAAAAATTAGAAATCGTGTGTGGTTAAAATAAATGAAATTCCAACTAAATTTGAACTCAAATGTTAAAACAAAATAAGTCTAGTCCTACAAGTTATAAGAATCCAAGGAAAATTCCGACGCCTAGTCCGATTCTATTTTTTTTGCATACAGCTTTTCATGATGCTATGTACTCCATTTTTTATCAGGGCCGCACCCGCATACAAAAGCACTGAAATTTTTACGAGTTGAAAATAGGTTTAGAGGTAATAATAGTTTAATTATTCCCATGGGATTCCCTAAAAATCCTTGAAAATAAATAAACATTAAATTCTAAAATGGTCCTTTCCTTCGAGTCAGATTCTACATTGACTCCTCGGCTGCTCACTTCTCGTGACGCTATCTATCTGAGGACTGAACTTTTGCTCTTCCTCTTCAATACTCTCTCTCTCTCTCTCTCTCTCTCTCTCTTGTAGGAGAGAGAAAAACACCTGCCCCGTAAGACCCGTACCTAAACGTTGCACTACTGCCCTACTTTACTCTCACTCACCTCTATTTCGTCCTGCAGAAGTTAATCGTTCTGTTCCTTCTGCAACCCCATTTCTGTAGTTTGGTTTTGCAGTCTACTTTTCGATATAAAGATTGGTTTTTTTGATTTCTTTACAACCCATTTCTTCTGATACACTATGCTACTATACATTCCCTTTTTTAGGCCTTTCCTTTGTTTAAAAGTCCTCTTTGGCTGAAAGCTGTTTTTTCTCCATCTGGGTTTTTTGAGTTTTGATCTTAATGCCTTGATTTTACACTTCTCTCCCGAAATCAAGGCTTCCCTGTCCTCTGAATTACTTGAATATCAAGAGATTCTAAAATGGGTCATCTTCAAATAGTGGAAAAGTTTGTGGGTTGTTGAAGAACTGTTTGGATTTTGAACTTACAGGGCTTTTCTGGATCAGTCCGTTCTAATGTTAAAAGGCATAAACTTTCATCAATCTTTGGAGAGAGAAGTGGGTTTTGCATCCGTAGCTGTTGTATTCGAAGAAAAACCAGAGAGAAATTGATGTTGAAATCTCTGGATTTTTAATGCGCTCTTGATTGCTGTTTTGAGGTTTTCAGGGAAACAGTCGGCTTTTCGTTTCACTGAAGAAATCCCTAAAATGGCATTTCTGTCCTTTTTCTCTCTCATCCTGTTTGGGTTCCTATCAAGTTCTCAACTTGCGTATGCTCAGCTCCTCAATGAAGAAGCCACATTGGCGGCCATTGGCAAAGAGCTTGGACTAACTTCTTGGGGTTTTAACAGCTCAGATTACTGTTCTTGGCAAGGGATTCAATGCAGCTCCAACAATTCCTTGGTTGAAAAACTGGATCTTTCTCACCGGGGGATTCAAGGTAATTTCACTCTGATCTCTGAGCTCAAGGCACTGAAGTGGCTTGATCTTTCATACAATAACTTCCAAGGATCAATCCCACTAGCTCTTGGGAATCTATCTGAGCTGGAGTTTCTTGATTTGTCATATAATAGGTTTGGAAGCTTTATCCCTGTTGATTTGGGTAGGCTCAGAAACCTTAAATCATTGAACTTGTCTAACAATGTGCTGATAGGACAAGTACCTGATGAGCTTGAGGGTCTAGTAAATTTGCAGGATTTTCAAATTTTTACCAATAGATTGAGTGGTTCTATACCCAGTTGGGTTGGGAACTTTACCAATTTGAGAGTTTTCACTGCCTATGAAAATGGATTTGGTGGAAGTATACCTGATAACCTAGGGTTGAATTCAGAAATTCGGTTGTTGAACCTTCATTCGAATCAGCTCGAAGGGACAATACCTGATAGCATTTTCGCTATGGGAAAACTGGAAGTTTTGGTTCTCACTCAGAACAAATTGTCTGGCAATTTTCCCGAATCGATTGGGAATTGCAAGGCACTTTCGAGCATTAGAATTGGAAACAACAAGATCATAGGAAGCATTCCGAGGGAAATTGGAAATGTTAGCGGCCTTACGTACTTTGAAGCTGACAACAACAACCTATCTGGGGAAATTGTCTCAGATTTTGCTCAGTGCTCTAATCTCACTCTCTTGAATTTGGCATCAAATGGTTTCACCGGAACAATCCCAGACCTTGGAAACCTCACCAGTCTCCAAGAATTGATTGTTTCCGGAAACAGCCTATTTGGGGAGATTCCAACATCAGTTCTTAGTTGCAAGAGTCTTAACAAGCTGGATTTGACCAACAACAGATTCAATGGCACAATCCCAAGGGATATCTGCAACACGACGAGATTGCAATACCTTCTACTAGGTCAGAACTCCATTAGAGGGGAAATTCCTAATGAGATTGGAAATTGTGTGAAATTGCTTGAATTGGAAATGGGTAGTAACTACCTGACTGGAACTATCCCTCCTGAGATTGGTCACATCAAGAATTTGCAGATAGCTTTAAATTTGAGCTCTAATCATCTCCATGGACTATTGCCTCCTGAGTTGGGCAAACTCGACAAGCTTGTTTCTTTGGATCTCTCCAATAATCAGCTATCTGGGACTATCCCATCCGCATTCAGGGGCATGCTAAGTTTGATAGAGGTCAATTTCTCAAATAACCTGTTGACAGGTCCAATACCCACCTTTGTGCCATTCCAGAAGAGCCCAAATTCAAGCTTTTCGGGGAACAAAGGGCTATGTGGGGAGCCATTGACTTCATGTGGAAACTCTGAGAGTTCTGGCAGCGAGAATTACCATCATAAGGTTTCTTTCAAGATCATAATGGCTGTTATTGGATCTGGGCTGGCAGTTTTTGTATCGGTGACAATTGTTGTTGTGATTTTCACGATGAGGGAGAGACAAGAAAAGGCTGCCAAATGCGCAGAGATCATCGACGATGGAAGCAATAACCGGCCATCAATAATAGCAGGAAACGTGTTTGTTGAAAATCTGAGACAAGCCATAGATTTCGATGCTGTTGTGAAAGCAACTTTGAGGGATTCGAACAAGCTTAGCAGCGGAACTTTCAGCACCGTCTACAAAGCAGTTATGCCTTCTGGTATTGTTTTATCAGTGAAGAGGTTGAAATCTATGGACCGAACGATAGTTCATCACCAGAGTAAGGTGATCAGAGAGCTTGAAAGGCTGGGTAAACTCTGTCATGATAATCTAATGTCACCGATTGGCTACGTGATTTATGAAGACGTCGCTCTTTTGTTGCACCATTACTTTTCCAATGGTACATTGTTTGAGTTTCTCCATGAATCTTCAAAGCTTCCAGAGTACAAGCCCGATTGGCCTACAAGACTGGGCATTGCGATTGGAGCGGCTGAAGGGGTGGCTTTCCTTCATCACGTGGCAACTATTCATCTCGATATCTCTTCTGGTAATATACTTTTAGGTGCCAATTACAAAGCTATAGTGGGTGAGGTTGAGATATCGAAGCTGTTGGACCCGTCCAGAGGCACCGCAAGTATCAGTGCAGTTGCTGGCTCATTTGGGTATATTCCCCCAGGTACGTACTTCCCTATATGCTGATTTATAGTGCTTTGTCAATGTGCTATTTCCTTTCTGAAGGCATCTCCAATACTTCATTACATTGTTCCTTGATTTCACATTTGATGGTTTGGAAATGAGCTCCATACCTTCTACAAAATCAAGCAATTACTTAATCCTTCCATTTTGCAAGGTCCAATTTTTACTTAAAACCAATGAAGTGTTGGATAGTAAGGATTGGAGATCGTCTTCTTCCATGAGTAATAGTTCATACTTGAAAATTGGCGCTCTTGTCAAGTTTTACTTCTTCTTTTTTTTTTTTCACTCTAAGAGATTTGATGAAAGAAGAGAAAGGTTGGAGTGCCCCAGTCCATATCAGATCAAGCTTTTAGCAAGTTCGAACACAAATCAGAGAGAGAGAGAGAGAGAGATGGCCTTCGTTCCCGAAACTGACTTATTCCTAAACTGACTTAAAAACTTAGTGCGCTACAAGTCATTCTCTCACAATACATCAACTCAAAAAGCTAACTTAAGCCAGTTCTTGACTTGAGTCAGTTTCCGAACAACCCGAGTTTAGTTACGAACTGTATTTTGATTACTTATTTTTGCAACTTGTTTGTGATTACAACAGAGTATGCGTATACAATGCAAGTTACGGCTCCAGGAAATGTCTATAGCTATGGTGTTGTTTTGCTTGAGATTCTTACGACCAGACTACCGGTTGATGAGGCCTTTGGCGATGGGATAGATTTGGTGAAGTGGGTTCACAATGCACCAGCAAGAGGGGAAACTCCCGAGCAGATACTTGATTCCAGGCTTAGTACCGTCTCCTTCACCTGGAGAAAGGAAATGCTAGCAGCTCTAAAGGTTGCTCTTCTATGCACCGACAGCACCCCAGCCAAACGGCCGAAAATGAAGAAGGTGGTGGAAATGCTTGAAGAAATCACAAAAAACTGAAGGGAATTCCCAAGGGTTTTCCTCATTGAGAATCCAGTGGTCAGGACATGGAGAGTATATATTGTAAGTTTTCAGGGATATCTCTGCTGCTGGTTTTTTGTATCGAAGGATTTATGGAAATTGCATTATGTAATCTCTCTCAGAACTGAAATTGCACCATGTTCCCCAATGAAGATTACTCTGGTGGTGGTGTTTGTAATATCATTATCAGGCCATCAATTTCCTACTGAGTTGTTGGTTTCTAAATATGTGTACGGGGAGGATACATTCTCCGATGAGTAACCATGACTATTTCCAGTTAAATCTATACCTAGTTAAGTTTATACAAACTCGAATTCCTGCATTTCCTTATTATTTAAGTACTTGGCCTATGCTCTGTTGTATCTGGATTCTCATGCTGAATAAATATGAGATAGGATTGCGCTCCCAATTTGTGGGATTGAAAATGTTCAGGAATTGCAGGAAAATTACCTAGAAGTCTTACAGTAGTGTTTTGGCAAGAACCACTCGACTGGTTCTTTCTTATAATGATATGGAGCAATTGTGGTTGCTTCTGGTCCAATGAATTTGGTTATGCCTATCGGATGTCATGTCATGGTACATTGGTACATCGTATTTTTTTTTTCTTTTCTTTTGACACTCCGGAAAACATCATTCCGGAGTGTCGTGACTTGGTACAAACCACATGTTCGAGTCACTAGCATAGGCATCTCCATAGGAAATATAAAGAAGAGGGTGGAGTAAGGTTGCTTTCAGCTCTGATGCAAACAGAAGCCTGGTGTTCCCTTGTGTGTAGGCTAACCTTCACTTTTCTTTGGACAACATCTAAACTTCAATCGCGATCCCGCCAATTACAACTCCCTATCTACTCAATATTCTTCGGTCACTATGAAGTATGAACAACAGAATGATACTTCCAATGGCTACATGTCTATATAGAATCTTCTACAAGCGCAAAGTGCTGCTTTTTGTTTTTCATTTGGAATTGGATCCTCTCCGGTCCTTAATTTGGACTGGTACCGTTCTATCAGTACCGACCAAACAGTACCGACCACGCACCGACGGCGCCGGGGACCCCCTTGTGGGTCCCAAATGGTCGATCCGAGCCGTCCATTCATTCCATAATCGAATTCTGAGTGGGTTCCCGTGGGAATCACCTCAATCGGACGCTCCTATCTGCTCAATCCAAAATCACCCCATTTTTGAACGAAATGGGGTGATTTTGGATTGAGCAGATAGGAGCGTCCGATTGAGGTGATTCCCACGGGAACCCACTCGGAATTCGATTATGGAATGAATGGACGGCTTGGATCGATCGTGTGGGACCCACAAGTGAGTCTCCGGCACCGGTCGGTGCGTGATCGGTATCAGGGGGTCGGTACCCCTGGATTTTCCGTTTCTATTTAGGGCGTGTTTGATATGAGGTTTCACACTTGGGATTGGACTAGCAAGCCGGTAGGACTAGTAAGCTTGTGTTTGGTTTGATTTTCATGGGGAGGATTAGGAGTCCCATGGGATTCCCAATCCCACAAAAGAGCCGGATTAGCCAACCCATGGGGGGGGGGGGGGGGGGGGGGGGGGGGGGGGGGTGTTATTACGAATCCCATCCCAAGGGATTGAAGGGGATAAGACCCAGTTGCATTACAATCCTATCCTATCCCATGTAAAACAAACATGTTACACAACAATCCTATCTCTTATTCCGGTGCAAAACAAACATGAAATTATTAATCCCATCTCATTATCAATGCCACCTTATTATCAATCCCAATCCTAATCCCATCTCATTACGAATCCCTCCAAAATGAAACCTCGTATCAAACGGGGCCTTAGACTGCATGGGACAATCCAAATCTAGATCGTCTGCTGCTACAGGTAATGATAAGTGTTTCTAAACACGTCCAAACCATTGATTACATCTATGTTTGGTCCAAATTTGGACTATCCCTTGTAGTTCAAAACTTGGACCGGAGAAAATCCAAACCCGTTTTCTACTTACTTGGTTCTGAAACTAAATAGAATATATTTACAGCGAAGTTTCATTGTCATGAGCAAACATTATTACCATCCGGTATATAGCCTACTCCCACCCAACACTCACCTGGTATGAGGTTAAATTCCGTTGGAAACTTAAAAGGGTAAGATAAGGTTCTCATGAGCAAAATCTGAAATTCTCATGAGCCCTCTATACGAGTTGAGCTTGAATCTTGAATATTGGCGATACTCGCACAAAACTTGCGGAGATAACTTGATCAAATTCTCGATCAAATTCTTGCCCCACTGAAAGTCAAGCGTATGAGTCTTGCCATATACAAGATGCTCCCTTCCCAGGCCACAGTCTCTAGTGTACCAAAAAACAAGAAAACGAGGATAAATAACACACCGAACGTACATATGAAAAACGAAGAAGCATGGTATGAACACCTCAACAACACTTATTAAGATAGTAAAACTTGTAGTATGTCAAGCAAAACCTATCCCCAAACAGTAGGCAAATGAAAGAGCACAAAGGCCATAACAAACCAATGCAAGAGTCGGATCGAACGACGACATAAAAATCAAGAGTAGCACCATTTCTAAATGGCAATAATTATTTCGACCTTGAGAAATTCTACTCAAGGAAAAATAGCATGCCAGTGAGGGAAAACTGGTGAAGGATCACAGGTAGTAGTGGAGCTTCAAGAATCAACACGGGACTTGACGATGAAATTCTGACGGCTGATTGGGTTCATCACCACTGGGGGACCCGCAGTCCGAGGCCACGCCTGGAACTTCTTATCAGTCGCTTCCCACCATTCTTTGTTTGAAACAGTCCCGGGAGTAGTGCCTGTTCCAGAGCCAGGGTAAATATTAAACTGCACCAACAATAAGCGAAGAAAGTATAGTGAGTGTAAAAACATACTACTTACCTCCAAATAACTTCTTGTCAGAAATAACATGGTCGACCACATATACAAGGGCAAAAGTCCCCACTAGAGAGCCTACTATGTACTTGCCTGACATATTTAGCCTGCAACAGCCAAGAAAATTACCATGTCAAAGAACAACGGAGAGCTGTAATAACAGTCCCCCCAGCATGGCTCGGCCATGTAAAAGTGAAACGTAATGCATTATGTGTCCATGCTACAGAAGAAAGGTATAATCTAAAGAAGCTTTGGGATCTCTGGATCACAATCAAATAAGTAAGAAAGAAATAAGATGTATAAACATATATACAAAGCAAGAGAACCATCATTTTATTTTCCTTCTAGTTTAAGTAGCATGGACATTGACCCAAAACACGGCTCAGTTTCTTATGGGGGGTAGCATGGGATCTGTAGTAGGCGACAAAATCACCTCTTTGATCGAGTATGCTACCAATTCATTTTGATCCTTAAAGAGTACGTACTTCAACCTGTTATTCGACTACCAATTCATTTTGATCCTTAAAGAGCATGTACTTCAACCTGTTATTCAACTAGTGTGTGCTTATGGAGGAACACACATGCAAGAAGGAAGTTTGAGTTTGATGCACATGTCTACAAGATCTTCCCATAAAAAATGCCCTTTATATGAACATGATACTCAATCAAATCAAAACATGTTCTATCAATCCATTCTTACAGCTACTACTACTACTTGTGGGGTGACAACTATATTTCTATCTTGGGGATACCACCCTTGCCAAACCCTATTCCTAGCCTATAATTTCATTACCACTGAAAGAGGAAAACAAGCAGACAGTGACCTGTGTTGCACGGATCCGCCATTTCTGGCGAAGTATCCGCGTTAAAAAGTATAACCAAATTGATAACATTATACTAATAAAATAATGAGAACTATATTTTGAATAGCTAGGATATTGTCCTACTCCCAAGGGATTTCATATCCCATCCATTTATCGCCGGTCAAACAAACGAGGCCTATAATTAAAGCTGTAACCTAAAAACATGATCAGAGAATTGTCAACAATCAAAAAAGCAAAATGCACATTCAAAAGAAAGAATCAAAAGGTGAAACAATAATGACTCGACATAATTCAGAAGGCATAGACTGATCTCCATGTCCCAAATTTCTCATTCAATTGATGCTCCATGTCCCAAATTTCTCATTCGATTGATGCCACAGCTCTCGATGATTGTTAGTATTCCTCAGTACGTGTTAAAATCTCTTTTGGTGTGCATTAACTTACATGCCACTCACCAAAAACTCTACCTTAATATATGATACACAGCAGCAATTACAACAGAAGTATTTGCAAATCTTTATAATCAAGATTCCAAAGAAGAGCTTCAATAGTTTAGCTTCCCGGCATCCACATCAGCCAAGTATGGCCATGTGTTAGGACCATAAGCTCTTGGGCACACTCCCCTTGCAAGCCGGTTTGCAAAGGTGAGTTTACCCAGGAATTTATATCATTTCGTATCAGAATTCTGAACTAGCCACCGCATTGCAATTCAAGCCGCGAAGGCTGTGACCAATAGGCTTGATTAAAATACTTGAGGCATTGAATATTTGATATAGATCAGTGGAACCACCAAAGAGAAAGGGCTATCATCAAGTCAGTGTTCCCAGATCCTTGCGAGCCGGTTTTCAAGGGCAAGTTCTACTCGGGTTTGTATCAAGTTGTCAAATATCCATCGGTTATCAGTCACACGCAAACATCAACACACTACCAAAAGTGGGATAACAAATTATGGAATCAAATCCTAAATCCGGAAACATCAAGGATCAATCAACACATCACAACGTAGATAAAAATTGGAAAATTAGAACAACTTCCAGGTAAATTTACAACGATTCTGCCGCAAATGGATCGCAAGAAATGAATCGAACACATGAAACCCTAACTCGCGTAAATCGACGGTGAAAATGCAGAGATTCAAAACTCTGATATCGATAAGTAGATGGTTTAGAGAGGGAAAACTTACAGCGATGGAATTTCGGAGCAGATTGATTGACTGCTTCAGAGAGGGGAAGAGATGGAACGCACGTAGATTTTCTTTGCAGCTATCCCAGAAGCCTAATTTGTAATGTAGAACTTCATTAGGACGTGTGGCCCCTGTTTGGTTACTTGGACAGGTTATGCGAAATTGGAATTGGATAAACCGGATCCCACTGCTTGGATGAGGCTTGAGGGGAAAAAAACATTTTTTTTAAAAAAAAAAAAACCTAATCTAGGTGCCCTTTGGCCTACAATCAAAGGGTTGATTTTAGCAAATGAGAAAATTATTTGCTAAAATTAACTCACTTTTATTTGCTAAAATGAGTTGATTTTATGAGATTCTCATTTGATAAAATGAGAAACTAGGCCTAAATTTATATATTTTGTCGTTTTCTCTTTTTTTTTTTTTTTATTAGATCGTATGAAACTTTTTAGATTAGAACGGTATACAGGAGTAATAAGTATAATATTGTGGACTTGGGTCGCTGCTGTGCACCGTCTGGACCGTCCATTACTCGGATGGAAGTCCCAGATTTCATCTTGCACACACGACAACCAACGGATGCAAATGTGCCAAGGTGAAAATATGGGCCGTCCATCTGAGTAACGGACGGCTCGGATGGTGCATAGCAACCCTATGTCCAAATATAGTTACTCAGTTCAAAAAAAAAAAAAGAGTAAAATATTGTTACCAAAAGTCACAAAAAATTCAGTAAAGCCGAATTTTTTTCAAAAAAAGACAACGGTTCACACTGTCATTTAGCGTCATCTAATATGATTCTTTTAATTTAATTTGGTGCATATATATTTTTTAATTTCCCCCGTTGACTGAATGTGACATAAAAATTATGACAATGATTTACCCAAAAAAAAATTATGACGAAAAGCTTAAAAAATGTAACTAAAAGAAATAGATTACACCGATTGTCATTAACAAGAATTAATTTAGTCCAAACTACGTATAGTCCATTTACTAATATTTTTTTCTAAAATGATTTTTTTAATTAACAAAATTCAAAAGAATTGACATGGTGAGTTCTCCTTATTTTATGGTTATGAGTGAAGGATTTCTGATATTATCTTTATGTAAGTACATTTTCAATCGTAACCAATACGAAGTTTTAAATCTAGTATCGATTAATAAGATCCCATATGATTTTAATATGAGAAATCGAATTTGCGAAATAAGAATCCCATTTTATAGAGTGTCCTCTTTTTACAATTAAAATGTTCTGAATTCAATTGATTTTCTTCCATTTTAGAGTATCCTTTTTGTGCTTGTGTAAAAAGCAACTTAGTAACTAATTGTTATATTAAAATCTTAAAAAAGATTTGATTCCATATTATTTTAACATAATGTGCTTTCAAGCCAAAACAATGCAGAACCATAAAATTACCACTTTTGGGTTCAAACAATTACAAAGATTATTATACGCATCAAGGTCTACAAAATAAAAAGTTTAGATTACATTATAGAACTCAGGAAGACGCCCAAATTGGGATCCAAGGGCTGTAGTGAGTGAGCTCAGTACATGTGTGTAGTGAGCTCTCTCGGCTATCCGATTTGAGATCAACGGTCCGGATCGTCTTACATTTTAAAGAACACTTTTACATGTACTTTTAACTCCAATTTATTCGGACTGTTGATCTCGGATCGGACGGCCGAGAGAGCTCACTACAGGGGCCCCCGGTTCCTTCTTCCCCCAAATCGAGGGCACAACCGAGCTCCCATGTCCTTGTAACTGACTGATTAGAAGGGACATTGCAGCCACTAAAGCCTTTTAGATCACAGTTACTGATCACAACCCGCAGAGGTAATGGTCGTATAAATGACTTAACCAAATCTTGAACCTAAATTTAGCTTCAGGTTCGACAAAACCATTTGTTGTTTGGCTAAAAAGCTTGGACATGCCAAAGCCAAATCCAACGTCCAGTGTTGGCGTATTTTGGAACTTCCAATACAAAAATTGGGTAACTCAACTGATGCACAAAAGTGGGGCTCAGGCCTCCTTGATGTCCTTTTTAACAACAATGAAGTAACTAAATCAAAAAAATGATCTGCATTTGAGCAAGCTTGGAAACAATTGAACCAGAGCAATAGAAATAGAAAACAAGTTCTCTGGGAGTATATATAACCTTCTGTGTGGACAAACATGCTTTCTAAGCTTTCGAAGTGCCTGCATGGTCCCTCTCGACGTGCTCCACGAGCGACACCGGATCCCGAAAACCCCTATTACACTTGGGGCAAACATCGATCGTAACCTTCATAACACCACGCCTATCACTGTCTCTTTCGTGTACTTTCTCCACGTGCTCCACCAGAGCGGTAACCGAAGAAAACCTGACCTTACACTGAGGACATTGCTCCACCAGATTCCCACCACCACTAGTGCTGCTACTACTCTGTCCTGCCGCTCCATTCCCTGTCATCTGAGCCTTTTGGCTGAACTCACTGGTCAACTTTGCTATTCCGGCTTCAGCTGTGGCCCGGAAGCTAGAGGCAGCATTGAGGAGGCTCGTGGACCATTTGGACGAAGAAGTGGGCGTGGACCATTTGGACGAAGAAGTGGGTCTTGAATCTTCATTTCGACCCCGATTTAAAAGACCCATAAATTGGAAACCCGGGTCTGGCTTCTTGGGCCCGGGACAGTTGTGGTCCGGCCCAAACCGATGCTTCAAGCAATGTTCCAGAATGCAGTCGCGGCACCTGATTGTGTTTGAGAACGTTAGGATCTCTCTGCAGCCACGGACGGGGCATTTTCTCTTCTTTGTGGCTTTTTCATAGTTTGACGGGTCACACTCTGTATTAACATGCGACTCCCAAGTAATGTTTGGGTCTTCATCAGGAATCAGGCGGACCCCTTTTGCGCAAAGTGGGCAGATAACGACAGTTACATCATGTTTATTGGCATTTGGACAGTGGTGTTTACCATAGCTCCGGTGCTCTAAACAGAACACCTGCAGAAGATTAGGGCAAATATCACATAAAAGCAAAATCAAGAAAAGGAAGTTTCACAAGAAAAAACCAAGAGATAATGTGCCGGTGACAAGGTAAAAGAAAATAAGACAAGAATCCATAGTGAAGCGAGTTCACCACCAATGGGACGATGTCAACTATTTTTTGGCTAAAATGACGCATACTAATGAAATCAGAAAGGTTTAATAGCTATGCCGCACAAAATTAAAAGCCAGATTGAAAAATTGACAAGAACACCACCCAAAACTTGGCAAAATATCAATAATTAATAGAACAGACACAGCAGCTTTGAAAATTCACACACGCACACATATTGGATGTTGTTATTGTTTGCCCTAAGGACACAGCTAAAGTGCATGCATAGAGAATGCACAACAAATTTCAGCTCTCTTAACTTATGCCCTTGGGCACATGTTAACAAGACCCCCAAAGAAACTTATTTGTTGTCCTTGAATCAATTTCTAGTTGAGTTTTATCCTCGATAGTGAGCAAAGAAGACTTTCGACTAAAACTCTACGGCCAGCTTAATAGAACCTCTGTTCAATGGACTTGGGTACAAATGTCGGAACAAAAACATGTCTATGTATTGCAATCACTTAGTTTTCATGCCAAGCATGGGACAATGAAAATGCAACATTTCCTAAGGTATTAGCTGTGTTTTCCAAGGTAAACTGTGTTACATAGTTCCTTAGAGACTGCACATAACACGAAAGTTCTGTGCATATTTTCATAGCAACCTTGAATACAATATGCGCTTCCTAGGTAAATGACCGGCTAAAAATGTTTGACCCTGGAACCTCATAGTTCATCCATTTTGACAAGATCATGTAACATGGGATAAGCAACTCCAGATATCAGATCTTTACCATTATAAAACAGGAATAAAGGAAACTCATCCTTCTACAATAACTTTTAAGTTCCATTATGGCATTATCTCTCTAATTATTGCCAACCTACAAGTTTAAATTGCTCTGTAGCCAGCTCAACAGAACATGTCTAGATAATTCTTTCATCAATCAAACATACGAAAATTCCAAAGACCATCAGCAACTGATAAAGCAAAAAAGAATTTCTCTTCTCCGCGGTATAGAGATGCATCATACATGTCATTGATGGAATTGAATAAATTAATACAAAGTGCTAGCACCTTCAATTCTACAATACCACTTGCACATGTTAATGCATCAAGTGTACGCAAGAGAGACAAGTACACCACAGCGCCAATACAATTGTGATCTTGTGTTCCTTCACAGCTTACAAGCGATTGTATTCTTCTCCTTGAGGTTTGTTTTTTCTTGATCAGATTTCTCTTCCGTAGAGTCCACATCTTTTGAATTGGAGTCACTTCCAGCGCTAAGCCATGCTATATATCCTTTGCATCCCAGAATCGTAGCACTCTATTCTTCACCACGGTTATCCGTTCTACTACAGATGCTTATGGTGCAGGTGAGTGTACCAGAGACTGTGCCCTAGTTATCCATCTCACCCAACCATCTGTTACTGGATCAACCAAATCCACTGCTGCTCCAGCTACCCCTGCTCTGGCCACTTTTTTTTTTTTGATCAGTCTCTAGCCTCTTCCCATCCCTACGTGGGTTATGCCTCTCCTCAAGCTACAGGCGGTGCAAGTGCTACTCAATCGGCTACCCGAAACCCGTTTGGTTCAGTTATGTGACAACTGGTCTTAACCCGTTTGGTTACGGGACAGATTCTGGTAAGTGAAAAATTATCGGGTATCATCTATGGTTATCCCAATATCTGCCCCATTGCCATTTCCTATAGTCAAGCACCAGAAGTAATGAAGTATAATTCACGGGATATACAATCCAAAGACCACTTGTTTTTGCTTCCTACCTACAATAGTTGTTCTTCTCTGGGTTAGAGTGAGGGAGTCACATGTTGAATCTGGCTAGTCAAGCAAGCTTTTCAGAGTACTCAAAGCAACATTTTGGTGATTTTAGTGCCAGAGCAAAGGAAATATAATGTGACTATAAATTACAGCTGAAATATTACATGTAACTCAGTAATTGGGAGAAAAAAACACGTGACATAAGTCGAAAAAGACACAATTATAAGCTAGTAACAACACCGAAGGTTCCAAAATTCAATCCCCATTTTACCGGGAAAAAAATTTCAATCCCAATTAAGGACATGAACCCCACTGGTTTGTAACTACACCCGCATCATTTGTAACAAGCACTACAAATTTCCCAATAATTTAAATAAACCACACAAAATTATCCCTAACATGAATCGATATTTCACAACACCACCATAAACCCCCTTCAAAACAATTCTCACCATTAAAGTTCGTACTTTTTCCCAACGCCCGTAAGATCTACTATCATACAAACACAATACACATATCTATATGAAAACATCGCATGCATACAATTCATAATTGAGTATTGATCACATCTAAAGTCTGCCAGCATAAATAATCTTAGAGAGAGGGGAAAAAAACACAAAGTCTAGAGAGAGAACCTGGTGGCAAGAATCGCAGGTGAAGGGCAAGAAATCGATGAGTTTGCAGTCTTCGACGGAGCAATGCTTACCCAGATTTGGGAATTCCGGAGTTCCCATTGGAATCCGAATAACTCACAGATCAGACAATTCGAAAGAGGAAAATATTCAAGCAATGATATATAACAGATTTGAAAAATCGTCAATTGAAATTTTGGACGGCAATTCCCTAGATTTGAGCCAAGATTTGAGAATTCCGCGTCGAAATTTCCGCGGAATCCAAGAGAAGAGGGAAAGAGTCGTCCAAAGTCTCCTTTATTTCCATTATCGAAAAAAAGTCGCCTTTAATTCTTCAGGGGAAAATCTTCTAACGGTGGAAAAGAAGGAAAATGGGTAACCGACCCATGTCCCAGTCCTGGGCTGGAGCTGGATATTGGGTTTTTGAGGTTTAGAAAATCCGTTCAAAGTCCAAAAACCACATTGGAAGGCATAAATAAATCAAACCGACTGGACCAAATCGGTCTATTTAGATTGGTTTTGTGGTTTATTTGATTGGTTTTGGTTCTACAAAATTAAGAATCATATATTTTGATTATTTTCGTTCGGTCCCTGGTTCCATAATTGGGAATCTTAGTTCAAACCAAATCGAACCCTATACTCTACGAATCACGAATCTAGTAAGGGATCCTTTACTTTCCTTCCGTGCGGACCTCCCATTTCCCGATCGAATTTTGATGATCCTCAATTTGTTTAAAATATGTTTTTAAGGGTCCCCGCGAGAAATTACAAAAAAAAAAAAAAATCAGGAAGGACTTGATCAGTGTAGTTTTTCATAAAAATGTATATATATATACACACACACACACATATTAGTAAGCTTCTAATCCGGACCTCCCGTTTCCGGACCTCCATGATCCAAACATTTTTTTGACGATCCGATCCGTCCAATGTGTTCAAAAGGTGTTTTCAAGGGTCCACGCGGGAAATCTTCAAAAAAAAATACCATGGTTTTCCCAAAAAAATTATATTTAGATCAAGCCCTTTCTAGTATTTTTTTTTAAGATTTCTGGCGTGGACCCTTGAAAACACCTTCTGAACATATTGGACGGCTCGGATTTTCCAAAAATAATTTGCAACACAAAAAAAAAACATTTTTTTCTTATTTTCGAGAGGTTTGGACTAGTATATATATATATATATATATGTTCATTTGTGTCAATAAATAGTATAGTAGATACATCCCACTACATACCAAAGTTTCCGCCAAAGCTCTTTCACTCTTCTAAAAATTTTCCACCATGATAAAGAGAGAGAGAGAGTAAAATAACCACGAAAACTTGACGCAAAACTAAAAAATGTAAAAAAATATATAAAAAAAAATGAATAAAGACAGAACGAAAAAACTAAAAAACTGTTTTTTTCCCCTTTTTGCCAAAGTACCCATAAATTGGAAACCCGGGTCTGGCTTCTTGGGCCCGGGACAGTTGTGGTCCGGCCCAAACCGATGCTTCAAGCAATGTTCCAGAATGCAGTCGCGGCACCTGATTGTGTTTGAGAACGTTAGGATCTCTCTGCAGCCACGGACGGGGCATTTTCTCTTCTTTGTGGCTTTTTCGTAGTTTGATGGGTCACACGCTGTATTAAAATGCGACTCCCAAGTAATGTTTGGGTCTTCGTCAGGAATCAGGCGGACCCCTTTTGCGCAAAGTGGGCAGATAACGACAGTTACATCATGTTTATTGGCATTTGGACAGTGGTGTTTACCATAGCTCCGGTGCTCTAAACAGAACACCTGCAGAAGATTAGGGCAAATGTCACATAAAAGCAAAATCAAGAAAAGGAAGTTTCACAAGAAAAAACCAAGAGATAATGTGCCGGAGACAAGGTAAAAGAAAATAAGACAAGAATCCATAGTGAAGCGAGTTCACCACCTATGGGAGGATGTAAACTATTTTTTGGCTAAAATGACGCGTACTAATGAAATCAGAAAGGTTTAATAGCTATACCGCACAAAATTAAAAGCCAGATTGAAAAATTGACAAGAACACCACCCAAAACTTGGCAAAATTTCAATAATTAATAGAACATACACAGCAGCTTTGAAAATTCACACACGCACACATATTGGATGCTGTTATTGTTTGCCCTAAGGACACAGCTAAAGTGCATGCATAGAGAATGCACAACAAATTTCAGCTCTCTTAACTTATGCCCTTGGGCACATGTTAACAAGACCCCCAAAGAAACTTATTTGTTGTCCTTAAATCAAGTTCTAGTTGAGTTTTATCCTCAATAGTGAGCAAAGAAGACTTTCGAGTTTCGACTAAAACTCTACGGCCAGCTTAATTGAACCTCTGTTCAATGGACTTGGGACTTGGGAACAAATGTTGGAACAAAAACATGTCTATGTATTGCAGTCACTTAGTTATCATGCCAAGCATGGGACAATGAAAATGCAACATTTCCTAAGGTATTAGCTGTGTTTTCCAAGGTAAACTGTGTTACATAGTTCCTTAGAGACTTTGCACATAACACGAAAGTTCTGTGCATATTTTCACGGCAACCTTGAATACAATATGCGCTTCCTAGGTAAATGACCGGCTAAAAATGTTTTGACACTGGAACCTCACAGTTCATACATTTTGACGAGATCATGTAACATGGGATAAACAACTCCAGATATCAGATCTTTACCATTATAAAACAGGAATAAAGGAAACTCATCCTTCTACAATAACTTTTAAGTTCCATTATGGCATTATCTCTCTGATTATTGCCAACCTAAAACTTTAAATTGCTCTGTAGCCAGCCCAACAGAACATGTCTAGATAATTCTTTCATCAATCAAACATACGAAAATTCCAAAGACCATCAGCAACTGATAAAGCAAAAAAGAACTTCTCTTCTCCGCGGTATAGAGATGCATCATACATGTCATTGATGGAATTGAATATATTACTACAAAGTGCTAGCACCTTCAATTCTACAATACCACTTGCACATGTTAGATGCATCAAGTGTACGCAAGAGAGACAAGTACACCACAGCGCCAATACAATTATACAAGTACCATCTAGCAAAATATATTGCTGAGTTACAAAAGGCACATTTTCACTATCAACGTATTAGCAATTCTAGCTACAGTACTAATTTTAAGTTTGTACTATTACCAACTACAATACAGATGCCCAACTTAAAAGGGAACTCAAATTTCCCACCACAGGTTTCTTCTTATTAAACACTTCATCATAGCCAGTTTTTGCAAGAGTTTCGCTCTCCAATGACCGCATTGTAACCCTTGACCTTGCCCTTTCTAAATTGTTCTCTTGGCAAGATTTTTGGTATTAATCCATTACCATCTACAAAGTACAAGACAATCCAAGAAGAAACCTTTATCGCCGAGGACTCGTATAACACCTGAAACTAAGATTGATAATACTCTTGCCTTCTAAGTGTTGCCTTATATGTGGTATTAATTATCTAGCTCTCAATCATCATTCCTAACAACTATATGTACATGCTACAAGGAAAGAAAATAAGAAACCCATGCCATCAGAAATCACCACAAGGAGTATTCGAACGCCCTGTTTGATTGGTCTGAGTCCAGACTATCAATGAGGGAATATAGCCTCATAGAATGAGTAAGTTCGCCAAACTAATACTTGGAGGAGTACCGGTAACATATCCCCCCAGGTATTATACATCCCATGTTTCATCAGATAGATTGTCCAATGGACTGGTAATCCTCCCTCCACAAATTTGTTCTGCTCCGATGGATACCTGAACCAATCTGCTCCTTTCCCCTCGAACTGTAGCCAATTTTTTTCCCCGTGGGTAAGGATATGGGTAGAGGCCAATGGATAACCAATCGGGGTACGGTTAGGTTATGTTTTGACTATTCCCCGAACCGAACCGATACCCAAACCCAAAAATGCCCTATATATTGTCACATACCTCAACCTTTAGACGAGAGAAGGAAAAGCTTCTCCTCTTCCCCGTCCAACGTCCGACTTCTCCCTTTTGATTTTATACTTAAAGCAAATAGAGATATGTGCTTGCACATTCGAATCACACATTTGTGATCTTGTGTTTCTTCACAGCTTACAAGCGATTGTATTCTTCTCCTTGAGGTTTGTTTTTTCTCGATCAGATTTCTCTTCCGTAGAGTCCACATCTTTTGAGTTGGAGTCACTTCCAGCGCTAAACCATGCTGTACATCCTTTGCATCCCAGAATCGTAGCACTTTATTCCTCACCACGGTTACCCACTCTACTACAGATGCTTATGGTGCAGGTGAGTGTACCAGAGACTGTGCCCTAGTTATCCATCTCACCCAACCATCTGTTACTGGATCAACCAAATCCACTACTGCTCCAGCTATACCCCTGCTCTGGCCACTTTTTTTTTTTTTTTTTTATCGGTCTCTAGCCTCTTCCCATCCCTACGTGGGTTATGCCTCTCCTCAAGCTAAAGGCGGTGCAAGTGCTACTCAATCGGCTACCCGAAACCCGTTTGGTTCAGTTATGTGACAACCGGTCTTAACCCGTTTGGCTACGGGACAGATTCTGGTAAGTGAAAAATTATCGGGTATCGCCTATGGTTATCCCAATATCCGCCCCGTTGCCATTCCTATAGTCAAACACCAGAAGTATAGTTTACAGGATATACAATCCAAAGACCACTTGTTTTTGCTTCCCTACCTTCAATATTTGTTCTTCTCCGGGTTAGAGTGAGGGAGTCACATGTCGAATTTGGCTAGTCAAGCAAGCTTTTTAGAGTACTCAAAGCGACATTTTGGTGATTTTAGTGCCAGAGCAAAGGAAATATAATAATGTGACTATAAATTACAGCTGAAATATTACATGTAACTCAGTAATCGGGAGAAAAAACACGTGACATAAGTCGAAAAGGACACAATTATAAGCTAGTAACAACACCGAAGGTTCCAAAATTCAATCCCCATTTTACCGGGAAAAAAATTTCAATCCCAATTAAGGACATGAACCCCACTGGTTTGTAACTACACCCGAATCATTTGTAACAAGCACTACAAATTTCCCAATAATTTAAATAAACCACACAAAATTATCCCTAACATGAATCGATATTTCATAACACCACCATAAACCCCCTTCAAAACAATTCTCACCATAAAAGTTCGTACTTTTTCCCAACGCCCGTAAGATCTATCATACAAACACAATACACATATCTATATGAAAACATCGCATGCATACAATTCATAATTGAGTATTGATCACATCTAAAGTCTGCCAGCATAAATAATCTTAGAGAGAGGGGAAAAAAACACAAAGTCTAGAGAGAGAACCTGGTGGCAAGAATCGCAGGTGAAGGGCAAGAAATCGATGAGCTTGCAGTCTTCGACGGAGCAATGCTTACCCAGATTTGGGAATTCCGGAGTTCCCATTGGAATCCGAATAACTCACAGATCAGACAATTCGAAAGAGGAAAAAATTCAAGCAATGATATATAACAGATTTGAAAAATCGTCAATTGGAATTTTGGACGGCAATTCCCTGGATTTGAGCCAAGATTTGAGAATTCCGCGTCGAAATTTCCGCGGAATCCAAGAGAAGAGGGAAAGAGTCGTCCAAAGTCTCCTTTATTTCCATTATCGAAAAAAAGTCGAATTTAATTCTTCTGGGGAAAATCTTCTAATGTTGGAAAAGAAGGAAAATGGGTAACCGACCCATGTCCCAGTCCTGGGCTGGAGCTGGATATTGGGTTTTTGAGGTTTAGAAAATCCGTTCAAAGTCCAAAAACCACATTGGAAGGCATAAATAAATCAGACCGGCTGGACCAAATCGGTCTATTTAGGCCTTGTTCTCCAATAGATTTTAGGTACATAAAATCTCACATTTTATAACACTCCAATCTCAACACATAAAATGTAAAAGTGATTTTATGAGATTCTCATAAAATCCTCCTAAAATCTATAGAGAAACTACTACATTTTATCAATTGGGAAAACAATTTCATTTTATCACCCCTCCATAAAATGTTCATTTTATGAGATTTTCATAAAATCTACCTAAAATCTATTGGAGAACAAGGCCTTAGATTGGTTTTGTGGTTTATTTGATTGGTTTTGGTTCTACAAAATTAAGAATCGTATATTTTGATTATTTTCGTTCGGTCCCTGGTTCCATAATTGGGAATCTTAGTTCAAACCGAATCGGACCCTATACTCTACGAATCACGAATCTAGTAAGGGATCCCTTATTTTCCTTCCATGCGGACCTCCCATTTCCCGATCGAATTTTGATGATCCTCAATTTGTTTAAAATATGTTTTTAAGGGTCCCCGCGAGAAATTACCAAAAAAAAAAAAATTGGGAAGGACTTGATCAGTGCAGTTTTTCATAAAAATGTATATATATATATATATATATATATATATATATATATATATATATATATATATGATCCCGTTCTACTAAGGACTCTCTTAAACTCGTAATTTGCGGACCTCAAGGATCGGGGTCGAATCTCGACGATCCAAACCGCTCAATGTGTTTAAAACGTGTTTTTAAGGGTCACCGCGAGGATTCGTCCAAAAAAAATACTCGAAAGGATTTCATTCGAGCATTTTTCGATAAATTATATATGTACGGTTATTATGAAAAATCGCTCGGATAAAGCCCTTTCGGGTATTTTTTTTTTGTGATTCCTCCCGTTGGCCATGGAAAACATGTTTTAAACACATTAAGCGGTTCGGATCGTTGAAATTTGGTCCGGAAAATCAAAAAAGGGGTGGTCCTCACGGAGGAGATCTTTGAGGGAGTCCTCAATAGAACATCTTCCTATATATATACACACACACACACACATATTAGTACGCTTCTAATTCGGACCTCCCGTTTCCGGACCTCCATGATCCAAACATTTTTTTGACTATCCGATCCGTCCAATGTGTTCAGAAGGTGTTTTCAAGGGTCCACGCGGGAAATCTTTAAAAAAAAATACCAGGGTTTTCGCAAAAATTTTATATTTACAATTTTTGCAAAAACTGCTTGGATCAAGCCCTTTCTGGTATTTTTTTTAAAGATTTCTGGCATGGACCCTTGAAAACACCTTCTAAACACATTGGACGGCTCGAATTTTTCAAAAATAATTTGCAACACAAAAAAAAATCATTTTTTTCTTATTTTCGGGAGGTTTGGACTAGTATATATATATATATATATATATATATATATATATATATATATATATATATATATATATATATATATGTGTGTTCATTTTGTGTCAATAAATAGTATAGTAGATACATCCCACTACATACCAAAGTTTCCGCCAAAACTCTTTCACTCTTCTAAAAATTTTCCACCATGATAAAAAGAGAGAGAGATTAAAGTAACCACGAAAACTTGACGCAAAACTAAAAAATATAAAAAAATATATAAAAAAAATGAATAAAGACAGAACGAAAAAACTAAAAAACTGTTTTTTTCCCCTTTTTGCCAAAGTACCCATAAATTGGAAACCCGGGTCTGGCTTCTTGGGCCCGGGACAGTTGTGGTCCGGCCCAAACCGATGCTTCAAGCAATGTTCCAGAATGCAGTCGCGGCACCTGATTGTGTTTGAGAACGTTAGGATCTCTCTGCAGCCACGGACGGGGCATTTTCTCTTCTTTGTGGCTTTTTCGTAGTTTGATGGGTCACACGCTGTATTAAAATGCGACTCCCAAGTAATGTTTGGGTCTTCGTCAGGAATCAGGCGGACCCCTTTTGCGCAAAGTGGGCAGATAACGACAGTTACATCATGTTTATTGGCATTTGGACAGTGGTGTTTACCATAGCTCCGGTGCTCTAAACAGAACACCTGCAGAAGATTAGGGCAAATGTCACATAAAAGCAAAATCAAGAAAAGGAAGTTTCACAAGAAAAAACCAAGAGATAATGTGCCGGAGACAAGGTAAAAGAAAATAAGACAAGAATCCATAGTGAAGCGAGTTCACCACCTATGGGAGGATGTAAACTATTTTTTGGCTAAAATGACGCGTACTAATGAAATCAGAAAGGTTTAATAGCTATACCGCACAAAATTAAAAGCCAGATTGAAAAATTGACAAGAACACCACCCAAAACTTGGCAAAATTTCAATAATTAATAGAACAGACACAGCAGCTTTTAAAATTCACACACACGCACACATATTGGATGTTGTTATTGTTTGCCCTAAGGACACAGCTAAAGTGCATGCATAGAGAATGCACAACAAATTTCAGCTCTCTTAACTTATGCCCTTCGGCACATGTACAAGACCCCCAAAGAAACTTATTTGTTGTCCTTAAATCAATTTCTAGTTGAGTTTTATCCTCGATAGTGAGCAAAGAAGACTTTCGACTAAAACTCTACGGCCAGCTTAATAGAACCTCTGTTCAATGGACTTGGGAACAAATGTTGGAACAAAAACATGTCTATGTATTGCAGTCACTTAGTTATCATGCCAAGCATGGGACAATGAAAATGCAACATTTCCTAAGGTATTAGCTGTGTTTTCCAAGGTAAACTGTGTTACATAGTTCCTTAGAGACTTTGCACATAACACGAAAGTTCTGTGCATATTTTCACGGCAACCTTGAATACAATATGCGCTTCCTAGGTAAATGACCGGCTAAAAATGTTTTGACACTGGAACCTCACAGTTCATACATTTTGACGAGATCATGTAACATGGGATAAACAACTCCAGATATCAGATCTTTACCATTATAAAACAGGAATAAAGGAAACTCATCCTTCTACCATAACTTTTAAGTTCCATTATGGCATTATCTCTCTGATTATTGCCAACCTACAACTTTAAATTGCTCTGTAGCCAGCTCAACAGATTATCTCTCTGATTATTGCCAACCTACAACTTTAAATTGCTCTGTAGCCAGCTCAACAGAACATGTCTAGATAATTCTTTCATCAATCAAACATACGAAAATTCCAATGACCATCAGCAACTTATAAAGCAGAAAAGAACTTCTCTTCTCCGCGGTATAGAGATGCATCATACATGTCATTGATGGAATTGAATATATTACTACAAAGTGCTAGCACCTTCAATTCTACAATACCACTTGCACATGTTAGATGCATCAAGTGTACGCAAGAGAGACAAGTACACCACAGCGCCAATACAATTATACAAGTACCATCTAACAAAATATATTGCTGAGTTACAAAAGGCACATTTTCACTATCAACGTTTTAGCAATTCTAGCTACAGTACTAATTTTAAGTTTGTACTATAACCAACTACAATACAGATGCCCAACTTAAAAGGGAACTCAAATCTCCCAACACAGGTTTCTTCTTATTAAACACTTCATCATAGCCAGTTTTTGCAAGAGTTTCGCTCTCCAATGACCGCATTGTAACCCTTGACCTTGCACTTTCTAAATTGTTCTCTTGGCAAGATTTTTGGTATTAATCCATTACCATCTACAAAGTACAAGACAATCCAAGAAGAAACCTTTATCGCCGAGGACTCGTATAACACCTGGAACTAAGATTGATAATACTCTTGCCTTCTAAGTGTTGCCTTATATGTGGTATTAATTATCTAGCTCTCAATCATCATTCCTAACAACTATATGTACATGCTACAAGGAAAGAAAATAAGAAACCCATGCCATCAGAAATCACCAAAAGGAGTACTCGTATGCCCTGTTTGATTGGTCTGAGTCCAGACTATCAATGAGGGAATATAGCCTCATAGAATGAGTAATTTCGCCAAACTAATACTTGGAGGAATACCGGTAACATATCCCCCCAGGTATTATACATCCCATGTTTCATCAGATAGATTGTCCAATAGACTGGTAATCCCTCCACAAATTTGTTCTGCTCCAATGGATACCTGAACCAATCTGCTCCTTTCCCCTCGAACTGTAGCCAATTTTTTCCCCGTGGGTAAGGATATGGGTAGAGGCCAATGGATAACCAATCGGGGTACGGTTAGGTTATGTTTGGACTATTCCCCGAACCGAACCGATACCCAAACCCAAAAATGCCGTATATATTGTCACATACCTCAACCTTTAGACGAGAGAAGGAAAAGCTTCTCCTCTTCCCCGTCCAACGTCCGACTTCTCCCTTTTGATTTTATACTTAAAGCAAATAGAGATATGTGCTTGCACATTCGAATCACACATTTGTGATCTTGTGTTTCTTCACAGCTTACAAGTGATTGTATTCTTCTCCTTGAGGTTTGTTTTTTCTTGATCAGATTTCTCTTCCGTAGAGTCCACATCTTTTGAGTTGGAGTCACTTCCAGCGCTAAACCATGCTGTATATCCTTTGCATCCCAGAATCGTAGCACTTTATTCTTCACCACGGTTATCCACTCTACTACAGATGCTTATGGTGCAGGTGAGTGTACCAGAGACTGTGCCCTAGTTATCCATCTCACCCAACCATCTGTTACTGGATCAACCAAATCCACTACTGCTCCAGCTACCCCTGCTCTGGCCACTTTTTTTGTTTTTTTTTTATCTTTTTTTGTTTTTTTTTTATCGGTCTCTAGCCTCTTCCCATCCCTAAGTGGGTTATGACTCTCCTCAAGCTACAGGCGGTGCAAGTGCTACTCAATCGGCTACCCGAAACCCGTTTGGTTCAGTTATGTGACAACTGGTCTTAACCCGTTTGGTTACGGGACAGATTCTGGTAAGTGAAAAATTATCGGGTATCGCCTATGGTTATCCCAATATCCGCCCCGTTGCCATTCCTATAGTCAAACACCAGAAGTATAGTTTACAGGATATACAATCCAAAGACCACTTGTTTTTGCTTCCCTACCTTCAATATTTGTTCTTCTCTGGGTTAGAGTGAGGGAGTCACATGTCGAATCTGGCTAGTCAAGCAAGCTTTTTATAGTGCTCAAAGTGACATTTTGGTGATTTTAGTGCCAGAGCAAAGGAAATATAATGGGACTATAAATTACAGCTGAAATATTACATGTAACTCAGTAATCGGGAGAAAAAAACACGTGACATAAGTCGAAAAGGACACAATTATAAGCTAGTAACAACACCGAAGGTTCCAAAATTCAATCCCCATTTTACCGGGAAAAAAATTTCAATCCCAATTAAGGACATGAACCCCACTGGTTTGTAACTACACCCGAATCATTTAAATAAACCACACAAAATTATCCCTAACATGAATCGATATTTCATAACACCACCATAAACCCCCTTCAAAACAACTCTCACCACAAAAGTTCGTACTTTTTCCCAACGCCCGTAAGATCTATCATACAAACACAATACACATATCTATATGAAAACATCGCATGCATACAATTCATAATTGAGTATTGATCACATCTAAAGTCTGCCAGCATAAATAACCTTATAGAGAAGGGAAAAAGACACAGTCTAGAGAGAGAACCTGGTGGCAAGAATCGCAGGTGAAGGGCAAGAAATCGATGAGTTTGCAGTCTTCGACGGAGCAATGCTTACCCAGATTTGGGAATTCCGGAGTTCCCATTGGAATCCGAATAACTCACAGATCAGACAATTCGAAAGAGGAAAAAATTCAAGCAATGATATATAACAGATTTGAAAAATCGTCAATTGGAATTTTGGACGGCAATTCCCTGGATTTGAGCCAAGATTTGAGAATTCCGCGTCGAAATTTCCGCGGAATCCTAGAGAAGAGGGAAAGAGTCGTCCAAAGTCTCCTTTATTTCCATTATCGAAAAAAAGTTGCCTTTAATTCTTCTGCGGAAATCTTCTAACGGTGGAAAAGAAGGAAAATGGGTAACCGACCCATGTCCCAGTCCTGGGCTGGAGCTGGATATTGGGTTTTTGAAGTTTAGAAAATCCGTTCAAAGTTCAAAGTCCAAAAACCACATTGGAAGGCAAAAATAAATCAGACCGACCGGACCAAATCGGTCTATTTAGGGGGTGTTTGGGAGCCTACTTTTTAGCTTTTGATTTTTGACTTTTTGGCTTTTTGGCTTTTGATCAGAATGAGTTTTGGATATGGGAGTAGTGTTTGGGAGAAATGTGGAGAATGTGTTTTGGAAGGGAAAATGAGAAGTAGAAATCAAAAAACACCTCCAAACCAATTTTTGATTTCTGGCTTCTAACATCTAAAATGCAAAAACTGTTTTGGGAGAAAGAGTTTCTGGGAATGGAAGCCAAACAGCCAGAATGAGATAAACAGAAACCAAAAAACTGATAAACAAGCGGCCAAATAGGCCCTTAGATTGATTTTGTGGTTTATTTGATTAGTTTTGGTTCTACAAAATTAAGAATCATATATTTTGATTATTTTCGTTCGGTCCCTGGTTCCATAATTGGGAATCGTAGTTCAAACCGAACCAGACCATATATATATATATACTCTACGAATCACGAATCTAGTAAGGGATCCCTTACTTTCCTTCCGTGCGGACCTCCTATTTCCCGATCGAATTTTGATGATCATCAATTTGTTTAAAACATGTTTTTAAGGGTCCCCGCGAGAAATCATAAAAAAAAAAAAAAAAAAAAGATCGGGAGGACTTGATCCATGCAATTTTTCATAAAAATGTATATATATGTTCATTTGTGTCAATAAATAGTATATTAGGTACATCCCACTACATACCAAAGTTTCCGCCAAAACTCTTTCACTCTTCTAAAATTCTTCCACCACATTTTAACAATTGTTTTTAGTTATTTTGTTGGGCTTCTAGATATATTTTGTAGACAAATTATCTTTTCAAGATTAATGAAGTTATTGCAATTATTTTAGCTATTTTAAAGAACTACTGTTATGTTATTCATGTTTTTTTTTTTTTTTTTGGCAATTTTTGGATGGTAACATGGTTTAGAATCGGAAACAAAACCAAATCAAACCGGTCTAATGGTTTGGCTGTGGTTTGATTCCATATGTGTAACGGTCGGTTCTCAATTCTTTGTATCTGTTATATATAATTCGGTTATTCGATTTCTATAGAACTAGTCCAATCCAGACCATGTACAGCCTTAACAACTATACTATAGTAATATTTCTTCTTTGATTAGTTAAGGAATTAGGACTTGATAAGTTCAAGAATTAAAGTAACCATGATAAAAAAATAAAAAAAGAGAGAGAGAGAGAGAGAGTAAAGTAACCACGAAAACTTGACGCAAACCTAAAAAATGTAAAAAAAAAATAATAATAAATGAATAAAGACAAAACGAAAAAACTAAAAAACTGTTTTTTTTTTTTTTTTTTTGGCCTTTTTGCCAAAGGAGCCCTATGTCCATTCAACAAGTAGATTATATTTTGTATGTGAGTCGAGGGCTTTACTAATGGATAATGAGATTAGACCCTCATCAAATAGTCGAAGACATGCGTTGCATGCGTAAGCTGACCGAATATATAGAACAATATATATCAAATTTAATAGGCTAATTTTAAGATAACCTTTAAGGACCTTTTACAACTGAAGTTAACTATATATGAAGAAATTAGATAAGAATGTTACTTTATTTCGTAATTTTCGTTTAATGCTAACCTAAATCACATACTATTTTGATGGAATTTTTCTCATCCGCTCTCAATCATCGCTCTTATGATATTTTGGATATTTCAAATGTTCAAGCTCTTGCTTCTATTTTCCCTAATGTTCACATGACACACATGCATTATGCGACTTTGAAGCTAACTGAATTATCATTGCTTATATATTACCCGAAAAAGCGACGTACACGCAAGTCTGTGTACATATGATACACGGACGGTGCACCTTGACAGTCCAAAAGTATTTTTGACAATCCGGATTTTATTTATTTTTTGGCCGGTAAGAAAGCTCTTTGACTAGTCAAAGAGTAATTAAGATCCGAACTATTGATTTATTGAAATGGACTGTTAAAATGCTTGCGCAAGCGTGCATGCGTACGGACAGATGGATTGTATATTACCTGTACCACCACACAATCCCTCTACCGCGAGAAGTCCTACTCTTGGAAGTGACAATTACGCGGAAAGCAATTGTTATTCGATTGATATTAAATAAAGTACAACAATAACAAAAACATAGAAAAGGCATAACCAATAACCAAGCAAACGATCAGCCTAAGACCAAACAAACCCCTCTTTCGAACTCTAAAAAGATACCTAAAGCTAGCCTCCAATGCCTTCACAATACCCTCAACGCCACGCACACAAACATAAAAACCTGCAAGACAATGTTAGGAGCTAAGAGAAAAACATATCAAAATAAGGTGCGATGTTGAGGGGCACGGAAAATAGAAGGGTCACCGCATCTATCTTCAATAACTCTTATCCGTTTGCACTTTCTCCGAATTGATTTTGGATTAGCCTCAGCACCACCAACATTAACTTTGACACTATCCATCTTCTTTCGCCTCCGTCTACCAGGATACCTAACCAAATCGTGACCCCGCCTCTCACACCGGTCATGCCTAGAACCAATATCATCTTTGACCGCAAATTCAAATGGCCAGTAGCAATGTCTAGAAGGCCATCTCCACCCATATTAGATGAAGAGCCCTCAGAAGGCACTGGCGAAACAGGCATCAGAGAAAAGGATACACAACTGAGTTGGGATGAAGATTCCGCTTCCATCTAAGTGTTCCTAAGAGGTACTGACTCTTCCTCCATTAGAACATCATTCTTCTGCCCACTATGACCAACCTCCTGCGAGAACTCCTGGCCTTTAACTTCAACAACCGATTGACTCGACAAATGAAAGAACCGAAACTTTTTGCCCTCGCCCAAGTCTTTAAGACAGTGACGCTCAACAAAGCGAAATTGCCGACCCATTATAACCTTCTTTTGCCGTTGACAATACACTGTCGGACTAGGACACTCTCTCACAACGGACTTTTCCATAGCCTTGCCGACTTTGCCAAGTTCAATATGTTGAATACTTGAATCATTGAATTCTAGAAAATGTTTGTCCAAATTCTCTTCTCACCAATTAGCGACAACAGTGCAGTCAGCTGAAACAAGAAGAGCTAGATTATTGATTTTTTCCCCTTTTTCATCAGCAGCTAGATTTTTTTATTGTCGCATTACTCTCCTTTTTTCTTTTTCTGAAACAAGGCTGCTCTCCAAACTCAACCGAATTCATCGCACTGATACACCAAACCATCACCACCACGACGGTGGCAGAAACTGATAGCACGCGGGTAAGAGTTGAACTCTATACCAAAGACTACTAGTCTGAGACTCTCAGATCATTGGCAGACTCCGTCGTCTTTCTTAAAACTTCCACTTCTGATGTTCTAATGTGTAAAGATAGACTAATAGGCCTACTTGGCTGACTTGAGCCACCTTCAATTAAAATTTTGACCATGATTTAGATCCACAAAATACTAAAGCATGATGATATTATTCTCATACAATCCAAAATCCGCAGAAGATTAAGCAAGCACAATCCACATAAATTCAAAATTTTGAGTAGCGATCCAACAAACCCAGAATCAAACTGCAGTAACATCCCTCTGAATAGAAAAACAAACATTTTACCATAACGAAAACATCTATTGATCTCTTGCTAAAATCATGACCTGATCAAACATCAGCTCTCTCTGGAACATCTTCCACGTAAGTCAACTTGGACGGCTTTAACGACAACAGATCTGTGTACTCCTGGTATGGGGATTTCACGAAGCGAGTCTCCGTCCAAAAGTCTGGGGTAAGGAACCCATATGTCTTCATCAAACAATCAAAAGTTGCCTGCAAAGAACACATGAATTGCACATTGACATAAACTTCCAGAAAGAAAAAAAAAATACAAAAAAGCGACCTAGGCGGCTGCCACTAATAAGCAGGCCCAAACTTCCTCCCAAGATAACTTTCACCGTAAAATCAGTCCAAATTTATTGTATTTTGCAATGCAGTTATCACGCATAACAAACTAGGCCTGCAAGAAAGCTAAACAATTTTAACCAGCACAGCTGGTTAAATGACAAAAAGCGGGGGAATGGAGTACAATTTTTTTCCGCCTAGTGAAATGGTCTACAGAACAATGGCATTTCAAACATTAAAATACTTTGTTTGAAATGCATATAACGACACCAAATCATTGGACCCTAAAATTCAATAAGAAAAAAAGCCATTCATACAACTAACAAATTCCATCTGCTTCTGTCCAAGCACAAATAATCACTTTGTTCACTTCACATTTCCAAAAAGATTCTTTCCCCATCCCTTATCTCTGCAATCATTAATCACTTTTCTCTCTCTACTCATACCCCTCTCTCCAATTATTATTTTCATTTCTCTCTCTATCTCTCTCCAATTATTACACCTCTCTCTAATTATTATTTTTTCTAAAAACCCATCCAAACACTATCTCAAAAATATTTCTCAAAATATTCTTCTCAAAACTCTCAACCAAACACAGCCAATATATTTCGGAAGCAACACAAATCTTGAACAAAAATACAAAGCATATGCAGAAGGATTACAGTAGAAACTTTGGATTCTTACTATACTGTTATAGTAGAAACTTTGCCAAAAAAACTGAAAGCCCGGGAAATTTAGAACATGGCCACACAAAAAAGGTGCAAAAACTAATTTTGGAATGTATATATTACAACATCTAAATAGTTAACAATCCTAACAAAGTACCAACCAAAATTTAACCAATGACAATAAGCAAGTTGACTACTTGGAGAAGGTAATCCTTCCACAGCGAGACTAGAAAACCATAAGAGACTTACTAGAATAGATTGCACTTGCCAACTAACCAAAAAGTAATTTAGATTCCAAAAACAAATTTGACAGTAGACAATACCGTAAATGCTGTGAGTACATCTCAAAAAAGAAAAAGGGAACATGTGAATGAAGGACTTCAGGTAATACATAGAATGGAAGTACAAAACGTGTGTGTATCCAACGGTCAAGAAAAACCCTCCTACCTTTATCTAACTCTAAGAGAAGAAATATAGTATAACTACCACTAGCATCGTCCCACCCAATCATGTGTAGTTTCATATGTCCCTCTTTCCCCATTAACAATCCCACCATTTCAAATCCTCTCCGCAAGTATGATAAGCCCGATAACCTACAACACAATAAAACCCTACCTGCAAAGGACTATAACGCAATCTAACTTTCCTGCAATATAACACCTTGTATGAAAAAAACATAATTCATTCCACTTCTTCCTATCATGTCAAACAAAGGAAGAACTCTCACACGAGTGACACGACTGATTAAGAAGTATAGCGTAATCAGCTATGATCTCATAAAAAATTAAACAATTCTAAACGCTGTTAATGATATAGATCAAACCTTAACAAAGTTGCCAAGAGTCTTTGTTGAGCCACGAGAAGAAGTGAACACATCATCAATACCAGCAAACTGCAGCACCTTCTTTGGCACCCTTGCCGCCACAATACCGGCACCTCGGGGAGCTGGGACCATTCGGACGGTAACAGAACCACACTTTCCGGTGACCTTACATGGCACAGTATGGGGCTTCCCAATCTTATTCCCCCAGTACCCTCTCCTCACTGGAACCACTGACAGCTTTGCAAGTATAATGGCCCCGCGAATTGCTGTGGCCACCTCCTTACTGCACTTCACGCCAAGCCCAACATGGCCATTACCATCACCAACGACGACAAAGGCCTTGAACCGGGTCCTCTGACCGGCCCGAGTCTGCTTCTGCACCGGCATGATCTTCATCACCTGAAACAGGACCACACCGAGATTGAAAAAAGTATCCAAGCATGATAATTGACAAATATGTGAAACAATATTGGAAGGAGCGATTACATGGTGCTCTATGTTTTTTTTTGGATCGTACATGCCCTTGGATTGTGAGAAAGGGAGGACAAAAGAAAGGGTTGTGTTTTGTCACTGAATCTCGACAGAAATAGCAAAAATTTGGTGATAATAAAAAAAACCATGCTTTTTTCAGCATTTCTCACCCTTTTGGTTATTCAAGCAGGTGATAGAATTCTACTTTCTTTTCTTTTCCCACCCTTTCTTGCAAGGCAAAGGGGACATTAGAGGTGGCGACAAACCTCTAGCTCTTTACCAAACTAAAAGCACAACATAATAGGCTTGGATCTTCCCCCAAAAATTAACAGTATCAAACGAGAACGCATTTATTATCATCGCATCAACGAAGAACCATGTTTTCAGCGAATTTGATAATTGAAAACTTCTGGGATAACCAAGGAATTTCTCAAAACATTTGACGAAATGGTTAACAGAGTGAGGATTCCAGAATTCAATTGTCACTAAAAGGGAAAAAACAAGAGTTCTGGAATAAACGTTGCGAAATTTCATATCAAATCCTCAATCAGATGAAAAATGAAAATACGCATTAAAGATGGCCTAAGAGCAGGCTCCAGCCCTTACTCTCACTTTTTCACTTACACTAAAAAAATTGAGTAAAAGCACCACAGAATCAACTCCACTCCTTGATTCAAACTAATATCAACATAAGTCAATTTCAGGAGGCTATTATGTGCATTTCAAATCTAAAAGTTACAACTATGACATTACTAAATTCTCTACTCAAATTTACACTTAGATTTGGATTTGTCCATTGAAATGCTTCACATATCAAATGAAGCTTTCACTGCAAAGTCCAAATTGAGTTAAAATATATGCAAAGTCATATAAATAAAGGGATGGAGATTCACCTCGTCCTTCAACGAAGGGCCGACCAAGGTATCAATAATCTGGTGCTCCTTGATGGGGAGAGAATGGAGGTATATCTGCTCCAGGCTCCTGATCTTTCCGTCCTTAACCAACCGCCCCAGTTTGGTAACGGGGACCCACTTCTCCTCCTCCTCGCGGCGTGGGTTACGGCGGCGGCCACCTCTCCCGCCGCGATCGCCTCCTCTTCCCCCACCTCGGCCACCGAAGCCACGCCCGAAACCGCCGCGGTCTCCTCCTCCTCCTCTCTCTGCCATGGTTGATTGTATCTAGGGTTTGGAGGTTACAGAGATGGAGATTGGAAAATGAGAGGGTAGTGTCAAGTGAAACCCTAGGAAGTGGAGGCGGAAGAGTTTATATGTGATTAAAGTAGGGTTTCTGCGTGTCTTTCGGGGGTGTTTGGGTTGGAGATTCGGGAGGTTCTAAAGAGGGATAATTTGGTTCAAATCCGTAATAGGGCTGACCCGGGATAACTTCAGAATATTACGCCCCACTTTGGCCAACTCTCTGTTTGGTACCTATGGAAAACAAAATAAAGGAAAGGAAAATAACAAAATTTTTCCCTTGGTTGTTTGGTTGCAAGGATAATGGGATAAGAAAGAAATTAAAGAGAAATTTGTAAAAGAAAAGTGAGAGAAAATGGGCACCAGATTTGAATTCCTCCTACTCGTATCAGAAATTTCGAGACCGTTTGGAGTTTTATACTACGTATGTTGTGAAACACAACACAGGGTTCTCAACTCCAGCCTCTCACCTCCGTAAGGCTCTCTCTCTCTCTCTCTCGACGAAGAAGCCCTTGAGAATATACCCATTTACTGCCTGACTGTGCAATAACGTTATAGTCACACGTTAATTGCTAGTTCACGATGCATAATAGTTTTGAATGATGGAATAATATGCAAATAGATTACCACTATGCTCTCTCTCTCTCTCTCTCTCTCTCTCTCTCATGTGTATATGGGGTTTCTCTCCTCCCATGGATTGATAATCTATTTGCATTTGCTCCATCTCTAGTTTAAAATACTCCAGTTCTATGAGCATATTTTGCCTATCAAGTGTTTGTATAAATGTCTTAACCAATTCCTCTAATAGCAAGGTTATCATTCTTTTCCTCCAGGTTGTCTACATTGTGAAAAAAAAATTCAAGGAAGTTGGGTGGCCATGCGTAGCTTCTAGATTGAACACTTTTGATTAGCCTTAAGGTAAGGTTTGCTCATGTACTCTTTCCCTTTGTATTTTTTTTAGTTTCTTCTCCAATTTCAATATGCTTCACACTTTTTATATTTTTGCTTTTGTACTGCATAGAGTGATAGATGACCAAAGAGAAAGTTTAGGAAAGGAAACAACAGATATGGAAACGGAAACGCAAAAAGGCTGTTGCTACTACACTTAGTTAAGCAACAAGTATAGCAGTCATTATGTTAGCATGTCCTTATTTCAGTTATGTCGATAGGCCAATATTTATGACCAAAATGAAACGGGGAAAGGTACGACAAGAGTTGATGAATTGACTTAGAAAAGGTGAAAGGTGTCGCAATGTTATACGAACGCGCACACATGCGTTTGAAACTTTGGTTTATATACTTTGAGAAAGTTTTCATTTTAGTGATAGATTTCATACCTTCGTTGAAGAACAACTCGTGAAGTTCCTGTTTTTATTGGCACATAACATTCGAAATAGAATAATAGGATTTTTTTTTCCGTCAATCTGGTGAAATTGTTAGTCGTCAGTTTTACAATGTGATGAGAGCAATCATATCACTAAAAGATCAATTTCTAATTCAGCCTAATGGATTAGAAGTTTCTCCTGAGATATTGGACAACAACAGATTCTTCCCCTATTTCAAAGTAACGACTACTTGCTAAATGTTCTCTTTTAAGTTCTCTTTGGTTTACTATAAAAACTTTTTGTAGTAGTTACATTTACTTCTCTTCCACATGTCAAGACTGTGTAGGTGCCATTGATTGTACTCATATTCGTGTAAAAGCGTCGAACAAGGATGTTCTGCAATTTAGAGGAAGGAAAGATTATCCTTTGCAAAATGTACTAGCAACTTGCTCATTCGACCTTAAATTCACCTATGTCTTGCTAGGATAGGATGGGTCTGCATCCGATTCTTGAATACTTAACAATGTTTTAACTAGGGAAGACAAACTAAGTGTTCCGCTTGGTAATTCCCCTTAGCGCAAATTTATCTACTTCATAGTAGTAGGGTCGGTCCTCGTAAAAATATATGACTAACTTGTTACTGCGTATAAGTAAATACTATCTAGTGGACGCGGGATTCATATTAAGGGCAGGCTTTCTTGCACCTTATCTAGGTGTGCGTTATCATTTAAAAGAATACTCCAAAAACACACCCGAAAATGCTCTAGAGATGCCTATTTATGAAATACAGTTGAGAGCGTGTTACGGCGAATTACCCTTTTAAAAGCCAAACTAATATTGTATTAGCTTGTTTCATTTTGCATAATTTTCTAATGGATGTAGATCCCGATGATAAAATTCTAGTTGAGGTCGATGAAGTACTCGCAAATGGTGAATCGAAAGAAACTTCCAATGACCATTTTGTCACTGATGAATGTAAAGAAGGGGCCAATTTAAGGGCTAACATTATTGTTCAAATGTGGAATGATTATGTTTTAGATGAAGCGTGACTCTGTATTTTGTTAGGAAGTTAAAGTAATATGTCCATGTCTACATTACTCCAGTAAATGTACTGTTAGTTTCATTTTTTTTTGCACCTAATGTTGTTTAATCATCAATCATGTTCAACCTCGTGTAATATAATTGATGTGGACAATGTTTTGTTTAAAATTTTGGCTGATTTTTTTTATATTGTTCTTAATATCAAAGGTATATTACATTAGTCAACTCATGAAAGTCACTAGAATCAAATAAAGTTTAATCTTTGTTTAGGTTTCAACAATGGAAGTTCTTTCAAACACAAAGAGTGGTCCAAAGAAAAATCTGCTTTTGACACAATAAATGGATGACTATCTTGTTGATATTTTGTATGAAGAAACCTTATGTGGTCGAAAAATTGGTAGAAGTTTCACAGCAAACTGCATATGCAAATGCTTTCAAGCATTGTCCCAAAATATGGTGAGTACATATCCAAAGAACACATCAAGAACCGCCTAAAGACAATCAGGCAGAATTTTAACTTGGCATACGACCTTGTAAAGAAATGTAGTAGGCTGGGGTGAAATGAAGAGACGAGAATTCTTGAAGTTAATCCTCAAGTTTGGAAAGAACTAATAGCTATAAGTTAGACTCATTATTATCTACTTGCATGCAGAGTTTTGAAACTTAAGAGTCTAATTACGATTTCCCATGATAGGCAAACCCCGCTGCAAAGAAGTTCTATTTGCGGCCTATTCCAAAGTTTGATCAACTAGAGGCAATCTTCAATAAAGATCGTGCCACAGGTGCTGCTGCTGAAACAATCAAAGAAAATAAGCGTCGATGAGAAAAAGAGCGCAGTGAAAGAAACTTGGCCTATATTGATGAATTCCTAACTTAGAATGAAGTGCAGTTTGAAAACTTAGATGACAAAATTGGAGAATCTACCGCACGGAGAATTTCAAAAAAAGGTCACTTTAAATCGACATCATCCTTAAAGACACTAAAAGAAAATGAGCAATGGTTGTCGCACTTAGAGAGGGCCAACCATGTGTTTACTCCGAGGAAGAAGTCTTCAAAAAGTTAGAAAACATAGGAGTCGAAGAAGAGCTCTAGTTTCTTGCTTACGACTTCATCTATATTATTATTGCATAATGGATTTTTGCGAGGAGCGTTATGGGAGCGACAAGTGTTCATCCAAAATTTTAGTATCATTTTTTTTAATTTCTAATAAAATATCTTTCAAAATGGAATGATCTTGAACTAATTTTATTTGTTATGGAAGTAAAATTTTAATTGATACACTATCACATGCCAAATTAAAAAAAAAAATTACTTTTGTATTATTTAGGAAATATCGTCTTGTACCTATACAAAATTAAAGGTATGATTAATACCGAATTGAAAGAAAAAGGAAATATAATCATGTACATATAATTGATACCGTATTAAAACTATACATATGTTATATATATACATATCAATCAACACTATCACATACTAAATTAAAAAAAATAACTTTTATATTATTTAGAAAACCTCATCATATACCTATACAAAACTAAAGGTATGATTGATACCAAATTAAAAGAAAAAGGAAATGTTATCTCGTACATATAATTGATACCATGTTATCACGTACATATAATCGATACCGTATTGAACTTATACATGTGTTATATATACACATATTAGTCTATACCATAATAGTTTACTGTACTAAACCGTGCCACTTCCCTTACATGAATTTGATTCTCTATAGTGCATCCAATTATGGGAGGTTGTATTATACATATATGTATCTTACTATGCATCTATTCCTCGACCATTCTACCACCGATGCCGACTCTGTTGCTTCCAAAAATTTAAGGTTAGTTGGTTGCCAACACCGTTGCCTCTGATTCTATTCTTCTTCGCTTTGTTTGGTAAGTGTCTTCGTTGGCTATATTTTTATACATTTTTTTTGGTGTCCTGTTTACAGGATGAATAATAAGAATGTTAATCCTAATGTTGCCCGACGGAAGAATAATGAGAATGTTAATCTTAATGTTGCCCGATGCAGTTGAAAGCGGCCATTATCTATATGTCACATGCACGAATACTGAAAACATCCAAACAAGCACGCCGTGTTAGATTACGGGTCCTACGCAGCAAAAACTTATTCGTGAAGGTACTAATATCCACAACCATATACTTAATTTAATCTACTCTTCTTTGTCATGTGGTATTTTTTTTAGTATAGATAATGTCAAAACGATCGGTGCGCATGCTCAAGTTCAACCAAGGGAGCGTACTATAAATTGGCATGATTTTAATATGTAATGACTTTGAATAGGTACTTGATTTAGTAGTTATTGAAGTTCAAAATGTGAAAAATGATCAAATAGTTATAGAAGTACCTTATCATTCTATGAAAAATGACTCGCCAACATGAAAGCTACTATTTTGGATTTGTATAATTATAACTTTTTCATTTTCAATCTTATTTTAATTTGAAGGGCACATGCATCCGATAAGTGAAGTAGCTCAGTTACATGGCTCAAAAAGTTGTTGAAGATGTGAATATGATTCACGATCCCCCAAATGATAAGAATTTGCTAATACTAATATACCTCATATATTTGATGTTATTTTAATGAAGCTTAAAATTTAATACTCCATCTGCTAATATTTTGGTTTGTAATAATCATAACTTTTTGTATTACCGGTTTTATTTTAAGCTGAAGGGAACATGCATCCTGTAAGTGAAATAGTTCACTTACATGAGGAGGCTCAAGAAGTTGCTCAAGAGGTGAATCTGATTATCAATCCCCCTAATGGTAAGAGTTTAGACATAATTTCAAGTTTTGATATTAAATTTTCATTTTGAAGGGGAATACGGGAAAGTATTTTGATCTTCGTCGTTAAAACAACCCATTTATAAATTTTTCATTTCAATCTTATTTTAATTTGAAGGGCACATGTATTCGATAAGTAAAGTAGCTCAGTTACATGGAGATGCTCAAGAAGTTGTCGAAGAGGTGAATATGATTAGCGATCCCCAAAATGGTAAGAATTTGTTAATACTAATAGGCTAAATAAAAATCATATTTTTGATGTTATTTTAATGAAGCATAAAATTCAATATTTGCTAATATTTGTTTCGTAATAATCATAACTTTTAGCATTACCTGTAATAACCCGAAAATTTCGTTAATGAAAATTTCAATTTATTAATTTAATTATTTATTTTTAATTTCGCTAAATAAATATAATTTGTTATTTAGTTTAATTAATTTGAATAAATTAGATTTAATTTGTTTAATTCTTTTATTTATACTTTCGGCGCAGTAAATCAACGCGTGCACACCGGGTATTTCACCACATCGCGTCCGGAAGTCTTACTAATTCTCCCAACTCCTATTTTGTCCTATTATGACTAGCCTTATCCTATTTAAAACCTAAATTAGGCCTATTTCTATTTTTGGGAAAACCCTAATTAGACATGTGCTCAATTTTGACTTTTCTACCAATTTTGACTTTACTTTTACTAACCCTAATTTGGAATTTTTTGAATTAATGAGAGCTAGAGAGAGAGAGGGCGGTTTGGGGAGGAAAGAGGTGAGAAATTTCTTCCCTCGCTGTATAATTTTTAGGACGGGTATCAATACACGCGTTCGCGCATATTTCGGAGCTGTTTTTCTTTTAAATTCCGAAACATTATATTTTTGGATTCTCTTAAGACTATCTAGGAATTTCCTATCATACTTATTTATTTTCTTAAAACTAGTAGCTCTTTAATTATTATTCGCGGTACACTAGTTTGTATTTTTCGCGCACAAAATCAACCGTACAGAGTATTTCTCGTCCCAACGGTGGGAAAAATATCTCCTACTTAATAGGGGAATATATCCTATCCTATTATTGATAGCCTTATAAGCCTATTATTCATAGAGTTACTTTTACTATAAGGGTTTTGCTAGTTACCACCCTAAGGGTGTTCCAAAATTTTGAATAAAGAAGTACTTTCCGTACGTACTGTTCCACTTTTTTCAATACTACTGCATTCCTGTTTGTGAGCTATTTGGTGATGTCCTTTCAATCACCTCTGAGCTTTATTGCTTGAATTTTGTGAACCTTTTTATTTTTATTTTTATTTTATACATTCGAATGACCAGATTAGAAATATTGACTTTTACGCATAACCATTAGCAACTACAGTAGTAGATGTCTTCTTTTTTGCACGGCATAATGTACAGGAAAATGCTACAATACACACCCTTTATTTGAGTGTGTATCATAAACATCCCTATAAAAGTTACGAATTTTTTTGTAAAAGTTACGATTTTTTATGCAAAAGTTATGAATTTTTTTTTATAAAAGTTACGAGACACACCAAAATGTTACGAATCATAGAAAATGTTATGAATCATATTGCTAAAAAGTTACGAAAAACTAAAAAATGTTACGATTATCAATGATGTGCCACAATCTGGACCATATAATTGGTGCATATGGTACACCCAAATAACGGGTGTGATCATAATTTTTTTACTTTTTTTTATTTCTCTCACCAAGACAAACCAAAATACACAAAGTTGATGTAAAAGTAAACAACACAAAAAAAAAAATACACTTGTTGGGTCCCACTTGCATTATTTATTTTTTTTGTCATTTGTCATTCTTAAGAATGTGATTCGATCCCGGAATACAGTATGGGGCATTCTAGAGTTCTACCGCATGAGCTAGCCACCACTTGCCTACTTGTATTTTAAAGTACACATAAAAGTGTACTTAAAAGTACAAGTGAGGCTCCCAAGTGTATTTTTTTTACCGTTAACGAGTGTAATGGTGCACCCGTTAGTTTTCCCCGAAATTGTAAGACGCAAAAATAGCACACACTCTAATAGGGCCTCGCACACCATTAGTACCCAACCCATCGGTTCCCTTAGGATTTTTTATCTTCATTTTTTCGATTGACAATGAGTGTAAATTTGAAAATAAAGACTACTCCCTCTATCCCAAATTGTTGGACCCTTACGAATCAATTGATAAAAGTTACGATTTTTTTTTTTTATAAAAGTTACGAGACGCACAAAAATGTTATGAATCATAGTGTGTATGTGGGGCCAAGATAAACGATATGAGTACACCTAACTTGCACCCCACATGCACACTAAAATGATGTGGCAGACAAAAAGAAGCCCATCATTTCAGGTCTGCCACATCACCTTAGTGTATATGTAGAGTGTAAGTTAGGTGTACCCATAACATTATTGTCAAATGACAATGCTTAATTTTTTGGAGCAAAATCGAGAAGGTTGAGATAAAAAAAATACTCCTGTATAAAAAGGTGAGAAGTTAGCATTTTTCAAAATGAATAAAGAGGAGAAAATGGAATCTGACTTTGAATTGCTAAGGCGTCTTTACCAATACTATCAATAGGGTACAAATGTCTTGTCATTTAAAACATACTACTTGTGTTGAAGTTTCCACCAGCCTTACAAGTACAGTACCAATCGCCAACCAATGGCGCGTGGGATGCAATGCTGACCACCCTTAGGGTGGTTTCTAGCTTGTGCCTTACTATAAAGTGCATATATGTATAGTTATATATGTATAACACCCCGTGGTTAGTTTTATGTGTATAACTATTACCCAAAACTACCCAACTACGCCCTAATATAACGACCCTAGACTCATTATGTCTTATCCTATGAATCTAGGAACCCATACTTGAACCCCAAGCTTTACCAAAGTAGGATCCTAGCCATATCTTATCATTTTAGCCATAAAAGGCTACAAAAATAAAGTTTTTTTTGGACTATATGGAGGGAGAGAGAGATGGGCGGCCTTGGGGGGGGGGGGGGGGGGGGGGGGGTGGCTCTCATTGTCTCACTATTGTCTCACTATAAGTAGCAAACCACATTTGTTCTTTCCTCACACCAAAATCTCTCCTCACCACCTTTGTAGTAAACTAGTTTTTCAAGGAGAAAAACCATGAGTTCTTCAAGTTCTTCTTAAAACTCAACATTCCACCACCACACTCCACCACTCTCGACCACCCCTAGATCTTAGAAGAGTAGCGTAAGTTAGCAAGAAAGCGTTCGAGTAGCCGTTACTCCACCGGAATCCAATTAGCTTATCGGCTTCCGACTAATCATCGGAAATTAAGGTAGATACTTTATCTTAACCTTAGATTAGTAGTTACTAGTTCATATAAATTATGTTATTATTTTGCTTAAACGCGCTTAATTATGATTAAACGTGATTATGCTGGTGATTAGTGATTTTATGAACAATTAGACTTTGAAAAACACACTTAGTCTTTATTATGCACAATTTGATTGACTTTTGAAAATATCCAGTTATAATGCCCGATTGACTTTTGAAAACCTAAAATATCCAGTTATAATGCCCGAATGAAAATCGACTTTCAAATTTACGCAGTTATAATGCCCGACTGATTTTATGAACAAAAGAGCTTTTCAAACGAAACGAGATTTTTTAGAATTACTAAATAAATATTTTAAATCTATTTAGACTAACAAATAGAATCCATGACTAGCATGTCTAGTCAGGCTCTTTCTTGGTTTAGCCCAAACCAAGTGGCAATCCGAAAAACAGATCTTAAAACACGCCAAATGGATTCAACTACTAGAGTTTTCTAGTAGGTTTCTTTCTTGGTTTAGCCCAAACCAAGTGGCGACTCGACAAACAGGTCTTAAAATACGCCAACAAAAAAAATCCAAAAGCGAGCATAACTCCTAATGTTTTGTTTTAAATTCTTGAAAGAAAGAATTTTTGTCTTTGAGTAACACGGTTATCGTGAAATGATTTTCAAATAGAAAGATTATCGAGAAACGATTTTAAATGGAGGATTTTCATGAAATTATGGCATGTGCATGTTTTTCGAGATAATACGACACACATTTTTCGAGAAAATGACTGATTGTTTTCACAAGAAGAGATAGAGATGAGAATGAAAATGATGATGTGATGAAAGTTGAGACGTTAATGCTGTTAGAGTCCCGCCTCAGTTCCCCGGGGTGAACTGGTGGCCAAAGCTCAACGGAACTATACGGTTGTGCTGTTTGGAGTCCCACCTCAAATTCCGCGGGGTGAATTTGGCAGTCAAAGCTCACTCAGTTCAACACGTAGTGAACGGAATTCATAAATAGGCTGTTGAATCTAGTGATATGGGTAGCCGGGATTCCGTCGTGTGTGAGTCGGGGTGAGCGGACTTTATAACCTGCGGGTAGTCAGTGTTATGGGTAGCCGGGACTTCGAACGGAAAGGTTGGTGACCGTTAGAAAGTGGTGGTTGAACGGGCCAATAACTTTCGAAAGATGTGAGATATTGATGTGGTTGAAATTTGAAGAAGAATGCTGTTAAGAGAAATTGATACGAGGAACTGACATTGCACTCTTATTTTGGAAATGATATGAGACACTAATTTTGTAAAGCTACACTTTGATTGTTTTAACTTTGATATTAGAACATGCATGATTTTACTATTTACTTGCCTAGGGGTGTCCACGGATCGGATCCGGACGGATCGGATCCGTATCCGATCCGATCAGCTCAGAGCGGATTATGGTTTTTAAGATCCGGAACCGAACCGAACATTCACGGATCGGTTATGGATTGGATCGGATCGGATTGGGTCGGATAGGGCGGATTTGACAGATTAAAGGAGGATTATTGAGCGGATCGAGCGGATCCGATCCGATCCGGATCCGGAACCGCCAGATAAGAAATTCTCGATCCGAAACCGAACCGAACATTCACGGATGGATCAATGGATGGTTCGGATTGGTCGGATTGGCGGATCGGATGATCCGCTGGACAGCCCTACTTGCCACTTACAATATTGTTTTAAAATTGCTAGTTTAAGGTTGGGGTAGGGTATTTATTGAGCATCCACGCTCACGGTGTTGCATTTGTGTGACCCTGGCATAATACCACGATGTTACTTCGCGACTCCGACGTATTATGCTAGATTATCACAACGGACAAGAGGACCTCTGCGGAGAACACGGAGCCGGAGGAGCTGCCGAGATGGAGATCAACCAGGCGAAGGAATTTGCGAAGCCGTAGAGCTTACCCGGTCTGCCTTTTTGTAATCTACAAAGGATAAATTATTCACATTAAAATTTATATTATTATTATTTCTGTTTAAGATATTCGGTTGTAATAATAATTAACGTGTCGCAAAAATGTGGGGTGTTACATTACCGGTCTTATGTTAAGCTAAAGGGACATGCATCCTATAAATTAAATAGCTCAATAACATTGGGAGGCTCCAGAAGTTGTGCAAGAGGTGAATCTGATTATTGATACCCCTAATGGTAAGAATTTAGACATAATTTCATGCTTTGATATTAAACGTGAGATTTTTTTCATGTTTGATTTCGTGGTTAATAGTTTTTTCCATTATGTACCTACACCTCAAAATTGAAATATTTGTGTAGGTTCAACACTTTGCATCATTGAACACATTGAGAAAATAGGGCTTCGTTTGTTTCGATATAAAATATTTTTGGAAGAAAAATATTTTTTTATGTAAAATAATTTTGTGTAAAATGTTTGTTTTGATTTTATTTTCCGGTGTTTGGTTGTACTTGAAAAATATTTACAAAACAAAAATACTTTGAAATTTACTTTTTGTTTTTCTCCTACTCTGTTTCCCAACAATAATTTTATAATTTTGATTTGTGAGGATCTTGTGCTCCCAAGTTTTAGAGGGAGAAATATCATGCAAGTGGGATTAATTAGATCTACCAGGAGAGAGAACTTGCAGCCGTTTATTAATTAGACTCAGCAAGAGTGGAACTCAACGGATTTCTTTGCTGAACCGATTTCTTTCTGTTCAACACAAATTGAAGGACGGGCAATACTTTATGAAAACAACTTACGGCCGTTTCCGGCGTAAGTTGTTTTACCCTCAATGAAGGAAAATATTTTACAAGAAAAAATATTTTACTTACCATTAATCCAACCAAACACCGGAAAATAGGTAAAATATTTTTGAGAAAAACATTTTACGGTCAAACAAATGGAGCCTAGGTGTTGAATACCTATGGGTTAATTTGTGCAAGACCTGTTTTCAAAGAGTTGAAGATCAGTACGGTCATTTTGTTTGTAATCGATGTGGACGAGAGGATGTCCTACAATAACCAGGTATTAACATTTTTTTCAAAAGCATTACTGTGCATAAGGTAACATATTCAAATGACTTGAATTGATTGTATAAATATTTAAATATAATGTCAAGATGGTGGTGAAAGTTTCTACTAGTTCAATGGAGATTTTGATAAATGACACGAAGGAAAAATTTATCTTACGACGTATACTGACCTATTTGAGAAAAAATGATTTCATAGGTAAAATATCAAATGGCTAAATCTAATAACTATTTTAACAGAATAATTGAGTCAACATGCTAAGAAAGTACATTTCTCAATATCATGATCATGCATATGTATTCATTAGACACCCACTCTGAAATCTCTATGTCATGAACAATGTACTCTTGTGGTGACATTCATGTTAAAAGTAGACTGGTTTGAAGAATGTTTGTACCTTTTCAAATGTAATAGATACAATTGTCTTTATTGTCAGATGATTACAAATGTAAACTGATGGTTGCCTAATATGTCAGGAATTTAATAAGATTTTTTTTTTTATCTTATACATGTATGAATATTGAGGAATGACAAAGGACCATTGGAATCATCGTGATGACAACTTTAGAAATGCATTAGGTTAAGTTTTCAGAGATATTTGTTTAGTTGACTTCTATTGGATTGTTGGTAGATGTGATGAATGCTTCATGAATTGCAACAACATAAAATAGGTTGAAGTTTGTTTGATTTGATTTTTGATTAAGCATGTGCACTTGGATTTGTCCCGTGCATAGCACAGATATGCTAGTTACTTCAAATCCAGGACTGGTGAGAGCTTTCTTTGGCTGTCCAATTCACCACCGCAAAACATGGTTGGTTCAAAAGATGCGTTCTTCTAGTAACACATGTTGATGCGGAGTGTGAATATTTTGGATGGAAATGTTAGAAGGTGCGCATATTTTGCTGACGATTTTAATGGTGCATATAGTCAAAGTTTGGAAGCATAACTTAGTGGGAAGCCCTTGTATTTTGAAGATAATTTTTGGTAAAATGTGGGAAGCACTTGTATTTTGAAGGGAGATTTTATGTGGAATCATACATATATATGCTGGGATATTCTGCAAAGTAAAAAACTCCAATGGAGTGGTTGGGATATTCTGTACCTTTAAATGTTATATTTGGGTCGATGACTAGTTGTGTGTCCTACAACTATATCTGCTATGTACTAGTTAGAAATTGAAATGCAAATGGAATATATGTTTTTCTGGAAGCGGGATATTGTAATTGATCTCTCAGACTTGAATTTTTTTTACTTGTAGAAGTTTCTATTTCAGATGCTTTGCTAATGTATAGGCTTTCCATGTTTTCGTCATATAGCATTACAATTAATCTTTTTTTTGCTATCAAATTCTCATAAGACATATAAGGTAGGTAATAAAAAAATTGAGATAATTTTAGAACTCCATCTTTAAAAAAAAGATTGCTTCTGACCATCTCGTCAATCTTCTTTATGTTCCATTATGCGGTATGGATGATGAAGCCAACTAACTTTCAAATTTAGAAATTCAAAGTTAGTTAAAAAAAACTTTATTTTCTCTCCATTTTCCTCTTGAAACCAAACAAGTGAAATTCCTTTTCCTGTTAGCTTTCTTTCATTTTCTTTCTACAACCATACAAGAGAAAAGAATCAACTTTCTTCACAATTTCCCTCTTCTTTATTTTCCTTTTTTTTTTTTCCTTTCCAAGGTACCAAACAGAGAATATTTGGATGTTATTAACTGAGTCTTTTACTACTTGTTTTCTCTTAATTTTAATAGATTTTGATTAAATTTTAATATTAATTATTCGTCTACATGAAAGATTCAAAAAAATATTACATTATTAATTAAAAATTATAAAAATTCGCTGAAGAACAAAAAAGTTCAAAAAAATAGTCTTCTAATGTTTTGAATGTCGCATCCTGCATCCAATCTTTTAGCGTCTTTAGAATTGTTTTGGCTAGATAATATGTTTAAATTTTTTTGTCTTTTTTCAAAAAAAAAAAAAATCATATATGCTAGTTTTGTGTAAATTTTTTGTGAATTATTTGTTCGACTTCACAAGAGCAATTAGAAAATAAAAAAAGATGGACCAAAATTTAAAAAATTGAATAAAAATAAAAATTAATTCATAAAGTTTGTCTGCTTTTAATTATTATTGTTTTTAATGAATTTTTTTATTAGATCATAATTTTTTTTACATTTTAGATTTCTCTTGGAATACATTTCAAGAAACAATAATTCACATAAAATTAATCAGAAACTAAAAATGAGAATTTTTTTTGAATAAAGACAATAAAAATAATCCAGATGGATTATTTAGGCCGAAACACCCCTTAGGCCTCCTTTGGGTAAAAAACCAGTTTTTGGTTTTTTGGTTTTTTCATTTGTCCTTATTCAAATTTTTTTTGCATTCGTTAGTTTTGCATCAAGATTTTGTGGTTTCTGGATTCCTCTCGACGAGACGAATCTAACAAGTATAAATTTAGTATCGTCTTATATGATTTTTTTTTCACTTTAGTCCATATTTTTACATTTTATATTTTTCTTATCGAGGTGAACGACCTGATGAAAGAATTATGCAGAAAAATAAAAACCTCAAAAAACTAAAAATTAAATAATACCACGAGATTTTAACGAAAATTAGTTTAGTCAAGACCAACCAGGCTCCACAGCCACGGGTACATAGTTTTGTGGAATATCGGAACCATTAGATGGACCAACTATTTGGGCCAGTAAGTGGACTAATCCAACTTAAAAGTCCATGTAAGCTGGTGGGTTGACTATTGCCATTCCATTTGCTGGGTCTCAGTTTTTAGGCCCAAAAACTAGTCCAAGTGGAACACCATAAGCAAAAGGGTCTCGACTGTTAACTGTTTTTTTTTTTTTTTTTGTTGTTATTTTATGGAAAATGATTTTCAAAACCCCCTATTTTGATATATTACCCATGCACAAGGGCAAATAAGTCATTTGTCCGCTTTTTACATCATCCACCCAATTTTATCCCTCTTTATCACAAATTCATCCAAACCACGTACTATTTAATCCATCCTCCATAAACATCACATCAATGTGGGTCCACCCTTACTAAATAATACCCCTTACTATCTTATCCCCCTTTACTATTTAATCCTACCAAAACTTATCCCGCATCCAATCGGGGCCATACATTAAAATCATTCAAAAAAAAAAAAATGTGCGTTCTCGGCCAAATAATACACTACCAAGTTACCGGTTCCATATAAATTTATTGAACTAAGTAGTATCATGTCTTACATATTCAAAATCGCGTCGAAGGGATTGAAAGAGCTCAAAAACTAAAAAACTGGCTTTCAAGTTGAGCGGAATGAGGTAAGAAGGCAACCAAAGTTAACCTTTTTATTTTGTTTTAAGGAAAGAAGATACTTTTGGTTAGAGCGTGGTGACAATCATAATTCGGGATTTTATTAAGCGACAAAAAGGGAGTGTGGTTATAAAAATTAGGAGTGTAAAAATCAATTATCAAAGTTAATTCTCCTTTTTTGAACCTCTCATGCTCTGTTTGAATCTAGAATATGCAAAGGGGAAAAAAGAAAATGAATAGAAACTACTTTACTCAGAGCTGGTTTGGACTAAAAGCTAGTAAACAGCTTAAGCCCCAAATTTTGATTAATTTTGAAAGCCCCCAATTGTATAGATCTATATAATAATTAAGCATACATAACAATTAAAGTTAAATTGTCTAATAATTCTAAGGGCCAAATTTAAAATATGGCCCACGTGAAAGGACCTAAACATGATAAAATTTGGCCCCTATTTTGTTATTATGAAAAACTAAAGGGGCTTAAGTGTCAAAAAATAAGTTAAAAGATCATTGCCTATTGAGTGCTGACTTATTTTCGAAAATAACCTCACCCTACTTACCACTATTCTTCTTCTTTCATTTTTTTTTTTGGTCTTCGTTATAACTGCTCTTCTATTTTTTAGTAAAAAAATCCCACAACCCTCGTAACCCACCAACGGCCCACCAATCAATACTTCACCGAATGCAAAAAATATTACGGTGGAGAAACTTGATTATGCAAGTTTAATCAATACATTTGCAGCTAAAAATGCGAAAAGACTACTCTTTCAATGATAGTTTTGGATATAGTGTTGTAGACACCAAAATTTTGGCATTTCTTAATCACCGTCCGATTAATTGAGATAAATAAATAATCTCGATTAATTAAAAGTCAAACATTGGTCAACATTTTTAAATGAATATTGGGCCCGTCAAGTTTATGGGCTTAGTCCTTTTGAGATTTGTGGAAGACCAAGAAATACAATGGGCTAAATTAATTTGCCAAATGAGTCAAGGAAATGGGCTAGCCCAAATGTGCAGGCCCATTCAAGATAACCCAACAAAAGAAAAGTTAAATAATTAATAAATATATTATTTATCTTTTTGGGTTAATGTTATTTCCTAAAAAAAGAAGAAGTCAAATTTCTTTTAGGAAATGAAACAAAATCAATCCTCTTGATTGAGGTTAAATTAACCTAATTGATAATCAAATCATGTTAATTGATTATCAATTATCTTGATTTGTAATTAAATAAAATTAATTACAAATCATACCAAATTGAACCCCCTCTTCCTGAGCCTATAAATAGAGGCTCGTATGAAGAAGAAAGAGACTTTTTTTCACACTTGGCTTGGCATTCAACCAGAGCTCTCAAGCAATTCTCCAACAACTCGCGAAGAATCATCAAGCAACAAGAACAAAGCGCCGATTTCTTCACAAGTTCATCACCAACAATTCAAATCCTGCAACAAATCGAAGTCATCTTCAAACACAAAAGCAACAACTTGCGAAGAATCATCAAGCACCAAGAACGTGCCAATTTCTTCACAAGTTCAGCATCCAACAAATCATTCAACGAATCAAAGCCACCCTCAAACTTTGTTCCTCAGTTCATTCAACTTGAAGAGACAAGGAAAATTGTCATTTGTGCGATTCAACAACAAGCGTTCAAGCCGTTGAAACTCACGGGAGATCGAATCAGAGGAATATCTTTTGCTCTTTATTGTAAAAGAGCATTAATTAGAGATTGTACCCCTCGCATTAAATTGAAAATCAATAATATTATTATTTTGTGCATCTTTTTTGTGTTCTTCATTTCAGGACCCGAATTTGTGTGTTACAAATTTGGCACGCCCAGTGGGACATCTCTACCTCCCATCTCTTTCTCCTAAAGTCAAGTTTTACACAAATGGCACCGAAGAAGATTCAGACCGCTTCGATCAGCAAGAAGGCTAACAAGAACGTCGCTGTGGCTACAAACAGCAGCAGTACCTCTACTGGCCCGTTGACGCGCAGCAAGGCAAAGGCAACAGCCATTCCAGCAAGTAAAGGAGTTGCGCCAACAGTGCTGCAAGGCAAGTACCAACCTGTTGCCACGCTTCCGACGAAGAAAAAGGATGAAGAGGGCTCTCAAAAGCTTCAATCCAATGCTGAAAATTCTATTGCAGGAAGTTTGTCACCCCGCCCATCCCGCTCAGTTTCTGATGCAGACTCTAGCACAGGTTCTCACTCAGGATCCTCACCTTCCTCGCCAAAGCGTTCAGAATCGCCAAGTCGTTCAGAATCGTCTTACTCTGTGGCTATGCAAGCCATGACCACCGGTGCGGCGACGGTGGAAGAACAACTGGCTACAATGGCGCGCGCCATTGAAAAGCTCACCAAAACTGTGGAAGAAAAGGATCTTCAGATTGCCTCGCTTATGAACAAACTAGAAGCCCAAAATGTGGGAGATACTAGCCAAGATGCTTCACATCCACCAGGCTTCACACCGCAAGGAGTCATTATTGGCGATCAAAATGGAAAACTCATAATAAGCGATCAAGGCATAAAACTCAAGCAGCAAGTTGACACAAATCGTGTCTCTTTGTCCAATCCAGGAGGTGGTGCTAAGTTCAATCATGCAACTTTTGTAGCACTAGGGATTGGAGAAAGTGCCCAACCCACCTCTATCGCTTCATTGTCTGTCCAACAACTCCAAGACATGATAGCAAGTACGATCCAAGCACAATACGGTGGGCCCCCACAGAATGCGTTTACGTACTCCAAACCATACACAAAGCGCATCGACTGCTTTAGGATGCCTGTGGGTTACCAACCCCCGAAATTTCAACAGTTTGATGGGAAGGGAAACCCAAAGCAACACATTGCCCACTTTGTCGAAACCTGCAACAACGCTGGGACGGAAGGGGATCTACTTGTCAAACAATTCGTTCGTTCTCTCAAGGGGAACGCTTTCGAATGGTACACCGACCTAGAGCCAGAGTCGATCGACAGTTGGGAGCAGATGGAGCGCGAGTTTCTAAATCGCTTCTATAGCACCCGTCGCACTGTAAGCATGTCGGAGTTAACCAATACAAAGCAATGGAAAGATGAGCCTGTGGTTGACTACATCAACCGTTGGCGGGCCATAAGCCTAGACTGCAAAGATCGGCTCTCTGAACTCTCCGCTGTCGAGATGTGCATGAATGGTATGCACTGGGGACTTCTTTACATCCTTCAAGGGATAAAACCAAAGACCTTCGAAGAGTTGGCCACACGTGCTCACGACATGGAAATCAGCATTGCCAACCATGGTGGAAAGAATCCCCCAATTTTGGAGAAGCTGAGTGACAAGAGAGATGTGAAGAAAGGAGACAAATTCTCTAAAGGCACCACGAAAGATTCCATGATGGTGACCACTGCCCCGGTGAAGATCACGGCAAAAGACAAGAAAGGAGAAGTTAAAAAGGAATTCCGCCCTGTGGAGAAAGACAAGCGTCTAACTCTAAAGGAATTGCAAGCAAAGAAATACCCATTTCCCGACTCTGACGTACCCGGTATGCTAGAAGACTTACTTGAAAAGAAGGTCATTCAACTTCCTGAGTGCAAACGTCCAGAGGAGATAGGTCGTGTGAACGATCCAAAGTATTGTCAAGACCATAGGATCGTAAGCCACCCAACTGAAAAGTGCTTCGTATTGAAGGAACTATTAGTGGATCTAGCAAGCCAGAACAAGATCATCCTAGACCTCGACGAAGCTGCGGAATCCAACCATACCACCATCGTTGTGGGATCACAAGGTTCCCCAAATTCTGATCAGAAAGCAAAGGAAGCAAAACTAACACCAACAGCAGGCGCAGTCGCAAAAACCATCCAATTTGGTTCGCTTGAGCCTGTGATCGTTCAAGTCCAAAGCCAAGACGTTTCTGCTTTTTCTTGTGCAGACAAAAGTCCGAGCACAGAAGCTGATGATGGATGGATTCTAGTGACACGAAAGAAGTCGCGGAGGAACAAGCCCAAGGTCAAGCCGGCGCATCCTAGAAGAGGCCACGGAAAGAAAAATCATCATCACTATGCCAAGAGGAAAGGAGGAAGAAAGATGAAGTCTAAGAAGGATGTGTTAGAAGTTCGCGAACTTGTCGAACGGAATCCTCTTGAACCAATCACTCTACGAGATTTTTTCCCAACTGGCTACTTTAAGGATGACGAAGTTGAAGCTGTCTACATGGTTTCAACAAGTGAAGAGATTGCAGAGGATAAGGAACAAAACTACGCGGAGAAGGAAGCTACAAACAAAGAAGTTAGCCTTCTTACAACTTTGAAAGAAGCACCTCCACGATTTAGTCTTCGAGAAGCATCACAACTCCCTCAATCAGCCAGACTCGCACTTGTCCAAGTTTTAGCAAACCCTGTGGAGTACGAGGCCGTTATCAATGAAGTTGGTGGCACCAAGGAAGACTCCACCACTTGCGTTTCTTGTTGTGCAGCTCTCACTTTTACTGATGAAGACCTGTAGTTAGGTTCGAAGCCGCATAATCGACCGTTGTTTGTATCGGGATACATCAAGGAACAAAAGATTGGTCGTATTCTTATTGATGGAGGCTCGGCGGTAAACATCATGCCAAAGTTCACCATGAAGAAATTGGGAATCCCGGTCGATGAGTTGGCCAATAGTCGTTTGGTCATTCAAGGCTTCAACCAAGGAGGACAACGTGCAATTGGAATGATTCGCCTCAACCTCACCATCAATGAACTCACGGCGAGTACGCTATTTCATGTCATCGATGCTAAGACCTCCTACAACCTACTGCTTGGGAGACCTTGGGTCCATGTAAATGGAGTAGTTCCATCCACGCTCCATCAATGCTTCAAATTCTATAAAGACGGGATAAAAACCGTGGTAGCAGATGAAAAGCCATTCACCGAAGCTGATTCCCACTTCGCGGATGCAAAATTTTACATGGAGTCTGATGTCCTTCCTCAAGTCATCCCGACTGAAATTCCTTCCATGGGGCAGGGAAAGTTGAAGAAAGATGAGCAAATCACAGCACCAAATCTGCAAAAAGATGCAAGCACATCCGAAAAACCACCAAAACTGGTCTCATCTCAAAAAGAATCTTCACCTTCTGGAGTTCAGGTTGCAGAAAAATGCTTTAGGTACATCCCAAAATCTCGACGGAAAGAAGGGCAATCACCGTTTGAAGAGGTCATCACCACTGTTAAAGATAAAGTAAAGTGTCCTCAAGCCTTGACCAAGGAAGATATTCAAGTGCTAAAGGGAGACCTAACGATGCCTCTTCCAGCCATGGGACAACCTAGCTCTTCCAAGCCTCCATTAAAAGGGTTTGTCAAGTCCACACAAGGCTCTCTTTAGCATGGCTTTCTCCCCAAAAAGAGGACTGATGGCTTCGATCCAAAAGCATACAAGCTCCTAGCTAACTCAGGATATGACTTCAATAATCCTGCGCCGCTTGGAGAGTTGAGTCCTGAAATCACTGGTGAGAAAATTCATGGCCTCAGTAAAGCACAGAAAGAATTGAGACGACAGGGACATAAAATTAGTCCCTCAAAGACTGGTCTTGGTTTCACACCGCCACAGCCGGTTTACATATCTGCCAAGGGAAAAAGTAAGAAAGCAAATGTGCAACATATCACGATAGAAGAGGTGGAAGAGGATGATAATCAACAAAGTTCTCCGCGAGTCTCCGTATTTGATCGCATTGAAGCTCCAGTGACTCGAACTTCAGTCTTTGATAGACTTGGCGTTACAAAAGAGACACGCAAGGAGAGCACTTTGCAAACAAAGAAATCAATCTTCTCACGGCTTGGAAATAGAAGCACTTCATCAAAGGGAGAAAACATCAAGGGAAAAGGCAAGAGCATTGAGATAGACTCTTCCAAAGGAGATGAAGAGACTCGAAGCTCAATTCCGTCTCGTATGAAGCGGATAACGTCACTTGATGTCGATACGGAAGGCCCGCTCAAGGTTAAAAGACGCACCATCGTATTAACAGGCCAACCCAAGGGCCAGACGAAGGTTGCAAAAGAAGAGGAAATGGAATACACTACATCTTACCATGTGGAGGTTGAGGAGCACTCAAGCTCGGACTCCGAAGACGATGATTTTCCTGAGGCTCCTCCTCAACTAGAAGATGGAGGGCAACCAACAATCGATGATCTCAAGGAACTCAACCTTGGAACTCCTGACGAGCCTCGACCCATCTTCGTCAGTGCACTTCTAAGCCCGGAAGAGGAAAAAGCGTACTTTGACTTGTTGCTTGAGTATAGAGACGTCTTTGCTTGGACTTACAAAGAAATGCCAGGGCTAAGCCCAAAAGTTGCTGTTCACCACTTGGGGATTCGACATGGCGTTCGTCCTATAAAGCAAGCCTTTCGTTACATCCGACCTGAGAGAGTCCCAGTGATCGAAGAAGAAGTCAACAAACTAATTGAAGCAGGATTCATTCGTGAAGTAAAATATCCGAGGTGGATCTCTAGCATGGTTCCAGTAGTAAAGAAGAATGGAAAGATTCGTATATGCGTTGACTTCCGAAATCTGAATGATGCTTGTCCCACTGGGCGTGCCAAATTTGTAACACACAAATTCGAGTCCTGCAATAAAGACAAGAAAAAGATGCACAAAATAATATTTTATTGATTTGAATTTAAATGCGAGTACAATCTCTATTAAATTCTTTACAATAAAGAATAATTCCTCTGATTCGATCTCCGAAGTTGATGGTGCAACCTAACGGCTATAGAAGCTTGTCGTAGGATTGAACCGGTTTGTAGTTCTTTCAGATCTTCGAGTTGAGAAGCTCGAAGAACGAAGCTTGATCGAGGGCTTGAACAGCTTTATCTCGAACAAACAGTGAACTTGAGGATGATCTTCGCTAGCTAACGCGTAGACCGTTGTTGTTATGGATGAATTGGCACGTAGCTTGAGTGCTTGTTGATTCTCCACACGAACTTGAGGGATTTGAGAAGAACTTGCAGAGAAGGCTTGAGAACTGCTTGAGAGTGCTCTGGAATTTCCTTGGTTGCAGATCTTTCGAATGATTTGAGTTGTTGGTTGATTTGATCTGATGAACTTGTGAAGAAATCGGCACGTTGTTCTTGGTGCTTGATGATTCTCTGCAAGATATTGAAGAATGCTTGAATTCTTGAAGAGTGCTTCAGAGCTCTGGTTGAATGCCAAGCGAATCTCCTCCCCCTTTCTCTTCTCCATATGAACCTCTATTTATAGGCCCAATGAGAGGGTGTTTAAATTTGGAATGATTGGCAATTAATTTGATTTAATTACAAATCAGGATAATTAATAATCAATCAAGATTATTTAACTTTAATCAAGATAATTGATTATCAATCAAAAACATTGATTTGGTCTCATTTCCTAAAAGAAGATTTGGATTTGACTTCTTTTATTGGGAAATGAGACCAAATCTTCTTTTAGGAAATGAGACCAAATCAATGTTTTTTGATTGATAATCAATTATCTTGATTAAAGTTAAATAATCTTGATTGATTATTAATTATCCTGATTTGTAATTAAATCAAATTAATTGCCAATCATTCCAAATTTAAACACCCTCTCATTGGGCCTATAAATAGAGGTTCATATGGAGAAGAGAAAGGGGGAGGAGATTCGCTTGGCATTCAACCAGAGCTCTGAAGCACTCTTCAAGAATTCAAGCATTCTTCAATATCTTGCAGAGAATCATCAAGCACCAAGAACAACGTGCCGATTTCTTCACAAGTTCATCAGATCAAATCAACCAACAACTCAAATCATTCAAAAGATCTGCAACCAAGGAAATTCCAGAGCACTCTCAAGCAGTTCTCAAGCCTTCTCTGCAAGTTCTTCTCAAATCCCTCAAGTTCGTGTGGAGAATCAACAAGCACTCAAGCTACGTGCCGATTCATCCATAACAACAACGGTCTACGCGTTAGCTAGCGAAGATCATCCTCAAGTTCACCGTTTGTTCGAGATAAAGCTGTTCAAGCCCTCGATCAAGCTTTGTTCTTCGAGCTTCTCAACTCGAAGATCTGAAAGAACTACAAACCGGTTCAATCCTACGACAAGCTTCTATAGCCGTTAGGTTGCACCATGAACTTCGGAGATCGAATCAGAGGAATTATTCTTTATTGTAAAGAATTTAATAGAGATTGTACTCGCATTTAAATTCAAATCAATAAAATATTATTGGTCTCAACAACCTCGCAATCGGTCTCAACAACAGAATCATCAGAGGAATTATTTACCGAATATGCTATTCTTGGGGAAAGTTGAGCAATGTGGCAGCATATCTCTTCCAAAGGTAATAACCCAAGCTTCATTCCAATAGAATGAAGTTTCCAAAAAAAAAAAAAAAAAAAAGAGGCGAATCATCTCTTGCCTTTTATTGTTTTACCCTATTCAAAGTCAAGCTGGCCAAATCAAGTTTTCAAGCCACATTGGCAGCAGATGCCCGTGGTCCAGCAAACAAAAAATTGGTAGAGGGCCATGTCAAATCAATTTTGTGCCCGTGGTCCATCAAACACAAATTTGTTGAGCACCCCGAGTCATGAGAACAAAAGCTACTTCAAGCCTCACTTCTACTGCTCGCAAGCAAGCATCCGCCTGAGCCTCGAAGTGGGGGCAATTAAATTTGTAACACACAAATTCGGGTCCTGAAATGAAGAACACGAAAAAGATGCACAAAATAATAATATTATTGATTTTCAATTTAATGCGAGGGGTACAATCTCTAATTAATGCTCTTTTACAATAAAGAGCAAAAGATATTCCTCTGATTCGATCTCCCGTGAGTTTCAACGGCTTGAACGCTTGTTGTTGAATCGCACAAATGACAATTTTCCTTGTCTCTTCAAGTTGAATGAACTGAAGAACAAAGTTTGAGGGTGGCTTTGATTCGTTGAATGATTTGTTGGATGCTGAACTTGTGAAGAAATTGGCACGTTCTTGGTGCTTGATGATTCTTCGCAAGTTGTTGCTTTTGTGTTTGAAGATGACTTCGATTTGTTGTAGGATTTGAATTGTTGGTGATGAACTTGTGAAGAAATCGGCGCTTTGTTCTTGTTGCTTGATGATTCTTCGCGAGTTGTTGGAGAATTGCTTGAGAGCTCTGGTTGAATGCCAAGCCAAGTGTGAAAAAAAGTCTCTTTCTTCTTCATATGAGCCTCTATTTATAGGCTCAGGAAGAGGGGGTTCAATTTGGTATGATTTGTAATTAATTTTATTTAATTACAAATCAAGATAATTGATAATCAATTAACATGATTTGATTATCAATTAGGTTAATTTAACCTCAATCAAGAGGATTGATTTTGTTTCATTTCCTAAAAGAAATTTGACTTCTTCTTTTTTTAGGAAATAACATTAACCCAAAAAGATAAATAATATATTTATTAATTATTTAACTTTTCTTTTGTTGGGTTATCTTGAATGGGCCTGCACATTTGGGCTAGCCCATTTCCTTGACTCATTTGGCAAATTAATTTAGCCCATTGTATTTCTTGGTCTTCCACAAATCTCAAAAGGACTAAGCCCATAAACTTGACGGGCCCAATATTTATTTAAAAATGTTGACCAATGTTTGACTTTTAATTAATCGAGATTATTTATTTATCTCAATTAATCGGACGGTGATTAAGAAATGCCAAAATTTTGGTGTCTACAAGTGTACTCCATTTGTCCCTTTTTAAATGTCCCATTTGAGAAACGTGTATTTTATTGGACATAACAAAATGTATTTCTTTAGATTTTTTTAAAAATTTTTGCACCAAATTAAAGTGCTAATTATATAGAGAAATATATACTTTTGGGGGTTTGAAAATTCACGTATTTCTATAGTGAACACTTTAAAGGGGGCGAACGAATACTGGTTATCGATTATGTGTACTTATGCTCTCAAATGATTGTAATAATGTCCATATGAAAGTTCTTTTTTTTCCTCAAGTATTTTTTAACTATGCAAAGGAAATTGTGGGTCAATTTAAAAAAATTAGCTTTAAGCTTCACAAAACTCAAAGTCGGCCCTGATGTTACTATACGAGTTCATTCGCTCTCATACGTTGAACCATTTACGCTCTATTTTACTCTCTCCGTCTACGGTCTATCCATTGCACACATGGTGCCCTGCAAACTTCGCAACATACGCAAGTCTCTGAGTATCATTGCACACATGGTGTAGATTTCATGGCACCATGAAATATACTAGCACATGGCCGTATGATACCTCTACACCTTTCTATTGTATATTTTTGTGAGGTCTATACACTTAGTATTGGACCTCTCAGAATGTGTCGAGTGGGTAAAATGTGGAGGGATCAGACAGCAGTGGCCCAAGACATGGAATCCTTTCAGTAAAATTCACTCAATCATGAGGCTGTTTGATTCTATCAGAATTCATCGCATCTAGACAAAATAGCCAACTGGCCTCAAACAGAGAAATAATTGATGTTCTCACATCTCTAAGGGCCAAGTAACTTATAAAATGACCAGGGCTCCTTTCATTTGTCTAGAGTGTCACGCGAGAAAGTCAATCATGAGAAAAGTAAAATGAAGTGAAGTAAATGAAAAAAAAATTTACTTTCCCGGGAGTGTTCACTTGACAAAGAATTTTTTTAGAAACATGTAATTGACAAGAACAAATTTTTCCACGACTCATAATTCCTTCCTTTTTGCGGGATGCATTTTGAGAGAAAGTGAGTCTTAGCGGGAGAAATATTTTTGTGAGTCCCATTATTTTCCTGGTAACTTAACAACCCAAAAGTTATGGGAAAGTTGATTTTCTCATTCTTTCCTATACTTTCTTAACAACTGAACGAGGCCCAGAGACAAACAGGGAAAGTTAAAACGAGTAGTTACTTCCATTGGACTAAACAAATGCTGTCTTCACCTTGGTTTCATTAATTTCAATTGTTAGTGCTAAGTTCATTATTTATTAAACTTGAACGCCGAAAAATAAATCATTTATTTTCTTATTTTTCCGCTCATTATTTTACACACGAATTCGATGTGAAACACCTGGCTAGGACGATTGAATCATGACCGTCCGGCCCGTTTCTCGGAACAAGCTTTTCGCGGGATTTTCCCATTAAGGAATCTCCACGGCCTATGAAAATGAAAAAATAACGTTTGGTACGGTACGTTGTTTGGAGAAAATAACCTGATTCCTAAGATAAAATTCACTTTGGTTTTAGGGGGAGGTCAATTATTTGGACAAAGACATGTGATACCGTTCACTAACGACAAATTGGGAAGAGAGATTTGTAAAGATTTCCTTTCGGGAGTCACGGAGCAATTTTTAATAACTCATCACTGACAGCTTCGTCCAAGAAATGCTTAAGGGATTCCAGGACATTTTGGCATTCTCTCTTTTTGCAACTAAAAAAGATTTCACAAAACGAAAGTCCAAAGTAGGTAAAAGTCAGGAAAAGATTGAGCAGGACACACGCAAGAGTTAGTCCGGTTAGTTAGCGGGGTTCGTTCTTTACATTATTAATCAGGATTTGATTCTCGAGTTCATGCTGTAAGAATCTAATTTTACATGAATCCTCTAGTCATTAGTGCATGACCTGTGTTTTTGACTGAATCATAATCATAGTCTAAGTACGCGTAGTTGGCCAGAACACTCCTTACCGTAGAAAAAAAAAAGAAAAAAAGATTGAGCGGAAACAATAATAACACAAAGAAGATCCAATGTCAAAAGTAACAGGGCCAATGTCTCAATATTGGAATCCTTTTTCTTTTCTTCAGCACCTTTAAAACAACTCTCTCTCTCTCTCTCTCGTGCTGCTTCTTATTTCTCTCTCCACAGTGTCATTCTCTATTTCTCTCTCTAGTTCTTGCTTCAATCTCCTATATACCATCATCTACTAGTACAAAAAAACCAGAGATACAAACACAAACTTCATTTCCCTGGTCATGGTTAGGTTCACAAGGACGATATTGGAGAAGTTGGACAACCAGCTGCCACCACTAGTGCAGCAGGCACCTCCGGTGGCGCCAGTGGTGGTGGTGGTGGAGGAGCAAAGCCACTCCTCTACCAACCGGTCAATCGAGACGCTTGTGGTGGTGTTAGCAGTGATCATCATAGTCGGTGTCGTCGCAGGGATCATTGCCCGGGTGTGCCGCAGATGCATTGACGCCGGTGTTCCGCCCGCACCTCCGCCGGAAGAGCCGAAGCCGCCGGCAACTGAAGCAGCAAAGAAGTGAGAACAGGTAGAGAGAAATATAAACATAAAAAATGATAGCAAACACAATCATCCGGATACAACCCCGAACACAACCCCTCACATACACGTAAGTCACACACAGAGTTCTTACGTGAGGCCCACGTGTATGTGGGGTTTTGTTCGGTGTTCTGTCCGGATGGTTGTGTACAGTATTGTGTCTGGATGATTGTATTCCGGTGGGCCCATTTTGAGAGATCAGCCCTGGTTCTGTAGTGTTTCTCTGTGCGGCCCCTGATCTTATTCTGTATACCGAAGTATAGTACTACTAACAAAAGTCACTTGGGTTGGTTAGGGTGTCTTTGATATTGTGTTGTTACATTACATAGCTTAAAAGACAGGAAAATCCTGATTAAAGATGTTCTAAAGTTCTCCCTCCGTTCCATTTTGTTGGCCCGTGATTCCAATTTTTTACTGTTCCAAAATATATGTCCATTCTGCCATTTCTACTTAAGTCAATCACATATAGAACACTCTTTTGGTTTCATATAAGATGTAAAATCAAAGGTATTTTGAGAAATCAAATCATTTAGCTTATGATGATGATTTTCTTTGAATAGTTGGATTCCTCTAAAAGTCCAAACATTGTGGGACAGAGGGAGTATCTTTTAATTGGATCACAAGTCCTTTTAAGTTCTAATCCATATTTAGTTCCGATGCATGCACGCGGATGTGGAGATTTGACACTAAGGATCAGTTCATATTACTAGGTTTTTGTCTTTAAAATAACACCAAAATACCAATTGTTTATGGTAAAAATACCAAGGTTGCAGCCGATCAAGAAGAAAAAAAAAATACCAAGGTTTGTATGTCCCGTCTAATTGATAATTTTGATTTTTTGAACAGTCAACTTGCATAAAATGCTATTTAGGCCTAGTTTTCCAAAAGATTTTAGCACCCAGGTGCTAAAATCATCATATTTCAAATCAAAAAATGAAGTGGTTCCATGTATCGTTTGAAATATGATGATTTTAGCACCTGGGTGCTAAAATCTTTTGAAAAACTGGGTCTTAGACAACATGTTGTCTTCACAGTGGAGACAGTAAGTCAAAAATACCAAAAATATCAATTAGACAATTTAGACAATATCGTCAATTGGCATCTAAGTTTTTCCTAGTCCGTATAGCCCGACCACAGGTACTCCCTCGAAAGAGTGCCGGGCATAGGGCGGAGCAAGCAGTTGTTCCTTGTGGAGGGCAGACAGGCGTATGGGACGGGAGCGACTTTGTATCTGAATCTCAGTAAGCAATCCAAGCAAGCAAGCCAGGTTTTTTTGGATTTCATCACCCTGGAACTTTATGTTTCGCATTGAATTGTTTCACAGAAATATAGGAGTAACCAATTGGAGGAGCATTTCACTTTTTGGGTTAATTTTAATTTGGAATTTTTGGATTTGATGACATTCCTTCAACTCCTTTACCCTTTCGGTTTTGCATCATTATTGGGTAAACACAAATCCGACCGTTGCTTTCACCAAAGCCTTTTCTTTATCAGAAAGATGGGACCCTTCTCCCTATCTCTTGGGTCGCCGATTTTATTAAAGAGAAAACCACTTAACCGTTGCTCATCCTTTGCTGGCAAAAAGAACAGCCAACTGAAAGTCATTTGACCATAATTAAAGTGGAATATTTTGGTCCAACAGCTCACAATTCAACTCACCAAAGACCCATGTTTTTTGGCACCTTATAGGTTTGGGGTGTCCTGTTCATAACGAGCCCAACTACGGGGACGCTACTTGAATGGTTCCGATCATTTACGCTAGACCCAAAATAAATCCCACACAAGGCGATGTACACCAAATAGTGGACTCACAAGTCGCAGCTTCTTTGTTTCATAGCCATGTCTGTTGCAAGTTTTGCTTACGACTAGTCTCAAAATTACTTTAAACAAGTTAAAACGTTTCTCAATATGCGTAAGGGTATGTTTGTTTTTAGTTTTCTAATGTTAAGACAATGAACTAAAACGAGCCGAGTTTTTGCAAGCCGAGCCGAGCCGAGCTTGTTTACTAAACGACTCTAAAACTCGACTTGAGCTCAAACGAGCCGAGCCTTAACAACCTGAACCATGAGCTCAGCTTGTTTGCAGCCCTAGGCCTCCTCCCATGCTCACCAGCACATATTTTCAATTCCTAAGGGCAGCTCAAAAGTTAAATGGCTAAAGCATTATCTTTCGGCCCCAATTCGGAAAATGTCCCAAATTCTGTAAAATGATCGTATAATAAGACAATATTTTAGAAGGCCCATCTTGAAAAAGTCTCCATTCAAGCACAAAGGAATGAAAAGGCCTTCCGTGAGTATAACATAGGTTTTACTCCAATGTGCATAAGTTTATCAAAATAACATACTCTATTTCCAAGAAGCTTTACATTGGCAAATGGCTTCAGAGTTATAAGGACTAAATGTATCATTCCAATAAGCCCCACTTCAAAAACACCACAAACGTGAGACAAGTTTTGCAGGTTGATCTTCATTTTCTTAGCAGTCTTCCATAAGTATGTATAAGTTCGATCCATTTCATTCCGTAGCCCTTGTAGAATGCTTTAAATTAACCCTACAAGTTTTAGTGACAAGAATTCGAGAGACATGAATGCCACAAAAAGAACTTGCATGAAAAATAAGCAAATTTGGGTGTTACGTACATTACAAACATAAAGGAAGCATCTAATTGCAATTTTGCATGAGGCCACATCGAGAGTTAACGGGCCTTGGTGCTACCGCCCTTCCCTCAGTGTAAGCTAGGATGTTATCTGAAATTCTTGTACTACCAGAAAGAGGAAGCAATTTTGGTACCTCATATCTTTCAGGCAGAAGAACCTCGTGCCATATAACCAACTCTTCTTGTTAACTGCTTCTGTGCACCCTTAACCTAGTCGAAGCTTCAAAGTGGACAAAGCATTGAAGGGGATATGGATAAGAAGAGAGCAAGAGAGGTTATATAAGAGATACCAAGGGTCAATTGTAGCACTCACCAGGCTATCCTGCAATAATGGCTTCTTCAGACACTTTATAGGAACTCCAACTTGCACGGGACAGAACAGGACAGGATGCCTCATTTGTAGGTTCATTTGCCACAACAATGGTATCAGTTCACAGTGCAAGGCTCCCAACTATCACTGAGAATTGTATTCTAGCTGCTCCTTGTCTTAACACGCTATTTACAGCTCTTGGATTTGTTATAGGAATGGAAAATGCAAGGTAAAGACATTACATGTACATTTATATGCTTATAGATATACACAGTGTTCCTCAATTGGACTAGACGTGAATAGGATAGCACTTTAACAGCATAGGTAGCTGCTTCAAGCCTTCAAGTAATACTAACATCAAACCACTTGGACCTAAAGAAATCCCGAAACATATTAGAACTAATCTGCAACATAAAGAAACTACATAAGGTTCTATACTCCGTTAAATAAAACCAGGCTTAAAGCAAATCAGGCCCTTCTATCCTCCTTTATAGAAACTGAGCATCCAATTCCCTATGCGGAAACAAAAAGTTTTCCATTTATCTCATCAGTTCCCCTGAAAAACCAACTGAAATGCAGCGAAAGGCCTTACCAATAGGTTAGATGGCTAGTACGAAGAAGAAATTCAGACACAAGGAATTGGGCTAATCATCTCAATCTGAACGTAGACGAAGTCTTGTTACATCATCGGGCACTTGGTGCCCTGTGTTTATGTGTATTACTGACGCTCTGAATTTTGAATGAAGGAAATGACCACATCAATTGAAACGGGTCTCCAGGCCTGTCCTACCCTGTCCAATGCCCTCTGACTTTGATTTGCAAACATAGTTTCATTCACAGTATAACGTCCTTGAGTTCCTCGATTTTTCAAGCCATAGGGTGCGCAATGGTGAACATTTTAACAGTAGCCAATCTGTGCATATATTGCCAAAAGTTAGGTCTGTCTCCGGTCATCCCCGCCTATACCTCAATTATTGTGTATATAAAAATTCTTATTGTGTATATGAATTTAAGATGAGATAAATGTAGTCAACAACTCAACAATATACTTAGCTGAGTTAGCTGCTTTTTGCAATACTAACATCAAAGTTCAAACCACTTGGACCTAAACAAAATCCCTAAACTACTAAGAAGTAGTATTTGTTTGTATGAATTCCATCTTCCTAGGCAATCCATGGCCATCCTAAGATGAGATAAATGTAGTCAACATTTTAACCTCATATAGGAGTTAGGACTAGCCTGGTACGTCTCCTCCAAAATATTCATGTTGGATATTGCACTAACCAAACAATTTAATCCTCCCCAAGCAAGTGAGACCAGAACACCATTCAGGATAGTTTAGCTGCATAATTTACCTTTACTTCCCATGGAACATACGAGAAGGTGTCGGATGAAAACATCAGAAATCCAATAGAATTTGTTCATCATCAAAATTTTCGTAGTCGATAGGAGATGAGTAAAGAATAAAACACATCAAAAGCTAAAGCAATTAACCAAAATTGAGGTACCTGAGAGATTAAAAAGTGGCGTTAAACAGCTTCAAAATTGGTTTCATTACAAAGTAACAGAGTAAAATCGTACTATTGTTCTGCTCACAAAAGTTCCTAAGTAGCATATATCGAAACCTATCAATGAAGGCTAACAAAGACATACACATTCGTTTCCAGAAAATTAGGGTTAGGATTTGCAGGGTGAAATATACGAAAACAAACCCAAGCCGATTTTACCGATTTCAATCGCCGATCAGAATCCGTTTCATTTCCGACAATCGAATCAGCAGCTGGTATCATTTCCACGCGACCGAGGGAGAATCACAACCCTGACAAACGAGACGTGCAAATGGAAATCGCCAGGAAGCACTTACGATCACACACACACACACGAAGTATGCATATTGTCATATCTATGCATATATGTGTATCGCAGTGTATGTATATGTTTTGTTTGTGTCGCCATACATATAACGGTTTTGGCAACATAAAACGGTTAAAGGAGAGTGGGTTTGGGGTGGAGTTGTTACAGCGACGCCATGGCAGACGTATTTGGCAGGATTGTAATTCTCCTTCGATTGGATGTGGAAAACAATATCAATCGACAACTCGGATGGATAGTTGGAGTTTTTGAAGTGGAATAATGCTATTGTGGTCATTAGTGGCGGCCCAACTTTTATTTTGGCCACTTCCCAACCCTAACTTTTTATTTGAAACTTGTGGAAAGGAAAAGAAAAGAAAAGAAAATTAAAAAAATTCTCCTTCAATTGTTTGGTTTGGAGAGAAAGAGGATAGAGTAATAAATTTGAGTTTCGTGCATGGTACCATTTTTCTCCTATCTTTCTTCCCCATTTTCCTTAAGTTCCAAACATAGCCTAAATGGTACACCCTCGCTTCGTCTCTTTGTCAAATTTTTAAAATTCAACTTTAATTAAAAAAAAAAGAATTCAATTCATACAAGACAAATATTTTGGGACGTCCAAAAGTTGATGACAAAAATAAGAGTTTCAAAATAGAAGCCTCATTTTGTATGTGCTCATTTAGACAAATTTTATTTTGGTGTTTGGGTTAATATTCAGTACACTAATTTTTTTTCAAAGCCGCCACGGACTACCACGTTAGAATTGGGTGAATTTTAATGTCACCTTTTCCATCCTACAATGAAATGTCCAAGTCATCATTTAATATTGTTTTCCGTATCTGATTAAAGGAGAATTACAATCCTGACCAATACATCTGTCACGATGCTTCTGTAACAACTCCAGCACCAAACCCACCATCGACAACCGTTTTGCACGTATTACGCTTTAGAACCTTTTTTTTTTCAACTTCACTTTTGCGATATCTAAAAGGACGGTGTACCTTAGGTTTTTGGGCCTCTTCTTACTAGTTTTCAATGCTCTTTGGGTGCATCTTTTCTCAGCACAGGGTGATGCCTTGTCTGGAAATTGTGAAGTAGATAACATGGTTGTTCAACTATAATCGTACGATTCTGGGATTTTGGACCTGGAGAGCAGCTATTATATATTCTATTTGTAATTGAAAGGCCATTTAAATGAACCGGATGATCTTGGGTTAGACTCCTAATCATAGTTTTGAATATCAGCCGATACGTATCGTATTGAACCGGCTGATACGTCTGAAAAGTTAAAAAATTCACGACCGAGCTAGTCCTGACTCCTATGTGAGATTATTTTCTTGAATCTTGACCACATCTATCTCATATTAAGCATGACTATGGATTTCCAATGTAGTATTCACGATGATGTAATGAGTCTCTTTATTTGCGTGCTGATCGAGTTGCTTAGTCCAATTCCGTGCATCTCAATCACCTAGCTGGCAAGGCCTTAAGCTGCAGTTCACCTAGCTTTATTACTGTGACCTTTGCGATCCTTGTCCGGGAAGAGGAGCTGTATAGTTGGCCAATTGAAACCCAAGTTAACCCCACAGATTCAAACGCTACGCAATAAATGCTGGGTAACTCCTCTCATGAAAGTCGCGGTTATGGCACAATTCATGTCCTATTCAAATTCGAATTCAAGGCAGGAGTTACAGGTTACAGAATTAAATAGCAAAATTCAATCTGCCTAATGAATGGGGAGGCTCCTTCTTAATACTCGTATTGATGTTTTCAGCTCCTCCTTCAGCTATAAAAGGGCAGCTCTGTTATTTGTTTCAGTATCAGAATTTCGTGCAACATATTATACTCCAGAAAACGTCTTTGAGAGAGAGAGAGAGGAAGACGCTAGTTTCAGTTCGCTAAGGCTTCCAACAGTGGTGTTCCGGTAGATAGTGGTCCAGCCGTTTTATCCTGGGACAAAGACGTCGGTTCATCCTACAACACCTATGGTAGGCAGCACATCTTTGTTAAGGAGAGTGTGGTTTCACACGACTCGGCCAATCTACTGTTTGTATCTCTGTTTTTCCGATTCTGTTAATTTCTAGTTCTTGTAAATTCATTGCAATCTGTTCATATATATCAAAGGAAATTGTTTTTTGGAATCTGTGATTGCCATTGTATTTTTCCAACATAAGATTGAGGGAAATTTTCTCATACCCATGAGTTGTGTTCAGAACAAAGAGAGAGTGACTTTTTGTTGGAAACACGGTTCAAAATAATCTGGAAAAAAACAATAAAACAGAAATTAAGAATGTTAGAAAACATACTGGGCCAATTTCAGTGAATCGGAAATTGGCGAGAGACGTTTCGAGTCGAGGCGAATATCAAAATACTCTTTCCTTAAGGCAAGTTCGCCCTCCACTATGGTGCTGATGGAGAACTTGAGCGTTTGCCTCCCAAGAATACCTGACTTTCACTGGACGGAAGCAGCACTGCAATCTGATCGGTAGACGAATCAGGAAACTACGCAGAACTCTCAGAATATTTTATGCAGTAAGTGCAGAATGGATGCAGAGTGAAAATGTGAAATGCATGAGAGGAGGAGGGTCTTACAAGCACCCGATCAGAAAGGTACAAGATGGAGAGATGCGACTGTTCGGAACCGATTGGGCGCGACTCATCGGTAACAGTCATGTCCGATGACTGTTCATGAACAGACACAGTGGAAAGGGAAAAACATTTCGATTGGACACACTGTTTCGGCAGGAGACGAAATAAAATTTGACTGAAACGGACTGGTTTGACCCGACCCAGTCCGTGTGTAAAATTTCAGTAAAAAGATAAGAACCTCTTGGGCCAAGCCCATCTTATACCATTAAGCAGGTCGGCACGGCACGACATGACACGATTAAGTAAGCGGCCCGGCACGGCACGACACGATGAAGTAAATGGGCCGGCACAGCACGACACAGTTACAAAACGGCACGGCACGACACGGTTACAAAACGGCACGACATGACACGGTTACAAAACGGCACGGCACGACATGAATGAAGAAAAATGGCACGGCACGGCACGACTAAAAATGGACACGGTATGGCATGGCATGATTAAGTAAACGGGCATGGCACGACACTGGCTCAGTTGGCACGGAAGAAAAGCGGCACGACATGGCATGGCATGACGGGCCCGTTTGACACCTCTAGGTTGAACGACCACATCGGTAATAAAAACTAGATATAATATTCCAATCCAACTTTGAGAGAGATAAATCACTTGATAAGTGATTTTTAATGGCTTGCTAACATAAAGTTAGGGTTAACTGCTTTTCAAAAAAACTTTTTCTCGGAAAAAAAAACGGTATTTTGAATTTTTTTTTTGAGTAAAAACAATTTTAGAAAAAAAAAGTATTTTGAAAAAAAAAAGTTCTTGTGAAATACAACTTCTCAAAAAAAAAAATTAAAAATTAAAAAAAAGTTTTTGAGCATTTATTTTATGTAAAACAATGTTATTGAAAGAAACAGTATTCTGAAAATTTCACCAAAAAAACAGTATTCTGAAAGGAAAAAAAAACAGTTTTTACAAGTTTTTAAAAATAAAACAGTTTTTTAAAAACCAGTTTTTGAAAAAGAAAAAAAACAAGTGTTTTTCAAAATAAGTTTATGAAAACATTGTTGAGAAATAGAGAGAGAAGATTTTTTGTCATTCTGTACAATAGTGGGTGTACTTGATTAGGTGAATAGTTGAATCTAAGTAGGGGTCGTGACAGTATGGTTGCACTAGTTCCTCTCGGAGATGATTTGAGTGAGTTGGGCACTTGGGTAATATAAAAAGAAAGGACATAAAATTTTAGTTCGGAGGTGATGAATTGACAGGTGTTCTCACCTATGCTAAAACATTAATTAAGATTTAAGAAAGCCCATGGCGACCACTTGTTATTTTAGGTTTTCGATGAAAGACCATTTGTTCAATGTTATTTTAGGTTTTCGATGAAAGAGTAGTTGTTTCACAAATATAGCAACAATATCAGATATGGAACGTGAACATGCAGTTGTCTATATATATATATAGACAAATGGTAATTAAGGAAGGTAAATGGTAATTAAGGAAGCACATGGTAGTTTCTGACGAGGGTATGGTGCACACCCCTTGTTTAGCTTAGTGATGGACACCTGGAGTTGTGGACTGAGTTCGAGCACCACACCGCACCATCACCACATGCAAGTGAATAATTCCACATTCGAGTTTATCACAAACCAATCTCGAGTATATAGGTTGAGTTTTTTAATTAAACATCACAAGTGGAAGAATCCGAGCACTAATTCCCTAATTAAAAATTTGGTTGAGAAACATATAAAACATAGAAAGAAACAAAAAAACCAAGTAGCTATGTGAAATTCAGAACATAAAACAGACATGAGGATGAGTTTCTAAGTCAAGTAAAAAAGATTTGGTTTTGCATCAAAATAAAATACACTCCAGAAGGAAGCACATGGTAGTTAATTTCCAAATAGGGTAATGTTGGAAGACAAAGTGAGAGAGATATGTACATTGTATAGACTCGCCTCTTTTCATTGAAATTTGACATAAGGAATGCTTTGATGATAATTGATTCTTCCCTTCTGCTGCTCAAACAAACTGAATATTTCCTTTATTCTGAAATGTTCAGAGAGAGAGTCTGACTTGAGATGGAAGACACTAATGCAAAACATGTAGAGAGAGAGAGAGAGAGAGAAAGAGAGAGATTGGACGTCAGATTTGCATACAGTTGCTATCTCTCTCTCTCTCTCTCTCTCTCCCTCCTGCAGGAAAATTGTTTCCATGGAAAATACCTCTTAAAATTACCAGTAATCACAAATTGTAGGTAAATGTGGTACATATACAGGAGACAAATGTGATCAAATGAGTCAAAACTAATTTGAATCTAAAACTTCAGCATTATTTGGAAGAGCTAAAAACTTGTTAGCTCTCACTTATTTTAAACTTTTTTTTTTAACCCAATGGATGAGTTGTTTTGTTCAAAAGGAGTTAAATTTATGGGGGCGGATTCGGGGACACAACTTTAGACACTTCATCTCAGCCCTTGAAATCAAGGGTTGAGATTAAAACATTCTCCCTCCTCCCTCTCCATCCTTACACAGTTACACGGTCTCCCCTATTCCCCCTCTTGCGTTAAGACTTAAGAGTGAAAGAACTACAAACAAATTCTCTCTTCCCTTCCTATCTCAGGTGATCGAAAACGGCGACCCTTCTCCGGTGGACCCATCTGTAGTGATGGCAGCCTTCTCCAGCTGACCCATCTCTTGACCTCCCCTAATTTACCCATATGCAAAAAGGCCACGGGGAACTCGATTTTGCACCCACTTCAACCATACAGATTTGTATCTTTCAAAAGTTCTGATCAATTGTAGTATTGTACCAATCCAAGAGACTCGATTTTTATTTTCTCCATCTGGCTCTCAAAATCTTCTCTCTCCTTCGTTGATTTCACATATGTATTCGTGCTCGGATCTTGTGCATCTGTTCTTGTGATTCATGGTGGTATATGCAACTAAAATAAAGAAAGGCACTTGAATGATGGAATTTACAAACTGGAATCCACATGTCCGTCCAATTATCCTACACAGATAAGCTACCCATCTTTCAATAGAATTTGCAGTTGGATGCCACATCATTAACCAACTACAACTTTCAAAACCAGCGAGAGAGAGAGAGAGAGAGAGAGAGAGAGAGAGAGAGAGAGAGAGAGAGAGAGAGAGAGAGAGAGAGAGAGAGAGATGTGTTTGCGAAATTGCGAGGGATGGGTTTTCTGATCACTGTTAACGCAAAAGGGGGAAACCGTGTAAGGATGGAGAGGGAGGAGGGAGAATGTTTTAATCTCAGCCCTTGAAATCAAGGACTGAGATGGAGTGTCTAAATTTGTGTCTAAAGTTGTGTCCCCAGATCCGCCCCCTAAATTTATTAATAGACATCACAATGAGTTTCTAAGTCAAAACATTGCATCAAAATGGAAGGAAGCACATGGTAGCTTCTAACCAGGGCAGGCCTTGAGCTAAGGCGTGTAAGGCCGCTGTTTTAGGCCCCAAATTTTGGCCCAAAATTAGGGCCCCGGATAAGTACACCTAGGTATAGAATATATACTTAATCTATCACTTACATAATTAATGAGCTAGCTAGCTTAGTGGAAAAGTTTAGTTTTTCTATCCAAGAGGTACATGGTTCAATTCCTGGGTCTCTTTTTTCGTTCTCCATAATAATATTTTTTTCCCCTCTCACAAACTCACACTTTCAAAGGGATATTTTTTTTATTGGTGCAAAAAATAATATGACCAAAAACTAGTTTTATTCGAAACAAAGGATGAATCGTGATATATATATATATATATATATATATATATATATATATATATATATATATATATATATATATATATATATATCGTACCAAGTAACTATCATTTTGAGGTTAATTCTATTTTTATCTTTTAAAAAAGAAAACATAGGGCCCAGATTTACAAGTTCGTCTTAGGCCCCGAGAATCTCAGGGTCGGCCGTGCTTCTAACGGTAACATTAGAACAAAGAAACGGAGAGACAAAAGTGGACTAGCCTCTCTTGCATTTTACCTGAGCAGTAAAAAAAAAAAAAAAAATCCTTGAGGAAAACAACAAAATTTTGACAGAAAATGCTCTGATGATAAATTTTATTCTTCCCGCCGTTTATACACAGCTACAGCAATATTTCCTTTACTTGAGAGAGAGAGAGAGAGAGAGAGAGAGAGAGAGAGAGAGAGAGTTATTAGATGTTAGATTGTTTTTTGATGGAAAATATCTCCTAAAATATCGTACCAAGTAACTATCATTTTGAGGTTAATTCTATTTTTATCTTTTAAAAAAGAAAACATAGGGCCCAGATTTACAAGTTCGTCTTAGGCCCCGAGAATCTCAGGGCCGGCCGTGCTTCTAACGGTAACATTAGAACAAAGAAACGGAGAGACAAAAGTGGATTGGCCTCTCTTGCATTTTACCTGAGCAGTAAAAAAAAAAATCCTTGAGGAAAACAACAAAATTTTGACAGAAAATGCTCTGATGATAAATTTTATTCTTCCCGCCGTTTATACATAGCTACAGCAATATTTCCTTTACTTAAGAGAGAGAGAGAGAGAGAGAGAGAGAGAGTTATTAGACGTCAGATTGTTTTTTGATGGAAAATATCTCCTAATATTATAAGTTTCCCAGTAATAAAAAATTGTATGTGTGTATAGGAGACAAACGCCATGAAATGAGTCAAAACTAATTTGAATCTAACAATTCAGCATATTTGGAACAAAAAGTGCTAAAAAATTATTAGCTCTAACTTATTTTAAATCAATTTTTTTCCCGTTTTAACCCAATGGAAGAGCTGTTTTGTTCAAAACGTGGAAAATTTATTAATCGCTATTCATTTCCTACTCTTTGAAATAACTGTTTTCCTTAGAAAATACAAATTTATTACTTTTGATTTTTTTTTTTTAAAAAATGAGAAGTGGAAGCTTTTTATTATAAAAAAGAATGAATTGCCACTATAAAGCACTTTTGACTAATTTAGTTAAGTTTTAAAAAAACTTAACTAACTTACCTCAACATCGGCTCATTTTAACTTACCTCAACATTGGCTTATATTTGGTTCTGCTGGAAATTAACACCTATGGACTGGTTATCTTGGAAAGTCATATGCTGCTGCTCCTTTCCTTATGTTGGTTGTCTTTTGGTTCTGCTGGAGATACATAACGAGAGGACACATCAGCTTCTATGAGAGGTTCTACAGGTGATGCATTCCCATGGTATGGTTCTTCTGGAGTTTCTTATGTAGTGAAGAGGATACATTAGCTTCTATTTTTCTTTTATTGGTTAAGGGTGTTTGTGATCTGTGGCTCTTTTGGCTTGGCTGGTTGACCTCTTGCCAACTATGGTCGGGCTTTCTCGCATATGATTGTCGAGAGTATTGGGTGTCAACCTATTTCCCTCTTGTTGTGATGCCTTTCTTTATTGTATCTGTTTTAATGGATCAATAAAATTTCTTTTTGCCATGCAAAAAAAAAAAAAAAACTGCTCATTTTAGTTTTTTCGCAATCCTCTAGACAAAATCAATGGAACCAAAAGCCCCAATTGAATAGAGTTGATTACATGAATCCATTTTATTTCGGTTCAATTCCTATAAAAAGAAATTCAATAATTATATGCTTTGATGAGGGATTGGGCTCAGTTGGACTAGGGTTAGGGTTAGGTAATTGATTTTTGTAGTCCAATGTTTGATAATCCAACTCTATTTGTGTCTTAGAAACAACTATAGGTGATGGTTCTTGCTTTAGACAATAATGATGAGGTATGAATAGTCAACAGTAAATACATAGTAAGTAGGAGAACAGGGTGGTCAATAGGAAGAGTGAAGAACAAAGCAGGTGTGCACAGAAAGGACTAAGACAGTGGATTGCTCTTAGTCTAATCCATGTGATACCCTGGTGACCTAGGAGATGGGGACTGATTTCACATAGAGAATGTTCTTCCCTTAAAAAGTGATTATCCCTTTTCTCTCTCTAGGATGGCATACGCTTTGCCAAGATTTCACCAACCTCTGGGTATTGAAAGGGAATGTCCCATATTTATAGGCACATTGGACCAATGATTAGGTGCCAGGCTGCAGGAGAGAGAGAGAGAGAGAGAGAGAGAGAGAGAGCAACTGTATGCAAATCTGACGTCCAATCTCTCTTTTTCTCTCTCTTTCTCTCTCTACATGTTTTGCATTAGTGTCTTCCGTATCAAGTCAGTCTCTCTCTCTCTGTGTGAACATTTCAGAATAAAGGAAATATTCAGTTTGTATGAGCAGCAGAAGGGAAGAATCAATTATCATCAAAGCATTCCTTATGTCAAATTTCAATGAAAAGAGGCCAGTCCATACAATGCACATATCTCTCTCACTTTGTCTTCTGACATTACCCTAGTTGGAAATTAACTACCATGTGCTTCCTTCTAGAGTATATTTTATTTTGATGCAAAACCAAATCTTTTTTATTTGACTTAGAAACTCATCCTCATGTCTGTTTTATGTTCTGAATTTTGCATAGCTACTTGGTTTTTTTTTTTTTTTGTTTCTTTCGATGTTTTATATGTTTCTCAACCAAATTTTTAATCAGGGAATTAGTGCTCGGCTTCTTCCACTTATGATGTTTAATTAAAAAACTCAACCTATATACTCGAGATTGGTTTGTGATAAACTCGAATGTGGAATTATTCACTTGCATGTGGTGGTGGTGTGGTGTGGTGCTCGGACCCAGTCCACAACTCCAGGTGTCCATCACTAAACTAAATAAGGAGTGTGCACCATACCCTCGTCGAAAACTACTATGTGCTTCCTTAATTACCATCTGCCTTCCTTCTCTCTCTCTCTCTCTCTCTCTCTCTCTCTCTCTCTCTCTCTCTCTCTCTCTCTCTCTCTCTTCTACATATAGACAACTGCATGTTCACGTTCCATATCTGATACTGTTGCTACATTTGTGAAACAACTACTCTTTCATCGAAAACCGAAAATAACATTGGACAAATGGTCTTTCATCGAAAACCTAAAATAACAAGTGGTCGCCATGGGCTGTTTTAGCATAGGTGAGAACACCTATCAATTCATCACCTTCAAACTAAAATTTTATGTCCTTTCTTTTTTTTATTACCCAAGTGCCCAACTCACTCAAATCATCTGCGGGAGGAACTAGTGCAACCATACTGTCACGAGCCCCTACTTACATTCAACCTCAAGAACAGTACTTGCCGGCTGTTGATAAAAAAACAGTACTTACCTAAAAGAACTTTCCCCAACAGCGAGTTCCATCTGTTAAGCAATTGTGATCCACATTGTTTCTGCTCGAAGAGCTTAATTGAAACAACCTAAATATCTAAGTCCTAGACAACTTTGATTAAAGGTTTGCATAATTGGCCCATTTCATCCATTTAACACCCTCATTGGTGTAGTGCGAAACGGTACCTAATTAGACACACATAAACACAGAGTATTTATGTGGTTCCCTAAACTCGGGTAGGTCCACGGGGGGCAACGGATTCACTATAATTGTAGGAGGATTTACAATCACACTCAACTCACAATTATAGCCTCACTATCACTCGTGTATCTCTCTGATTCTTGTTCTTTCACTGATTCAGAATACACAGCCCAAAGGGCTCCTTAAATACACAGAGAAGAGGAGGTATGCACTGGCTATCATAGGTGAAAATCCACTGTGGAATTATTGATCCATTATCACTCCCACTAGGAGGATAATTCTCCACTGATGTTTCCCACAGAACATTGTGGTGTCCTAATGCTCAAGTGGATGGAGCCACACCTCCAATTATCAACAATCTCCACCTTTCCAATCATTCAACTTCATGTAAGCGCCATGAGGATGCCTTTCCTTACTCAATATAACCCACACAAGATCCCCTTCCTTTAATAGAACCTCCCTTTTGTGTGCATCAACGGCCGTCTTGTACTTCGCATTAGACTTCTCAATTTGGGATTTGACTTGAGCGTGAACATTCTTCATAAAGGTAGCCATTTCGTCCGCCTTGGGGTGTTCCTTCTTAGATGTTGGCAAAGGGACAAGATCAACCACGCTAGAAGTTGTCAACCCATAAACTCCTTCAAATGGGGAAGTGTGAATAGTGCGGTTTAGGGAAGAATTGTAAGCAAACTCCACCAAGGGAAGAATGCCATCCCAACTTTTCGGATGCTCACCAACCAAACACCGCAACAAGTTTCCAAGACTCTGGTTAACCACTTCCGTTTGACCGTCGGTTTGAGGATGGAAAGAGGTACTAAAGTGCAAGTTGGTGCCATTCTTTTTCCACAAAATCCGCCAAAAGTGAGCAAGAAACTTAGCATCTCTATCGGAGACAATAGAAGTAGGAACGCCATGCAACTTGTAGACCTCCTTGAAATAGAGATTGACAATGTTAGATGCATCCATAGTCTTCTTACAAGGTATGAAATGAGCCATTTTTTAGAACCGATCCACCACCACCATGATAGAATCACTCCGTCTTTGCATGGGAGGGAGCCCCAAGACAAAGTCCATACTTCGTTGGCATGTTTGGGTAAAGGCAAACACAATCCCGCATTAGTTGTTGTCCCTTTACTTCGTTGGCATGTTTGGCACCTTTGCACATAGCTCCCCACATCTCTAGTCATTCCCGGCTAATAGTATTAATCTTGAAGCAACCCTAGAGTCTTAACCTTGCCAAAATGGCCCAACTTGTGACTTTCGGCCAACAATTGCTCACCCAAAGAGCATTTAGGTACACACAACTCGAGTCCCTTAAAAAGAAATCCATCTTTCAACATATAGCATAGATATGTAACTCTATCAACTCTTTGCAAAGCATAAAAAATCTTGCTATAATAAGGATCTTCGGCATAGAAGGTTCGAAATTCTTCAAATCCAACGACCTTATTCTTCATTTCTACCAAAAGAGCCACTCTTCTACTTAAGCCACAACCACTTTGTTGAGAACTCCCGACTTGTGCCTCAAAGAGAATGTGAATTGTTGTAGGTATGCTACCCACTTAACATGTCGTTTGTTGAGGCGTTCTTGGCTATTGATGTACTTAAGAGCTTCATGATCGGTGTTGAGAACAAACTCCTTGTATGCAAGGTAGTAGCTCCAATGCTTTATGGCTTGGACAATGGCATAGAATTCCAAGTCATAAGTAGAGTATTTGAGCTTAGCACCATTCAACTTCTCACTAAAGAGAGCAATAGGTTGGCCTCCTTGGCTTAGAACCCCACCAATGCCCACTCCCGAAGCATCACAATCAAGTTCAAACGTCTTGTCAAAGTCGGGCAAGGCCAAGATAGGAGCTTCGGTAAGCTTTGACTTCAACAACTTGAAACTCTCTGTGGCTTCTTGCGTCCATGTAAACACCTTTTGCTTGATGCAATCGGTAAGAGGAGCCGCGATGCTACTAAAGTTGCGAATGAACCTTTGGTAGAAAGTAGCTAGCCCATGAAAACTCCTCACTTGAACACTAGTAGGAGTTGGTCATTCCACAAATGCTTTAACCTTGTCTTCATCCATGTGGACTCCCTTGGAAGATACCACATAGCCCAAGAATACCACATTATCAACAGCAAAGCTACACTTCTTCAAGTTTCCATAGAACTTCTCTCTTCTTAAAACTTCAAATACTTGTTGAAGGTGGGATAAGTGGTCGTCAAAGCACCGACTATACACCAATATGTCATCAAAGTACACAACTACACATATGCCCAAAAGAAGTTGAAGCATTTGAGTCATTACCCGATAAAGGTACTTTGAGCGTTGGTAAGCCCAAAGGGCATCACAAGCCATTCAAAGAGGCCATGAGAAGTCTTGAAAGTCGTTTTCCATTCGTCCCCGGGGCGGACTCAAATTTGATGATAACCACTTCAAAGATCAATCTTGGAGAAGACATTTGAACCGGCTAAGCAATCCAACACATAGTCCAATCTTGGAATAGGAAACCGGTACTTGATAGTGATCTTGTTGATAGCTCTACTATCCACACACATCCTCCATGAGCCATCCTTCTTTGGAGTTAAAAGAGTCGGCACCGCACAAGGGCTAAGGCTTGCCATTATGTAGTCCTTGTCCAAAAGATCTTTTACTTACCTTTGGGTTTCTTCCCTCTCCCTTGGAGACATTCTATAGGTGGGCTTGTTAGGAAGGGGTGCCCCGGGCACCAAATCAATACAATGTTGGATATCTCACAAAGGAGGCAATTCGAAAGGTAACTCATGAGGGAACACATCAACATACTCCTTCAAAAGCCTAGAAAAAGCCTCGGGAACATCTGACACACCCATATCCGCCATAGGAACCAAGACTAGAACGTACCTGATTTCATGACTTTCCTTGAGGAGTCCTTTAGAAGCAAGCAACATAGTAGGAGGAGGCTTTGTGGTCATATTCTCCTTCATAGGTAACAAAGCAAATTGCCGCTTTTCCTTAAGGACAGTGTAGGTATTCTTCCTCCCATCGTGGACGAATTGCCTATCATATTGCCACAGACGACCAAGTAGTAAATGACAAGCATCCATAGGAACCACGTAACGCCAAGCTTCATCAAAGTACTTTTGCCGTATGGAGAAAGAGACCAAACACCTTTTCATCACCTTGATCTCATTGCCTTTCTTGAACCAAAAGAGATTATAAGGATGGGGATGCTCTTCCATTTTGAGTTGCAACTTATCCACCACCTCTTGAGAGACCACGTTCTCACAACTTCCACTATCAATAATCATGTTGCACACTCTGCTTCCAATGTTACAAGTAGAGTAGAATATGTTGGTATGCAACCAATCTTCATTGCTATCGTCCTTAGTAGTGAGGAGTCTTCTTAATCATCAAAGCAAGACCTACTTCCTCTTCATCATCACCTCTAATATCCTCACACATAACTTCGTCATAAATAGGGAACTCATCTTCACAACTTTCCTCCATAAAAAGTGCCTTGTTTTTACTTTCGGAAGACCTCCGACAATCCGAAGACTTGCGACCCGGCTCCCCACACTTAAAGCACTTGAATCCTCCACTTTGGAATTGACCTCTAGTCCCCGAACCACCGGATTGAGGCTGATTTTGAGTGGGAGTTGTAGTTTTATCTGCCCGATTTTGATTACTAACCCTGGAAGAAGCACATTGGCCACCACTAGAGGAAGATGCACCCCTAGAATAGGAGTAGTAGGGTTGTCCCGACTTGGAACCGCCTTGAGCTGGATGAAATTGTTGCCCGGATCTCGAGAACTTCCTCTTTTCTTGCTTTTTAGTCACCAAGGTACGATTGTAAGCTTCCGAAACCGTCCAAAAAGTTTGCATGTCAAGAGCATCTTGAATTGAAGGCTTCAACCCACTTATATACCTTGCAACCCGTTGATCTTCACTCTCATTCAAGTCAACTCTAGCTACAAGTTGATGGAACTCTTCCGTGTACTCGTCCACACTTCCACTTTGCTTAAGGTTATGCAAACTTTTATAGAGGCTTTGCATATAGTTGAAGGGCAAGAATTGTTCGTTGAGCTTCTTCTTCATCTTCCCCCATTCTCTAATTTTCCCTTTACCTCTCCTTTCCCTAATGAGTTGCAATTGCTCCCACCAAGCGGAGGCTTTTCCTTTGAGACGGATAGCCAGCAACTTCACCTTCTTCTCCTCGGAGACTTCACCATAATCAAACACTCTTTCAACGGTGTTCAACCAATCAATAAATTCATCCGATTTGAGACTTCCATTGAACTCGAAAAGCTCAATCTTGATATTGTTCTCCCACTTATAAGGGACGTGAATTGGAGGAGGCCTATGCCAATTTTGTTCCCCAAAAGGGTTCTCAAAGTGACTATGAGAATCCTCGGACTCTCCGCTACCCCCGCGTGGTACATGTAAACCTTGCACCAATGTCGTTAGGTTAGCAATTTGTTGTCTCATCTCTTCCATCTCATGGTCCCGGTTGTTAATTGCATTTTCTTCACCATCATTCACCACAAATCCTCTTCCTCAGCCTCCTCTCCTACCTCTACCTCCTCTATGAGCCATAACAACACCCACAATCACTCCAATAACCAGAATCAACCCAAATTAAGCAACACTCAATTGACTTGGGACCCCAAACTTCAACAAATTACAAGCAACCACCAATAACAACTCCAAACATCAACCAAATTGCAACAAACAACAGTAAATCAACACAAATCAACACAAATCACCACAAACTCAACAAACGAGAGAAACCCAGTTGAAATCGAAGCTTAAAACACAGATTCAAAGGCCAAAACTCAAATTCGAAAGCTAAAAACCAATTTTGAACTCCACACAGCAGATTCGAGTGCTATCAAGTCTATTTTGTACCTTAATCGAGAGTGAACAGTGCCGAAATGGTCTGAACTTGACTCGAAATCTTGATTCGAGTAGAACCGAGGTCTGTTTGAGCCCTAAAGAAGTGATTCAAGCACCGTAGCACCTAAATCGAAGGCTGTCTGATCGATTCGATCATCGTAGGACCTGAATCGAAGGCTGTCAAGCCCTAAACAAATGATTCGAAGGCTCTAAAAGCCTTAAACAAGTGATTCGAAGTAGTTACAGAGGTCGAATAGGGGTGTCGAGTACTTTAATCAGGGTTTTGAGCTCAGAAGTGGTAGAAACTGCTTTAAAATGGTTCGATTTTGGCTGTAACAGGTCCGAAATGGGTCGATCGGTGAGTTTATGGGTCGATTTAGGGTTCAAACGGGTTGGAAATGGGTAGATCAAAAGAAAACGAACTGGATAGGTTGATTTGGGCTCCGGCGAAGTTTCCAGCGCCGTTTTCTGGCCAGGAGTATGGTTCCGGTGAGATTCAGGTGAGATATATGGTCCGGATCTGAGCTCAGTGCTCTAATACCAAAATGATGCAACCGGAATATTCCATTGAGATTTCTAGTGAGAGAAACTCCCAAAATGGGATACAAAGAGATATACTCTTGATAATTATGTTTAAAATGATAAAATCTAGCAAAATGAAAGACCCTTACACTACTTAGGGCATCCACAATAGTGGTTCTAGTGTAAGAAATAGGGTAAGAGTTACACAGTTAGTTACATTTTTTTCATTTTTTTGTGTCCAATAGTGTTGCTTAGGTGTAGTTTGTGTCATAAAAAATAGTGGCAGGCATAAATAGGTGAAGAATTGTAATGGTACGACTATTCTTCCCTCAAGTGGGTCCCGTTGCCTTTACCAAACCAAACTCTTTTGTCCAAAAGATAATGTTGGAAGGGAGGAAAGAGACAGAGAGGACATTGGGCAAACCGCAAAAGTAATGGAGAGAGAGAAAGAAGGTATAAAGCCAGGTCCCACATTTATTGGTATTTATATCTACATATACACATATATTTTTGTACTTTTTTACACTTTAACAACACACTAACAACACCACTGCAACACTTATTACCTTAACAACACATTTTGTCATAACAACACACAAATGAGACCCACTTGTTACACTTTTGTGTCATGTAACTACACATTTTTAACTCCACGACTGCGGATGCCCTTATACTACCCCCCTTACATTAAAGACATGAAATGACAATAAGACCCCCTAACTATTACATAATGATAATAAACACCCATAAACTACTATATCAAATTTACTTTGATGTTCATGAATGACCCCATACTCCCAAACTCTTGGCTTCACCACTGGCCTTCATTAAATTTTCTATTCAAACTTGACTAATGATTTGAGTAATAGCTTTAAATCTAAGCCTAATTTTCTTAACATATTACGTATATTCACCAAATTTGTATGTTCTGGTGACTTCTTCTGCTATATTTCCAACATCTTAAAATGTAAAACAATGACATAAGTTCAAGGAGAGTTTCTCTCAAAGGGAAAAAAAAGTTCAAGGATAGTTTAAGCAATTAAATAAACTATTCAACCCATGTTTTTGAGTGACCAGTTACCATTCATTTAGAACACTCAATATTTTTCCAGTCCGACTACGCGTACCCACACACGTAAGTACGCACACATCTGGATCATCTATTTTAAGAATTAACAGTCCGGATTAAAAATTAAAAAAAAAACTCTTCCATGTAGGAGGTTTTTTTTTTTTTTTTTTTAAATCTGGACCGTCGAAAACACTCACGGACGGTCAAAATTCCGTGCATTTTGCGTACATGCGGCATGCGTACACAGTTTTTTTTTCCCCAACCCAATTACCAAACCTTGTCCGCATGTTGAAAACTTGTCCAAACCGACTCATTTATTTAGTAAATTGTAATTGGGTTGTGTTGCTCAAAGCCTCAAACTCATTTATAAATACGGGAATGGTTGATTTATTTAAACAAGTATATACATGGCAAGCATGGCTTATTAATATCGATATCTTGATGGACTCAAACGAATAAACTAAATATGGGAAGGATGTTGACTGTAGTTGTACCTAAGAAGACGACGACTTGAATGTTGAGTCTTCACCTAATCCGATGCTGCTTGTGTGAAGGTCCATCGGAGAAATTTGTCTCACACTCCTCCATCTTGGAGGGCCATTGATTTTCGGTGAAACCAGGGTTCATTTTTCCATCGGGGAGAGAGAGAGAGAGAGAGAGAGATCAACAATGGAGAAGCAACTTCAGCACATCATCCACCATGAGCATCCATTGACACTGTTCAATGAAGACAACGGGAACAACAGCAGAGGAGAGGAATGTATGGCATGCGAAAAACCAATATTAATGGGTCCTAGCCTGAGCTGCACACAATGTGACACCGGTACTGTCTTCCTGCACAAATTCTGTGGGGAGTTACCAGATGAGATGAATCACTTTGGGCACCCCGATCACCCTCTATTCCTCTACCACTGGCCAGGTAATCCTCACTTGCGTTGTTACGCATGCGATCAGCCAACAAGCAGTGGCTTTGTGTATTGGTGTACTAATACTTTATGCGGATTCTACCTTGACGTTGGATGTGCTCGACTTGCACGCACCGTCGAACACTCATCACTTCACAAACACCCATTAACTCTCCACCTCAAGCCTTGCTCTTTTTGCTGTGATGCTTGTGGAGTCAAACACGAAGAACCCGGCTTAATATACCTATGTTCCTCTTGCAGTTTCTGGGTGCACTCCGATTGTGTTTCGTTACCCGTTAGGATCGAACATACATCTCATCATCCCCACCCTCTTACTCTTGTTAGCCCCTGGAAGAAGTCGGAGATTTACAATTTCAAAATGTATTGCGATATCTGCTCCAAGGAAGTGGGGGGAAAAAACTGTATTTATCATTGTGCAGAATGCACATATTTTGCCCATATTCAGTGTGCCATATCAATATCACCTGCCGAGTAAGTCATCTTTGGATATCCCTTTCCCTTAGAGTCTTTTTTCCCCCTTCTGCATAATTCAATCTTGGTTTTTTTTTTTTATTTATAAAAATGACTCTTTTGGTGTCTAAAAGTAAAGCATGTTCATATTTTGTTTGACAGTACTAAAAGCCATCAGGATCCGGCCGGAGCAGACGATCATCCCCAACTACCCACTCAAATTAGCTACTTGTCCATGCCTGATGAATCTAGCTCTAATGATCTTGCAAACTCTCTCATGGAGAAAGTAAGCCTCCTGGGAGCTAGTGAGGTTGGAAGGGGACTCAAACAAGGGCGCTGTGACCACAATCCAACCCTCCTTGATGCCCAAACTAATGAAGTATGTGATGCGTGTGTCCGTCCCATTTCAACTCCCTATTACAACTGTTCTGAATGCCATTTAGTTCTCCACAAAAGTTGTGCAGAGTTACCCAGCGAGATACAACATCCATTCCACACAATTCACCGGCTCGTCCTCCAAAAGACGTCCCTGTTCAAATGTGATGCGTGTGGACGTTATTGCAATGGCTTTTCATACGGTTGTCATACCGGTAGTTGTAACTTCGATCTTGATATCAACTGTGCCTACTTACCAACTACCATCCGACACGAAGCTCATGAGCACCCCCTCAATCTTGTCAACGACGATTGTCATGAATGGTGCAGTTGTTGTCATTCTGATTGCAGCGACCTCTACAAGTTCCGTTGTAGAGATTGCAAATTCAATCTCCACATACCATGTGCTTCGTTACCACAAACACTTAGGCACAGATATGACCGCCATCATGCCCTCATCTTAAAATATACTCCGGTTGGAATCAAGCTTGAAGAGTACTACTGTGAAATTTGCGAGGAAGAAATGAACACAAAGCTCTGGTTCTACTATTGTGCAGATTGCAACTACGCTTTCCATACCAAATGCCTCTATACGGCTGCTGATGAATCTGCAAATGTGAAGCTCGGGACCATTATCCACATGAGAAATCACCCTCACCCCCTCACCTTAGCTCGGAAGGCAAATTACAAACCAGTCTGTGATATGTGCCATGGACCCATTGTAAATTCTGCTATTGGAACTTCTGTTTTTCAATGCAAAGTATGTGACTTCACCGTAGACTTCTTATGTGGCCGGTACAGCGCAATTGTTTGAAGAAGCTAGGAATTTGTTTTTTGTGAAAGGAGCATGGAATATAATTGAACAGACATTCACTTCAACAGCTGATTGGTATGAAGTTCTACTGCCCTTCCTTTAAGAGGTTTCTCTATCTTTGCAGCCCTTGGCTTTACGCATATATTGGAGCGATCTGGGTCCATGGTAGGTCTTGGTTCTTAACTTTATTTCTGTGGAGATTGAGTCCTTATGGTCTCTTTGCATGTTTGAGTTCGATTTCAATTGTTTTTCTTTGTAGTCTCTGTTTCTTCTTGTTATTCAATATATGTTGTGTCCTGAGATGATTCTATTTCTTTTGTACGCGTTCGCAATAGTGCTACGCGAATTATCACTTTTTGCGACCGGATGTTACCGTCTTAAAAGGGTTAAATTCCGTCGCAAAAGCTTGTCGCATGCCATGGTACCGGGACGGTAAATAGGGGTGCCATAGCGATTATACCCTGGCAAATAGCTGTGTTTTTAATTCCAACCTTTTACCTTTGATTACCAGTTTTTTTTTTTTTGATAACTAGGGGGCGCGCGCACCTCAAGTAATCCTAGGGTCTATACACGCCCCGCCACACAGAGACCGGGCAAAACCAAGACCCCATGAGAACCATGAGATCTTGCAGCAGTTCATATAAACCCACAATTCATTCAATCCCACACCGAGCAAAAAAAAAAAAAATTCATTCAATCCCGTACATACGTGGACAAATTAAACATCAAAATTCTTGTACCAAATGATCCATCCATCCAAAACCAAAAATATTAGCAGAATTAAATTCCAAGCTAGTAGTTGCATTGATATTAACAGAAAACAAATTACATGAACTGAATTGAAATAACAGATTATACAAAAATGTACTCGAATAACGAAAAACAAACTCAGTTATGTTAAAACCACAGTCTCCTGAAAACGGATTCGCAGCCTACCGAGGGTATTATAGATAGATCGGTGTCTGTCTCTCAAGATAAAACGGTTGAACCACGTACCTCAGAACACCTCCGATGAATGCCTTGGCGAACTAAACTTCGACTCTCTCTCTCGAGAAAACATGTTTCTAGTGCAATGAAAGGAATCCGAAAATCTGCTGTCTATACACAATACAGGAATGAACAATATAAAGACATTCCAAGACCCTTGAGTTGCTGCCATATGAATGGAGGAAAAAAACCTGCCAAAATAAAGTTTGCCTTCAATCCACATAAAGGGGGTCTTCACCCTTTGTAACAGTGAACTTATGAGCAGCCCATTTTAATTCATAAAAATTCCAACTGCAACAACAGTGCCAACGATTCACAATTTAGACTCTCATTACATAGCCAAAAAGTACCAAGGAAAATAAACTAAATGAAAGTTAAAGCAAGTCCTTAAAACACAAGTGATTACGAAGAGGGACCCATCTCTTTCGCAATCACCTGAAAAGTAAATGAGAAATTTTAAAATCAAGCAAAAAAAAAAAAAAGCGGTAATTAAATGACAAAATATAAACTAAAAGTCAGAGAGATAAAAATGGAAACCCTCCAAAATGTTGTTGCTTGCGAACGTGATGTTAGGGAACTGCAAGAGAGTTGCGATGCTGGGTCAGGGCTTTGGCAATGGGTTGAGGTACATTAAGGTTTGAAAATCAGTTCAACACACACATATTTACCATCTTATCACAAGTACAAACACACACGACAAAGAGAAATGAGAAAATCTTGAAAGATAATTGCATATAAGAAGATAAGCACAAGACAGATCATAAAACCCCTAGAAATCAATAGGACTATAGGAAAAGGAAATATCTAACAAAATAGTGGTCGGAGATAGAACAAGAGGGTTTCCTCTCGCCTTCTCTTGTGTTTAGAATGAAATGCTCTAACCCTAATTTGCAAAGCAACTGCAATACAAATAGGTAAGGTCCAATGGCCGAAATTGCCCCTTGCAAATAACACAACAGATTGCAGGACGTTGTCCGATTAAATTGATTTGCACTATTTTAAAGAACTGACTGAGATCTTTAAATTGATGCGGAAAAATTCAACAAATTATACAGATAATTCCTTTAACTTTTTGGTTGGAAATGGTATGCCTTTGTTGTGCCCAGTAGGTTGGCCCATAATCACACATAAGTTACATAACACAAGGAATTTACATGGTTCCCAAAAGAACGGGTACATTAACGGGAGAAAGAAGTGTTTCACTGTATATAAGAAAATACAACAATCCACTGAGGGAGTTATAACGTCTGATACCTCAACCTCACAGTGTATCTCTCTCTCTCACACTTAGCTCGGCTTCCTCCCGATGGAATTGAATGGTTAAATAGGAGCGCTATGGGTTGGCTTCCATCTATGAGGAATGTGGATACCTTGAGGGAAGCTTTCATTGTAGATGGGGATTCTAACATACAATTGAGAGATTTGAGGGGAATATGAATTCTTATAAGATATGTCTCCTATGTTAGAAGGATCATGTTTGAATTGGTTGTTGAACTGGTTTGTGGCTGTGAAACAATTGAGTCCTTTGCATCTTTGTCAAATACAGACACGCCACCTTCTTCTAAGCGTCTATGCTTCTTGGGTCGAAAGAGAATCATTCTATAAAAACATAGAGTAGGCCCCTGAATTTAATTGCACCCCCGCTAGTGGACATGGATTAGCCCTAGACATTAGTCGAGGTCAGAGTTATAAAAGGCGGCCTAGGAGGGCAATTAATCGGTGCCTAGGTGCTAGGCGGTACCCCGTTGCCTTGCCTAGGGGTCTAGGCCGTAATCTAGGCACCAAGCCGAATAATCGGCTAGGCAGCTAGGCGGATTAGGCATCTAGGCGGGATTAGGTGGACAATTAATTGGCTAGGCGCCAATAATATGTCACGAGCAAGTGAGAACAGAACATGATCCAGGATAGGAAGCTGCATACAAGGTGTCAGATGAAAATGTCGGAAAGCGAATCGTATTTGTTGACTATCAACATTGAAGCATAGGAGATGAGGAAAGAATTGAACAGTACAATTGAAGCAATTAACCAAAATTGAGGTACCTGAGAGATTAAAAAATGGCATTACACAGCTTCAAAAAAAGGTTTGCCCCCTTTCTATGCTATGCAGTAGACCGTCATACAATCTAAGAGTAAAATCATACTAACAAATAGTCCTGTTCAACGAGAAAAGCAAACTCACCGGTTAATGTTTTGCTCTCAACCGTCCCTGAACTGCATGTAGCGAAATCCAATAATGAAGACTAAAAAAGAAATAAGAAAAAGAGAACAAACCCTAAGCGATTTCTCCGACTCAATCGCCGATCAGTTTCCGTTCCTTTGCCGACTCAGATCGAATCAGCAGCTGGTATCATTTCCACGCGACCGAGGGAGAATCACAACCCTGACAAATGAGACGTGCAAATGGAAATCGCCATGAAACAGTTTCGATCATACAGATCATACACACCAAATATTTGTGCATATATTGATGTATGTATGCATATATTTTGTGTATGTATGACCTGTTTGGACAAGGGTTTGGACAAGGGTAGGTTTTTGTTTCGTTTTATTGTTCACATAAAACGGTTGTGAAGTGGTGGGTTTTGTGCTCAGTTGTTTCAGAAGCAAACGCCATGGCCGACGTATTTGTCGGGATTGTAATTCTCCTTCGATTGAACGTGGAAAACAATATCAATTGACAAAACGGACAATCCACAGAAATAGGAGTAGTAACATTGCATAAAAATTGTCATCCTTTGGAAGTAATTTTATAGGTAATCAGTGGCGGCTCTAACTTTATTTTGGTCACTTTACTAACCCTAAAAGATGGACTATGGATTGTGACCAAGAGAGTACTAATTATCTACGTATAGGGTGTGAGCCAATCCGAGGTTCTATACAAATGATTTGAATGTTTATTAATTTTTAAAAAGTATTTACAATGAACTTTCTTTAATTCTTAATTACTACTATTATTTAGAGTGAACTTTCTGAGTTGATTTTTACATGGAAACTGATCAACGGTTATCATAAAATTTTATGAACGGTGCTTACCCCTAATCACTAGAATTAAATGTGCACCTCATGTCCCAAGAGCACACAATAATTTTCTTACTAATAGCGAAGCCAAATACTAGTGCACGTCTTCAACTTTTTCAACTTGCCCACTGCTTTTTTCATTACTAGTACATTTACCAATCAGTCAAAATAAGTCTTTGGATTCGTTTGTTTGACGGATATGACAAGGACCATTCAAAGTGACCAGATAACTCTCAAAATCCCAAATTGTTAGTTCCGACGGAATTTTATATAATTTTTTTTTTTTTTTTTTTGTTGAACTTCAGAAAATTTCTTTGACTAAAAAAACCTCAAAAGAGGCACCAGAGATACAAAGATTAGAAAGAGAGGGAGGGGGATAAGAAACCCAGTTAACATAAGAAACCCAGTTAACAGGAAGAGAGGGAGGGTGATAAGAAACCCAATTTTAAATTGTTCATACCTTTCAATTTATAATCTTTTTAATGTGTAATATGGATCTTATTTGATACTATCACAATTAATTCTATTAGATATAGTTTTTAAAATCTTTAAAAATATTATAAATTCAAAGATATGAACAATTCAAAATTACATTAAATTCCGAACAGAACCAATAGTTTAAGACAGATAGAGTAGCGACATAAGTATATCGTTACAAATGGAATCCTTGTTAATGTTGCAGTTGTATATCTAGCAAAATTATATATCCCTGTCACTATTACATCCGTCTAACAAACAAGTCCATTAGGATTTTTCGTTTGTCCATTTAATTAATGAATTATGATCATGCAGATTTTTTTAAAAATTTTTCAATCTCATAGGTGATAGAGGAAGAGCTTCATGTTCTCATTCGTATCTTACAAAAAATTGGATGTGTGTTATGGAATAAGAATAAAGAACTAGTTAAAGCCCAGTCACAAGGACGGGCATGATTGTGGAAGTGTTTATATATAAAATTAACAAATTCAATAACTAATTGACACGTAATCAATTATGCCAAATGTTGGCAAATATGTGTCAATGAAGATGCACTGGATTATTAATATAAAGGTAGATTAATACGATGTCGTATTAGTTCTCATGTTTGAAAAGCAGTTATTGGCAGTTACAAGTTAAACTGATATAATAATTGACTTCGAAGCCCTGATTTCAACTGCTAAATGCATGAACTCCATGTGTAAATGTATGAAACAAGGTAGTTGACAGTTAAGACACGTGGAGCACATCATGCAAGGTAGTTGTTTCCTTAACACTTAATCATTTGAGTTGGTTAAGCAAATGTGCAGATTCAAATTAAAGCTTCTGAAGAAAGATTAAAGAAATTCAAGTTCAGATCTATTGGAGGGAAGAAACTGGCAATTTGAAGTGCAAAGATAGAGTTCGAAGCAAGCCAAGTTCAAATTCTTTGAGCGGGAAGTTCAAATCATAAGCAGTGCCTATAAATAGAAGAAATCGAAGAGTGAAAAAGCCCCCGGACAAATCTTCAACAAACAGCTATCAACAAATTGATGCTTGGTTTGTTCATTGGCAAAGTAGAATTAGGATTTCGACTCAGTTCAAAGTAGATTAGGAAGTGCATTAAGAAGTATTTTAGGAAGTAGATCTCGGTTGTTCTTGTAACAATAAATTGTTTGAAGTTCTTGTTACCTTGTATTTGAAATTGAAGGCAATTTCGAAATAAGTTTACCTTTGATTTATCAATCAAAGTATCTTGTTTCTTTGTTGTTCTTTGATTTCCTAAGTATATTGGTTTGCATTTCTTCACTTTAAAGGAAAAATCCTCTTAATTGAGGTAATTGAACCAATAAAACACAATCGCCTGATTAGATTTGGTTTTCCAAAGTTAATCTGAGGGAGGAGATTTAAAACTCTCTCTGGCACGCTCGCACACAATTGTTTTCCATTGCAAAGAAGTAAAAGAACCAAACGGGAAGCGGAGTTATTTGTTCGAACACATATACCAATCAGTCAAATAATTCTTTGGATTTGTTTGTTTGATAGATATGACTATATGAGGAACATTCAAAGTGATCAGATATCTAACTCTTCCCATCCCAAATTGTTAGTTCTGATGGATTTTCATATAATTTTAAATTTTTCATACCTTTCAATTTATAACTTTTTTGATGTGTAATATGGATCGTATTTGATACTATCACAATTAATTCTATTAGACAAAGTTTTTAAAATCTTTTAAAATATTATAAATTCAAAAATATGAACAATTCAAAATTAAATTGAAATCCGAGCAGAAACAGATAGAGTAGCGACATATCGTTACAAATGGAATCATTGTTAATGTTGTAATTGTAAATCCAGAAAATTATATATCCCTGTCACTATTACATCCGTCTAACAAACAAGTTCATTAGGATTTTTCGTTTGTCCATTTAATTAACGAATTATGATCATGCAGATTTTTTTTTTTTTTTTAATTTTTTCAATCTCATAGGTGATAGAGGAAGAGCTTCATGTTCTCGTTCGTATCTTAGAGAAAATTGGATGCGTGTTATGGAATAAGAATAAAGAACTAGTTAAAGCCCAGTCACATGGACGGGCATGATTGTGGAAGTGGAGTTGTTTAATGATTGATGCTTGCAAGCTTGTTCTCAACTAACCTCCAGTATTTATCGACTTCGAGTTGGGACGTCGACAGGTGAAGATTTGGAACGGCGAGGAGACGACGCGGATTTAGTTGGAAGGGAGGATTGTCGGTGACAGCTTGAACTGTGAGGAGTGAAGGCTTAAGACGTCGATTTAGGATCGCTGGGTGAAGAACTAATCCAAAATCTGGCATTGCAAAATTGGGTTTGAAAGAGGATGATGCTGTTGGTGTGAATTTGTTTTAAAAGGGGATGATGACTGGTGGCGTGACTTGGGGGATTGGGTTTAAAATTTAAAATTCATTCTAATATCTCCGCCATATATATATATACAGCAAATATCCAATAAGGGCTCCTTACTTTCTACGGTGGGGGACTTTTTGTTCGGGATCGAATTTCGACGATCTGAACCGTTAGATGTGTTTAAAATGTGTTTTTAAGCTCCAACTCAAGGATTCATAAAAAAAAATTACCCAGAAGAGCTTGATTCGAGCAGTTTTCACGTTTTTAAGGTCCAACGCGAGGATTCATAAAAAAAAATTACCCGTAAGAGCTTGATCCGAGCAATTTTCACGTTTTTAAACACATCTAACGGTTCGGATAGTCGAAATTCGATCTCGAACAAAAAGTCCCTCACTATAGAAAGTAAGGGAGCCCTTACTAGATATGCTCTGATATATATATATATATATATATATATATATATATATATATATATATATATATATATATATATATAGGCAAATTTTCTAGTAAGGACCTCCCGTAAATAAGAAAAAATGTAATTTTTTCGCGTTAATAATGGTTTTTGGGAAATCCGAACCGTCCAATGTGTTCAAAAGGTATTTTCAAGGGTCCACGCGAGAAATCTTCAAAAAACAATACCGGGAAGGGCTTGATCCAAGCAGTTTTTCACAAAACTGTAAATAAACTGCTTGGATCAAGCCCTTCCCGGTATTTTTTTTTTTGAAGATTTCCCGTGTAGACCCTTGAAAACACCTTCTGAACACATTGGATGGTTCAGATTGTCAAAAAAAAGCTCGGATCACGGAGGTCCGGAAGTCCGAGAGAAGTGGAACCTATATACACACACACACACATACATATAGGTAATAAAGGGCAATATTGGGTTTATTTAAAGTTTAGGATGGAAACATAACTCCAAAGAGAAGTCAAGATGAAACCATAATTTCAAGGTAATTGAAGGATGATTATTTAAGTACCCCTATTTTTATTTATTTATTTTCTAATGCTTTCTGTCTCTCAAAATTTCAAAACAAATCATAGAGGGGGAAATGATTTCCCGCTCTTGCGGAAAACATTTTGTTTTTCTAAATAACCAGAAATAATGACTACTTAAATGAACTAATCTTGGATTTTTCTTGTATAATTTATCCATGAGGCAACCTCTAGCTTGACATGAACAATTCCCTTAACACTATATTCTCCGACTTCATCTAACTGTGAAAAATAATTACTCTCCTTTAAAACATTAGTATGTTTTTTTACATAACACAATTCCTAGATACAAAATCTACAATCGGAAAACATAATTTTACAACCGGTACCAATCACTCCAATATTGTACATGCGAGACCGAGTCACAAGAAGAATCGAACTCAATTTTTGTCAACAACTATCAAACACATATCTCTGATCACGGCTGCTTTTTTTCTCTTCCACATATCTCAAACTTCCTAAGATCATATCTACTGACAATTCAGAACCATACATGCATAAATTGAAATGAGCAATGGGCAATACCACTATCACTACTAACATCATGATCTTCCTGGTTAAGCCCAAACAAATGACGGCCTTGTTCGTTTAGTAGTTTAGTTAAGTTAAGTTTTGGAAATAGAGTAATGATTGGAGAGATAAATGAGGGTAATGATTACAAAACTAAACTAAACCATGAAATGAACAATAGGCCAATGTTTTCTGCAAAAATGTTTTCCCCTTACCGCAACACTGTAACCATCTAAACATGCAAAAGAAGTTAATGGCAACTTCGGACACAAGAAGCTAGTAATAATCAAGGACGGACCCACATGGGGGCACGTGAGGTCACGTGCCCCCACTTAAAATTAGAAAATCTCACTTGTGCCTCTATATATTTTGAGTAATTGTATAAATACCACCCGAAATTGACATATACTATTTATATATAAATTGAAAATAATTGGAGGATTTATCGCATTTCATGCATGAATTTTCTTCCATAACGTTGTTTGATTTACAATTGTCAATTTATAAATTGCTAGTGTGGTTGGGGTATAAACTTCTTACTCATTGTTATTTATTACAAAGGCTCTTCCTAACACTCATCCATCAGGCAGAAGGTAATATGACAAACAAGTTCGGATATCAATACATTTTCACTGATATCAATACAAGTTTCTCGGATATCGGTATATTTTCTACACATTATCCTCTACCCTAAGGATTGATGCAAGCATTTTTCTATTATGAAACAAATTTTTTCGACATGGTCAATTGAGTGCCCCCACTACATCAAATTTCTGGGTCCGCCACTGGTAATAACAATTAAGAAACCACCAGATAGCTTTATTACAGAGACACAACAACCCACATCTGTGGCTTAAATAGTGAGTTAAGTACCAAAGTGACCCTATTTTTTAAATAATTTGGAGATATACCACACTTTTCAAACGTATTGTAAAAATAGTCCTTCGTGCATGATCAAAATGAGTCATAAAGGTTAACTGCCATGTGGCACGCCAGCTTAGCGTATACGTTAACTGTATCTATACAATAATCGCGCATATGAAGAATGCGCAATAATTAAAATTATAACACATTTGTAAAATGCGCAACAATTTAAATTACAATGCATTTTCACTTTTACAATAACACACATGGGTTATGAGCTGTAGTTACCTCCATCCCCTCCACTCCTGCCCAATTTTCCATCTTTTAACGATGGAATCAAATTCAATTTTTATGATAACACATATCCATTATGCAGTTTCGTTAATATGTCCAATCCGTTCGCCAATTCCTTCTGTTAATAGTCAAAATCCGTACATCAATTCCTTCTGTTAACAGACAAATCAAATGCATTTTTACAATAACGCACATAGGTTATGCGTTGTAGTAACTCCATCCAATCTCACTATTCCAGCTTTTAACAGACAGTAGATTTTAGTTTTATGACACTAACGCATATGGGTTATGCGTTGTACTTCAGAGCACGACACGTGGCAGATGAGGGGTTTTGCCACGCATCAAGTCAAGGAAGGCATGGGCTTGGTATGTGATAAGATTATAACAAGACCAGTGGCGCATTACCTATATGCGCGATACTTTTAAAACGTTAGCAAATGCGCTAGGGTTACATCCTTTACTAGCTAAGGGTGAAAAATAAGAGATTTTTACTCAACGTTGGATGTGGATAACGCAATCAAATTTTGTCTGTTTTTGGTGATTGCTATATCAAAAATATAGTACTCCATAGCCTAAAAAGTAATGTAAATAGATGGAAAATTGTCATAAGAAAGGGTACTTGACATGGTTATAAAAGACCAGTGGCGCATCACCTATATGCACTACACCAATAAAACCCTAGCGCATTATGTAAATGCGCTAAGGCTACTAACTTACTGTCTTATGGTGAAAAATGAGAGATTTTTACTCAATATTGGACGATGATAATACAAGCAAATTTTATCCGTTTTTAGTGATTGTTATATCGAAATTAAAGTACTTGATACCTTCTATAACTTTCTTTAACAAACCATAGCCTAAAAAGTAATGTAAATAGGTCAAAAATTGTCATCAAAAGAAGTACTTGATATGGTTATAAAAAATAGATCGCACATATCCAAAATATGCCATACAATATACGACGTTTCCGATACGCGTTCGACACATGTCCTACGACGTGTCCTATACATATTTGGCTTTTCAGTACGAAAATAGGCAAACGAACCCAGATTGAGGCGCGGGTTAGTCCGATAGGTCACCCCGGCCATGCGAACCTAATAGACCAAGCCACGAGGCAGTCCGGGCTCGTTTGACTATTGTTGTACCAAAACGTGAAAATCGCAGGCAAAACTTGACATTTTGGGGTTTTAAGTACGAAAACGGGCAACCCAGTCCGGATTACGGCGCGGGTTGGTCCGATAGGTTGGATTAATAGAAATGGAACATGATTTTACTAAATAACAAGGTCATATGTGCAACCATGGTGTTCTTTGGGTTCTTTGATGGTTACTGGTTGGGAACCATATGACTGATCGAGGCTCCACAAAATATGAAAAATGATAGACAATGATTAACGAAAAGAACATTCTCTCTTAATCTAGCTACATTGTCAAATGCTTAGGAGGAGCCTACTGGAAAATATAGTGGCTACTTGCTTGCCACATGGGAGATGGGGTAGTGCTTTGGAGGAGCCTATACATATATATACACCCAAACCTATACATATATATACATATACAAATATATCTACACACAAATCATGCAAAGAGAGAGACTTACAAATCACAGTGGCTAAGTAATGTACGGTGGAGATCGCAAAGTTAAGATGGTGGACGTGGGTGGAGATGGCAAGAGAGAGATCGTGGGTGGAGATTGCGAGTTCTCCTTGCGCAGGGCCTCCTAGATCATGTAGTAAGGAGGAGGAGAGAAGGGGAGGCCGATCGCGCAGGGAAAGGGTTTATTTGGTTTAAACCTATTGTGCATTCTGCATATGCGTTATAATTAAACCTTATTGCGCATTCTTCATACATGCCATTATGGTATACATAGGGTTAGCATATACGCTGAGATGGCGTGCCACATGGCAGTTAACGTCTATAACCCATTTATAACCCATTTTGATCATGCGTGAAAGGCTATTTTTATAATATGTTTCAAAAGTGTGGTATATCTCGAAATTGCTTAAAAAAAAAGGGGTTACTTTGATCAAAAACGCTTAAATAGTCCTCAATGAGAGAGTCTCCTTCACCCCACCCTGCAGTACAAAAGCATCAACCAACAAACCAGAATCACCCATCACCCTACCAGTCTACTACGTGCTTGAAAATGCCCCCTTCACATGGTGACATTTGTGAAAATACAAGTCATTTATTCTCCCTCCTACCTAGAAGAAACTACTTGGATTTCAATTGGCCATCTATACATATCCTCTTCAGGGACCAGGTTAGGCACGAAAGGGGGACATTCTGGCGATGTATTTCATCAGCCAGCACCTTCAACAGCCAGTGGGACAGATGCCGATACAGATTTTATTCCAGACTCGACGATAGGTACGACCGATGACCAGGCAGGGCGGGGTGAAGCAAGCAGCAAGGGGTGAAGCAAGCAGCAAGGGATTGGCTAAGAAGCCCACTGATTATTCTGGAATGACCAAGTCTGATCGTGATGATTGAACTCCATGGAGGGAAAATATATTGTCAATAATCCAGTAGCAGGTTCATACTCGAAATCCACCTCGGTATTGCTCACTTTGCATTTCGGGGGGACCTGAGAAGAGTAAGCACTGAACCGGCCACAGCCCCTCACTTTGACTGAGATTGTTGCAGTTGGAGATCGGTTTCCACTGAGAGAAGTGGACAGTTCGGAATGAACCTCGCCATCAAAGTGTTCCGGTTTCTTGTCCGAGGCCAAATGACTTGAAAATACTCCACATCACCGCCAGTGTTGAACATGTTGAGCAGGCCTATTGGTGCAAAAGAAATGTTGGTAGTGATTTCCTGCACAAAAGGATTAGCGGAATGGAGTTATGTTTGTATTCCAAGGAATGCATGTGGGAAACGAACGTAAAGACATAAATTTGTTACTAAAAGACTTACCTTAAGAGGGCAGAAGAGGTAGAGTTCATATTCAAGAACTAAAATGATAAATTTCGAAGTATACTTTTGATGATACATTTTGAAGTATTTGCTAGAGATCCTCTTAGACTATCTATCTCAAATATCAGATGCAAAAGTTTATGAAGATTTAGCTAAAGTTCATGCACTTGTTGCAACTTGCATAAACATTCAAATACCAACTCATCTTGCTAATTACTTCTCTCTCTCTCTCTCGATATTTGAAGTATGAGTAGTATTACTCCAGTATCAAAGTACTCCATTACTTGAAATAACAGGGGACCACAGCGAGGTAGGCAAATTACCAAGTATACTACTACCTAAAACAGAGCATGTTAGGGACGGAGAATAAACGACTGAGGCTTTATTGTGTTTAGGCAAATTACAAAGTATACGACTTAAAACAGAGAATATTCTGTTTCAACTTTTGCAATAAATTGAATTTACAAAGCAACACACTTAAAAAAGGGCCGTATGGAGTAGTAACTATTAAGCTAAGAAGAGAGAAATTTAATACAATAGCTTAAATTTTGTAGACTATTAATGATGAATTATCTAACTAATTGTATAAATCAATTTTGTACATGGCCTATTTGCAGGGACGGAGCCAGAATTTTAGGTTAGCGGGGGGTCAAAAATTAGATATATATGCAAGTTATCTTTTCTATTTGTTCATGCCAAAAAAAAATACTAAATTACGAGGTCAACTATAACGTAGATATACGGTGATACATGCGTTTTTGCTTTATAATTGGTCCCAATGACTTATTATATTTCGAAAATAATTAACCATAGCCTCATTTATAATACTATCAACTCTCGAAAAAAAGAAAAAACTTGAGAATTCTATGCATTTAAGCAAATTGGGGCAATTTATGAAATTTTTACGGGGTCAAAATTGCAAAATTTAGCTCCAAAGTATCAAAAATCTGTGAGAAATTAAAGTGAGGGGTCAAGTGACCCCTCTTGTACCTTACTCCCTCTGCCCATGCCTATTTGAATATGGACACAATGAGTACGCTAATCAAAATTTATCACGGAGAATAAGGGTAAATTTAATTTAGTCTTGTTTTTTTTTAATTACTCAAAAATAATGACCACCTGAATGGATTAATCTCGTGTTTTTCTTGTATGATTTATCCAGGGGTCAGCTAAGCCGCTATGAAAAGTAGATCCCTTCACCGTAATTCACATTCTCCCACTTCAAAATTTACGTACTTGACAGGAGACAAGGAAAAGAATGTAAACATCAAAAACTAAAGCAATTAACAAAAATTGAGGTACCTTGAGTGATTAACAAATGGCATTACACAGCATCAAAAAAGGTTCGTCCCCTTTGTATGCAGCATACAGTCATACAATAGTAACAATACAGAAAATCCTACCAACAGATATTACTTTCTAATGAGGAAAACCAACTGTAGAGTTTGTGTTCTCCTACATAACATCTATTTTGGATCTTGTACTACCTGCCAATTTTTTCCCTTCACCGAACCAATGAGGTCTAGAAATTGGTACTTCAATTAAAATTTAAACAATATGCCCTCTTTTTTACTGAACATCCCTCAACTTCCGACTCTTATGAGTTATATAAAATCCATCTGCTTCCAACTTTTGAGTCGATGGTATTAACTCTGTCGATGGTATTAACTCTCAAGCTCTTCCTCACTTCACTGCAATAGATTAGGAATCTAAACCAAAGTCCTCAGATACATTTTGAATGGCCTTTCAATTACGAGTACTAGTAGAACATATACCTGCTCTCCTATAAATTTCCTACGATGTTTAAGGTGTGTGCTTGAGGACTGTCAACATAAAATTCTTCGTAGTTAGGTATTATGATAACTGAAAAGGGGTTATTGCTCCCTAGTCTCTAGTCCTTCCTAGGATCAAATTCCAGTAAGGTACAATTATGCTTGGCCAACTCTTTTATCAACTTCACAAATTCCATCATGCAACACTAAACTAAGATGCACCAAAGGAGCGTTAACCAGAAAACCTAAGGTACACCTTCCTTGTATTACATAAAGCGTGAAACTATGAAATTTAATCATGTCTTCTGTAAAGTGAATAGTCAAAACCAAATAAACACAGATACGGGCATGAGATACAGATGCAACACGACATTGACACGCAATATGATATTTTTCTAAAATGTAGGACACAGACATATTGATGATATGTTCAATCATACATATCTGAATACATGGTTGACTAAATAAGATACAAAAGTTATAAAGAATCTAGTTGACCAAGAAGCAAGAAGTCCTCATAAATAAGACATTGACACGTTCAACAATCCTCGAGGAATCATTCACAAATCATAAATAGAACCAAGATGATAAATTGTAAGAACTACTACATTATAGTTTTTACTATGTCAAATTTCAATATCTTCAATGGTCAGCAAGTTTCCAAAAAGTGTCAATCGCATCTTTATTTCAAAGTCATAGAGGCCAAAGAAATATCGGACACGTTGCAGAAAGAGTGTCGGACATGTCTCCGAATAAATATTTTTATTATCTAGTTACGGACACGGAAAAAACGTGTCCAAGGAGTGCCGGTGTCCGACACGTACACACCACCTTCTTTTAAGTGTCTATGCTTCTTAGGTCGAAACAGAATCATTCTATAAAAAAATTAAAAACATAGAGTAGGCCCCCAATTTTAATTGAACCGTGGCTAGTGGACATGGGATTAGCCCAAGACATTAGTCGAGGTCAGTGTTCTAAGTGGACGCCTAGGCCGATTAATCGTCGCCTAGGTGATAGGCTGTATCCGCTGCCTTGCCTAGGGGTCTAGGCTGTGATCTAGCGCCGGGCCGATTAATCGGCTAGGTAGCAAGGCGGGATTAGGCGAACGATTAATCGGCTAGGCGCATGGATTAATTGGCTAGTTTCATTTGCTTTCAACTTTGAACGTTGAATCCAAAATATCGCTCCCCAACAATATGTCACAAGCAAGTGGAACCAGAACACGATCTAGGATAGGAAGCTGCATAAACCCCAAGGGGTTGGCAAAGTGGCATTGCCTTGGGACTTAGGGGTTAACTTAGGGGTTATGTCCGGTCGTTATCTCCGGGGCTCCAGAATTACTCGAGGTGCACGCAAGCTGGCCCGAATGTCCGGTTATCAAAAAAAAAAAATGATAGGAAGCTGCATACAAAGTGTCAGATGAAAATGTCGGGAATCGAATTGTATTTGTTGACTGTCACATTGAAGTACTCGATAGGAGATGAGGAAAGAATTGAACAGTAAAAATTGAAGCAATTAACCAAATTGGGGTATCTGAGAGATTAAAAAATAGCATTGCACAGCTTCAAAAAAAGGTTTGCCCCTTTCTATGCTATGCAGTAGACCCGCATACAATCTAAGAGTAAAATCATACTGACAAATAGTCCTGTTTAACGAGAAAAGCAAACTCACCGGTTCATGTTCTGGTCACAACCGTTCCTGAATTGCATGTAGCAAAATCCGATAATGAAGACTAAAAAAGAAACAAGGAGACGAGAACAAACCCTAATCGATTTCACCGACTGAATCGCCGATCAGTTTCCGATCCATTTACCGACTCAGATCGAATCAGCAGCTGGTATCATTTCCACGCGACCAAGGGAGAATCACAACCCTGACAAACGAGACGTTGCAAATGGAAATCGCCATGAAACAGTTTCGATCATACAGATCATACACACCAAGTACGCATATTTCATATCTATATGCATATATTGTGTATGCATGACCCGTTTGTATAAGGGTAGGTTTGTGTTTCGTTTTATGTTTGACATACATAAAACGGTTGTGAGGGGTGGGTTTTGTGCTCGAGTTGTTTCAGAAGCAAGCGCCATGGCCGACGCATTTGTCGGGATTGTAATTCTCCTTTGATTGAACGTGAAAAACAATATCAATTGACAAAACTGACAATCCACGGCGGAAATAGATAACATAGCATCAAAATTGTCATCCTTTGGTAGTAATTTTATAGGGAGTGATCAGTGGTGGCTCTAACTTTTTCGGGGTGATTCGCGGTGACTCTAACTTTCTTTTGGTCACTTTACTAATCCTAAAAGATCAACTAAGCATATGGAAAGAAAATTAGAGTCACCACTGGTCACTCTTATAAAATTACTTTCAAGGATGACAATTTTGATACTATGTTATCTATTTCCTTCCGCTGTAAAAGATCGACTATGGATACCTACCAAGGAACTGAGGGAGTACCAATTATCTACATATAGGGTGCACGTCAATCCGAGATTCTATACAAATGATTTGAATTGTTGATTAATTTTTTATTATTTACAGTGAACTTTCTTTAATTCTTAATTACTACTATGATTTAGAGTGAACTTTCTGAGCTAGAAACTGATCAATTGTTATTTTTAATTTTTATGAACGGTGGTTACCCCTAGTTACTAGACTTAAATGTGCACCGCATGGTTTCTATGGTGATTAAGTGCTCCAGATCATCGTGCGACCATGTCCCAAGAGCACATAATAATTTTCTTAATAGTGAACCCAAATGCTAGTGCTCGTCTTCAACTTGCTCACTGCTTTTTTCATTACTTGGAACATTCGAACACATATACCAATCAGTCAATTAGTCATTGGATTCGTTTGTTTGACAGATATGAGGACCAATCAAAGTGACCAGATATCTAACTCTCTCCGTCTTGAATTGTTAGTTTCAATGGATGGATTTTAAGGTAACTTTAAATTGTCTCTGTTTTTCAATTTATAACGTATTTTATGTGTAATATGAATCTAATTTGATACTTTCACAATAAATTCTATTAGGCAAAGCTTGTGTTTTTATTGTACCAAAACTCAAGTGAATGAAATGTTTGTAATCATGTGTAAAGTTCAAATTCTTTATGCATTGGAGTTTTTACACAATCAAAAACAGTTTTGAACCCTATTTTTATTTATTTAGTATTTTCTAATGCTTTCTCTCTCTCAAAATTTCAATACAAATCATAGAGGGGCCAAATGATTTCCTCTCTTGTCAATATTAGAAAGTTAGTGGAAAACCCACATCCACTCAAAATAATAAAATACATAAATTGACAAAAATAACAAGTATATAACCAAAAATAATGACTGCCTCAATGAACTAATCTTGTACTCCATTTTTTGTGCATAATTTATCAAGGAGGCAAATGTCTAACATGACATGAACAATTCCCTTCCTCACGCTCCATATTCCCCTACTTCATCTAACTGTGAAAAATAATTACTTTAAAACATTATGTTTTTCTGCATAACACAATTCAAAGATACAAAATCCACTATCGGAAAACAAAGTTTTACAACCGGTACCAGTCGCTCCAACATTGTACAAGCGAGACCAAGTCACGAGAATCGAACTCAAATTTTTGTCGATAACTATCAAACACACGTCTCTGATCTCTGCTGCCTTCTTTCCTCTTCCACATATCTCAAACTTCTTAGGATATAATATCAAATCAGAATTCAGAACCATACATAAATTGAAATGAGCAATGGGCAATAAATTTTCGTCCAGAGGACACAAGAAGCTAGTAATATTAATTAAGAAACCACCAGGTGGCTTTATTACAGAGACACAACAGCCCACATCAGTGGCTTAAATAGTCCTCAATGAGAGAGTCTCCCTCACCCATCCCTACAATACAAAGGCATCTCCCAACAAACCAGAATCACCCATCACCCCTACTAGTCTACTACGTGCTTGAAAATGCCCCCTTCACATGGTGACATTTGTGAAAATACTAGTCATTTAAACTTGGATTTCAATTGGCCATCTATACATATCCTCTTCGGGGGCCGGAATCGCAAAGGTCAATAATCCAGTAGCAGGTTCATACTCGAAATCCACCTCGGTATTGCCCACTTTGCATTTCAGGGGGGCCTGAGAAGAGTAAGCACCGAACCGGCCACATCCCCTCACTTTGACTGAGATTGTTGCAGTTGGAGATCGGTTTCCACTGAGAGAAGTGGACAGCTCGGAATGAACCTCGCCATCAAACTGCTCCGGTTTCTTGTCGGAGGTCAAATGGACTTCAAACTGCTCCACAGCACCACCAGCGTTGAACATGCTGAGCAGGCCTATTGGTGCAAAAGAAATGTTGGCAGTGACTTCCTGCACAATAGATTAGCGGAATGGAGTTATGTTTGTATCCAAGGGAATGTGCATATGGGGAACCAAACGTAAAGAAATAAATTTTGCTAAAAGACTCACCTTTAGAGGGCAGAAGTGGTAGAGTTCATATTCAAGAGCTTTTAATGTCACCGGCAGTGAAGCACCTTTTGGTAGCCGGATTACTTCCCCTGAAATCCACAGCAAGTTGCAGGCACACTAAGCTTGAGAAAATATTACTTACTCCAATAAATTAAACTCCGGAGAGTTTAGTCATAAGTAGATCATACTCATATACTATCATCCAATAAATCTGGTTTCAGAACAAAAGAATCAGAATTTCAAGAACTTACAACTTCAACTGAACTTAATGGGTTCAAAAAAAAATTCGCAAGCAAACCCTCAATAAGTAGGATGCCAAGTATTCAGTCATAGTTCACATATCGTCTTCAGTTTTGAGTGAAAAGAATTAATTAGCCATCTTAGCAAAGCTTCTACAATAGCTCCCTCTTGACGTCGGCCTTCCACTACTGCTTTCTTTGCTTACTCGGGAAAGAGTAACAGGAACAAGGAGAAGAGATAAAGAGAACGGTGATGAAGATAGATTGAGGAGTGCAATTTAGGGGGGGTGAACAAAACCCTCCCTCCTATTGGTTGAAATAGTGTGGAACCCACATAAAGTGATGTCATGCTCTTCCTCTATCCTAAGTATCAGAATACATAAGGCTGGAAACACAATCTTTGGGATTTCTGGCAAATTCAGCTGTTTCCAGAATTTTTTTAACAGTACACCGTAAATAAAAACGGTACTTGACAATTGCACATGCTAACCACATGAAACGTAAGCAATTTAAAGAGCAATGTTGCCATCTTACCTGATCTGTGGGCATAAACCACTGTTTCCCCATTCCAATCTGGCCCTGCAACTCGAGCGAGGTCATCAACATCAGTGGCTTGCACAGAACCAGTGAGGGTACCAGGAGTTGCATCATGGATACGTGTCTTCTTCACAACCTTGCACCAACCAGCACCTTGGCAGTTAAACACACCCACCACACCTGTGCATTTGTTCACATTCCAAATTTTAAGCAAGCTGCAGGACAATGACCATTAAATCCATTCTTCAGTTTGTACAAGATCATAACATCATACACAAGGAAAGGACGTGAATGTTTAGACCTCCAACCTATCCCATAGACTATTCTAAATGAGCTCAAGTTGGATAGTTGGCACTTAGCAGTCAAGTTAACCATATGCATAGAATGCTCCAAAACAGGAATTAAGCAAATCGGACTTGACAACTCCACATCAAAAGCAGGTAACCAGGTAACATATATAGCAAATAACATGGCTAAAGAACATGTGTTATAGAAGGATGGTACAAAATCCAAACCTGATTCCATCTCTCGCTGGATCTACAAAAAGGCAGTCACGGGTAGGCCTGCCCGGTAGTTCGGCACGAAGAACAGATCCATCTGGAAGGACAAGCTTCTTTAAAAGCTCAAAGTTGTGGTTCCCGGGCTTGTCACTATCCAATAAGCAACAGTTAACAAATCTCATCAGATCATAACCACCACATGCATAATATAAGCCTAATATAAGCCTTTACAGGACAAATTAACGAAGTGTCAAAACCATGGAAATACCTGACATAAATTGGACAACCTCCAACTGACCGAGCCGCGGCATGATAATCTGCAGCAGGATGCAGACTCTGGAAAGGGACAAAAAAAGAGAGAGAGAGAGAAAAAAAAAGAGATGTTAATGTTTGGTTTCCTAAAGAAAGGAAAAACAATGAAGGAAATTGGGAAGGGAACCATGTTCCCTCTTTGGCTTCAATGAAATGACCGATACACACAAGAAAAGAAAAAAAATCACTAAGGGCGAAAATAAAATTGCTTTCCAACTTGATATTTGTCGAATTTCTCCTCTCCCAAACATGGAACAAAGATATGAATGCGTCAAAGTTAGTCCGTCCTTATCCGTTCTTTAAGTTCAAAATAGAACCCAGAAATTAACTAACGCATAAAGTTGTAACGAATTAAGCCTGGTATACTTACATGGAACATGTCCCAATCGGGTTGCATGAACTCTCCAAGGAATAGGGAATTGTACGCAACTGAAGAGATGTGGATAGTGTGGGAAGCCGGATCACGAGGGTAGAAATCGTCAGAAGCTCTTACTATAGCAGTCTGCTTGGCACTATACATCCCATCAGTATTATGACACATACAAGCAATGCAACCATTATCTGGGAAATTCCGCGCGATAGAGGCCTCAAGGGCCTGATTATAGGCCCGGGTGAGAGAAACCCTGCCACCATGGCCCGCCCCTAAGGTTTCAATGATATTCTGGACATCGACCTTGACTCCATCTACTCCACATGAGGCTAGGTAGGCGTGAAGTTCGTTGTAGAAGTTGAAGACCTTCTTAGGGTGCACTAGACCGAGTCCATGCACTGCGAGACTGTCCATGACTACGTCTGGTTGATTGCCTAGTACACCAGGAGACTGAACTGGATAAGCCAAAGCAGTGTCATAGTGCTCCATACCAGCAGCAGCTGGCTTTACCCCTCCCCAGTAACCGGCTAGAGCATGCCATACGTAGACGTACCTGTGGAGTTACGATAATAGGATTTGTCAGCATATATTGAAATACTTCCTTTGAAGAATGCTTACAGATGTTATCATGTTCTTATAACAGTTATCCCACTTTCGTACTGCGATGAGAAACCATTGACATTGCAACAACAGAAATCTTGTGGAATTTGGACTAAAATTTACCAACCGGTATGCAACGTGTGTGACTATGTGCTAACAGAATCAACAATGGTTAACAAAACTAGACCAAATTTAAGAAGATCCAAAATGAAACCAAAAAAATAAAAATAAAAATTAGTCCCTAGATTCTAAAAATGGTAGCTCCCATTTCACAGCAAGGGACACCAACGAAAGAAAAGTTCGCAGTTCATTACAAGCTACTCAGGAGAACGGAAGAAAAAACAAGAAGATCCTAAACAGTACTAAATTCGCCCACTTACTTCATATTGTGGCGTTGCTTGGCTTCATCAACAACGATTTTTAGGCCTGGCACCTGGTCATTGCCCTTTCCATTCTTTTGGAATTTCTCATTCTCTTTTATTCCAGTCAGTCTGTTGGCAAACCTGCAAGATCAATTTTGTGACAGATCAACTAGCTGTTAGGTTGCGTGTGTTGCATGCTGTAACTAAAAGAATTGCAGCAAGTCGGCAACAATACGAATATTAGAAAAATGCTTTTTAATGGCAAGATAGTTCAATCCTAAGCTAACACTCTTGCGCCAATATTTATTCCATGCTAACAGCACCGTAACTGTCCACACACCCTAACTATGCAAGACCTTATTTTATTGGATAGTATAGAGTCACATCTGGATGAAATCAAATAGCCGGAATAATCCAAGAAAGCTGACTAGGATGAACAATAATCTCTAGTTGTCTTCCTATTTTCATCTGCTTCAGAAATGACAAAATCAAGCTCATTATCCTTGAGTACAGATTTCAGAGCTCAGATCTTCGATCAGAGTATATCATTAACCTAACCAGCTTCTCCCAAAAACAGAATACACCCTCCTATATGAAACATACGCAGAGAACTATTCCTTTTGTTTCTGGTCCCCCATCCCTCTCGAAACCTCAGTCATCTTTTTCACACAGGCAATCATCTAAATCTCTAGCTATCATAACAAACACAACTCAGCAGACAATGATGTTACAGTACCAAGGGAGAGCAAGAAAATGGAAGTATCTTACTGTGCTCCTTCTTGTACAACACAATTGCTATCCTTTCCTTCTTCGCCAATCTGTTGCCAACCATCGTCTATGATAAGGAACCGGGGAGGAGTGCCTCCCTCTGCCAAACTGCAATACATAATCAGTATCAATATATACTAATAATTACAAGAATCACAAGATCCTCCAGAACCTCAACCCTCCACAGTTGAAATCCAAACTGGTCTGGTATGATCCGAAATCTTACCTTTTAAGGCCTTCCTCAACACCCTCAGCGGTGACATCAGTATAAAAAGCATCCCATGTACACCAGCCGAACCAGTCTACAAAAGAAGGCAACTGCATAGAAAGACCACAAAAATCACATCATTCATTTGGAAATACAAAACCCCATTCTTTACACATAGACATCAAGACAACAAAGTAGGGACTTCCTCACCTTCTTCTCCTCACGGTGGCGAAAAGTTTGCATATGCTTTTCCACAGCTCTGTTTCATGATAAAAGCAACAAATAGTAAATAGTGTGAAGCATTCTCGCATAAAAAGAAGTTTTAACAGCGCAAAGCAAAACAGTTGATTGAACATAACAACTCCGTGAGGAAAATTGATGATATTATTATAGGTTTCTGATTTTTTCAAGAAACCAACAAATCCTTGTTCCTAAATGAAACCAGACCATGAAAAGGACAACCATTAAAGAGAGAAAACTTACTTTACAGACTGGTAGATGACTTCAAAGGGGTTGGTCCCAGCGTGCATGTAGACAAGGTGAAGTCCTTGGTTGGTTTCAACAGAACTATCCCCTGCAAATAGAATCACACCAACAAAACACAACGTTTGTTTCGGATCTTTACGAACTCTGTTGTTTCTACTTTTTAATTCCCAAAAGGTCTATAATCTCCAATGGGTTGATTCATTCGAATGGAAGTGTGATTGATTCAATTCGCCAACTTGGTTATGTACGCATTAACAACAGCTCCACCCCACCGTATTGCACAGTTCTTCGTTGCTGACAGCCGGGATGGGACTGGCCTAACGGAAGATATGCCTTAAGAATAACACCATTTACGTTTTGATGGCCATGATCTACTCACCACTCTCGAGGCAAATCTCTAGTTCATTCTTCTCGTTTCCCTGGAGAACAGCACGGAACTGGCCTTCGAGGAGAGGAAGGAAGGCAGTGTATATGGTTGGGGAATCATCATGCTCCCCCTCAGAGGGTTCTTTGCTCTCAACAAGGAGGAATTGTGTTTCAAGAGGAATATCCTTCCCGCATGTCCCCATCCTCTGAGTCATCCACCATAGCTTGAAACGGAAACAACACATGAATCGGAGACCCCTGTTGCAGAGAAGTAATTCAGAAAACTTTCCAGGAAAATTGTATTCCACGTTCACACAAACTCGATGACCACACCAAGCCCAAATTGGCTCAACTATAATCCACTGAATCAAGCAAATACCATAATTCAATAGTTTACTTGGTGACAACATGCAGTGAAGAAGTAATATAGAAAGAGAGTAGAACAAATCCAGCACATCGTGGTCTTTCATAGAGTTAAATACGATGTATCACTTCTAGAATGATATACCTTCGCAACGGGTTAATAAAAATCCAACACTTGTGGATATTTACTTATTTAGTGAGGCGTGTAAAAACAAGTACAGCACCAATTCGAACTTAGGTTAAAATTTACCAACCCAGAATCAATTTTTCCTCACAGAACTTCTTTACATGTGTGACAAGTTCGGTGACAAAGTATGCCTCTATTGATTTCATGTATTTGGTGGCAACTCTTTTGCAGAAATTATAGTGTTGACATCATGTATACGTGCTTAGGGTTGAACGATGGTCTATAGAGAGCATAATTTTTTCCTATTTTAACTTTAAAGCTGTGACATATCACATATGTTATGCTAACAAAAAATAACAACATGACATAGCTCAGTAGCAGCAAATTCATTAAGGTCTAAAAGATGGAAATAATTTTTACAAGAGAACAGTGGATAGAGAAAGAAGTGTATTGCTTACTCTAGTACACCCACAGGGAAGACATGGAGGCTTTTTCTATGATCAGCGGTGGCACCAATGAAAGCGCCGGCAACAAGGCCCACCCCAGATCCTGGAGTCAGAACAATGTTATCGGGCACACCCTTCAGTATGGTCTTTCCATGGACCACCAGGTTTCCATCGTTGACGGAGATCTTAGGAGTAACCGTCATCTTTGCACACACTACTACTTGCCGAGAGTAAACTGCATCAAGAAACGATGTTACAAATCAGGAACCAACGGAAAAAAAAAAATCCATCCTTTTGCACTAGACACTGGATCCATGAAAGTATAAATGCCACAAGATTCAGATTTTGGCTGTCAAAACTATCGAAAGTACGGACCCCTTTAAAGGCAAACTCCTAATAAAGTCAGTAATTAATCAAGCATAAGATTCACAACATTGACGGTAATATGCATCATTAGTTGAGGACGAAAATCTAGGGGTTATTTCACACTATTCCTTAGCTGGGAGGATACAGCTGACAATTTATAACCTTATACATCTATTTGGTACTTAATGCCTATCCTGCGCTGCGCTGATATCATCCTAGTAATAGCATAAGCTTTACACGTATTTAACATTCCATTGCACCTGCTTACCCAAAACGAAAACAGATCTATAAAAATTTGCAGACACCCACACGGCAAGAACAAAAAATCTGAGCAGCTAGTCTTTTTGCGTGTATTTCTATGTTGTAGACTTGTAGTAGCATATACGAGCATGCTGAAAAAATATAGGATTATCTACATCCTTTCTTGAAATTCCACGTTAGAATATCTCCAGCGTACCCCTCAAACACCAAATATCAAAAAAAAAAAAGTGAGAAGATTTTAGTACCCTGTGCACGCTTCAAACTTGCAACAAAAAGGACAATATATCAGTAAAATTTAATGATTCTCATGGAGGGCGCAATAGAATCTCATCTCTGACATTAAAGTTAACTTTTGGTGATAAATTTTGAAGTATTTGCTAGAGATCCTCTTAGACTCTCTCAAATATCAGATGCAAAAGTTTACTAAGATTTAGCTGAAGTTCATGCACTTGTTGCAACTTGCAAAAACATCCGAATACCAACTCATCGTGCTAATTATATCTCTCTCTCGAGGATAACTCCAGTATCAAAGTATTCCATTCCTTTTTTCATTTGACCAAAAAAAAAAAAGTTGAAAAAATAAACGAGAAAATTAGGAAGAGTATGTTGGAGGAATGACAAAACATAATTGACAGTACTAGTTGAGATAAAAAGGGACCACGGCGAGGTTCTAGGAAAATTACGAAGTATACTACTACCTAAAACAGAGCATGTTAGGGGACCACGCTGAGGTATAGCCAAAACTGTGAGCATATTCCATTTCAACTTTTACAAAAGCCTTATTTGTCCAAAAGGGAAAAAAGACCCCCCAAAACAGAGAATATTACCGATCCGACTGATCAGAAACAAGATTGGCTCCAAGACATTGAGGAAACAAGGCAAAAAGCTAAGATTCATAAACATATGCGGGATAACGACTGCAAAAGGGCAATTCAACAATTTTCCACATATCTCATGGATAGTTAGGATCACTGCAAAAGGGTTTTCCGAAATTTGGAGATAATATTAATGATGGCCATTAAAATTACACTCACGGAAGTAGATTACATATTTATCGGTAGTCGAATAACTTGATTTTTTTAAAATACATAAAGCAACTTAAAACAATAAATGATTTAGTGAACAAACCTTTCATGTGGAGAAAAAAAAAAAAACAAAACAAAACAAAAACAAAGCTGAGAATAAAGTCTGACGTTACAATTAGAATTTCTCTTAACATTTCTCTTTGTAATTTTACGAACACCATGCAACAATATTAGTGGACTTCTATGGAACAGGGCCACCCCTGACCAAATCATGGCTCCAGACCCTGGTGGAGATTTATGCGATCAGTGCCAACTTGTGAGCAAATAGCGTTAATTTGCAGGAAAAAGGAAAAAAAATTACACCCAAATTCAAATATGTTCACTATGAAGAAGACACAGAAGCAGCCTACAACCGACTTTGATTTTGAGTTAGAATTTTTTTACTCTTCCAGTTTGTTCGAATCCGTAGCGTAAGAAAATACACATATTTATGACGAAAAAAACTACTCAAACAAAAATTTTACTGAAATTTGTGCATTTTTTGTCTGATAATTGTTTTTCAAGTTTTATCTTGAAATCGATACAAACAGGAAAACCCAAGAAAGTAAACAAAAATTAAAAAAAGAAGAAGAAGAAATTAAAAAATACTGATCTAAAGCTAGAATAATTATTCTTTCTCTCACATTTTTTTTCAGTGAATTTCCCCCACCCACCCCCCCAAATTTCGTCCGTAATCCACCCAGAGGGTTAAAAAAAAGCTAAACAAAATTCCCCAAAAAAACAACTGAAAACGAAGAGATTTTAAAAAATTACACGAACAGAGCAAATCAACACAATCAAGTCGAAATCAAACTAAAATTTCCCTACGAAAATCAGAGGCCTAAACTCCCCCATAACGTCTACGACCACAATTTTAGAACAAAGTTTCAAAACACATTTCCAGGCACAATTATCCCCGAAATGATTCGATTACTCAGAGGTTCATATGCATCCAACAGCTCTGGACACAATTTCAGATGAAATTGTGTTTTAAAATTGTGTTCGTTGCATTGCTCAAACTCCCAAGCTGAATCACGAAATGAACAAACTACCGATAGAAAATTCACAAAAACAATTCTCCAACCAAAACCTCACCTCAATAGACTGTATCTCTAGCCGCTTATCTAGACACCGTTCGTCCACAAAGCTCCGATCAACCAAAAGCTCAGGTCTATAGACACTTCTCTATATATCTATATATTGTATGTATAGGTGGAGAGAGAGAGAGAGAGAGAGAGAGAGAGAGAGAGAGAGAGAGAGAGAAATCTGGAAAAATCAACTCAGCAGAAGCGCATTCCAGAAGGGAACGCTAACTTCGATTGAGAGGGGGGGAAATTGGAAGAGCTCACGGGCAAGACAGATACACAAGATAAATGGAATGAAGGGGGAAGAAAGGCCGCGAGGGGTTTATATACTCGGGGTGGGCTTAAAGGTCGAACAAGTTTCGAGAAGAGCTTATGAGATCTTGACACGTGGTGGAGTGGTTTGATCTTGCGTCTGTGATTTCTCGTGTTTAATTACCCACTTATGTTTGGGGCCGGCTTATTATGTTTGTTAACATATGATTTTGAGACAGCTAGCATTCATTAATTTCATGTAGTATTAATGTGACAAGTAATTACTCCCTCCTACCCAACATGGATATTCATTTTTTAAACCCGTGCCATTTTTCAATTGTTATATCTTTCAATCTTTAATGTTTTTCGTAATTATGAACACTTTGTATTATAGAACTCGTCGAGAACTATCCAACAAGATCCATATTGAATATTTTTGGAGATTCATATTGAAAATATATAAGCGATTGAAAATGGCACGAGTTTCAAAAATAGACATCCATTTTGGGACGGAGAAGGTAATTTTTATAGTCTTTTTAGATTTTCGATTTTTAGAAATTTATGATAGTGTCTTTTGGGAGCAATTTTCCAGTACCAAGCTCGAGGCATTTAGGCCGTCTATTTTGGCTTTGGGCAGTCCGGATTTGGAGGGAGAAAAATGGGAAAGAGTGAGGAGAGAGATTGTTTTACTCTCGGCCATCCAATAGCTGTACAAGACACTTTTGGATAACTCGAATGCAATGTTTGACTACCACGTAGGCTTGGCCACGTGGTACCCAATAGGTGCCCAAAATATTTTTGGTACAAAAAATTATAGAAGTATAAGTAAAAGTTTTATCAAACGAATCAAATCAATTACGTACAAATACTAGTACATGTCCGTGTCTGTGCCTAAAGGCACGGCTTGAGCAATTAACGCACGTGCCCATACGCTTACCCATGCCTGTTCTCGTACCCATATTTTTATGGTCCTTCAAATTTTAGGGAGGAGGTAATGAGAGAGAATGTGGTTTGAATTTCAAAAATGGAGAGAATGTAGTTTAAAATTTTAAGTGTAGTGGACTGATGAAGAAAAATGGTAGAGAGGGGGAGGGGGGGGAAGTTTTCAAAGAGAGAGATAAAATGTACTGTGATAACTGAGACAAAAACTACTCTGTATTATAATATAGATTCGATGAGCTTGATTTTCCAGCGACACCTCTTAAATAGCTATTTTAGGAAATTGATACTGGCACTCCCAAAATTTTTAATGACACTCCAAAAAGGGAATTCCAATATCAATCGAATAAGGGAATTTGATTTGGACTTGATATTGGCATTCTCTTTATGGATTGCCATTAACAATTTGGGGAGTGCTAATATCAATTTCTTTATAATTAACGGTTCGGATAATTTGTGCAGGATCCGAAAATGGGTTTGCCCCAAAAACGGCGCATTTTTAGGGTATGTTGCACGGTGCAGTTCATTCACTGCACTGTAGCCTGCATGCACCCAGGTTTCATCGATTGATACCTTCGGTAAAGAGCAATGCTACAGACATTAACTAGTATACCAACTATTGCACTAAATGGATACATGGCATTACCACATTAATGCACTATTCAATACATGGATAGATTCATCCACTAAAAGAGTTCCACATGGACAATTAGTGTAATAGTTGGTATACTTGTTAGCGCCTGTAGCATTTATGTTCAGTAAAAAGAAAAAATTACCCGGAGGAGTTTAATTCCATGTATTAATTGATGAAGACAGCGAAGCCCCTCACTTCACATTTATCACCTTATTTTTTTTTTTTTGCCAAAATGATAGACGATTTCATTGATAATCAGAGAGACAAAGCCATTTATCACCTTAATTAATCACACATTAGGATGTACTAATTTCCTTTTTTTTCCAGAGAAAGTCGACGTACCACTTAATTAAGGTCCAAGAATTTGTTTAATGGAATGGGACCAAATCAGTGTTCTATTGAAGGGAGGTAAGTGCTAGCACAAGCTATCAAATTGAATTTTGGAAGTATATGTGTAATAGTAATTTTTTGTTGCCGTTTGAAGGCGATATCATTTGTTTATTGCATCTGAGTTTCACATTTATATTCTATACTCGATTTATTGCCCAAATTGGATGACTAATTGGATATCAATATTACTCCCCGTCCCATTTTAAAGTGTACAACTTTTAGATCTATTTTTTTGTAATAATTTTTTCAATTTATTCGCACGAAAGTTAGAGATCTCATTTAGTACTAAGATTGGTGCGAAGAATTTGACAAATAATGCAAGGAAGTACGTCATGTTTTGATCAAAAAATTACGTGTATTTCGTGGTAGAATGTCGGACAAACTATGTAAAAATTGTCAAAATTGAATGAATTTTTTTATTATGTAAAAAATGTCAAAATTATGCGGACAAGCTACATCACATATCCATTAAAACATAGTATTATCTTTAGCACCGCGTAACTATTATAGAAGATGTGACCAAAGTTATGTTCAAGTGGAACCTAAAGTCTCATGCCAAGATGTATGTGTGTGTGTTTTGTTTTGTTTTGTTTTTATTTGACCTTATTCTCTTTCCTTTTTCTCCCCCTTTCAAATTTTTTTTTCAAAAAGATTCTTTCTACTAAAAAAGATTTCATCTCCACTCATTACCTTATTATTTAATTTTTCTCTCTATCGCTCTCCAATTGTTATCTCATTATTCTCATTTTCAAAAACTTAATCAAACACTATCTCAAAAAATCTTCTCAATTTTTTTTTTTCAAAACCCATCCAAACACAGCCTTTTTTTTTTTTTCCCCCAATTATGAAGGCTTTAACTTAAGCATTAAAAAGACTAATTCCAGTTACTTGCCGACTTATGTTCAAATTATGTGATTTTTCCTGAGGTTAGTCTCGTGGTCTTGGCCTATGACTCAGGAATTTTGCTCTCCCCCTGACGTTTTAAGTTTAGTCTCATTGTCAGAAACTCGAGTCCTCTCACCTTGACTCTCGCATTTGCGTGGGAAAAGTTAAAAGAGAATTGTGGGGATTAGTGAAAAGTGCTCTCAAATTAGCCAAAACAATCTATCTAGAACCAATATATATATACGCAACGGATCCTATCAAGGATCCCGGATTGAAGGTTTTTGGGTATTTTGAAGGTTTTAAAACTTGTTTTTGCATGATTCGAATCGTCCAATGTGTTTAAAAAGTGTTTTTAAGGGTCCAGGCGAGAAATCATCAAAAAAAAAATCGTCAAAAAAAAATTACCGGAAAGACCTTGATCCAATTTGTTTTTCACAAAAACTGTACATATACAGTTTTGTAAAGACCTATTTGGATCAACCTTTTCCCGATATTTTTTTTTATGATTTCTCGTGGGGTCCCTTAAAAACACGTTTTTAACACATTGGACGGTTCGGATCATAAAAAAAATATCGGGAAGGTGGATCCCGGACCGGACTGGATACTCCCTCCCTCTCTCTCTCTCTCTCTCTCTCTCTCTCTCTCTCTCTATATATATATATATATATATATATATATATATATATATGTGCCTCTTATTACTTTCACGAAATGTCACGTGCTGGAGTATTTTATACTGGATCCTGCTACTGGTACAGAAAAATTTGTACAGAAAATGTACAAATCGCTCTCGGGGACCCACTTTTGGGTCCCACACGAGTGATCCGAACCATTCATTATTCTTAGAATATTTTTCCGAGGGGCTCCACAAAATTTCAGCTCAATCGGACGGTTAAAAGTGCTTGAACCAAAATTACAAGGTTAGAAGTGTTTGAAAACGGTGTGATTTTGGTTCAAGCACTTCTAACCGTCCGATTGAGCTGAAATTTTGTGGAGCCCCTCGGAAAAATGTTCTAAAAATAATGAACGGTTCGGATCACTCGTGTGGGACCCAAAAGTGAATCCCCGAGAGCGATTTGTACATTTTCTGTACAAATTTTTCTGTACCAGTAGGATTACCGATTTTATACTCGAGTGTAATTCACGAAAATTCTGCGGATATACGCAAGCAGAAACGGATATTTTGAGTATTATAACGGCCAAAACAGCCGTCTGAGGACTGACTCCCGCGTAATTTCCAGGGGGAAAGGGAATTGGTTGGTTTTTCATTCTTTACACGGAACCCAACGTAGCCTTTGACTGACTAGTGCAGGCGCTTGTCTGTTGCACCCGCGGAAAGCTGATACAGCTAGTCTGCAACCAAAATACACGTATTGAATGGGGTGCATTTTGAATGGTATTTTGTTCTTTCGCATCGAGTTGGATAAGACTGGTGAGTATGCTGGGCCGGCCTGAGATATTTTAGTTTCTGAAGTTCAATCGTCAAGTGATGCTCTTTTATGACCTAAAATTTGAGGTCCAAGGCGGCTGAACCGGGCCCGAAGACATGATTAGTAATACTTTCTTGGCTACCATGGCCTTTAATTTTTTATGTTCTTCTTTTTTCTTTTCACAGTTAGAAGTGTCTGGACAAACTTGAATCGATACTTATTACAGTAACTCATCTCCTCCAATCTCCAGTCAAAGACAGACTATCTAATACGGGACTATAGTGTTGGGCCCGGAGTGCCCCCCATGAATTTGGTTACACAATGCCACTCTCTGCGACCGCTCTAAAAACAGACTTGCGAGTACGATGTCGAATGCCATAAAAGACTTAATTGAAACCCTTCCTAACACCAATTGGTTTTAGGAGAGTTGGTGAAAAAGCGGTCTGACAAGTGGTATCAGAGCCAGGAGGTCGCGGGAGCGTCATCGTGAGGGAGGGATTGTTGGGCCCGGAGTGCCCCCATGAATTTGGTTACACAATGTCACTCCCTGCGACCGCTCTAAAAATAGACTTGCGAGTGCGATGTCGAATGTCATAAAAGACTTAATTGAAACCCTTCCTAAAACTAATTGGTTTTAGGAGAGTTGGTGAAAAAGCGGTCCGGCATATAGAATTTTCAAGAAATTAATGGATTATTCGATTGTTAATTTTGAGATAAGTTTTTAAAATGAAAAAGTTGTTACGTTGAGTTGTGTATTTTTTTTTCATTTTGTAGCCAATTTTTTTTACTTTTTAAATAGAGGTACACCACATACATCCAAAGATTCAAAGATAAATAATTACATTTGTGGAAAATTCAGTAAAGATGAAAAGACAAGAATGACGAAGAAGTAAAAAAAGTTGGAAATAGATTTTCTGAGAGGAAAAAATAGCGAAGCAGTTAGTCAATTGTGTGAGGAGCAAACCAACCAATCAACCGCAGTAACTCTTGAGGATGCCACCATGGCCTTTATCGTAAACCCTGTCTGAAAAATAAATAAATTTCAAATTTTCTAAATATTTATATTTTGAATTTTATCGGCTATGTACTTATTGTAAGAGCACCGGCGTATATACATCAGTGAGACTATGAGCTACATTTTGAGGTGTCTTGACAAGATTGACTTGTTTTATAATATTCATTTCTTTCTGTTTTGAACATTCAATATATTTTTCTTATTTGTTTGGTTCTAGAGAATTTGACAATCATAAAAGATGAATTAAAAAGAATGATAGTACGCAAACAAATTGCACTAAGCAGAAATACAAGAGGCTACTTAAAGGGTAAAAAAAAACACCCATAGACGATAATTTGTTTAATTAAGATAATAAGAAAACAATTAAGGTTATGTGCTACTCTATTAACTCAAACCCACATCTTTCATATACCCTTTGAAAACCAATCGCAAAAAGATAGACCAATTGGAATATGCCCAATGTATATATATCCATAGGAAATCGATGTACTAGCGTGTGTGGACCTGGTTCAAAAACACGTATTGTTTATGCTTGTGTTGTTGTGTACAGTAATTTTTTCCCTTTTATGTACCCCTTAGAGTATCCTTATCAGAAGAACCAAAATTTTCACCAAATTTAATTTTAAAAACATATTTTATAAATTAGCAAGTCACTTTATCAAAAACTCACAAAATCAGACTCTTTATTTTAATTTTACTGTATAAACTATTCCCCTCAAATCTATAAAAAAAAAAAAATTCCCCGTAAAAGCTCTCCCGCATGGGGAGATGTTTCGTGCAGTACATGGTGGGCCCCCTCTCCCCTTTAGACATTACTCCCCCACCACACACAGCAGGCCACGTGGCCATGCCCTCCCCCTCTTCTCCCGTTCCCCTTCCTCTCTCTCTTCTGATGCAGCAATTGGTGCGTGAACAGTACTGCACCAAATTTAGTGCGGTACTGTAGCAAAAATGATTTGAGGAGTAAAAATAAAGAGGCTGATTTTTAGGTGTTTTGAGGGATTTGGCTCTCCACTTTAACTTTTGAGTTAAAGTGGAGAGGGTGATAAGGATTTGCTTGTACTTTTAGTATTATCTAATGAATTTCTTCCTATTTCTAAAAAATAAAAAACACGTGTATTGTACAATTTTTGGGATACAAGTGGGGTCCATCCACGTCAGCTGGGAGTGAAACGTGATCTGAGCCCCGGCAAGTTGACGTGGGAAAGGGAATAAAATCTGCGCGCCCAACTGTCGAGGAGACCATTATGTAATGAAGTGGCCTTTTGTATTTTACCCCAATTATTTGACTTCTTATAAACCAGCAAAGATTTGAAATCAATATGTTGAGCTTAACCACTGAAAAAATCTCCACATGATGGTGGGATGCTGTCACATGATTATTAAATAAGAAAGGAGTCCTGTGCTGGGATGATGGAATCTGAATTGGGCGCCGTTCTATTAAGTGGATTTTTATTTTATTTTTTAAATTTTTATATTTTTTGAGACATGCATTCTCTTCAAATATATCAAGAGGCCCAAAAAATTAAAAAGCCTATTTTTTTAGGCCTGTTTTAGCCAAACAAAAAAATTAATCGGATTATTGGCTTATTGATAAGCTAACAAGCAAAATTAAATTAGCATACTTTTTTAACAATAGTTAGTCAATAAACCAATAAGCCCAAACTTGAAAGATTATTATTTCTCAATAAGCAAATAATCTTGTTTATTTTATTTTATTTTTTTTTTTTGGAAAACAATAAATTGTCCTCAATAAGTTAATAATTGAGTCGATTATATTTTTGTCCCTAATTCTCGTTTGTTAGTTTTGCGTCATTTTGTTTTTGGTGGATTATTGGTTTGTCTCGATAGTTGATAAGAGAAACCTAGAAAGTAAAAAATTATGATCCAAATCTTAAGAAAATTCAATAAACAAACAAACTTTTTAATTATTATTTTTGGATTCCTCTTGTCGAGGCGAACAAATAATCCTCAAAAAATCACCAAAATGGTACCAAAGTCAAAAAAATTGAATAAGAACGAAAATAATAATCTAACTCAATTATTTAGCTAAAACACCCCTAAGTGTCTAGTTGAGGAGCGTTGAGAGAAGGACATCTTGAGATATAAGAAAAATCAATGAACTTGTCCATTTGAGTAGATAATTTATGAAGTGGGCTTCTCGCCAGCATAAGTTAAGTGGACTCTAGCACCCATGCAGTTGTGCATTTTGGTGCCCATAACGGATCCATCTTAATGATCAGAATTGTCCATACTTTAGAACTCACTAAAAAACATGTTATTCAGATACAAATCAATACCTAATCGAAATTTATCTGTATTATAAAAAATGAGCTGGGCACATTAGATGGAATCCATTTTTCGAAAAATATAGGAGTATGTGTTTTGATCAGCTATTTATCACTCCGTACATATAGCAATATCACGTCAAAACTTGATATTAATGTGATTAATATTAATGGCGAATTCTAAAATGGGGACCTAAATGCACCAACCATGCAGTGCATCAAAGAAGCCCACTCCATAAGAAGGTCTTACCAAATTAATGATGGGGATTACGTAGAGCAATGCTGCGTACACTAGAAAAGTAACAAATTGTTACACTAAACGTACATATAGCACTATCACGTCAAAACTTGATAAAAATACATAGATGGACGACTTATCTACTAAAAATGTGCCACATGCCCATTAAGTGCACCGACGTTTTCTAAACAATTCGTCAAATTATTTTGGTTGGTTCGTATATTAGGAAGGGATATCTGTGGTAAGGGCATCCTTATCTGGGTAAAAAACTTAATCCGGTTTTTGGTTTTTTGGTTTTTCCTCAAATAATCCAAAAAAACCGGTTTGGTTTTTTCTTAAACTTAATCCAAATTATTCCCTCCTTTGGCTAATAATCCAGATTATGGATTATTGGATTATTCGTTTGTCCTTATTCAAAAAATTTTGAGTTTTGACCATAATTTTATACTTGTTAAATTCGTCTCGTCGAGAGGAATCCAGAAACCACAAAATCTTAATGCAAAACTAACGAATGCAAAAAAAATTTGAATAAGGACAAACGAATAATCTGGATTATTAGATTATTGGATTATTACCCAAAGCACTCTGGTTTTTTGGATTAAGATTATTACCCAAAGCACTCTGATTTTTTGTACCCCAAAAAACCAAAAAACTGGATTAAGTTTTTTACCCAAAGGAGGCCTTAGTAAGTCACTTTTCAAAAAAGTCACAAAATCAGACTCTCTATTCAAACTTTAGCAAGTCACTTTATCAAAAGCTTACAGAATCAGACTCTCTATTCAAATTTTTACTCTTCCCTCCCTCCTCCTTTTTTTGTGAGTGAACAGTAGGTCACCAAATTTGTTAAGTTACTGTAGCAAAGTTAAAAAATCTTTAAATTGGTGAGTTTGTTTGGTGAGGCTGATTTTTGAGGTTTTGGAGGAGTTTGCTCTCTACTTTAACTTTAAAGTTAAAAATAGAGAAGCTGATGATGATGCTCCTATTTTAGGACCTCATAAGTCATAAGCTTAACCACTAAATCCCAACGGGTAGGTTTGATGGTCTTAGCCTAAGACTTAAAGGTTCTCTTACTCTCAAGATCTCACGTTCAATTCTCTTTGCTAGTGACTTTTGGTGTCACCTCACCACATATTTAAGCTTGGAAATGAGTCAAATGACTGTTGGAGACTAGAGTGACCGCGGGGACTAATTGAGAAGCATGCAAACTGGTCTAGGACACTTGGCACTTAAAAAAAAAAGGTTTAGCAACCTGAATACTACTAGCCTAGAAGGCCCGTTAATATCGCAAAACCTACAGGTACCGATGGGTACATGTACAGATGGTACCGACGGCTATGGGAACCCACTTTTGGGTTCTGCACCAAATATCCGAGCCATTCAATCATCTTAAAATTGAATTCTAAGTGGGCTTTAGCTAGAATCATCTCTATCGGACGTCTCTAAGTGCTCCATCCAAAATTATCCATTTTGTTCACTAAAAATTGAATGAAATGATGTGATTTTGGATCGAATACTTAGAGAGGTCCGATTGAGATATTTCTTGAGTAGTCCCACTCGGAATTTGGTTTTAAGATGATTGAACGGCTCGGATCTTTCGTGTGGGATCCAAAAATGGGTCCCCGTAATCGTCGGTACCAATAGTATTGTTCATTTCTAGAACTTCTCGAACATTCACGAATATTCCCTAATTCACGGGAGTATGTTCTTCCACTAAAATACTACTGTCATTATTACAAACAGTGTTGGATTTGGGGTTCCTATAATGACTCAAGTTACTATACTCTCAAAGTTACCTCAATTGTGGGGCCTCTAAAATCTTCATTTGAGATCGAAACTATTCATTTTTTTTTTCAAATGTTGAATACATTGTGGGTACAAATAATTATGGTTATCGGAGATTGGTAGACACGTAATTGAGCAGAATGGGAGCCATACAATAGTACTATACTGTGTTAAAAAGTTGAAGATTAATTAAGAATGTAATGTTGTACCAAGCCAGAATCCGAACCCGAGGTTGTTGCTTTGCAGTTTGTGCATAGCAAGTGTTGTGTACATTTGGACCATTTGTCGTTCAGACGAATGGTTCAGATTTCACAATGACACCTTTGCATCCGAACTGTTCGTTCTCATACATGTAAGATGAAATCTGAACCGTCCATCTAAATAACGGACAGCCCAAATGCGCACAACAGCAATCCCGATCCGATAAAATCCTATTTATTAACCGGCCAAGCACTGATAATGATATCAGCACAAGATGCTGTGACGGTGAGTAAATTATTTTGGTGTTTGTCATTATCGATCATTATTAGCGTGAAAAGGACCGGGTGGATGCGGTTTGATTCAACCCCTCTAGTCACCACTTTTTGGGGCGGTTGCATTTTCTACTAGACTTTTGAGAGCATGAAAAGCAACAACTACTTGTTTTTGTGACTTTACAACTGTCTCCTTGCTTTCCACTGCACATGATGATAAAGATTTACTACTCCATCCGTCTTAATTTTATAGTCTTTCGTTTTATTTTAACTGGATTAAAAAATAATTATATCTTTCAATCGGTAATACATTTTATATACAATATGAATCTTGTTTGATAGATTTTGATTTAATCTAATAAACAAAGTGTTTAAATCACCTAAAACATTGTAAATTATAAGATATAGCACTTTGAAAAGTGGCGCGAACTCCCAAAAGGGACTATAAAATTGGGACGGAGGGAGTATTAACTTAAGAATCTCGAGATGTAATCTAGCGATTAAAGAAGCCTTGGAGGAAAAAATATCTTAGTCTAACAATAAGTGATCATGTGCAAGGACAGAGGAAGTTGGTGGAAAGCATAATTTGGTCCTGCCATTGATTAGAATTGTGCCAGAGAAATGCGTCCGCCCCGGACTTGGGTTGTTGCTGTGTAGCTCATGAACAGTAGGTGTTGTATATTATTTGGATCGTCCGTAACTCGGATTAGGATGGATGGTTCAGGTTTCACCTCGGTACTTTTACATCCGAACGATTTGTTATCATGCATGCAAGATGAAATTTGGGCTGCCCATCCCAACAATGAACGGCCTGGATGGTACACAACACCTGCTGTGCATGAGCTGCACAATAGCAACCCCAAATCCGTCCGCCCCTGGATAGATTATGAGAAATTTTCTCTTGTTTTTATACCGTATTCAATGTTACAATGTTGAGTATTACATGTTGTTGTATTCAATGCTGAGTATTACATGTTGAACCGTACGTGAAGTGGTTTGCTAGATCCACAATTACTTAAATTCTTATACTCAAATATTTGGGCTTAAGTTTTAGTAGTCGCTTGTCGTGGACAAATTTACTTTCTAATGGTTAGAGCATTCTGTGAATTTATTAAGTTTCCATTCAAACATAAATGTGGTAAAGTCCCGTGTAAATAACTATTAGTGTAGTACTTTATTATCATCACCTCTGTTATTTATGGGCGCAATCCTCACTCAACAGCATATCCTCTGGCATGTAACTCTGCCATGTTCGGGTTTCGAATCTACCACAATCAACAACAAATTCTCCGGCCCGTACCACTGCAGTTCTGGGGTTTCAATTTGGGTCTCTGCCCTGCATGCATCCCATTGGCCTTAAAAAATTGGTTTTGTTTCCGGACGTGCTATTCCGGTTGATTCAGTTGGGCTGTAAATTGGGTTTTTTCAAAATGGGTTTTTCAATGGGTTATTTTTTAAATACCAGGTCTCCAAAATGGACTTTTCATATGCGTTTTTTTTTTTTTTTAATGGGTGCATGCAACGGTTTTCTAGTTGTTTTTGCAGGTAAGAGCCGTGGACGAAAGTGAGGGTATTGTTGTGTTTGTTCTACCAGCGGGTGGAAGTAAGATTAATGCTGTGTTTGTTGGACGTTGCGTGGTGATGACGGTTCAGTGGTGGTGGAGTTCCATTTCGAGAGGCTGTACCTTGAGCTTGTATCCTGTTGCGGTGGTGTTTTTCGTTTTTGTGTTGTTTTTTTAAAATCTGTTTTTGTGTTGTTTTTTTAAAATCTGTTTTTGTTAGGATTACGTTGATGCACACTCACACACATCTGTGTCCTGTTTGCTTGGCCATTTGTTGGCCACATTTGTGCAGAGCACTGTATTATGTTCTGTAGGCCTAATGCTAAGTTGTGACACGTTAGCATTATTATGGTTTTTGCCGGTCACTGATGTATTTTCCTTATGTAATGGTGACAACACAATGTGATGGTGCTATCAATGAAAATTTCTCTCTATAGGCGGAAAAAAAAAAAAAAGTTCTAGAGAGAGGGAGACGAGCTAGTAGATGGGTTCTCACGGAGGCGGGGGTCCTTGCAGAACGCAGATGCTTGTAGTGAAAAGAATGCACAACACCCTGCAGCACTCCCAAAATGGCGCCGTTTTGGAGGGAAGCCAAGAGCTTCGTCAAATCTGTTTCTATGGGGCTCACTTCTAGGTCCCACACATACGATCCGAACGGTGAAATAATCTTAAAATAATTATTCAAGTGGTTCTGGAGAAAATCAGGCCTATCGAATATTAGTACGTAACTGATCTAATTATTTCGATTTTCATTTAGAATTCAGAACCCTATAATTCAAAAGAATCTTCAAGAGATGTTATACATTGTGCGCTTGGTAACCCATTAATCTACCAGACGTGTTGAAGAGCTCGTTGAGAATATCATTAAGAAAAAACGTTATCTTGATCGGAAATTGAGAGGTATCAAAAACAATTCATATTTCTAGCACCACATGCTTAACACTAACGGTTGATGATTTTAGCTTATCCCAGTTATCCGTATTTCTTCAACTTTCAAGCGGCCTGCTCTTGCCCAAAGAGTTTCTCTCTCTAAAAAGTAGATTACCTAGGGTTTCATCCCTTTTGCTGCCGGCTGCCTCTCCCTTTCCGGCCTCCTTCTTCCTTTGTTCCTCCGCCCTCCTCCCCTTCCCCTCCCCTTTCTTTGGCTCCATGGAGGGGGGTGGGGGCGCCACCTTTTGACCCCATCTCCCTCCCCCGTTTTCTCCGCCCTCCACCATCTCCTCACCCATCCGCCTGAGGTCCTCCATCTCCTCCACGCCTAGCGCCCCACCCCCCCTACCCATCGTTTCACTGCCTCCATCTCCTCCACGCCTACCGCCCCAACCCCCCTACCCATCGATTCACTGCCTCCTCTGGATTTGGGTTTACTTTCTGACGGTGAGATGAGGTTATGGTGGCTCGGCCCCTCCGGCGAATAACGGTACCTGAGGTCATTCGGCGGCGACTTTGGGGTTTGGATCTCCCACCGGAGCAGCGACTCGGCTTCAACTCAGTTGCAACTCAGTGTGACTCGGTGTAACTCGGTTCGGGTGTCATGGGGTAACTCGGCTTTGCTTCTGTGGTTGTCCAGTTTGCTTTTATTTTGTATTTCCGTTCTGTGTTTGGTTAGCTTTAGTGTTGTTGATTACATCTGTGTGTCATTGTGTAATGGTTTTGAGCTGTGAGTCCGTTGGGATTCTCTTTGCTAGTGACTGAAATGGGCTCATCATTTCGTCCCCTAGGTGTCGGGTCTGCTTCGGCAGGTGTGTCTGCGAGTCGGTGGCCTTGTTTGCCTTTTGCCGTTCTCTTTTCACTCGCTAGTGATTTGGTTTCAATCCTGTATCTTGTCGTTGTAATCGGTGCCGGATGGCTGTTGTTATAATATCTTGCCATTTTCAAAAAAAAAAAAAAAAAACGGTTGATGATTTCACACAGATTATAATGAAATGCAATATATTCAATTCACCCACCTTGTGAGCATATTTGTTTGTTGATAGAACAATCTTTAACCCGCCGGTGTAAAACCCCTTTTTTTCACCATCACTTTTTTGGGTCTCATCGTTAATTAAATGTTGATCTGAACCGTTCATCTTGTAGGGCCCGCAAAGTACTTCATCCCTGTAAAAAATCATCTTGATCGAACATCGACATGCATATCGAAATTTAAATTTTGTTTTGTAAAATGGGTGGTCATAGATTTTAAAGTTAAGTTGTCATTGACCATCCATTTCGCCAAACGAAATTAAAAATTTCATATATCTATTGATGTCCGATCAAAATGATTTTTTGCATGGAAGCAATATTCTATGGGCCCTACAAGATGAAAGGTTCAGATTAAAACAATAAATACACATTGAGACCCACATATGGTGGTGGTGGAAAATGGGGGTTTTACACCGGCGGTGTAAAAAATGTTTTCTCTTGTTTGAGTAAGAGATGTAGGCTCTAATATTCATGCTAATAATTGTACAAATTTCGTCGCATAGAATATGGGGAACTCATATTTGGGCGGTGAGACCCACTAAATCAATTTGATACAATTTGTACAAATATTGATACAAGTTACTATAATACGTGGAAGGTTCGATTTTCGAGGGGTAGGCCACTTAATTTGGAGGTGAAAGTCCATTTGGATAGCCTCATAGGCGCGTCCAGTGGTCCTCGATCACTCCTAATTGCTTCTAATTGCTTTCCGTATGTGTAAATTTCCAGTGACTGGCCTTATTTGAATTAGGCATGTTTTAGTTTTTTTTTTTTTTAAAAAAAAAAACAGAATTATTAACTTGTTCGGCCAATAAACCACATTATATTAGCATACTTTTCAACTTTTTTTAACAAATAAATCAATAAAACCAAACTAATTGAATGCCCAAAAAAACCTTCAATAAGTCAATAAAGCAAAATTAATTATTGTGTTTTGTCAAAACATTGGAGGTGTTCAAAAATTAGTTTTTCTCAAAAACCAAGATATATCATCTTTTCACAATACATCACATAAAAATGTGTGAATATAAAAATCAAGACAATTTTAAAACAAAACTCCCTTAATGGAACCGGGCTTTAAGGTGTGATGATGTGCCGCCTGTGTTGTTAAAAATAACCAAAAAAACGTGGGCGGTTTGGCCACGTCATTAGCAATCCTAGTCAGATTCTGGCGCATTCACCAACTGGATATGCAACACGTGTCTGCTTAAGCTTTGGGGTGCTGCGCATGGATACGTTTGTCTTTTACGCGTCAGCTTTACTTGGGTCCCTTTCATAGTACAATCATAACTAGCATCAAACCCGTGCTATGCACGGAGCGAATCCAAGTGTACATGCTTAATCAAAATTCAAACCAAACAAACTTCGACATATTTTAAATTGTCGCAATTCGTAAAGAATTCATGACATCTACTCACAATCCAGTAGAAGTAAACTGAACAAATGTCTCTGAAACTTAACCCAATATCTAAAACTGTCATAATGATCCCCAATGCCTATTGACCAACAACTAAAAGTAGAGAAATGACGATAAGATAGTGGTATAGCAAAATGACAATAGTGATAAAAATACAAATCTGATGTTTTATGTGAACAAAATCATTCCTTTTCAATTTCTTGAACACTTCCTACAAAAGATTGAGTAAATTTACAACACATGTACAACTGATTTGTCCTATTCAATTTCTTGAACACTTCCTACAAAAGATTGAGTAAATTTACATGAGAAATCATACAAATCAAATAAATGAAGGTGAATCCTATGATACTGTAAAAAAGAGACATGTTGAAAGGAAATCTGAACCCAAAAAATGAACTTTAAGATAGTGATAACAGCAAACATAAGTGGTGGTGGAGTTGGCCAAACCAAACTTTTCCCATCGTTTCAAAACATTAGTAGTATAGTAATAGTTCAAAACTTTAAGATGCATAAGGATAAAAACTATTGTCAGCGGTAGAGAGGTAAAAGTAGATCTGAGAAAAACCTAATCAAATCACTCGGTGGCGTCGTGAACTCTGGTTCTTCGGAGATTGAAATTCAAAATTCAACCTGCAAATTCAACTAATCAAACCATGTTCATCAAATAACTGAAACTCATCGTCAAGGAAACAAACAAAACCTACGCAAGTCCGTGCCCGTGCCTGAAGCGACGCCTCGAACAATCTGTACAATCAAGTCAACTCTTGATTAACTGTTCCAATTACGGAAAAAATAGTGGGTGTACACAATTACGAAAAATACGGAAAATAGTGGGTACACGGATTGAAGATGGAAAAAATGTTAGTTACGAATTATTGTGATAAATCAGGCGTGTAGGCTGTTCCAAAAAAAAAAATTTACGTGCACAATTAGTTAGAAATCAGTGCACACCTTGAAATTGAAAAAATCGATTTGTCTTCCTCTACACGATTTACATGTGCAACATGACAAAATTAAAAAATAGTAGTAACCAACACATAAAAGTACAAAAAGTTTAAAAAAGAGGCATATCTTGAAATTGAAAAAAATGGTTGGTCTTCCCTTACACGATTTCGTTAACAAACAAATAAAAGAACATAAATGAGGCTATAAGGTCATGACACAATTGAGAATGGAGGACTTTTACAGCTTGGGAGAGATGGGGAGAATGATTGAGAGCACGACAGATAAAAAAGAAGAAGAAGGTAGGATTTTTATTTTAGGAGGAAAATTAAAAGGGAATATTAATGTTAGCACTCGAATAGAATCGGTAGTGAAATAATTCCTTTTTCGATAAGTCTTAAATAATTCCTTTTAAGATAAAAAAGAAGAAGAAGGTAGGATTTTTATTTTAGGGGAAAAATTAAGAGAGAATATTAATGTTAGCACTCGAATAGAATCGGTAGGGAAATAATTCCTTTTTTGATAAGTCTTAAGTAATTCCTTTTAAGATAAGCCTTGCACAATTCTCAGTTGTAGGATTTATAGGAAAGTCTAGGGATGGAAAGTTTACAATGTGAATTGGGGTATCCTTGATTCGGTAAAAAAAACTTAAGTATCATCGATCTAAGCCCTTGAATTAAATGAGTTTATATCCAGGCTGTCCAATTAGATTCCTAAGAGAAATCCTCACCACATGGGTTTGAATTTTAAACTAAAGTAATTTTAGTCCCTTAAATCAATTGGAGTTGAATTTTAGAATTCAATCACAGCCCTCCAATCTGCCACGTAGGACAGTTGTGAGAGGGACAAAATGTAAAACCGCTCTGTATTGTACTATAGATATCGTTAAGACTTTCGGATGCTATTGATCATGATTATGGATGTTAATTGGACCTTTTAGGATAACTGAAGAGATTATGTTACCATAAGACTATTTTTCCTTACGAAATTATATTTTCTTAGGAAATTAAGGAGTTTTTTCCTTTGTCAATGACATGTTTTATTAGGAAAGGAGAAGTACTTGTTTCCTTTCTCAACGAATAAAATCATTCCTTTTGTCGTCAAAAAATATGTATGTATAAGTAAAGAATCATTTCGGTTATTGTATTGGAGAAGAATCATTACGGCAGCAAAGCTTAACTCGGTAAGGAATTAAATAATACCATTTACGACTTTGCTAATTGCTTAAAAAGTGCAAAGAATTGGGGGACACATGGCAAGCTGAGGAAGCTCTATTCACCAAAAGTCATCCTGCTATACTATATAAGATTCGCTGGTCAGCTGGTTAAGGAATCAACACACGAGTTTTGTCACCTTGCCGAAAGTAACCTGTTTGCCTGGTCAGCCGGAGGCGGAGGTTCGAGCCCGACGAGAGGCGCGGTTGTTGTCTAACTTGCTAACACTATATAACTCCCTTTCCCGCTAATCTCGTTTGACAAAAAAAAAAAAAAAAAGGAACCTGTCACCTTGATTTTAGCAATTGGATTGGTAAAATCATTTGAAAAACTCAGCGTAAAATCCCTCAATAGGATAATATAGTTTAATGAAAAAATAGGTAAAATAGAGAGAATTTCTAGACTATCGAAAGAATTGTAAGTAATTAAAATAAAAAAATGTGCACTGTTCACAAACCTTTTTGGAGAGTTATTGTTGGTGATGCTCTTATACGACACATGCCCTCCATGATACTCTTTCCCACAAGAGATTAATATTTGGTGATCCAGGAGTGATGTTTAGTTAGCATCCCTCCGGCATGTTTGTACCCTATTACATATTCTCTATTTTATGGTCCCAGTTAGAATTTTTTGTTGTTCAAAAAAATTTGTCCCACTTCATAATTAAACAGGTAATTAATATAGTTAATGAATTTTCTCTATTACCCTTCCATTTTGAAATTAGTAGTACTTAAAAAAGTAAGAAATGTAACTCTGTTTGGTTGAGAGTTTTGAGAAGAATATTTTGCGAAATATTTTTGAGATAGTGTTTGGATGAGTTTTTGGAAAAAGTAATAATTAGATAGAGGTGTAATAATTGGAGAGAGATAGAGAGAGAAATGAGAATTAATGATTGGAGAAAGGGGTATGAGTAGAGAGAGAAATGTGATTAATGATTGGAGAGATGAGAGATGGGGAAAGAATCTTTTTGGGAATTTTTTTAGAAATGTGAAGTGAACACAGTGTACTGATTGAAGGGTAAAATGAAAAAAAAAGAAAGTTTTTAAAAGTGTAAGGATTTTGTTCTCTTATTTAGTTGAAATTGCAAAAATGGACTATTAAATGGGAACGGAGGGAATAAACACTTATGTTAGAGGGAGGAGCAATGTTCTAAAGCACAAAATAATGTTTCCCTTTTGTTTCCTATTGTTTGCTATGTTCTTCCTCTGTCCCCAATTTATAGTCTAGCCAAAGAGATAGAAATTCATTATATCAAATGCTAAAAAAAAAAAAAAAATGCTACTGAGTAGCCGGGTACAAACAAATACTACTGAAAATAATAAATTACAAGACAGGAAAGATAAAGAACATAACTAAATTAACTGAAGGATAGGTTGGCACTTTTTGTTGTCCCACAAATATTGTTCCACTTCAAAACTAAATGGGTAATTGTTAAGGAATTTTCTCTTTTACGCTTATATTTTGAAATTAAAAATAATAATAAAAAAAAACATGTTTTCAAAAGTACAATAATTGTGTCCCATTATTAAGTGGAAATCCCTAAAAGGGATTGTAAAATAGGGATGGAAAGAGTATGAGGAATACTCATTAATGGGACAATCATTTATTAATGCATGTCTCACTAGAAAATTTAATAAGATTTTATTTCCAACAGGATATATTAAGTAATAAGTTATTATGGTACCACCCCAAAAACACCACTGCTGATTGATGAAGGCCGGTTCCTGAATGTGATATCTCATTGTCTCAAGCAGATACTTTGGGTTAAAGGTCGACCAAGTTTTTAATCAGTGCCACACCCTGAGTAGCGAATACTGCGTAGGCCGGCCGGTGTGCCTCCATGAATGCGAGAGTGAAAGATTACAATCTTCAATTCAATAATTTTCACAAAATCTACAACAGTGAAAGTCCAACTGTGCAATAAAGGTTTCAGCCATGGCCAAAATCCTACCTATAATAAAAAGAAAAACTCCCACTCATCTTTCAGCCTTTTTTTTTTGACGCCCTTTCTATCCTTAGATAGCTTTATATTCACAGTAATGCCCTTAAGGCCGCATTCCTTGTGTCGTCCATATTTTCTCTTTTTTAACTAAAAGTCACATAATTGGTACCACTTGGCTTAGAAAGCGTGAAACTTAAATGCATGTGTGGAAAAAGCATGTGTGGAAAGAACAGCATTTTGTGGAAAAAACAGGATTTGTGGAAAAAATAAATGGATGTGTGGAAATTAAAAAAACAGCATGTGTGGAAAAAATAGGATTTGTGGAAAAAACACATGGATCAAAATTGGACACGTAGATAGCAACTCATGCTCGTCTCTTTCTGTTTTTTCTCCATATCTGCAAATACACAGAACATTTTGAAAATCTCTCTCTCTCTGTCTCTCTATTCGAAACTCTCTCTTGGTTATCCATCCATTTACATTGGCACTTTCAATGAGGCATGTAAAGTTGGAAGGGATTTCATATACTCCTACTACATCTACATCTTAAGAGAATGCCCTAGATTACTAATCGATCAGATGCGAACTACCCCAAAATTTCAACCTCGAATCATGTAAAGCTCAGAAATCCAGCGATGGTCGGCGGCTCTGGCTACGATTAACAAGAGGTCTCTCTCTCCCTCGCACCCCCCCCCCCCCCCCCCCCCCCCCAACTCCCTTTAACGATTGTTTATGTCTCTTTTGTTAATCGTCATATTCGAACCATGCAGCTTAACCTCGTATAAAGCTCAACAAATGCGGCGACGATTGACGGCTTCGGCTATGATTTACGACAGCCCCCCCCCCCTCTCTCTCTCTCTCTCTCTCTCACTTACTCTCTAATTGTTTTTGTCTCTTTTGTTCTCTTCTTTGACTGTAGGCATTTGGTTGATTCAAATCCCTTCAAACTGAAAATAAGGAGGCCGAGGATCAAGATCGCAGGGACAACTACCTCTCGAGTCAATTTGCGGCACAAGGTTATCACCCATTATGATTTTTATTGAAACAATAACCCTTTCTGGCCTTGTATAACTGATTCATCAATGTTATTCTAACATATTATAAGAGGGATTACATTAAACTTGCTACTCTCTCTCTCTCTCTCTCTCCCCCCCCCCCTCGCTCTCTCTCTCTCTTTTATCTAAAGTTAAACTTGTTATTTGATTTGACATGTATTTGCTGATAATAATATTATTGCATGGCATTCTCCTAAATTGGTGAAGACTAATAATGGTAACTATTTGTATGCCAAAATTGATAATGAAGAAGAGAACGAGCACGAGACTCTGTGTGTGCACGAAGACGTCTACTAGTATGACAGAAATGGCGAAAAAATTGGTGCTCCATAGGTCCTCCATTTTTGTAAATTTATCTTTCCATTTTCTTCCAAAAATGGCACCTCGAATATGCAACAGCGTCTCAAGGATTTTAGTTAAGTGTAACATAAACTTAAAGAATTTTTAGAAAACCAAGCTCTATATAAAATAGACATAGTTATTTTAGTTGAACATTTATTGGGTTTATTTTATTTTATTTTGTTGAGTTATAATATTATCTACTTTTCCCAATTTTAGGTGATTTTTCATTTCCTTTAGCATATACGAATAATTCAGTGCCAACAATATCAAAGATCAAGTATCAAATAATATGTAAAAAAATTGGAGTCCAAAAAAAATACAAAGAGAATTTTGAAAGAGAATGGAATTGCACCAATACAATTTTTTTGTCAAAATCCCACTCTTAATGGCCAGAAAATGACAATGACTTAGTCATTAATTTTGGCTTAAGCATTGGACTTTGTAGCGCTCATATTTCTCTCTCTCCCCCTTGTTTGCCTTGCCACCAAAAAGGGAAAAATACAAACTTGCAAACTTAATTAACTCCACAATATTCAAACTTTGTTTGTTAATAATATCTCTAAATTTAATATGAAAATGCTGTGGGGTAGGTATCATTAACAACAATGCTACAATCATGCCCATTTTACACACCCATTTACGCACACCAACACACTCTATGGAGCCCACACACTAGTGTGTATGGGACTATGGGTACATAAATGAGTGTAGTTGTAGAATTTTTGTATCCTTCAACATAACAGAATCTGAACATTTAGGTAATAACTCTACCAAACATTAATTACACGAGGCAATGCTTTATGTCTGTATATACATATAGACACATGCAAGGACGGATCAAGGATTTACATATGGGAGACCGAAACTTAAAACCTAAAATTCCATATATTGACATGACTACATGAATTTAATGTTTTCTTTATGTACATATCTTCAAATTTACATGATTTACACTCGTGTGTGTATCTTAAAATTTAAGCATGAAATTCATATTAAAACAACTCGATCCCCCATTTAATTTTCTAAGCAGATGCAGAATGGTAGGAGATGAGTATACATCGGCGGTGGTTCAAACTATTTTGTGCAAATTTTTCTCATACTTACGTTAGGAATAGTGCTGAAATCAGTCTTCTTTAAACTTTACATATGAGTCTTTGATAAGAGAAGTGTATAATAATGAGAATCCAAAATAACTGGAGGTGCCGATATAGCACATTATTAATTTGTCCTATGCATAGGGTTAGAAATTACACAGGGTTATGTTAGTAAAATCACCTTGAGAAGTCTCAGAGGAGGAAAAAGTTGTGATTACAGGATCACGTGTCTCAAAATATGATTCTATGGTTACCAATCACTCGGTAGATGGGTATACCAAATTTTCGGTACAGAGAATGTATTTGCCGTAAAAAAAAGGGTTTGAAAGATAGAAATTTTAACAAGACAAATGAAATGAGACAGTATCAGTTCTAACACATGGCTATTACTAATGGCAAGCTCTAAAAAAAGAAAAAAAGAAAACAAAAAGTGCATTTCAATCCAGAAGGTCGGATGCATTTTTGGATGGTCCGGATATACCGAGAGGGTACCACATCACCCATACCCTATTTGCACAAAATAGTGACTTGTAGCAAGATGCCACATTAGTTATCAGCATTTCTCCCTCTTTTTTTTTTTTTTTTTGAGAAGTAGAAAGAAATTTCATTAGATAAAACATAGAGTACACACCATTAGAGAAGCATGAAGTACTGCAAAATAAACAGAAATACAACAACAAAACTAAACAAGAGCTAAACTACAATAGTACTATGAGAAGGCTAGCTGAATAGGAAAACCAACGCCGTTGTCCGGGTGTGGAACAAAAAGGTCCAGAGCATGCTTAGCCAGAATATGAGCCCGCTGGACCATCTGACGCACAACTTTCGAGATTTGACAAAAGGACAGTTTTGAGACCTCAGCTTGTAAGTTGTGCAACAAAAAAGTGTCATGAAAATGACACTCAGCCTTCCCTACTATCTGCATAATTGCATTGTAACATTCAGAAAAAATGAAGACCATATTAAAATTATGAGATAAAGCTCATTTAACGGCCTCATAGCAAGCAATAATTTTTGTTTGGATAGGAGTCGAGGCATAAATTGATAGAGCGTGCTTTGCAATAAGAACTCCATTTGGATGACTGATCGTGACACCTACTCCACTCCAATAATTTCCCTTTAAATCATTCTACGATAAATGGGAAAACTCTTTTCAATGATCTCAATCACATTGGTCCCCATTCCAAGTTGATTTGGAAAGAAACCTGATTACTTTCCAAGGGAGTGCTCTGGATACGGATAAGTTGGTGGATATGATACAAACTAGAATGGCATTTTGGACTAAGGCCAATTTTGATCTAAAGACTTACTCTGTTAAGGATTTCAAAAGATGTTTGAGGGCATCAGGAAGATCAAGGCAGCAAAGATTCATGTTTCTTAGGGATCGTTTCCCAGTGGTGGAATTCTTTCCTTGTGGTTGCAGTTTCGCCCCTTTATCCTTTCCTCATATTAGTAGACTGAAATTGTTGTTGTAAAGTCTCTTGACCATCTGGTGATGCAGTTTTTGGTTTGTTTTTGCTAGATGGCATCTTGCCATCCATCTCCTCTTTGGGTTTTGAGCGGCATATGATTGTCCTTTCCACGGGTGCCAACTTAGTTGGGATGTGTGGTTTGGTTGTGATGCCTAGTTCTCTCCCCTTTAATCATTGTAATCGTTCCGTTTTTGTAGTGGTTAATAAGTTTCTTTGCCTATCAAAAAAAAAAAAAAAATCCCTTTTCGGTTGCATTTTCTACTAGACTTTTGAGAGCAAAAGCAACTACTTCTTGTTTTCTGTGACTTTACAAGTGTCTCCTTGCTTTCCGCTGCACATGATAAAGATTTACTACTCCCTCCGTTCCAAATTAATAGTCCACTACGAAAAGTCGTGTTATTTTTTAAAGAAGCCTCGGAGGAAAAAATATCTTACTCTAACGATTAAAGAAGCCTCGGAGGAAAAAATATCTTACTCTAACAATGTGATCATGTGCAAGGACAGAGGAAGTTAGTGGAAAGCATAATTTGGTCCTGCCATTGATTAGAATTGTGCTAGAGAAATGAGTCCGCCCCGGACTTGGGGTTGTTGTTGTGCTTTGAATCTATCTCAATTTTTGGAATAGATGAGGGGGTGTCCATTGAATCTATCTCAATTTGTCCTCTTATAACCCAACTCAACTCATCCATATTATAATTTGGGTTGATATAAGTTGAACCCATATTTACATGGGTTGAATTGGGTTGAAAAGTAAGTTGAAAATGGGTTAATCCCCAAAATTAAAAAGGCTAACAATGGGCGGAGCAAAAAATGCAGCTCCTTCTCTCCTCTGTAGAATGCAATGGGAAATACAGAACTCTCACTCTCTCTGTCAGTTTCATCAGCACAAAATCAACGCCTGGTATCACGTGGATCAATTTTTTAATTGAGCAAGATTGTTGTTTCTTCTTTCAATCTACTACTCTATTTTCTTTTTTTTTTTTGGTACAAACTACTCTATTTTCTACCTCTCTATCTCTCGTATCCAAAAAGTGGGTTTTCTAGAGTGAGAGAATTTCATGTCACTCCTATATATATATTTTTGAGAAATAGAGAAAATTTCAATATTATCTCTTTGGTTTCTAGAGTGAGAGTATTAAAAAACGAAAGGGAAAATTGATTACAAAAATAACTTACTAATTAATACAAAACGTATTGAGCAAATTCGAGTTCACGTAGTTCCGGACTTAAATTGAAATACCTCGAATTAATTACTTACTAAATCTGTTAATTGGGAAAAAAAAATGTTTGGGTTGGGTCGGGTTGGGTTGGGTTTTGCTTGACCTATATTCAGTCTGTCCATATTCAACCCACCCATATTCAACCTATAACCCATGCCAACCCACTTAAACCAAACCCAACCCAACCCAACCCAACCCACCCATTTGCCATCTCTAACAGCAGGTGTTGTACATTATCTGGATCGTCCGTTACTCGGATCAGGATGGATGGTTCAGGTTTCACCTCAGTACTTTTACATCCGAACGATTTGTTGTCATGCATGCAAGATGAAATTTGGGCTGTCCATCCAAACAATGAACGGCCTGGATGGTACACAACACCTGCTGTGCATGAGCTGCACAATAGCAACCCCAAATCCGTCCGCCCCTGGCTAGATTATGAGAAATTTTCTCTTGTTTTTATACCGTATTCAATGTTACAATGTTGAGTATTACATGTTGTTGTATTCAATGTTGAGTATTACATGTTGAACCGTACGTGAAGTGGTTTGCTAGATGCACAATTACTTAAATTCTTATACTCAAATATTTGGGCTTAAGTTTTAGTAGCCGCTTGTCGTGGACAAATTTACTTTCTAATGGTTAGAGCATTCTGTGAATTTATTAAGTTTCGATTCAAACATAAATGTGGTAGAGTCCCCTGTAAATAACTATATGTGTAGTATTTATTATTGAAGCGGGTTTTGGAGGAAATATTCAAATTCTCTCTCACGTCTCTCTAAAAGCTCCTCTGTAGTTAGGACTCCGTTAGGGGGCACTCCCCTTATACTCAAATATTTGGGCTTAAGTTTTCGTACTCGCGTGGACAAATTTACTTTCTAATGGTTAGAGCATTCTGTGAATTTATTAAATTTCGATTTAAACATAAATGTGGTAGAATCCCCTGTAAATAACTCTATGTGTAGTATTTATTATTGAAGAGGGTTTTGGAGGAAATCTTCAAATTCTCTCTCACCTCTCTCTAAAAGCGCATCTGCAGTTAGGACTCCGTTAGGGGGTGCAACATTAGGGGGCGCTCTGTTAGCGCTCTGTTGTGGCGGAGGTTCAATATATACCATACCGTGTAGGATGGCCATCTCGGCCGACCCGCCCCTATCAAACCCATCCCCTCCCCAAATGGGTAGGGGATTCGAGAATTTTTTCAGGGATCGGGTAAGGGATGGGGATTATTTTTTAAAAAATTCGGGGATCGGGTAGGGGATGGTATTGTTAGTCCCCTACCTGGTCCCCTCCCCGATCCCCGCCCCTCCCCATTCCCCGACCCTCCCCGCATCCCCATTCACACACACACAGATATATACATATATGATAGGTATAATATATATTTATATTATAAGTTTATAAAATTTCTTTTCCTAGATAACTCAAATTAGGGACTTAGGGTTACCACCACACTTCACAGCCGCCCACTTCACATTCTTGGCCTGTCCATCTCCTCTCCTTCTCATCTCTCAACAATCAACTCTCACCCAAAACCCAGGTCCTCTCAACTATCACGTCTGGTACTCTCTCTCTCTCTCTCTCTCTCTCGATCTTTCTCTCATGTCTCTACTCTCTCTCTCTCTCTCTCTCTCTCTCTCTCTCTCTCTCTCTCTCTCTCTCTCTTTCTCTCATTGGATTTCTGTGTATTGTCGATGCGCCAAATTAACGTCCCAACTAAAAAAATATGCACCTCTTTCATACATATGACTAGTGCATGGATTTTTGGATCCCCTATTCCCCGTGGGGATCCCCGTTCCCCGCGTCGGGGCGGGGATGGAGGTTAAAATAAAATTCCCGGTGGGGATAGAAGAGGGGATGGGGATTGATATAGGTTCGGGGATCAGGGATGGAGGTAGTGGTATCCACCCCCTACCCTCCCCATGCCCATCCCTAATACCGTGAGTTTTGGCCCTTTCGGTGTATCTAGATATTTTTCAACTGTTCATCCGATCATCACCTCTGTTATTTATGGGCGCGATCCTCACTCAACAGCATATCCTATGGCCCGTAACTCTGCCATTTTTGGGTTTCGAATCTACCACAAATCCTCCGGCCCGTACCACTGCCGTTTCATGGTTTCAGTTTGGGTCTTTGCCTTGCATGCATCCCATTGGCTTTCAAAAATTGGTTTTGTTTCTGGCCATGCTATTCCGGCTAATTCAATTGGGGTGTAAATTGGGTTTTTTCAAAATGAGTTTTTCAATGGGTTAATTTTTTCTGTGGAGCCCACTTCCAGGTCTCACACAAATGATCCGAACTGTAAAATAATTATTCAAATGATTCTGGAGAAAATCAGGCCTATCGGATATTACCGAATTGTAAAATAATTATTCATTTAGAATTCAGAACCCTATAATTCAAAAGAATCTTCAAGACATGTTATACATTGTGCGCTTGGTAACTCATTGATCTACCAGACGTGCTGAAGGGCTCGTTGAGAAGATCATTAAGAAAAAAAGTTATCTTGATCGGAAATTGAGAGGTATCAAAAACAAATCATATTTCTAGCACCACATGCTTAACACTAACGGTTGATGAATTCAATGAAATGCAATATATTCGATTCACCCACCTTGTGAGCATATTTGTTTAAGAGATGCAGGCTCTAATATTCATAGAATATGGGGAACTCACATTTGGGTGGTGAGACCTGCTAACTCAATCGGAGATAGTTTGTACAAATATTGACATAAGTTCCTATAATATGTGGAAGGTTCGACTCTCGAGGCGTAGGCCAATTCGTTTGGAGGTGAAAGTCCATTTGGGTATTTTCATGGGCGCGTCCAGTGGTCCTCACTCCTAATTGCATCTAACTGCTTTCTGTATGTGTAAATGTCCTGCCCCGGCCTTAGTTGAATTAGGCATGTTTTGGTTTTTTTTTTTATTTTTTATTAAAAAAAAACCGAATTATTAACTTATTCGGCCAATAAACCACATTAAATTAGCATCGTTTCTCAACTATTTTAAACTAATAAATCAATAAACCCAAACTAATGAATGCCCAAAAAAACCTTCAACAAGTCAATAAGTCAAAATTAATCACTGTACGTATTTTGTGAAGGAAAATGCAAACGTGTGCCCAGTTGGCACACGTTAAGTGTATTAAAAAATGTGAAAAGTGTATAAAAATATGTGAAAATGTATTAAAAAGTGTAAAATGTGTATTGAAATGTGCTTTGTTTTTTTTTATTTGTGTGATTATTGTGTACGTATTAGGCACACGTTAACAAGACCTTTTGTAAAACAGACCTAAGAAGGTGTGATGTTACCGCCTGTGTTGTTAAGGGCCGGAAATCCTACACGCACACCACAATTGCACCCCATTTGCACACCGCATGAGGTGGCAGCTGAGGTGGATTAAAAGGAGGGCCCCACCGCAAATGCAATTGACCCTTTTCAAAAATTGGCCCAAATTGTGCCCGGGAAACCCAGTGGAGAGAACCCATGGAAGCCCCCCTCTCTCTCTCTTTCTCTGCTAACCAGTGACACCACCCCCATCTTCGGCCACCAGTGCCGCCACCCCATCTCCAGCCACTAGACCCACCTCTCCAGTTTCTCTCTCTACCCTTTCTTTCTCATTTTCTCCATCAAACCCATCTCTGGAAGTGTATGTACAAAAAGATGGAGCTGAATGCAACATTGAATTCTTACCCAAATCAAATGAATTTAAGGATAATTCTCCTAAATTTCCCTCAGATCTTGCTCTTCCGATGGGTTTGTGCATGAAAGTGTTTGTTTTTGCACTGAATTGGGAGGACCCAGAAGCAGAGGGAGATAATGGTGAGCTACAAAAGAGTGAGTTGAGACTGTGGGGGCGGTGACTACTGTATACGATGGAGGTGTGGTGTGTGGAGCAATTGTTGTGGGATTTAGTGGGGTGGAAGTTTTTTGTTGGATTTTCTGAGGAAAGGGATCAAATTACTGGTGTTGATGTGCTTTTGAGTAGCATTTGAGTGTGTTTTCTTCTCTTTTGCTTGAGATTCCGTGAAAGATGTGACCTTTGAAGAAGAAAGATCATGGTCGGGGGCAGATTCTAGTGGCCGGAGATGGGGGTGGCGTCAGTGGTGGCCGGAGATGGCGGTGGTGTCACTGGCCGGGAGAGAGAGGGGCTTCAATGGGTAACGACTTGGGGGTTTTCTCCTCTGGGTTTCCCGGGCACAATTTGGGCCAATTTTTGAAAAGGAGTGAATTGCATTTGGGGTGGGCCCTCCTTTTAATCCACCTCAGCTGCCACCTCATGCGGTGTGCAAATGGGGTGCAATTGTGGGGTGCGTGTAGCAGGGTTCAGGGGGGAAACAAGTACCTCCTAGTCAGATTCTGGCGCATTCACCAACTAGTGTCTGCTTGTTTCTGCTTTGGGGTGCTGCGCATGGATACGTTTGTCTTTTACGCGTCAGCTTTACTTGGGTCCCTTTTATAGTGCAATCAATGACAATGCCCGCACTACATTTCCCCAATTCGCTGGTCAGCTGGTTAAGGAATCAACTCACGAGTTTTGTTACCTTGACGAAAGGCACCGTGTCTGAGTTTTTTTGTTTGGTTTTAGCAATTTACTGAATTGTTAAAATTAGGATTAATTTTAACAATTGAGGTCTTTTTCCCTTCTCTTTTTGCCCCATTTTCAAAACATTTTTCAAAAAAATTCTCTCTACTCATTATATTATTATTTTATTTCTCTTTCTATCTCTCTCTAATAATTACCTCATTATTCTCATTTTTCAAAAACTTAACAAAACACTATCTCAAAATTCTTCTCAAAATTTTCTTTTCAAAACTCATCCAAACACAGCCTGGGTTGCTAAAATCATTTGAAAAACTTAGCCTAAAATCCCTCAATAGAATAATATATTTTATCTACTGTTCACTACCAAACCCCCCTCCCCCTTCTCATTAGGATAATATATTTTAATGAAAAATAGGTAAAATAGAGAGAATTAATGCTGGAGTGTTGAAAGAATTGTAAGTAATTAAAATAAAAAAAATATGCGTTGTTCACAAACCTTTTTGGAGAGTTATTGTTGAGGATGCTCTTACACGACACATGCCCTCCATGGTACTCTTTCCCACAGGAAAGAGATTAGCATTTGGTGATCCAGGAGTGATGTTTAGTTAGCATCCCTCCGGCATGTTTGTACCCTATTACATATTGTCTTCGTCTCTATTTTATGGTCCCAGCCAGAATTTTTTGTTGTTCAAAAAAATTTGTCCCACTTCATGATTAAACGGGTAATTAATAGTTAATAAATTTTCTCTATTACCCTTCCATTTTGAAATTAGTAGTACTAAAAAAGTAAGAAATGTAATGATTGAAGGGTAAAATGAAAAAAAGCAAGTTTTTAAAAGTGTAAGGATTGTGCTCCCTTATTTAGTTGAAATTGCAAAAATGAAACAGAGGGAATAATCACTTATGTTAGAGGGAGGAGCAATATTCTAAAGCACAAAATAATGTTCCCCTTTTGTTTTTGTTTGCTATGTAATCCCTCCGTCCCCAATTTATACTCTGGCCAAAGAGATAGAAATTCATTATATCAAATGCTACCGAGTAGCCGAGTACAAACAAATACTGCTGAAAATAATAAATTACAAGACATGAAAGACAAAGAACATAACTAAATTTACTGAAGGATAGGTTGGCACTTTTTGTTGTCTCACAAATATTCTTCCACTTCAAAACTCAAAACTAAATGGGTAATTGTTAAGGAATTTTATCTTTTACGCTTATACTTTGAAATTAAAAATAATAAAAAAAGAAAGAAAAACATATTTTCAAAAGTACAATAATTGTGTCCCATTATTAAGTGGAAATCCCTAAAAGGGACTATAAAATAGGAATGGAAGGAGCACGAGGAATACTCATTAATGGGACAATCATTTAATGCATGTCTCACTAGAAAATTTAATATGATTTTATTTCCAACAGGATATATTTAAGTAATATATCTCAAGCACCACTACTGATTGATGAAGGTCGGTTCCTGAATGTGATATCTCAAGCAGATACTCTGGGTGAAAGGTCGACCTAGTTTTTAATCAGTGCCACACCCTGAGTAGGCCTGCCGGGGTGCCTCCATGAATGCGTGAGTGAAAGATTACACAATCTTCAATTCAATAATTTTCACAAAATCTACAACAAGGAAAGTCCAACTGTGCAATAAACGTTTCAGCCATGGCCAAAATCCTACCTATAATAAAAAGAAAAACTCCCACTCATCTTTCGGCCTTTTTTTTTGACGCCCCTTCTGTCCTTAGATAGTTCTATATTCGCAGTAATGCCCTTAAGGGCGCATTCCTTGTGTCGTCCATATTTTCTCTTTTTTAACTAATAGTCACGTAATTGGTACCACTTGGCATAGAAAGCGTGAAACTTAAATGCATGTGTGGAAAAAAAGCATGTGTGGAAAAAATAAATAGATGTGTGGAAAAAACAGCATGTGTGGAAAAAATAGGATTTGTGGAAAAAACACATGGATCAAAATTGGACACATAGATTGCAACTCATGCACATCTCATTCTGTTTTTTCTCCGTATCTGCAAATACAAAGAATATTTTCAAAATCTCTCTCTCTGTCTCTCTATTCGAAACTCTCTCTTGGTTATCCATCCATTTACATCGGCACTTTCAATGAGGCATGTAAAGTTGGAAGGGATTTCATATACTCCTGCTACATCTACATCTCAAGAGAATGCCCTAGATTACTAATGGATCAGATGTGAACTACTCCAAAATTTCAACCTCGAATCATTTAAAGCTCAGAAATCCAGCGATGGTCGGCGGCTCCGGCTACGATTAACAAGAGGTCTCTCTCTCTCTCTCTCTCTCTCTCTCTCTCTCTCTCTCACACACACACACACACACACACACACCCCTACACTATCACTCACTCTAACGATTGTTTATGTCTCTTTTGTTAATCGTCAGATTCGAACCATGCACCTTAACCTCGTATAAAGCTCAGCAAATGCCGCGACGATTGACGGCTCCGGTTATGATTCACGATAGGCCCCTCTCTCTCTCTCTCTTACTTACTCTATGATTGTTTTTGTCTCTTTTGTTCTCTTCTTTGACTGTGGGCAGTTGGTTGATTCAAATCCCTTCAAACTGAAAATAAGGAGGCCGAGGATCAAGATCGCAGAGACAACTACCTCTCGAGTCAATTTGCGGCACAAGGTTATCACCCATTATGATTTTTATTGAAACACTAACCCTTTCTAGCCTTGTATAACTGGCCTTGTAGAACTGATTCATCAATGTTATTCTAACATATTATAGGAGGGATTACATTAAACTTGCTACTCTCTCTCTCTCTCTCTTATCTAAAGTTAAACTTGTAATTTGATTTGACACGTATTTGCTGATAATAAAATTATTGCATGGCATTCTCCTAAGTTGGTGAAGACTAATAATGGTAACTATTTGTATGCCAAAATTGATAATGAAGAAGAGAACGAGCACGAGACTCCGTGGGTGCACGAAGGCAAAAAAATTGGTGCTCCATAGGTCCTCCATTTTTGTAAATTTATCTTTCCATTTTCTTCCAAAAATGGCAACACGAATATGCAACAGCGGCTCAAGGATTTTAGTTAAGTGTAACATAAACTTAAAGAATTTTTAGAAAACCAAGCTCTGTATAAAATAGACATATTTATTTTAATTGAACATTTATTGGGTTTATTTTATTTTATTTTGTTGAGTTATATATAATATTATCTACTTTTCCCAATTTTAGGTGATTTTTCATTTGCTTTAGCATATACGAATAATTCAGTGCCAACAATATCAAAGATCAAGTATCAAATAATATGTAAAAAAATTGGTGTACAAAAAAAATACAGAGAGAATTTTGAAAAAGAATGGAATTGCACCAATACAATTTTTTTGCCAAAATGCCACTCTTAGAGCATCTCCAATGGTGGGTGCCATTTTTTGGGTGCCAAACCCAAATTTGGCACCCACAAACCCAAATTTGGCACTCCAACAGTGTTTTTTTGGCCACCCTGCTCCAGTGGTGTGGGTGCTAAAATTTGGCACCCTTCCTCAACTATCTTCCAACAACTAATTCTCAACTAACTTTTAAATTTTCTACCCACCTACCTAACTTTCTACCCACCTACAAAAAAAATTAAAATAAGAAACATGACAAAAAAAAAAGAAAGAAAACTAATTAGAAATAAACTTTAACAAATCAAACAGTAAAATCTTAGAGTTTCAATGGGCAAAATCTTTTTGTACCGTTGGTGAGACTTTTTGTACCACACAGGATCATTTCCCATGAGAGGTTACCTTGGTTACATCGCCTCTCTCTGGAAACTTCATCTTCTTCAATTGTTTCATTCTCCCAAAGAAAGAAAATGGCAGACACACCGACTCTCTCTCTCTCTCTCTCTCTCTCTCTCTCTCTCTCGGCCAATCTCTCTCTCTCACACACACATACACACACAGATCTGTCACGATGATCTCTACTAGCACCTGCGGTCCGACGAGTTTCCGGAGTGAGTGACAAGTCCGGCGACTTTTGGGAGTGCATGAAGTCCGGCAATCCGGTATGTTTTGTGTTTCCAAATTAATTTTGATTTCTAGGAATGTAAAAGAAATAGCCATTTTTAGGAGTTTTTTTGTGAATCTAAAATCAAATTTGGGTTTTCAGATTTTTGGGGGGTTTTGGTTGTTGAAAATGGAGGGGAAATGGTGACGTGGATCAAATGGCAGGAGCCATTTCCTCGGCCAAATTTGGCCGGACAAATGGCTGGGGCCATTTTTGACTCCCACAAATGGCCTGCCGTTGGAGCCCCTGAAAATGGCCTGGGGTGTCAAAAATGGGTATGGCTCCCCATATGGCACCCCGTTGGAGATGCTCTTAATGGCCAGAAAATGACAATGACTTTAGTCTTAATGGCCAGAAAATGACAATGACTTTTTAGTCATTAATTTTGGCTTAAGCATTGGACTTTGTAGCGCTCATATTTCTCTCTCTCCCCCTTGTTTGCCTTGCCACCAAAAAGGAAAAAATACAAACTTGCAAACTTAATTAACTCCACAATATTCAAACTTTGTTTGTTAATAATATCTCTAAATTTAATATGAAATCATAATATGCTGTGGGGTAGGTATCATTAACAACAATGCTACAATCATGTCCATTTTACACACCCATTTACGCACACCAACACACACTCTATGGAGCCCACACACTAGTATGTATGGGTAAGTAAATGGGTGTAGTTCTAGAGTTTTTGTATCTTTAAACATAACAAAATCTGAACATTTAGGTAATAACTCTACCAAACATTAATTACACGAGGCACTGCTTTATGTCTGTATATACATATAGATACATGCAAGGACGGATCAAGGATTCACATATGGGAGACCCGAAACTTAAAACCTAAAATTCCATATATTGACATGACTACATGAATTTTTAAGTTTTCTTTATGTACATATCTTCAAATTTACATGATTTACACGCGTGTGTATCTTAAAATTTAAGCATGAAATTCATATTAAAACAACTCGATCCCCCATTTAATTCTCTAAGCAGATGCAGAATGGTAGGAGATGAGTATACATCGGTGGTGGTTCAAACTATTTTGTGCAAATTTTTCTCATACTTACGTTAGGAATAGTACTGAAATCAGTCTTCTTTAAACTTTACATATGAGTCTTTGATAAGAGAAGTGTATAATAATGAGAATCCAAAATAACGGGAGGTGCCGATATAGCACATTATTAATTTGTCCTATGCATAGGGTTAGAAATTGCACAGGGTTATGTTAGCAAAATCACCTTGAGAAGTCTCAGAGGAGGAAAAAGTTGTGATTACAGGATCACATGTCTCAAAATATGATTCTATGGTTACAAATCACTCGGTAGATGGGTATACCAAAATTTTCGGTACACAGAATGTATTTGCCGTAAAAGGGGGGGGGGGGGGGGGGGGGGGGGGTGTTGAAAGATAGAAATTTTAACAAGACAAATGAAATAAGACAGTATCAATTCTAACACATGGCTATTACTAATGGCATGCTCTAAAAAAAGAAAAAAACAAAAAAAAAAAGTGCATTTGAATCCAGAAGGTCGGATGCATTTTTGGATGGCCCGGATATACCGAGAGGGTACCACATCACCCATACCCTATTTGCACAAAATAGTGACTTGCAGCAAGATGCCACATTAGTGATCTGCATTTCTCCCTCTTTTTTTTTTTTTTTTTTGAGAAGTAGGAAGAAATTTCATTAGATAAAACATAGAGTACACACCATTAGAGAAGCATGAAGTATTGCAAAATAAACAGAAATACAACGACAAAACTAAACAAGAGCTAAACTACAATAGTACTATGAGAAGGCTGAATAGGAAAACCAACGCTGTTGTCCTTATTTAAATAAGCCCGCTGGACCATCTGACGCGCAACTTTCAAGATTTGACAAAATGAGAGTTTTGAGGCCTCAGCTTGTAAGTTGCGCAACAAAAAAGTGTCATGAAAATGACACTCAGCCTTCCCTGCTATCTGCATAATTGCATTGTAACAATCAGAAAAAATGAAGACCAAATTAAAATTATGAGATAAAGCCCATTTAACTGCCTCATAGCAAGCAATAATTTCTGTTTGGATAGGGGTCGAGGCATAAATTGATAGAGCGTGTTTTGCAATAAGAACTCCATTTGGATGACTGGCCGTGAAACCTACTCCACTCCAATAATTTCCCTTTAAATCATTCTACGAAAAATGGGAAAACTCTTTCAATGATCTCAATCAAATTGGTCCCCATTGCAAGTTGATTTGGAAAAATCTTTGACCATTTAAAGTTGAGGTGTACTTTGTGTGGCAAGCCATACAAGACAAACTAGCCACTGGTAGTGAACTTTTGAAAAGAAGGCTGTTAAACAATAATATTGGAAACGCTGAAGTTGCTGGCTTATGTGCTTTCTGTAGAAATAATATAGAAACTGCTGAACACTTGCTTGTTAATTGTGGAATAGCATGGAATGTCTGGTCACCTATCATCAAATGGTGGGGCTTGTCATGTGTTCGTCTAGGAAGTATTTATAATCTGATGTCTTGGTGGCTCTCTAATAAATTTATGAACGTTGAGAACGGTATTTGGGATATTTGCTTTTTCACTGTTATGTGGTCTTTGTGGTTGGAAAGAAACCTGATTACTTTCCAAGGGAGTGCTTTGGATACGGATAAGTTGGTGGAAAAGATACAAACTAGAGTGGCATTTTGGACTAAGGCTTGGTTTTCCATTTACTAAAATGGAGATTTGCTAAAATTAAGTGGGTGATTTTAGCAAATGAAGTGGAGGGGTGCTAAAATCAAGTGGGCCCCATGCTAAAAGTAATCCATTTTAGTAAATGGAAAACTACCCCTAAGGCCAATTTTGATCTAAAGACTTACTCTGTTGAGGATTTCAAAAGATGTTTGAGTGGCATCAGGAAGATCAAGGCAGCAAAGATTCATGTTTCTTAGAGATCATTTCCCAGTGGTGGAATTCTTTCCTTGTGGTTGCAGTTTCGCCCCTTTATCCTTTCCTCATATTAGTAGACTGAAATTGTTGTTGTAATGTCTTTTGACCATCTGATGATGCAGTTTTTGGTTTGTTTTTGCTGGATGGCATCTTGCCTCCATCTCTCTTTGGGTTTTGAGCGGCATAAGCTCAGTCATGAGTCATGCTACTATGCACACCCTTCCATATGAGATTTTGTGGATCCAAATATGAAATTTTGTGGTGCCAAATATGAGATAATATGAGATTTTGTGGCTAGAGATATGCAATGGCATATGGTATGCACCCCATACGGATGGATGACCAAGATTGCGCCACATATGATGTGTGGGAATTTGTGCCGCTTTTGACCATTGACAATATGAGATAGTGTATATATCGATATGAGATTTTATAGACTCCAATATTTATTGTTGTGATTACCGATATGAGAGTTTGTGGACTAAATATGAGATTTTGTGTTCCAATATGAGATTTTGTGACGGATCCAATATTAATTGTTGTGATTACCCGTATGAGAGTTTTGTGGGACTAGCTATGAGATTTGGTGGTTGCAATATGAGATTTTGTGGCTCCAAATATGAGGTCCGCACGGTCCCACGGTCCATACCAAGTCCGCATGAATCCAATATGAGATTATGTAGCTCCAAATATGAGATTTTTGTGGAAATATATGAGATTTTGTGACTATTCATATGAGTGTGCATACCATATGCATTTTGTATCTCTAGCCACAAAATCTCATATTTAGTGTCACAAAATCTCATATTGAGTAATTTTTAGAGGGTGTGCATATTAGCATGACTGACTCACCTCGTGATTGTCCTTTCCACGGGTGCCAACCTAGTTGGGATGTGTAGTTTGGTTGTGATGCCTTGTGCTCTCCCCTTTAATCATTGTAATCGTTCCGTTTTTGCAGTGGTTAATAAATTTCTTTGCCTATCAAAAAAAAAATTTCCCTTTTTCCAAGCTCCATCGAGGTTCATTGTAATTTCTCCCTCTTTATATACACGTTTTCTGGACTCATACGTGGCTCATACATCTCCAGGACTTAGGCACAAGATGCCACATTAGTGACCTACAGCAAGCACCAAATACAATTCGTGCTTCCAACTTGTCCGAACATCTAGTTATGGAAAAAAAAAAAAAAATTTATACCGTTAAGAAACGGATCGTTAGCTCAGTCTATTTAATTTGTAGTATAGATTTCCGGAATTACTACTTCTAAACACGGTTACTTCTTGTGTTCTAGGAGCAACTTGCGTGCAAAATTTTTAATTCTTAGATTTTCTCGTAATTTGTTTTTGTCAGATACACCAGAAAATTAAGAAAAAATTCTCTGAATAATTATTTATTAACAAATAAACTGGCCAATAATTGTTTATCATGGTGATCAACTGCAGCTTTTTTATGGACATAGTCCAAAGCCAAATGTAATTAATGGCCAAGTGAAATATAAAACATGAGGTTTAAATTACGAAAAAATCAAATTCCAAATTTGTTTTTTTTTTTGGATTAAGGTGTTAGATCAACACAGGAAACACTTTGCAATAAATCAAAGAAAGGAAAGAACCATGTCAAGCACAAGGTCAGTACTTTCAACACTGGAAAGCACCATGTCAAGCACCATGACGTTAATTGTAATTTTTAGTATGTTGTACTTATTTTGATCTAAAGTCGACAAATATTAATACCGTGGTCCATCTTTTCATTTATTTCAATATACAATTAATCAGATAAAATTCTGGTTCCATCAGTGTAACATTTTTTTGAAGCCGTGTCACAAAGGCCATTTCCATAATTTCCCCAAAAGAAAATATTGTCTTACTACTTTAATTTATTTACACAATAATTGTTAGAGAGCAAGGATGTAAAAAAACTGACGCTTAACTCGAATCAGGAAACTCTATAGTGCGCAAAATGCACTGCACAGTCGCCCCACACCCCGGCAATCTGAGCGCATCACTTGCAAACACGGAGTGAGTGTCACCTGTCATGTTACGATCAAGGGTTATGCGAATCTATTTATAGGAGTATTTGGCATAAATGACCACATCACTCTTGAGATTCGTACCTCGTGGATCTAATTTATTTGGCTAAATGACGAAATCACGATATGGCTCAACGTTGGTAGATTAGGTACCTCGTGATTCGTTGAGATTCCGGACCTAAAATTTCGGTGGAATTGTTATATATGCTCCAATTTTATCGGATGTCCCTGAAGGGACGATTGTTATATGCTGGACGTTTGAATAATTGTGTCTATCTTTTTTGGATCCGGGGTGGGTGTTGTGCGGTAGGTGTTGTGCGGTAAAACGACGTAGTTTTTGGCACACCTTTGAAGCTTCTAAAGACCTTGTTTGGAAGAAGGAAAAAACCACTACAAAGTGCCTAAACCCTAAACCCAAAGTTCCTAAACCCAAAGCGCCTAAATCTAAAGTGCCTAAATCCAAGTGCCTAAAACCATTATATCCTACCCCAAAGAGCCTAAATCCCCTAAAATTGAACCCTAAAATTGAACCTCAAAATTAACTCTCCAAACAAAGCCTATTGAAGTGTATCAAGAAAATGAACAAAACTACGTCGTTTTGCCGCACAACACGGTGCACAACACGTGCCGCACAACACCTCCCCCGGATTCATCTTTTTTTCTTCTTTTTTTTTATATCTTCTTTTTTATTGGGTTCGACAATGGTACATCGAATAGGAAAAAAGAGAGGAGAATCCAACCAAAAGTTGAATGAGAAAATCCAAACATTAGCCACCCGTGGACCTTAACCTTGCCGCCGACATCAATTAAGTAGAGAACCATGCCATGCCACCATCGCAGCCAACCACCGTCAATGATATAGGAGAGATCATGCCATGGCACCGCCCCAAGTACGCACCAAGTACGCACGGTCCGCACCAAGTCCGCGTGGATCCAATATGAGATTGTGTGGCTCCAAATATGAGATTTTGTGGACATATATGAGATTTTGTGATTATCCATATGACTGTGCATACCATACGCCTTTCATATCTCTAGCCACAAAATCTCATATTTAAAGTCACAAAATCTCATATGGAATAATTTTTAGAGGGTGCACATAGTAGCATGACTCTACCAAAAATCACAAAGTTCGGCACCAACCCAAACTGATATCCAAAACACACTGGAACCCTCAAACACCGCCCCATGCATCGCCTCGTTACCAACTCCGGCGGTGACTACAAGGTCACTTTCGTCAAACGACGACCTAACCGGAAAAACCCTCCATCAGAAAACCCCAACCACCTATATTGTTTCTCTGTTGTTGGGCTTTACAACTGGAAACATGAATAATAACTTAGAAAACAGGGTAACGTCATAATACTTTTCTAATATTATTTTAACTACAACAAAGACGAATGCATGGTTTGGCATATTCCAGGTACAGGTAACGTGTTGCTATCTCTGTCAACTGGGAAAAAGAAAGAAAGAAGAAGATAGAAACATACTACAAATAGGCGTCGATACAACAAATGAAGTTGGATTGACCAAAGGTCGGGTAGCTTACACGTATAACATTGCACCTCTGGTTGATTTTCAATCATTCTATCAATTCTTGTATTTGACTATTGAGCCTGTGCATACAAAATACAGGACTTTGCCTCTGTTGAATCCGGACTCCGGAATGTCTCCACAGATTTAGTTACACAATGCCATTACTTATAATTGTTTAAAAAATGGACTTGCGCATGCAATTTCGAATGCCATAAAAAATTTAATTGAAAACCCTTTCTACCACCAATTGGTTAAGGAGAGATGGTAGAAAAACGGTCCGACAAGTTATATTAGAGTCAGGAGGTCATGGGTTTGAGTCATGGGAGCGTCATCGTGAGGGAGGGATTGTTGGGGCCAGAGTGCCCCCATGGATTTGGATGCCATAAAAGACTTAATTGAAGCTCCAATTGGTTTTAGGAGAGATAGTAGAAAAGGGGGCCGGATACCAAATCATTAAAAAAAAAAAAAATTAAAATTGCACCTATTAGCAGGCCAATTATTCAAGTTTTTTCAAAAGAAAGGTCTATTTTCCCTTGTTTTCAAGGACACTCTCATCTAATCCATGTGCCATCTATGTAGCAAACCAAATAATTAATTAAGGAAGATTAGGTTGACTTGTGGTTCTCAATGAGAAATGTCTCCAAAATCTATTTAGAATCACATTAAAATATCCAAGCATGCACCCTTGTCCCTTTGCATTATTGGATCACTAAAGTTTTTACTTATTTTAATTTTTTACTTTCCCTCCATTTTAATCCGTCTATATACAATCATGCAAATCTCAAGGAAAATATCAAACACATCTTTTTGCGTCAATCTTGCAAGTTTCATGTTTTTATTCATTCATTTGTCATGCGACATGTCCAAATCAATGACCATAACATCAGGATCATTACTCACTCTTGTTATATTGTCGTCTTCTTCTTCTCTAGAATCTGTCTTCTCCTTGCCGTCCTGAGCAAAGTTATTAATCTCGTACTGATAAGCATATCGTTTTTTCAACTTGAATGGGATGTACGGTACATCTCGACCTGTACCAGCCGGTATGGTACAAGATTCATTACCTTGTTCCTGAGACAGGGTTCATTAGCAGTTTAGCACTTACCAAATTGAAACACAATATGATCTTGTTTGGTGTACTCATAAGTTTTACTCCCGTTGCAAAATACATCTAAAGAAAAATATCATCCTGTCTCTACCCGGGTTTCATTATGTCTCGTTACTATGATGAGTTAACTTCTTTTTTTCGGATTGAGTGTTTGTGCCAGCTTACTCTCATTTTCTGCAAGCATTTTAGAGTCGAACTTGCACGCTTGCGAGTTAAGTCCCTTTTTTTTGATCAGCAAAGAAGAAAATATATTGATCAAGAGGGGAAAAAAAACAGAAACATAGGACACCCAAACGCTAAACAGGAAAGGAAGGGAATCCATAAAGATGAATCCCCAGACCAAGCCAAGAGAAGCGTAGGCCAAAAGAAAAACAAAAGCAGTTGATCAGAGATCAACCCAACAAGCCAAAACCAAACTCCTAGATGCACCACATACACCTCGACTTCGACCAAAAGCAGCCCTCACAGGGATTCTATAAGAGTAGGAAATCTGAATAAGATATCATCCGACGAAACCTCCTTAGAACCTTGGAAGGCTTTGAACCAATACCCAATCCTATGCTTAATGATATCACCCATTTCCTCCCACCTTGGTGCAGTTCCTTGAAAAATAAATTCATTTCTCGCCTTCCATATCGACCACAAAACAGCATAGAAGGATAGCTCCCACAGAACTCTCTTAGCCTTTTTAAACTTCCAACCCAACCACCAATCAAAGCATGCCTTAATTGAACCAGGTACTACCCAACACAAACGCCACCAGTTTAGAACCTTAGTCCATATGGCCCAAACCTCCCCACAATGGAGGAACAAATGATCAACTGTTTCTGAGGCTACACCACAAAAGCGACAAAGGCTATCCTTAAAATCAGCTAGGATACCCAAGGAAAACAAAAGATCCGCAGTTTTTACCCTCCCTAAGACTGCCAGCCAGCCTAAGAATTGCACCTTAGGAGGCGCATAGTTTTTCCACAGTGGTAGAAGATCCAATCTCAAACTCCCCACTTCAGCCTCCACGCACCTGTAGAAAGATTTTACAGAAAAACCCAAAGACTGGTCAGCTTCCCATATTAGAGAATCTGCCTTCTCCCGTTGAAGCACCACCCCCCTCATAAGGTCCAAAAAATTGTTCCATTCCTCTCCCTCCCATGAAAATGTGCTTCTTCTGAGTTTCAGACTACTGCTTAACCCCGCTACACCCCCTTGTAAAGCCTCCGCCACCACTATTGATTTCTGAGTACAGATGCAGAAAATCCTTGGAAATAACGACTTCAGGGAGACACCATGTAACCATATATCTGTCCAAAACCTTATTTTACATCCGTCACCCACTACAATGTTCACTTTATCCATGAAGAGCCTTAGCATATTACCTTCTCTCTGCCCCACCATTAAAATATCTTTCCATATGATAGAAACTCTACCAGTGCATTCAACTGAAGGGAGCCAAGAAAGATCATCAAGATTGTACTTCCGACATAAAACCTGTCTCCACAAAGCCTTCCTTTCAGTTCCGAATCTCCACCACCATTTCATTAGAAGGCAGTCATTCATCAATTTCAGGTTCTTTACCCCAACACCACCCCTCTCTTTACTTGTAGTTACTTTATTCCAGCTTACCAAATGCAGTTTTTTCTTCAAATCAGCTCCCCCCCATAGGAATCGCGACTGAATTTTAACCAGCTCATTCAACACACATACAGGCATCTTGAATAGAGAAAGGTAGTAGATAGGAAGATTACCCAACACAGATTTGATCAACGAAATTCTGCCCCCAAAGGACACTTGCCTTCTTTTCCAAGTAGCTAAATACCTCTGAAACCTATCAATAACATCTCGCCAGGCGGCTTTCTTTCTTGGGTTTGCACCAAGAGGTAGGCCCAGATATTTCATAGGAAGAGCTTGAGTCTTACAACCCATGCAATTAGCGAAAACAGCCAGCTCACCCTGAGAGAGCCCTAGCCCGCTCACCACACTTTTATGGAAGTTAATCTTTAGCCCAGAAACTGCTTCAAAGAAAGAGAGTAGCCTCTTTACATTAAGAAATTCCTCAACAGAAGCATTACAAAAAACAATAGTATCATCAGCAAATTGCAGATGAGTCAAATTAGGACCGTTTGCTGCCACTGAAACCCCTTTAATAGTCCCGTGTTCCTGAGCCCTTTTGAAAATTAAGTTCAGTCCTTCCACAGCTAAAACAAATAAGAAAGGGGATAGAGGATCACCCTGTCTTAGTCCTTTCTCCAAAACAAACTCCCCGGTTGGAGAACCATTAACCAGAACTGAAACATAAGCAGAACTCAGACATTCCTTCATCCATTTAATCCATTTTGCAGGGAATCCGAACTTCGATAACATATCCAACAAAAATTTCCAACTAAGGTTATCATAGGCTTTTTGAAAATCCAGTTTGAGCAACACTCCTTTTTGTTTTTTCCTCTTCCAAAAATCCACAATTTCATTTGCAATTAAGACCCCATCCTGGATGTTCCTCCCCCCCACGAAAGCAGACTGAACTTCAGAAATCAAGAGAGGTAACACCTTCTTCAACCTTTCTGCTAGAACCTTTGCCAATATCTTATATATACACCCAATCAAACTAATTGGCCTGTAATCAGATAGTCCCGTCGGATTGGCAACCTTAGGAATGAGAGTGATGAAAGAAGTGTTCAGCCTTTTAGATAACCTTGAGTTAGCGTGGAATTCACTAAAGAACTGCAATATGTCCCCTTTAATTACTTTCCAGCTAGATTTGATGAAAGAAAGATTGAAACCGTCAGGTCCCGGGGCCTTATTTCCATCGCAAGCCTTAACTGCCTGCCAGACCTCCTCTTCTGAGAATGGATTACATAAAGAGTCTCCCTGAACCGAATCCAGCACTGAGAAAGCCACCCCACCAAGTCTGGGCCTGCTCCCCCACTCCTCCTTGTAGGCATTTTTGAAGTAGTTAAACACCTCAATTCTTATCCTCCCGGGCTCCTCAATGTGGATATCTCCCATGGCTAGAGAATTTAGAAGATTTCTATTTTGTCTACCGTTGGCAATAGAATGAAAAAACTTAGAATTCTTATCTCCTTTCATGGTCCAATCCAATCTTGACTTTTGCAACCAAATCCATTCCAACCTTCTACTCAAATTCCAAAACTCACCTTTGAGTTTCTTTTTCCTCACTCTATCCTCCTCAGACAAAGTACCAGATTCCGCCAAAAGATCTAAAGTATTAATTTGATTCTCCACCTCGTTTAAACTCTCCTGGACGTTCCCAAAAACTTCTCTATTCCAAACTTTTAGGACATCTTTGAGGCCTTTAAGTTTGCAAGCCAGCCTATAGCCAGCCCACCCTTGCACATCTAACCTGTTCCAAAATTCATTGACGACTTCACCAAAGCTGGGATGTAAAGTCCACGCATTGAAAAACTTAAACGGTTTTGGACCCCAATCCCTAGGGTCGACTTTAAGCAATATAGGACAATGATCTGAGAGCACCCTACTCAATCCCCATTGTTTCCATTTAAACTCAGAAAGCCACACAGGGTTCACTAGAAATCTATCCAATCTGCTCCACTTATTATCGTTGTCCGATTTCGACCAAGTGAATTTCCTTCCCAATAAAGGTAGATCCATAAGCCCTAACTCCTCAACAAAGTCGTTAAAATCTGCCATCCCTCTGTCTCTACAGGAACACCCCAACCTTTCCCCCAGCGATCTTATTTCGTTAAAATCCCCACCCATACACCATGGGAGAGTAAAAAAATGGGACAGATTTACTATGGAACCCCACACCTTCTTTCTATCAGAGCACGAAGAAGGGCCATACACATTGACAAAAACACACTTAAAAGAATTACTGAGCACACCTGAGATAATTTGGAAGTTGCGGTTTGAAGCTACCCCTTCCAACGTAAAGCACTCAGCAGCCCAGACACACATCAATCCACCAGACATACCTTCAGCTTCCACCTCAGCATAATCAAAATCCCTGTGTCCCCAAAAAGATTTGATGAATTTCTCCGAGACCTCTGCTTTCTTTGTTTCCTGCAGCATCAGAAAATCCACATGATTGTTGAGTAGAATCTTCTTAAATCTGCTTCTCTTCTCCCTCCTACCCAAACCCCTTGCATTCCAGGACATTACATTAACCATTAAAGAATTTTTCGCCTACAACTCCACGAGATAAGGAGGATTCAAGAAAAAATCCCCTTATCCCCCTCGGTCTTCTTCCGTTCACGATCCTCCTCGACTTCGGCCAGCTTGCTGATAATCTCCTCCTCTGGACCATCAGCTTTACCCTCAACAATGTTCCCCAACGCCCAAATAGCTTGGGCTTCATCGAGATAAAGTCGGTTACGATTCCGGATACCTTCCGAGGAAAAAGATAACGACGCCGCAGCAATTGCCGATCTAAAGATCACCTGTTTTGTCTTCTTCATTCTCCTTCCTTGATTTTGCGAAGACTGAATAACTTGATTCGGTCCCAGGATATCCTCCCAAGGCTTAAGTTTGCGCACCGGGTTTCCCTTTTTCTTCACTGTATAACCCTTGCCATCCTTCTTTTTATTCCCAGCCAAACCATCCGGAGAAACAACAATATTAGGAATCATACCCAACTCCATATAATTGCTAGGTCCAGGCCCAAAATTATTATTCAACTGGGCCGGGATACCGAAATCAATATTAATATTGACCGGCCCATCCACCATCCCCACGTCCACATTGTTAACTTCAATAACTGGCAATTCCTTTACAATGGGTAGAGCCCCATCACCCACTACCTCTTCACAGACCCCACCACCGACCGTATTCCCAAGCTTGCTCTGCTTTTGGTGCACCCCACTACCCTCTCCACTCCTGCAAACTGCTCCAGTCACTGTCTTGGAACCTGGCACCTTTATTGGAAAATCCCCTCCACTCACACCAAATGCCGAAAGTGACTCTGGAACCACAGAGTTTGATTTCTGCATATCATCTCCAACCAAAGTTACACGTGGCTCCTCCCATCGTCTAGAATTTGCTTCGTCCACTGACTCAACCTGCCGGTCATTCGAATCCACCTCAATCGGTGAGTTTGGAAACCCATTCGACTCAGTGCAATTGTAGTTGCACATGAGACAATGGCCTTGCACTACCACTTGTTCTTCTACCACTCTGATTTCAAAAATCTTCCCTTTAACTTGAACATGGACTACCTCATTGATTCTATCCCAGTACTCCGTTGCTATCATAACCTTACCGGCTGCGAACGACAACCCTTTGACCGTGGCTTCATCCACATGGATGATATCCCCCCACCGTTGAGCGATCTTGATAAACGTGGCACAGCTCCATCCATGGAGGGGTACCCCGTACACAGATGAACTTGAGCGAGTTAAGTCCCTTACTATAATGATTCAAATGAACTTGACTGTTGTGAGAAAAAATGTAAGGGATATTAATCTTATGTGTTTCATGTTTGTACTGTAATAAAACTAATTCTAATGTTTGATTATCAGGAAATGTTTCACTACACACCTCCATTTTAGGACATATAGTATGCACCTAACGAATGTCTCAGATTCTAGCACATCAGCAAAATGTGACTTGAAGAACTATTCATCCAACAGGTGATCATATTCACAAACATTCACAAGCGGAACCACAAAATTCATAAAGCAATTCTTAACCCATTTTTATAGGCCATAACAAACTCATACGATTGCATTCATAAACAACTAACCTTTATAAGAAAAAGCAAATCTACCACAAATTCTCCTAAGTAGCGATTCATAAGTTTTAAATTTGTGGCTTAGCTAAGCCACAAGGTCTGATAATACTAGCCACAAGCAACTATAACCAAAGCCACGAAGATTCATAACACCTGATCATATATATATATATATATATATATATATATATATATATATAGGAAGCCGATCTACTAAGGACTCCCTCAAACAAAAATTCCGTGCGGACCTCACCATTTTTCGACTTTCCGGATCAAATTTTGACGATCCGAACCGCTCAATGTTTTTAAAATGCATTTTCCAAGGTCCACGCGAAAAATCTTCAAAAAAAAATACCCGGAAGGGCTTGATCGGATCAGTTTTTGTTAAAAACGCTATATATAGCGTTTTTAACAAAAACTGATCCGATCAAGCCCTTCCGGGTATTTTTTTTTTAAGATTTTTCGCGTGGACCCTTAAAAATGCATTTTAAAAACATTGAGCGGTTCGGATCGTCAAAATTTGATCCGGAATGGTGAGGTCCGCACGCCCTTATCCTAAGGGAGTCCTCAATAGATCATTATCCTATATGTATATATATATATATATATATATATATATATATATATATATATATATATATATATATATATATATATATACACCCAAATCCTCTAATCCGGACCCCGGATTGAAGATTTTTTGTTTTTTTTTTCACTTAAAAAAATTGTTTTTGGAATATATATATATATATATATATATATATATATATATATATATATATATATATATATATACACCCAAATCCTCTAATCCGGACCCCGGATTGAAGATTTTTTGTTTTTTTTTTCACTTAAAAAAATTGTTTTTGGAAAATCCGAACCTATATACAGTTTTTGGGAAAAACTGCTCGGATCAAGCCCTTCCCGGTATTTTTTTTTGAAGATTTCTCGCGTGGACCCTTGAGAACACCCTTTGAACACATTGGACGGTTCGGATCGTCAAAAAAATACTCGGATCATGGAGGTATGCAAGTCCGGAGTCTGGACTATATATACAAGCAATTTTTTGCAAAACTGTAAATATACAGTTTTTGAGAAAAATTGCTTGAATCAAGCCCTTCCCGGTATTTTTTTTTTGAAGATTTCAAGCATGGACCCTTGAAAACACCTTTTAAACACATTGAATGGTTCAGATTTCCCAAAAACAATTTTTAAAGTGAAAAAATTACGTTTTTTCTTAAATCCGGGAGGTCCTTATTAGAAAATTTGCCTATATATACACACATAAATTTTCGTAAGTAGCACCACTGACGTTCATAACTTAGACAAATAAACTCATAACTTACCAATAATTCAAACTAAATCGATTCTAAAATGGATTAACTTCTTTTATATTATCAATTGCAAATTTGATTAGCATAACATCAAAGTAAATTAAGTTATTTTGTGTAATTTTTACATTAAAGAATCTAATAATATCAAGCTTACTATTATTATACAATCGACTCATAAATGGATTGCGTCTGCAAAATGAATTCCAAAATCAACTGTGGTAAAATTTATTATACAACCACACTGTGAGTGGTTGAGGACTTCTGAGTACGAGTTTATTGAGCAATTTCGATCAAATAATTGAATAAAAATCCATCGGAAGGTAGCTCATCACCACCTCTATTGTTTAACCATTATCCAATGTTTGTTGTCATATATACCATGGAATATTGGGATTTGAGGTCTCTGTTGTCAAGGGTGGAGTTAGGATTTTTGATAAGTAGGGTAAAAATTTGAACTTCGATCAATTCGCTTTTTCGATTCCAAAGCAACTCACTTTTTCGATTTCAAAGAAAGAAACAATTAGTAGATTAAACTCAAAAATAGGTATTAATAACTAATTATAGCTTTGATTTACAATTGATCTCAACAACTTTTCATATGTTGCCCCCTTATTTTTGAGATTTGTGGGGAAAAAAATGTGGAGGTTCTATTTTGCTCCCTTATTTTACTAAATTCCAAGTCTTTTAAATAGGTTGGGGCAAGTAAAGAAGTTTAAAGTGGAGTCAAATAAGCAAAAATTTCATAAAAACTATACATATCCCTAATGGAATTTGGACAGTAGAGGAGTCAATTGACCCCATTTGTCTCTTACTCTCTCCGCACTACAAGGGTGTAGTGCTGCTTCACAATCGTCAAGATAGATTTGCCCACCACTATGTTTATGTCACACGTACCATGAACCACCTGTACCAAGAATTTGTCCTGATTACATAATTGTTTGAACAAACCACATAGTAATCATGAAATGATGAAATCGATAGATACGGCTTATATATCAAAGGAGAGAATCCAATGGTACACACCTCAAAAAAAAAAAAAAAAAAAAAAAAATCCGTTAACTAATAAAAAAAAGAAGAAAGAAAACGTATGTAACCAAATACTTCAAAGGTACGACTAGTATTAGAGAATGATAAAGAATGATATTACAAGTAGTTTTTGCAGAATGGTAAGTATATTTTTGGCGTCTGTACGTACGCATATTCTTTTGGCTCATTAAGCATTTTTATGGTACTTCTTCCTCCCAAAAAATACAGACTCTTTTGGGAGTTCGTACCATTTTTCAATATAATATATCTTATATTCTCCTGTATAATGTTTTAGGTGATTTTAAGAACTTTGTATTTTAGATTTAATTGAGATCTATCAAACAGAAATGATATTGTATATGACATGTATTACCGATTGAAAGATATAACCGATTTTTTATCCGGTTAGAATGGAACGAGGGACTATATTTTTTTGGAAAGAGAGAGTATTAATTATATAATTTTTTGGTTGATATTACAAATAGGGGTGTGCGATATACCCCAAAATAATTACACACTTATTTGGTTAGTTACGCTTTTTTTTATTATTATTATTAATTAGTTACAAATTTTTGGAATATAAGTTACGCTTTTTATTATCTATGTTTACTCTGGGTATTGAGAATATAAGCTGGTGAGAGCAGTGGTGTCTTTCTAATGGATATGGGGGGCAATCTTCTTGTGAGAACAGTGGTTTCTTTTGATACCAAAAAATTAGGGGCAGAGAGTAAAGAAAACAAAACTAGATGTGCTATTATAAAAGTTGGTTAATAGATGAAGGAAAGATTCATAATAGTTGAACATAAATTTTCAATATAAACATTGAATTCATAATTATGGGGCTAGTTCCGTTGACACGATATTTGGCAAAACATTTGATACAATAAATTTAAAATACTCATTTTAGAGTTTTACACAAATGATCAGAGCTGTTCAATTAGTTTAAAACATGTTTTAAAGAGTTCTAGTAAGAAATCAATACATTCGGATATCGGTAAGGGTTTGACAAGTATTTGTCCCTAAATTTGACAATATAAAAACTGAATGAATCGATCATGTCGAGATATCTGAGTGAGTTGAATTTTTGCAGGTACTCTTAAAAATATGTTTTAAACAAATTGAACAGCTTCGAATATTAGCGTGGGACTCCGCTTATGATTGTGTCAAATGTTGTGTCACTGAACCAGCCCCATAATTATATGTACAGTTGGAAATATTTCCTCTAATGATATCAATTTAAGGTGGATTGAAAGGGATACACGTCATGGAAAGGGGATGGTGAAGTGCAATCTGAGCAGGACAAAAGTATTTTGGACGATCCAGATTTAAATATGAAAGAGTTTTGTTTTAATCCAGACCGTCGAAAGTACTTTTGGACGGATGGAATGCCACGCTGCACGGTGCAACACATTTGGTGCCCTGCAAGGTCCCTAAGTCCGCATGTCATCACAAGACCGGCTCAACAATTATGGTGGGGCCTTAATTTAAAATTTATTTTTCCTTTTAAAATTTATTTTGACAATATAAATTTTGCTTTCGTAAGATACTATCCTTGTACTCCCTTCATCCCAAAATTTGCTCCTTTTCTTTTTTGGTTGTACTCCAACTGTCTTTTCATAGTTTTTCTTAAATATTTTGAAAAAATTTGGGTAAAAGTCTAAATTTTTTACTTTTCCGATTTCTCACGTCGAGACGAATTAATAATTCACAAAAACTTGACGCAAAACCAACAAATGTGAATTTTTTTTAAATAAAGACAAAACTCTAAAATAGAAAAGACCGCTGGTGTGGAAGAAGACCTAGTAATGTTTCCCTCGGCAAATAAACAAAAGCTGGCATTTTCTTTTTTTTTTTTTTTGATAACTCGGAATATCAGAAAAAAAAAAAAGCTGGCATTTTTTTTTTTTTTTTGATAACTCGGAATATCAGAAAAAAAAAAAAAACTGGCATTTTCAAATGGCATTCATACTCAAGTATTTTCTTATTAGTTTATTGCTTATTTTTAATCAATAAACCATGAGCTGTTATGTATCCAATGATTGAGGAGTCAATTAGTTCAAGTTTTCCTTCAAGCAAAACGTAGGCATTGTGAATGATGTGATTGTTGGACTTATCGTGTGCTTATAACTTGGTAGTATCTGATTTGTTCAGGACTTGGTTACGCAAATGAATAATTTCTTTTTTTTTGGGTTAATTAAATAAATAATTTCATCCCGACGTATTCCAATTATATAAACGATTTAAATACGTATCCATAAAAAAATGATAATGCAATTTCCAAAATATACCAATCAAATCATCTGACAAACGAGTAATTGTTCAGTAATCTTGGAGCACAACCACGCCTGTGGTGCTTCGAAACACTCAGCACCACAAATTTACGTGAATTTTATACACTTAATCGTAAGTTTCACTAGAATTTGTTGTTAGAGTGTCCGGAAGCACTGAGGAAGTAGGCCTGGCAAACCATGAAATAGGTTTAAGTTGGGCCCTATTGGACATAAGTTTCATTCACTAAATAACATACCATCTGTATGGCCCCATAGTTGTACAGATGGTGCCCAAACCCACCACGAACTAACCAACGCAATCACACAAACGACCATATCATAGTGATCATGTAATAACCAATTGTGGGCCCTTAAGATTGTATTGCAATAAGTGACATTTTTTTTGTCTTATCATATGCTTGATGTAGCTTATGATTGCAGACAGTAGGCAGTTCTATTTTTGATCATTCTAGGTTAGTAGTTGTAACTTGTACTGTAGGATGACAATTTCACCCGAACTGCGTGTTTCGTTTTAAATTTCATTATAATAGTAAAAACATATTTGGTTTCAATTTGATGCAACGTTCGCACTGAACCTGAAACCGAACTCATGAACCAGACCATAACATGTATATTTATATGAATGTCCTCACATGTATATAAACTAAACCAAATTGATCGATAATTGTCGCGCGGGAATGGTTTCGGTTCGTGTTATGTATCAATCAATAAGATTGAGGGTGATGTTCATCCTCTTTTAAGGATGATGAACAAAACTGCAGTCTTAGACGAGTGCCCTCTATACTAAACCACAATTACTTAGGAAATGGAAAAATAAAATCAGAAAAGGAAAGAAAAACTACCAACATGATCAACTTTTTGAGATTCAATCTATATATCTACACAAATATATACACCTACATATTTCAATTATACATTCTACATATACTTGAAAATGTCGTTTTTCTTGTGTTACAAAAATTCCAAATAATTTATAACGCAATGTATCAGTTAATAAAACATTATCTAACTCAATAAGATCCAAACTGGAATTTTTCAATAAAATATTTTTTTCACTTAAAATTTATTTCTGGTTTGCACTTAAAAGCATAATTGTCTTCAAAATAGTTTTGATCCAGATTCTGATATAGACAAATTAATAACCTCGATAAATTTCCCAGTACTATCTTCTTCATTTTTGATAACTCGGGTATCAGAGCCCGTTTTCGCGCACCTTAGTTATCTATTTCATTATCTAACAGTATATGGGTCTCTCATGCCCATCTCATTGAGTTCATGTTTCAATCTCATCTCCTATTTTTCTCGAATGCGCGTTCAACAAATTAGTATTTAGAAAAAGGGAAAAAAAAAAAAAAACACTAAGGTTTCTTTTCTGAAATATAGAAATACAGATGAGTAACATGCATGTATCTAATGTGCTTGGAATTTCCAGAATTAATATGATAATTGATGTATTCTGATTATTGGGGGAAACTCTCTCCTGACTATAGGATAGAAAAATCCAAAAGGTAACCATCAAACAATCTGGCCAACTTTTGAATTTGTTGGATTAAAAAGTGGATCCATTTGGACATTACTTTCATACCTTAAATAAGCCACCATGTGTAAGGTTGGACCATTGTACAGATGGTACCTAAACTTACCAATGAATTTATGAACTAACTAGTACAATCACATGAATCACACACATGAACATTGATGTACGAAATTGTTGCACCTATAAATTGAAAAACTTGCTCATCTATATATATGGCCAAATTAGCACCAGAATGATAACGAATGGGTGATAGTGCTATCTCATATCAAACTCTTTCTTGTTAGAAATATAATATTTGCTCGTCATACTTGCTCCAAAAAAATCCAATTGTTGCACCTATAAATAAAATCACTAGCTCCTTACTTGACCAAAGTAGCACCGTAATGGTAAAAAATGGGTGACAGTGATACGTCCTGTTAACTTTTTCGTGCCGAAAATATATTACTTGCTCCTTCTATTACCAATTGCTACACCCATAAATAAAGTGATTTGGTCTCCATATGACCAAACTAGCACTGGAATGGTAACGAATGGGTGGAAGAAATGGGGATTGATTTGAGTGAAATTATTATTAGAAGTGAGGGTATTTTAGTCTGCTTAAGATTGTCATTACTTCTTCTCTTACCATGCATGGCTTTAAGATTGTATATCCACATGGAAATTGATTTCGAATGAACTATTCGCCAGCATAGTTATCTATTCTTGCAAATAGTTCATTCAAAATCAAGACCATCGAAAATACTTTTGGATGGCGAGAGATGTGTTGTACAACAGTACAAAATTGTTGTATCACTCTATTGTACCTCTAGCATTCTTGTGAATAAAGACAATCAGAAGGTTAATCATTCCAAATTTAACTTCATCAAATTCTGCTCAATGATTAGCTGCAATGAGTCAGTACTTTCATGGTGGCCAATTGAAAGACATTTGTAGCTTTCCCCAAATCATGCCAGCGGTCCAACAGTGGAGCAACTAAGTAAGGCCCAAAAAGCCTCAACTCTTGGACTCAATCATTTGAGTTTTGGTCCAAGTTTCACATGCATGGATCTTCACTATAGAGTTGTGGACTCTTGACCCATGATAGGATCTGTAGATTCAGAGTACATGAATTTTTGGGCCTTTTTTTTTTTTTTTTTTCCCTGCTTAAATAGGTTTGTGTGATATAAAACCCACAAGTGAAAATACTCCCAACAATTTAATTTTATTTATTTATTTTTTTTGTGTGCAGATTTGTGTTGCGTTTGGAAGAAAAATGGGTAAATTTTTGGGATTGGGTTGGGTAGCTAACCCACACCCGCTACCCGCCTCCGCCTCTAACTTGTCCCGAATAAATTTAAAAATAATTCACTAACCTTATGCAATTAAATCTTTCCAATAAGCAAAAAAATACGTACTAACAAACGAAATACTTAAAAATGGCAATAAGGGATTTAAGAATGGGGTGGGAAAATCCATTCCCCTCTTGAACAAAGATGGGGGCCAAAATAATTCCTCGCTGGAGATCGGGGCGAGAATGAAGAACTATTAAATTTTCAATAATGGGATGAGATGACAAGTGAAAGTCGCCAGTCCCATCATGATCATTTGCAAGAACCCTAAAATAGAAGATAGAGCAAGACCTAATTGAATTATGAACTGAATTATTGATTTAATCATAAGGATCCTTATGGCGAGGTCATAGTCCACTTGGAGGAAGATGAACCTGAATTTCTTCATCGTAATCTGAATCACCCCAATTTCTTTAGTTTAAAACTTGTGGTGAACTGATGGAACCTAAAGATCGTTTAGCAAAAGAATTCATAATAAGAGGTTGGAGAACCTCTAACATTTTACAAAGAGTTTTGCTAATCTCCACTCAATAGGTGAAGGATAATATGTATATAATGACAAACTAGTTCTGATATCAATGCACATTTCACAGATAATAATACATTTTTCTTAGATATCTATCCACTTTCTAATTATTATCATGCAGACTTTGGACCCGAGGTTATCATTTTCCTTCTAACTAAAGAGAAGTGTTTAGATCGTTTATTTGTGATCCGATTTTATCAAGACAATAAAAATAAAGGGAAAACAAAACAAACCACAGGAGCTTCTTTCATTTAATTATTTTGTTCTCTCCTTTACTTTTTCTCTCTACAGACCCCTTCAAAATCTTGATAGACAGGATGGAGCCAGGGGATGACTAGTAGGGACTGTCGCCCCTGCTACAATTTAAAAAAAAATAATCATGGTATTAAATTGAAAAAATATATATCATCAAATTATAACACCCCGCCCCTCCTCTACATATATAGCCCTCCTCCACTACACAAAATTTTTGACTCCGTCCCTGATTGATAGATCCATCGGAGTCATTTCTGATTCTTGGTAATTGATATTGACAGCTTAGCTGGCAAGAATAGGATAAATAACATTTGCACAGTAGTAAGGAGATTATGAAATTATAGCATTATTGACGTTAGCAGGTCAATATTATTGACTTTTCTAGGTGCTCTACATTTGGAAATTGGAATGAGGGTGTTGTCCCATTCTGAATCAGAGGATGTCATAATTTCCGATTGGTTAAAATGGTTAAATTAGCATCCGACACCTAAGTGCACTCCGGATTCCATCGAGTTAAGGGCTTATTGGCATTACTAAACTACTTACTCTGTCTATTTTTAAAGGGAGGACATTTTTTACACCGCTGGAGTAAGACTCCTCTTTTCCACCACTACTTTTGTGGGCCTCATTGTTAATTAAATGTTAATCTGAACCGTTCATCTTGTAGGGCCCGCAAAGTACTTTATCCTTGTAAAAAAATCATCTTGATCGGACATCAACATACATATCAAAATTTGAATTTTGTTTTGTAAAATGGGTGGTCATAGATTTTAAAGTTAAGTTGTCCTTGACCATCCATTTCGCCAAACGAAATTAAAAATTTCATATATCTATTGATGTCTGATCAAAATGATTTTTTGCATAGATGTAATACTCTATGAGCCCAACAAGATGAATGGTTCAGATTAAAACAATAATTGTAGGCATATACTCCTCTTGAATTGTGTATAAAGTTCAAATTTTTTTTAGAAAAATTCCTAATAGTTGAACATAAATTTTCAATATCAACATTGAATTCATAATTATGGGGCTAGTTCCGTTGACACGACATTTGGCAAAACATTTGATACACTCATTTTGGAGTTTCACACAAATGATCGGAGCCGTTCAATTAGTTTAAAACATGTTTGTAAGAGTTCTAGTAAAAAATCAACGCATTCGGATATCGGTAAGGGTTTGATCGGTATTTGTCCCTAAATTTGACAATATAAAAACTGAATGAATCGATCATGTCGAGATATTTGAGTGAGTTGAATTTTCGCAGATACTCTTAAAAGTATGTTTTAAACAAATTGAACAACTTGGAATATTAGCGTGGGGCTCTGATTATGATCGTGTCAAATGATGTGTCACTGAACTAGCCCCATAATTATGTGTACAGTTGGAAATATTTCCTCAAATGATATCAATTTAAGGTGGATTGAAAGGGATACACGTCATTGAAGGGGGATGGTATAGTGCAGTAGATTGCATTGCACGGTGCAGTGCGATCTGAGCCGTTCAAAAGTGTCTTGACCGGTCCAGATTTAAATATGGAAGAGTTTTGTTTTAATTCAGACCGTCGAAAGCACTTTTGGATAGATGGAATGCCGCGTTGCACAGTGCAAAGCGTTTGGTGCACTGCAAAGTCCCTGAGTCCGCATGTCATACACAAGACCGGCTCAACAATTATGGTGGGCCCTTAATTTAAAATTTATTTTGACAATATAAATTGGGTAAATTACACTTTGCCCCCCTAAACTATCTTCGTTTTGCACTTAACCCCCTTGAACTATTAAACTCAACAAGTCAAACCCTTCAGGTATGATTTCTTGGCACTTAACCCCCTTCCCTTGTCTATCCGTCCACTTTATGGACGGAATAAGGTCAGATGACAGAGTATGAGAGTTCAAATGAAAAAAATAGGACGAAATTACCCCTGTTTCTCCAACGGTAACATATATACACATATTGGCGTATATATCAGGAGGAAGGCATTAAAGCCTCCAATGGTAACTACCAAAGCCCAATAAATAGGGCTATTTTCCAGATCTATCTCTCTCTCTCTCTCTGTGTTCCTCTTTGCTCACTGCTCTCTCTCTTTCTCTGTTCCACCTTGCTCACGATGGCACACAGTGATGCAACATCATTTAGAAATTATGAGCCTCCCATGGTTTGCTTCTGTGGAGAAAATGTACCAATGAGAACATCAAACAGTAGAGCTAATCCAGGGAGGAAATACTACAGCTGTGAAAAGAAGTTTAAGGTAAGATATGGGTGTTTGTTCTTTGTTAGCTGTGGAAAAAATGTGCACTGTAACAACAAATTTTTTTTTGTGTGTGCAGAAAGGTGAATCATGGGGGTTCTTTGTTGCCCATTTTGTTGCCCATTATAGAGTGAGATCTCACTAATTTGTCCAAAACTAGTGAGACCTTACTAGTTTCTCACTTAACAACTACAGGAAATGCAGTGTCACTTATGAATATCTAGTGAGATCTCACTAATTTGTCCAAAACTAGTGAGACCTTACTAATTTGTCCAAAACTAGTGAGACCTTACTAGTTTCTCACTTAACAACTACTGGAAATGCAGTGGTGAATATGCATTTGTGCCTATTAGTTTACTGTTTCCAATTTTTCTATGCATTTGAGGACCAACAAACCAGTTTGTGGGGCTTTTGAGACTGTCCATGTGCAGATACAAAAACAAACAATGGTGCATGTGAAAACCCCTACCTTTTGTGCAAAGATTCCATAGATTTTCTCATGCCATTGATTCCCTCATTTATATCACTATTCGCATTTATATTGTGTGTGCAGGTGTTGTAGTTAGGTCAACAATGGCAGCACTGAGGTCAAGATACTACTTACCTTTTATAGATAGAAACTCAGACTGCCTTTGGCATTCACTGATTTGTTTGATATTCGGTCCAAGGTGCAGACTCTAAGTCGTTGCTTTCTCTCTGCTGAGAAATAACTGTGGCTGCATGAATCAATTTGTCTGGTAGGTGGCTCTTTATAGCTAGGGTAAATATGGAGGGAAAACTCCCGCCAAAAGCTCCATACTCACCCCTGATTTTTCGTTGCATCTCCTTAGATCATATTATCACGATATAAAGGGATAAAATGATCATCTCATGGCTGGGCAAAAGAGTAAAATTGCATTTGCTGTTAACGGAATGGAGTTGTTAGTAGTTATCGATAGTTTAAGGAGGTTTGTTGTTGAGTTTAATAGTTCAAGGGGGTTAAGTGCAAAACGAAGATAGTTTAGGGGGCAAAGTGTAATTTACCCATATAAATTTTGCTTTCGTAAGATACTATCCTTGTACTCCCTTCGTCCCAAAATTTGCTCCTTTTCTTTTTTGGTTGTACTCCAACTGTCTTTTCATAGTTTTTCTTAAATATTTTTAAAATTTTTGGATAAAAGTCTAAATTTTTTACTTTTCGGATTCCTCACGTCGAGACGAATTAATAATTCACAACAGCTTGACACAAAATAAATAAACACGAAATTTTTTTGAATAAAGACAACTTGAAAATAGAAAAGACGGTTGGTGTGAAGAACACCTAATAATGTTTCCTTTAGCAAATAAACAAAGGTTAAATTCCATAGACACCCCCTCATCTATTCCAAAAATCCTAGAACACCCCCTAACCTTTGAAAACATCCATACACACCCCCTCATCTATCACTGTTAGCCATCTTCACCCCTTTTGTTAAAATTCCGTTTGTACTTGCAAGATACAACATTTTTAAGACAATTGCCCTTCAATTGGCTTATATATATGCATACGATGATATTCTAGAATTTTGATTATGATTTTTGGTTTTTGAAAACACCAAGTAAATGAAAAATGAGAACATAAGGATAAACCCACATAGAGCCATGCTTAAAAATTTTGTTCCAAAAAGAAAATAAGAGCATGTATAAGAGGTTTGGCAAAATTTGAGCCAAAATTGCAGGTGAATTGTGCACATTTAACTTAAATCTCTTTCAACACTCCAACAATATCATCTATTTTATCTATCCTCTATTAAAACATTAGTATTTTTCTATGTTTAAATATTACAAAATATTGTATTACCTCAATATATGTATACAGGTATACATATAGATCTACCATTATAGTTATGTATATATGTACTAGTAGTACCCAAAATCGTCGGCCCCAATTCGCTGTTCAACACGTCGGTCCCAAATTGACCGTCGACTAGCAAAGCACACAAATCTCTGTCGTCGTGAAGCCATTAAACCCGAAACTTGCCGTGAAATCGGAAACCCCAAAGCTATTAAATCCAAAAAGAAGACAACAGGAGCGGTTTCACCTGGTGTTTGGCGTACAACAAAGATGAAGACGACCGGCTGGGTGTAATGATATTGGCGTACATGCCCCTTCCCATTCACCCACCTCTTCCTCTCCCACTACAAATCCAAAACACGACCTCGAACCTAGCCATGTCGCCGTTGATTGGGCGGCAAGGTAAATATCAGGTTCGGTGGCGCCACCACCTGGTTTGGCCATGTGAGTGGATCAGTTGGAAATTGGGGTTTTACTTTAATCGATGGGGTGGGTTTTACTCTAATCCATGGGTGAGTAAAATTTTACAGTGGATCAATTGAGTTGACAAGGAAGTGGGAGTGGGAAGTTGAGTTGTTGGACTGAGAGAGAGAGAGAGAGAGAGAGAGAGAAGTGTAGTGACAGTCGAGAGAGGAGAAGGGTTTTTTTTTTTTTTTTTTTTCTATAAGTTGTTTTTTAAACGAGGGTGAAATAGTCATTTCCCTTACTCCGTTAACGGAACTTTAACAGAAGGGGTGAAGATGGAAAACGGTGAAAGATGAGGGGGTCTGTATGGACGTTTTTAAAGGTTAGGGGGTGTTCTAGGAAAATTGGAATAAATGAGGAGGTGTCCATGGAATTTAACCATAAACAAAAGCTAGAGTTTGCATATGGTATCCGTACTCAAGTATTTTCTTATAAGTTTATTGCTTATTTTAAATTAATAAACCATTAAACCATATGATGAGCTGTTATGTATCCAATGATTGAGGAGTTAATTAGTTGAAGTTTTCCTTCAAGCAAAACGTAGGCATTGTGAATGATGTGGTTGTTGGACTTATCGTGTGCTTATAACTTGAAGTATCTGATTTGTTCAGGACTTGCTTACGCAAATGAACAATTTCTTCTTTTTTTGGGTAAATTAATTAAATGAATAATTTCATTCCGACGTATTCCAATTATAACTGAAATCCGTATCCATAAAAAAATGATAATGGAATTTCCAAAATATACCAATCAAATCATCTGGCAAACGAGTAATTGTTCAGTAATTCTGGAGCCGCCACGCTTGTGGTGCTCCAAAACACTCAACACCATAAATTTACGTGAATTTTATACACTTAGTCATAAATTTCACTAGAATCTGTTGTCAGAGTGCCCTGTAGCATAGCACTATATAACTATGCTCCAGCAGCACCGAGGAATTAGACCTGGTAAACCATGAGTATTTTTAAGTTGGACCCTATTGGACATATATATGTTTCATTCACTAACTAACATACCATGTGTATGGCCCCACAGTTGTATAGATGGTGCCCAAACCCACCACGAACTAACCAACGCAATCACACAAACGACCATGATTCATAGTGATCATGTAATAACCACAATTGTGGGACCCTTAAGATTGTATAGCAACAAATGACATTTTTTTTATCTTATCATATGCTTGATGTAGCTTATGATTGCAGACAATAGGCAGTTCTATTGTTGATCATTCCAAGTAATTCATAGTTGTATCTAGGATGACAATTTCACCCGAACTGCCTAACTGCCTGTCCCATTTTGATTATCATTATAATAATAAAACATTTGGTTTCAATTCGCACTAAACCTGAACCGGTTTCAATTTGTAGTGAAGCTGAACTTAAATTCATGAACCAAACCATAACATGTATATTTATATAAATGTCCTCACATGTATATAAACTAAACCAAATCAATCGATAACTGTCGGGAACGGTTTTCGGTTTGTATTCTGTATCAATCAATAAGATTGAGGCCAGGGTGATGTTCATCCTCTTTTAAAGAGGGTGCACAAAATTGCAGTCTTAGATGACTGCCCTCTATACTTAACCACAATTACTTAGGAAAAGGAAAAATAAAATCACAGAAGGAAAATTCAATCTATATATCTACACCAATGTATACACCTACATATTTCAGTTATACATTTTACATATACTTGAAAATGCCGTTTTTTCTGGTGTTACAAAAAATAAAAATATTATCTAACTCAATAAGATCTAATTTGATATAAGGCAAATTTCTGAAATTAAAAACGAAACAGAAGTTTTCAATAATATTTGAGTCAAAATCTGGTTTAACTTTTCTTTTCTTTTATATTGGCAAGAACCAATGAGAGAAAGTGGGTGAACAAAATTGCACTCTTTAGAAAGAGGTAGGCGCTCGATGTCTAGCACAGAGTCACAGACTCTCCCTTTTAAGAAAGCCAGCACTTACTAAGTAGCTTGAGTTGCAACAAACACAACTAGATTGTTGTAGGTGAGGTGAATATAAATCTATTACATCTGAAGTTAAAAAAAAAAAAAAAATACTCAAAAGCAAAAGTCTAAAGGCTAAATGGAACTTTTCAATAAAATATTTTTTCCACTTAAAAATTATTTCTAGTTTGTTCTTAAAAGCATATCTGTCTTCAAAACAATTTGATCTAAATTCTGATACAAACAAATTAAAAACCTCAATAAATTCTCTGGTACTATCTTCTTCTTTTTTGATAAGTTAGGTATTAGAGCCAGCTGTCGCGCACCTTGATTATTTCCTATAGTAGGTGAGTCTTCATGCCCATCTCATTGAGTTCATGTTTCAATCTCATCTCCTATATTTCTTGAATGTGTGGCGTTCGACAAATTAATATTTAGAAACACAGATGAGTATCTGTATCTAATGAGCTTCGGAATTTCCAGAATTAATATGAGACTTGATGTACTATCTCCTAACTATAGGATAGAAAAATCCAAAAGGTAACCATCAAACAATCTGACCAACTTTTGAATTTGTTGGATTAAAAAGTGGATCCATTTGGACATTACTTTCACACCTTAAATAAGCCACCATGGGTAAGGTTGGACCATTGTACAGATGGTACCTAAACTTACCAAGGAATTTATGAACTAACTAGTACAATCACATGAATCACACACATGATTGATGTACGAAATTGTTGCACCTATAAATTGAAAAACTTGCTCATCTATATATATGGCCAAATTAGCACCAGAATGATAACGAATGGGTGATAGTGCTATATCATATCAAACTCTTTCTTGTTAGAAATATAATATTTGCTCGTTATACGTGATCCAAAAAATCCAATTGTTGCACCTATAAATAAAATCACTAGCTCCTTATTTGACCCAAGTAGCATTGTAATGGTAAAGAATTAATGGGTGAAAGTGACATGTCCTATCAACTTTTTCTTGTCCAAATATATACTATTTGCTCCTATTACCAATTGTTGCACCTATAAATAAAATGATTTGCTCTCCATATGACCAAACTAGCACCGGAATGGTGACGAAAGGGTGTGAGAAATGGGGATTGATTTGAGTGAAAATTATTATTGGAAGTGAGGGTATTTTTGTCAGCTTAAGATTGTCATTACTTCTTCTCTTACCGTACTTTTGGACGGTGGGAGATGTGTTGTACAAAGTCGTTGCATCACTTTGTTGTACCTCTAGCATTCTTGTGAATAAAGACAATCAGAAGGTTAATCATTCCAAATTTAACTTCATCAAATTCTGCTCAATGATTAGCTACTATGAGTCAGTACTCTCGTGGTGGCCAATTGAAAGAGACTTGTAGATTTCCTCAAATCACGCCAGCGGTCCAACAGTGGATCAACTAAGTCAGGCCCAAGAAGCCTCAAAGCTTGGACTCAATCATTAGAGTCTTGGTCCAAGTTTCACATGGATGGATCTTCACTGTAGAGTTCTGTGGACTCTTGGCCCATATATGGTAGGATCTGTAGATTCAGAGCACATGAACTTTTGGGCTTTTTTTCTTCCTGAGTTTTTTCCCTTCTTAGAAAATGCTAACGTGTGCCCAATAGGCACACATTTTTTAAAGTGTATTGAAATGTGTGAAAAGTGTAGAGAGATATGTGAAAGTGTATTGAAAAGTGTAAAAAGTGTATTGGAGTGTGTTGTTTTTGTTTGTGTGTGTGTGTGCTTATTGTGTGCCTATTGGACACACGTTAACAAGACCCAAAAATACGTCAATAGAAAGCATGGAAAAGAAAGAAAAAGGGAGGTGGAGAAGGTCCGGAAAGCCCTCAATTGATGGGCCCCTTGTTGACCAAGCAAGGTCGCACTGAGAACACCAACGAAACACTCTCTTACCCCCACTAACAAACAAAATACTTAAAAATGGCAATAAGGGCATCTCTAGTGCACTACCTAAAATCACTACCTAAAGTGCCCTAACTAGTTAGCTAAGAAAAACCTCAAAAAATGGTCTCTAGTGCACAAAACTTGGCTCCCTAAAATCCTAGGTGGCACCCCTCGCTACCTAAAGTGCCCTAAGTAACTACCTAAATTTGGAGAGGGACTTAAGGAGAGAGAAAGAGGAGAGAGACAGAGAGAAAGAGGAGAGAGAAAGTTTAGGGAGTATTTTTAGGGAGCCCCATTAAAGTTTAGGGAGTATTTTTTGGTTATGAGGCCCACTTAAATGGGTCCCACATACACTTTAGGGAGTATTTTTAGGGAGCTCCATTAAAGTGAATTTCTTCTTAGCTAGCTAACTAAAGTTCTTAGCAAACAAAATTGGATCCCACATGTGCTTAGGTGTACACTTTAGGGAGCATTTTTTAGGTAGTGCACTAGAGATGGCCTAAGGGATTTAAGAATGGGGTGGGAAAATCCAATCCCCTCTTGAACAGAGATGGGGGCCAAAATAATTCCTCACTGGAGATCTTCAATGATGGGATGAGATGACAAGTGAAAGTCGCCCGCCCCATCATCATTGTTTGCAATGAGAGTGTTGCTAAAATGTGCCATTCTCCATATGAGATTTTGTGACTCAAAATATGAGATTTTGTGGCTTTAAATATGAGATTTTGTGGCTTTAAATATGAGATTTTGTGGCTGGAGATATGAAGTGCATATGGTATGCCACTTCATATGACTAGTCACAAAATCTCATATATTTCAAGAAAATCTCATATTTGGAGCCACACAATCTCATATTTGGACTCATTCGGATTGCTACAGTAATGCTACAGTAATGCTACAGTGACACAATCTCATATTTGGAGCCACAAAATCTCATATATTTCCAGAAAATCACATATTTGGTGCCACAAAAACTCATATTTTGAGCCACAAAATCTCATATTTGGTGCCACAAAATCCCATATTTGAAGCCACAAAATCTCATATTTGGTGCCACAAAATCTCATATTTTTAGTCACAAAATCTCATATTTGGGTGCCACAAAATCTCATATTTGGAGCCACAAAATCTCATATTTCCGTACGGGGTGGCATACCATGTGCCATATCATATTTGGAGCCACAAAATCTCATATTTGGTGTCACAAAATCTCATATTCTCTCATATTTGGTGCCACAAAATCTCATATGCGGGGGGTGCACATTGTAGCTTCACCCTTGCAATGACCCTAGAAAATAAGGTAGAGCAAGACCTAATTGAAATGTGAAGTGATCGAATTATTGATTTAATCATAAGGATCCTATGGCCAGGTCATAGTCCACTTGGAGGAAGATGAACCCGAATGTCTTTATCGCAATCTGAATCACCCCATTTTTCTTTATTTTAAAACTTGTAGTGAACTGAGATAGGGTGGACCCTAAGGATCGTTAGTATCTTCCAACAGGAGAAGAATTCAAAGTAGGAGGTTGGAGAACCTCTAACATTTTACAAAGAGTTTTGTTAATCTTCACTCAATAGGTGAATGACAATATGTATACAATGACAAACCAATTCGGATATCAATGCATATTTCACGGATATTAATACACTTTTCTCAGATATCTATGCACTTTCTAATTATTATCCTGCACACGTTGAACTGAGATTAGCATTTTCCTTCTAGCGAAAGAGAAGTGTTTGGATCATTTATTTGTGAATCAATTTTATCGAGACAATAAAAATAAAGGGAAATGCTACGGTACACACCCCCTACAAATTACAACATATGAGATTTTGTGGCTAAAGGTATGAAAGGGCGTACGCTATGCACCCTTATATAAGATTTTGTGACTATCTGTATAAGTCCACAAAATTTCATATTTGGAGCCATACAACCTCATATTGGAACCGCGCGGATCTGGTGCGGACAATGCGAACTTGGTGCGGACCTCATACAGATAGTTACAAAATCTCATATTGAAACACCAAATCTCATATCTAGTCCAACAAACTCTCATATCGGTGATCACAATAATAAATATTTGATCCGTCACAAAATCTCACACTGGAAAACCCAAATCTCATATTTAGTCCACAAACTCTCATATTGGTAATCACAACAATAAATATTAGAATCCACAAACTCTCATATCGATATATACACACACTATCTCATATGGTCAGTGGTCAAAGGTGACACAAAATTCCACACGCATATGTGACACAATCTCGGCCGTTCATCTATATGGGGTGCATACCGTACGCCCTTTCATATCTCTAGCCACGAAATCGCATATTTGGAGCCACAAAATCTTATATGGAGTAACTTGCAGGGGGCATGTACCGTATCATCACTCAAAAAAAGAAAACAAACAATAGGAGCTTCTTCCTTTAATTATTTTGTTCTCTCTTTTTCTTTTTCTCTCTACAGACCCCTTCAAAATCATGATAGACTTCTTGGTAATGGATATTGACACCTTAGCTGACAAAAATAGAAGAAATAACTTTTCCACAATGGTAAGGAGATTATCAAATTATAGCATTATTGACGGTAGCATGTCAATATTATTGACTTTCTAGGTTCTCTACATTTGGAATGAGGGTGTTGTCCCATTTTGAATCAGAGGATGCTATAATTTTGATTGGTCAAAAGTCTGTATTGTTAAAATGGTTAAATTAGCGTCTGACACTTAAGTGCACTCCTGATTCCATCGAGTTAGGGGCCTATTGCCATTACTAAACTACTTCCTCAGTCTCTTTTTAAAAGTGTTGCTTCGTAAGTCCAACTTATTAAAGAACATCATCATTACATCTTTCACTTTAATTTTTACTTCCACTTTCTAAAGTAATCTTCCACTTTACCCATTAACTCTTCACCCAATAACTTTTCAAAAGGGAAAAATAATAATTGTACAAATTTTTACTCATTAACCTTTTCTAAAACGCACTCATTGTAGGACAGTCCAAAATAGAATAGTCAACAATGAAAAAGGGAGGAGAGAGTATCAATTTTGGAGGTAACACAAAACCAAAGACAACACAATTTCGGGAAGCACCCCAATTTGAACTTGCACCTTTAAAGCAGAAATCAGGTGAGGATCTGCCAAGGGCATGTTGAAATTTAGATAGAAGATGAACACAACTTTTCTAGCATTTAGAGTGGTTGGAATAGTGGCAATGCATGCATGTTGGTATTGCATAAACCAGGTATCTACCAGAGCAATTCTGAAGGTAACCGGCTTTTCTTCATCCATTTCTCCGTAACTTTTGGGAGAATCCCTTTCAACAATTCTAACAAGATTCAAAACAACCAAAAAAAAAAAATGTACAAAAACTAATTTCCTCACAATTTAATCAAGGCATATGCCAAGATATTTAAAAACATACGTAACACAATATATACAACCTTGCAAACACATTATGTGAGACATCTTTCTATTGTATGATCTTTGTGATCTTCGTTTTGCTAAAGACTATGGTGTAGTAGCTTGTACAAATTCTCTTCATTTTGTTTTTAACTAGGTAACGGCGTTGGGATGGAAGTGTCTGAAGCGAATGAATTCACGAGTTTCAGATGATAGCTAGAAATGGTTCTCACAAGCAGCTTGTTATTGTCAATTCCAAAGGAAACAATTTCTTGCCTTTATGGATGAACTAAGTTCACTCTACTTTGTGATTCGAAAATAGCCTTTTGTTTGAAGGAGTCTTTTTCTGATAGTGCACAGTCTGGCTTCTTGCCTAAACTCCATCTAATGATACTACCCGACGGTGCTGTTTTGCTTAGCAATCTGTCTAGTGAAGGGATCAAATCCACGCTTACGTGCATTTTTCGGGAGTAATTTGCTGAAAAGGTGAGCTTTCAACTGAAAAGAGGAGATAGATGTTAGAGAATGGCCAAAGGCATGCTTGGTAAGATCTAGCTACTAGCATTCTCGGATTCGTATGTACTAGTCCTTGAGTAGTTTTTTTTTGTTTTGTTTGGTACTTCGGAAAGTTGTCCCTGAGTGTTTGTGTTCGTACAATGCAAGCAGTTTTAATGATTCTCATGCGATGAGACCTGAGAGATAATTGCTTTCTAAATTTTCTCACACTTCGTGCTGTGAAGTTATTGAACTGTTGAATTATTCAATGTGGTCAATTGGCCAAAAAAGGAACTGTCCATATATCACAAACTGAGATTCGGGGGCTGTAGTGACTACACCCGCTAGTGAGCAATCACAATGGTCTGTTCGCCAATCAATGGTCCGGATTAATTGAGCAATTACAGTCTTCCGTTCGGTGATCAATGGTCCGGACCATTGGTTGTTGAACGGGCGTCTATGATTGCTCGCTATAGGGTGTAGTGAGTTTGCTCACAACAAGCGCCTTAAGTGGCTTGTAGTGACTACAATCTGTAATGAACAATTACAGCCGTCCGTTCGACGCTTCGACGATCAATGATCTGGACATATTGAGTAGTCACAACCATCCGTTCATAGGGATGGCTATCTCGGCTGACCCTCCTCAATCCAACCCGCCCCCTCCCCGCATGGGTAGGGGATTCGGAGATTTTTTCGGAGATCGGGCAGGATATGGGGATTGTTTTTTAAAAAATTGGGGGATCGGGTAGGGGATGGTATAGTCAATCCCCTCCCTGTTTCCCTCCCCGATCCCCGCCCCTCCCCTCCCCGCATCCCCGTGCACACACACACACACATAGGTATATTATATATTTATATTATAAGTTTATAATTTTTTTTCCCAGGGATAAGCTTATAAAAGTCATAACTTATAACTAGTTAGGGTTACTCACTCTTCCACGGGACCACAACCACCCCCATCTGGCCATTTCATCTCAAAACTCTCAAGAAGACAAGAACCAAGGTCCACCACCAGTCCACCACATAGTAGTGGTCTTGTATGTCTGTTTTGTGGTACTTTTATTATTTTGTATTTTTAATTAACTTGCTAATGTTTCTCAAAAAAAAAAAAAGTAAAGAAAAGCAAAGGGAAAATAGGGAACAAAATAGCTTCACATATCCCTTTCCTTGTTTCCATGTGTATCATTTAGACAAGGACCTCTAAAAAACCAAGTTCCAAATGCAACCTAAATATCTCTACCTCTCCCCCACATAATATATTCCAATTTTGCAACTTCTCGCTGCTTTTTTTGTAAAATAACAGGTCCAACATTACTAAGCCTTATCATGCGGCGAATTACGAAAAAACAGATATTATGAAATATCAACATACTGAAGTTAGGAGGAACTAGAATCTAGAAACAGCAAAACTGCATGGGAAAGTGAACTTCCAAATCGTACCGTTCTTGCCATCATCAATTGTAGAGGGTAGTACCGGCTGGGTTGGTGAGATGGGACACCGCTATAGCTGTTATTTTGAATAGAAGGATAGCAATTTCGGTTACGGATTTCCGCGAGCAAGCCATGTCTTTGTGGAGCATAGTTTGACATTATGCCATCGTTATCCACCATGGGGTGATAGAAGGGATCACTTTCGCTGATTCCATAGTTTGGAAACTGAGAATTATTGTGCCCTATGGTAGAAGGCCCACTGCAGAGACAGTTTTGTCCCGATTAATCCTGTGCAGATTTGGTATGTGATCCCTAGTTTCGAATAAAACCACCAGTTAGTAAGATAGAAGGTCAAAAGAGTAAACATATAATTCAGAGGAAAACAAAGAAAAAACAGAAACAAAACAAGCTATTCTTTTTACAGTTTTCTAGTCTCTTTGCATTCCCCTCGACAAATCTGTTCACGAATCAAAGACCCAAAACACACCGCAAAGGCCTTTTTTACCAGCTGGGTACATTCATGTAATTTTTTTTTGGATTTTTCAACTTCAGGAATGGATATACAGACATGAGATATTTCTCCAAACACAGCTGGTGATGATCCAGAAAGGCCTTGTTTACCAGCTGGGTAACATTCTGCATTTAACTTAGGGTTGTGTTTGGATCCTGAATCCATCGAGGAATGTATCGAGCAAGAGGAAAACTATAGAGATTCCAAAGAAGAAAGTTATCTTAAGGTTTTTTGGGCTATCAACAATTGAAAGTTGCTCTACGAAGTACGTACCGTATCGATTGGTCAGAAGGGAAAATGGTGTAGAAATCTTGTGGACCATTGGAATGGTTATATGCTGCCATCGTGGTGTGAAGGAAGTTGTAGTACCTATCCATGGCACTGTGAGGTGGAAACTGAGAACTATTACTCCCTACAGCCGGTGGCGGACTGTGGAGATAGTTCTGCCTACGGAAATCTACTTGAGGATGCAATATGTGTTCCCTAGACAATCAAGTTGAAACAAGCAGTCAGGAAGATATAGAATTTGAAAGACGACAACTAGATACCATTGACACAAACGATTCTGTAATTCCTTAAAATATAAAGAAGTAAAGAACTGACATACTCCTTTCAAAAAAAAAAAAAAAAAAGAACTGACATACTAAATATATATGTTGATCAAGTGTAACAATTTGTGAAAATCCCAAAAACTATTGACTTCAAACAACACATAGATGGGATTCCCGGGAAGCAGATTAAAAGATGCCTAAGAAGATAGGCATTTAATCATGACCTTAAAAAATTTAGAACTCCCAAAAGGGCCAACAAAGAGGGACGGAGGGAGTAGTCAACCCCCCAAAAGGGCCAACAAAAAATTTGGTTCTACATATTTTCTTCTTTACTTCTACTAATGAACAAAGCATTTTGTTGAGTATCAAACAACTCTATAGGCAATTAATCCTATAACTTAGATAATGTACATTGCACCTTCATTACTGTGCAGAAAATCAGCCAAGAGAGGAAGAAATCCCAACAAAGCAGTCTAATAAATTATGGTGTCGAAGACCACACTATCACTATAGGCCTGAAACACATGTACATGTTTGGATGTCTGCTTCAAAAAGGAAATGCCCACATTAAGAAAGTAAAACAGTATCCTAAAGCAAAAGAAATAGGAAACCAAAATAGAATATCAGTCCACATTAAGAACGAGTCCTTAAATTTATGACTGACAGGCGCCTAAACGTTGGAAGCCAGATATCAGAAGAAACAACAAAAACCCAGAAATCGATTGTGGTTGAAACAAAAACCCAGAGAGAGAGAGAGAGAGAGAGCAGAACCTTGGAATAGATCGACCAGAGTACCTTCGTTTATACCTTCGTTTGTGGTTGAAAACCCAGAAAACGATTTGAGTACAGATCGAACAAATACGAACCAGAGATAGAGAAAAGAGAAGGGAGACAGATTATACCTTCGTTTTGGTCGGGTTTATTCATGATTTCAATCGTTCTTCGTCGATCGGGGTGAAGATATTGGGCCTCTTCTCGACGAACGAACAAATGAGGAGGGGAGGGATCCGGATGGGGTTTAAACCCGAATCCTGACCCGCGAACCTAATTTAACCCGAATTCTGACCCGCGTGTGTATTTTTAGATCTCAACCGTTCATACCTCATAAGTGATCCAACTGCTGAAATGATTCTCCTGCATTTTTTTTGTGAGGGCTCCCTTATAAGATACTTCTTGTATATATATATATAGAGAGAGAAAGAGAGAGAGAGAGGAACTCTCTAGTCCGGGACCCTTGGGTCTGGAACTCATAGTTCCGGATCAAATTTTCATGATCCGAACCGTCCAATGTGTTCAAAAGGTGTTTTCCAAGGTCCACGCGGGAAATTTTCAAAAAAAAATACTGGGAAGGGCTTGATCCACGCAATTTTGTAAATATGCAGTTTTTGCGAAAAACTGCATGGATCAAGCCCTTCCCGGTATTTTTTTTTGAAGATTTCCAGCGGGTACCTTGGCAAAACACCTTTTGAACACATTGGACGGCTCGGATCATGCAAAAACATCTTTTAAAAGCTTCAAAACGCTTCAATCCGGGATTTCCGGGATCCTTGACAGGATCCTCCCCGTATATATATATATATATATATATATATATATATATATATATATATATACGAACGTTAAGGAAAAAAAAAAAGGGTCGTGATAAAACGTTAAGAAAAAGGTTAAAGAAAAAATAGAACGAAAATGTAGTAAATTAGTAGGTTTACCTCGCTTTTCTCTTATCATCATTTTCATTATTGAAACCGTCGGTAGACTATTTAACCAAACACAACCAAAATGGTATTTGAGTTTTCTAATGGTGGCATTTCATAATGTTTCATTGCCTAATGATAGATAACACAAATGTATTGAAAATTCCCTTATACTAACCAATTGATCGGCTATCCATCTTGGATATCCTTGGCTGATGGCTTCATGGCCAAGTGCCAACTGCAGTTCTGGTGTTGGGGAAAGGATAAAACAGGTACCAAAGTCTCGCATTCTTGGTCACAAATCTTCACGTCGGACTCTTTTCTCAGGCTCTCAGTCTTGCTCTACGCTCCCCCTCTTAATCCTCCCTCCCACGGATTAGTATGTAATGTTTAAAGGTGCTTGCACAATTCTGCTTCTGGTTTCACTCACACTTGCGTACGCACATTACGTGACTTCTCTAACATCACAAGTGCTCTTACTTTTACACGGGAGTTGTGGTAAAAGCTGTGAACTCCTAGCTAAAAGCAGACAATATGTCACCGTCAACCTTTAGTTAACCCTCAGCCCAACTACAACCAGGATTCTTCTGTATTCTCTTATCCCTCATCAGGTCTCTAATTTGTGCTGATCTTTCCCAGTCCTTGGAAGTCGCAAATATGCTTGATAGCTGCATGTAAGCCCCTGAATTCTCAGGATCGATATCGGTAATTCTCTCAGCCACTTTCCTTCCAATACTTTTGTTTCCATGAGTTACACACCCTCTCAGAACTGATGACCACATGCTTGCGTCGGCCTTAAATGGCATCTCTTCAATAAGGTTCATGGCTTCTTCTAGCCAACCTGCCCTTGAAAAAAGATCTACCATACAAGAGTAATGCTCAATCCCTGGATCAACATGATAGTAATGTTTCATTGCGTAAAACCATTTTTGTCCCTCTTCGACCAGTCCACAATGGTCGCAGGCAGACAAAACCCCGGTAAAAGTAATCTCAGTCGGAGCAACACCTGCACGCCTCATGTCATTGAACAGGTTCAGTGCGTCATTTCCATATCCATTTGTTGCATAACCTATTAACATAGAGTTCCATGAAACTTCATCGAATTTAATCAATTGGTCAAACAGTTTTCGTCCATTTTCAACAAAACCGCACTTGCAATACAAATCTATAACGGAAGTAGAAACAACCTGATCGAATTCAAGGCCAATGATAGCAGTTCTACAAAAAATCTGTTCACCAAGCTCAAGCGAAGCGATGCTAGCACAGGCACTGATCGCACTGGCAAGGCTAAATTTGTCAGTTCTCAAGCCCATCTCGTTCATCTTGCAGAAAAGATCTAAGGCTTCGATTGGACAACCGTTTTGACTTAATCCCACTATCATTGAGTTCCATGAGATCAAGCTTTTAGTTTCCATGCTCTCAAAGATTTGTTTGGCATCTTCAATTCGTCCGCATTTGGAGTATACATTGATCATAGAATTCAGCAAAATAGTGTCATGCTTTTTGAACTCTTCAAATAATTTGCAAGCATCATTTGGGCTTCTGCACTTTGCATATGCGTCAAGAAGAGCGCTAGCAGTGATAAGGTCGTCGATGATTCCAAACTTACAAGCATGAGCATGCATTTGCTTGCAGTTTTTGGGAATAAGCAAACTACTGCATGCGCTCAAAACGCAGGAGAAAGTTGAAAAGTTTTCTTGAATTCCGTTTTTTCTCATCTTCTTGAAAAGAACCAATGCTTCGTTCGTTTCCTCATTGGCAATGTAGCCTGCTATCAAGGTGTTCCATAACACAACACATGGATCACTTCTCATAGAAAAAACTCTTCTAGCATCTTCCATTCTACCACTATTTGAATACCCTGAGATCAATGCCGATAGAGAGAATTCATCTGGATCTTGCATTACATTCAAAACATGACTTGCGCTGTCCATATCACCAGACTTCCCATACATATTTATGAGAGAACTCGCCAAGACCGAGTCAAACTCCACTTCATCGACAACTATTTGAGCATGGACTTGCTTACCACAATCAAGAGCTCCCAAATCAGTACAAGCACTAATAACCGTAGCCAACACAAACGAATCCCCGCGTGATTCTCCATCAGGATCCGAACCCAATTCCTTAAACAACCTCAAGGCTTCTGTAGGGCGACCGCTACTTGCATACCCATGAATCATCGAATTCCAAGCGATCCAATTCCTCCTCGGCATCTCATCGAACAACCCACGAGCAATCTCCATCTCACCCGCTTTTGAAAACTCCGAAACCACCAAATTCCATGAAAAACAATTCCTCTGGGGCATCAAACTAAACAGCTCCAGCGCCTTCTCCTTGATTCCTGACTTCATGTAGCCTTCAATCATAGTGTTCCAAGTGAAACAGTTTCTGTCAATCATTTCGTCGAACAGTTGTTGTGCATCATTCATGTGGCTGCATCTTATGTACATCTGTAATAGGCGGTTTCCAACAGTAAAGAAAGAACTGAGCACACCCACTTTGAGAAAAAGGAGGTGGATTTGTCTGCCTTGTTGAATCCAGTGGTGGGATTTGAAGGATCCGAGTCGACGAGCATAGGAATGCAAATCAAGGTCCATTTGATCAATACAGAGCAAATAACTATACCTAAACGTTGAGTAATTGTCTTGAACCCAGTCGTCAGGTATATAACTGCAGTGAACCGGAAATATAACAGATATGAACCGGCAAGAATGCCAGTTATATAGCACACTGATGGAAATTCAGAATCTAGCCGCTCTGAAATTTCGAATTTAGCGATGGAAAAAACAGTTGTTTTTTTACCTTTTTGTATAGGGCTTGCAAAAACCCCCCATACGGTGTCTGAACCACTAGTCGGCCGAGTAGTCGCTAGAAGGTACCTGAGCGAGGCGACTAAGGGCTAGTCGTTTGATGTAGTCGCTGGAAGGAAAAGTCGGGAACTAGTCGGAATTAGTCGCCGACTAGTCGGGAAGTCGGTGAGTCGGGCCTGGTCACTGACTCGTCAAGTCGGAAAGTTGTCGGAAATAGTCGGCGACTAACTCCGTGGTTAGTGGTAGCGCTGGTACATATTATAGTTATAGGCTATATACTGTTTTTTTTTTTTAATCCACTTATTGGAGTATATTCTGTTTAATTGTTTAATTTATGTATAGGACTTCTGTTTAAAAAGGAAAAAAATCTTGTTAACCTTATGAAAAAAAGAAAAAAACAGTCTGCATTTATCTTGTTATTTGTTAACAGTCTGCATTTCAAAATTAGAATACAAAATCTTTTTAATACTAAACTGTCTCTAAATACTATTTTTTTTTTAAAAAAAAAAAGTCTGAAACCGAATGTATGTTTGCTGGAAGTATAGTCAATGTAAATTACAATCAGTTTACATGTTTTTTTTTTTACAAAGTATAGTCAATGTTTATATGTTTTTTTTATTTATTACAAAGTATAGTTTATATGTATACAAAAACTAAGGCCTTGTTTGATAACACAGATTCAGCACTTAAAACTGAATCAATTAAGTAATAAGTCATTAAGTAGGTTTGATAACCAAATTTTATGTTACTTAGAGCATCTTTATCAGTATGAACAAACTAACTTTAAAGTCAAATATAGAGAAAAAACAACTCAAAACAAGAAAAAATCAGACTACTCAAAAAAACTTAACAAAGTGTTCCAGCTACAGCGGCTTAACAAAGAAAGTGAGTGACTGTTCACTCACTTCTTCCCCTCATCCATTGTATTTCAAGTGTTCTGATGAAAAAAGCTAATGATGCATTCCTTCTCTCTTCCACGCGTCACTTGCACACACTTGCACAGTGACTTGCACGTCTTCCCAGAGTGGGGAATTAGTTTTTTAAAGAAAACTTTTTTTTTTTATTATTACACTTGAGGGGAATAGTAAAGTTAAGATAGATAGTCTGATTTTGGAGATTTAGAGTCTGATTTTGGGGATTTTTGGAAAGCGACTTGTTAAATTTATAAAAGGTGTTTTTGAAGTTAAATTTGGTGTAAAATTTGGTGCTCCTGATGAGGATGCTCTTAACAGATTAAGTACCACTTAAAATGTAGGCTAAAAAATTGATAAAAATTAAGTAGCTTTGAGCTACTTAATTCTGGCTGAATTCCTGTGTGCTTACAATCAACCATCACACCTCCGCCGCCACTGTCACCACCACCACCATTACACCACCACCACCACCACCACTGTCACGCCGCCACCACCACCACCATTGCACTGCCGCCACCGCCATGCCGCTACCACCACAACCACCACCATTACACCGCCACTGCCGCCATGTCGCTACCACCACAACTACCACCACCACCACTGCCACACCGCCACCACCACCATAACCACAAGCACCACCACCACCACACCACAACCACCACCATTGCACCGGTGGCTACCACCACAACCACCACCACCATTGCACTGCCGCCATGCTGCTACCACCACACCGCCGCCACCACCACTGCCACACTGCCACCACCACCACAAGCACCACCACCACCACCATTGCATTGCCGCCATGCCGCTACCACCGCACCGCCACCACCACCACCACCACCACCATTGCACTGCCGCCATGCCACTGCCGCTACCACCACCACAAGCACCACCACCACCACTCCAAAACCACCACAATTGCACCGGTGGCTACCACCACAACCACCACCACCACCACCACCACCATTGCACTGCCGCCATGCCGCCACCACCACCACTGCCACACCGCCACCACCACCATACCAAAACCACCACCATTGCACCGGTGGCTACCACCATAACCACCACCACCACCACCACCATTGCACTGTCGCCATGCTGCTACCACCACAACTACCACCACCATTACTGCCACACCGCCACCACCACTATCACCGTTATCCATATACCACCACTACTATTGCCATTCCACCGCCATCACTTCACCACCACCACTAGCATTCCACCCTGCTCACCACAACCACTACCACACCATAACCATCACACTACCACCACTACACCACCAACATTACTCCACCGCCACCACAACTCACCATCATTCCACCACCACCATTACTCCACTGCCACCGCCACCTCGCCACCACCCTCACCACCTCCTAATCACCACTCCAGCACTACCACAAATACATGATGACCATTAATAAAATTAAGAGACAATTAAAACCCAAAAAAAAAAATTTAATTCAGTGCTTAATTTGTTTTATCAAACAGCTTTTCAACTTAAAAAATTCAGCATTCAGTTTTCAGTACTTAATTTTCAGCTTTCAGCTTTCAGTTTTCAGTTTTATCAAACATAGCCTAACTAACTAAGTAGTATATTTTTTTCCTCTAATTATATTACTCCTAAATTGACATGTTTACATAGTCTACAATGTCTATATATTATATATATACAAAAAAAGAGTAATTTCTCGAAGGCTGAGGACTCTCCGGCTGGAAGCTCAAAGGTTCCAGACCGCCATGGGAGCGCCTAGCGAGTTTTAGAACCTTGGTTTGAACTCCTATTTTGCTCGGTAAGAGTTTGTTTGAGATTGTTTTGTGATTTAAACAAATTATTTTGAATATTGTTTTGAAACTCGTTAGTTTTTCGAATTAAATTATGAACAAATCAATAACCGGCTGTGGACGGTCAACCTCCCACCGGTTCGCAATGGTTTTCGAAACGGTTCGAAAAACAAGGATTTTAGAGTCGCCACCCGGGTTTTGAGAAAGTAGTTTGGGACCCGAGAAACCAATTCGAAAATGATGATTTGAGAGAATGACTTATAAAACCAATTGAAAACCAGAGATTCGTTTTGGATCCGGGAGCCAGGTTACGAACAGGGAAGGGTTTTAATGCACCCCGTTCGCCCGATTAAAAATCGGTCTTTACTAAACATTTGTGGGATTTTATTAGAAAACAATTTTATTGCTGAACATTAACAGATAAACATTTAAATCAAACAAAGCGGATAATAATAATGAGAAAAACAAATGACTGATATTGTAATTAACAGAAATCAAACGAAAATCCAAACTTCAAACTATTCCTGCGGGGGAAGGTTCAAATTTCACATTTTTACCAGAAAAGTACGCCGTGCGGCACACTGGATGTACCGTGCGGCACAAACGGTGAGCCGTGCGGCACTGTTCTTCAAATTAACGGTCAAATTTTCAAATGAGTACCGTACGGCACTCAAGGTGTACCGTGCGGCACAGTATGAGTACCGTGCGGCACACTTGGCTGTAAAACAGTTTGAAACTTTGGCTTTTCGAAATGATTGATCAAAGGCACATACAAAGTATGAAATGCATTCAAAATGAATTATTTAAAAGGGAGAAAACATTGTGTTGAGTATGGGATGTCCCTCCTTGTTGAATCGCTCCGTACGAGGCGATGTTTTCACCGTACGACGCGACCGGGAGGTGTGAAATAAAACTGGACTTGCTGTAATTTGGGCATATCAAGCATGGAAATGATACAAGGAATCATTCCACCCTTGGTATCCCTCCCCTCAGGGTACCAAATTCAAGGAATTTGGCGAAACGGGTTTATACCTTCGCTTTCGAACTCTCGGATTGAGCGTCGGATTGAACTTCTGAATGCTGCTTGAACCTTCTCTGGACCTCACTTTCACTCTAGTATAGTGGTAAGAAGGATTGAAGGCTTAAACTTTGGTCGATTTGGAATGGTTAACTCACGGCTTCGGAGCCAAAAACAGGGGATGGGTCTCTGCTTTGGGTTTTGGTTCTGGCAGAGAGAGTGATGCGGATTTTTGTATAGTAGAGGTGATGTTTAAGAAGCTTAGCAATAGGAAATGGTATTCAAGGATGGAATTTCGTGGTCTTTTCTTACACAGAAATCGTATGGGGTTCGGGGGATCTGGGGGTCCTTTTCTCGTTGAGTTCGAACGGTTTTTATAGAGGATTGGGGAGCCGAATGTAGTTCCCAACCCCTTCTTGATTCTTGCCCAGGGGGACAATGGCATAGGGAATAGCCTATTCCTTTCGGCCATGATCTTCCCTTTCGGCCAGCAGGGTGGGGGAACCAATCTCGTCAACACTTTCGGCTTGCTGGGAACCCGCAAAAAGAACTGGGAACTTGAACAGTGCCGTATGGCACACGAACTGTGCCGTGCGGCACAACTCGTGTACCGTGCGGTACAACTGGTCGTCAAATTTCCAAAACTCTGTTGTACGTGACGCTGGCTGTCCCGTGCGTTGAGAGATGTGTACCGTGCGGTACTGTTGACTGAGTTGACTTGGAGAGTTCCAATCCGAGAGTTCTTCCGATCGTTTCCGTTCATCATTGGGGATTAAAATGTACGTGAACGCTCATTTTGGGGTGTCTACAGTTGCCCCTCTTTGACGAGACTTACAAACATTGTGTCGTCGGAAGTCGCATCAAAGATAGAAGACACCCCTCGATGTGGACGTCCTTGTATGAAAACAAACAGCTAAGCATGATGCATGTGGTCGCGCTCGTAAGAGCTGCCTACGTACCCCGTTGTAGGGATCAGACCGGCGTAGTTCATTGAGGCTTTGGAATGCAAGAGTCGATAGGAAACATACCTTGATCGGTTTGTGGGGATTGTCAATCTGCTTTTCAACGAGGGAAAAACGAATGATGTTAATGCCGGGGAGGACTTACGAAACCATCTGAATGCTTGAATACTTGCTGTTAATGCCGTTGAGGACTTACGAAACCATCGGAGTGCTTGATGAAGATCTGTTAATGCCGTTGAGGACTTACGAAACCATCGGTGCTGCTGAATATTCGTTGTTAAGGCCGGAGAGGACTTACGAAACCACCTGAATGCTGATTGAAATTGTCGTTAATGCCGGAGAGGACTTACGAAACCACCTGACGAATAACCACCTGGTGCTGATAAAACTGTCGTTAATGCCGGAGAGGACTTACGAAACCACCTGACGCTGATCGAAATTGTTGTTGTAAATGCCGTTGAGGACTTACGAAACCGCTCTGATGGAAACCATCAGATGCTCGAAATTATTGTTAATGCCGGAGAGGACTTATGAAACCACTTTGATGTTGGGGATATAACCGCCTGTTAATGCCGGGGAGGACTTACGAAACCCGTCTGAGTGCTGATTAAAATCGTCGTTATAGATGCCTTTGAGGACTTACTAAACCAAATGTCGCTGTTTATGCCATCGAGGACTTACATAACCAATTGGTGCTTGTATACTGTCGATGGAACTGATAAGTGCGCCCGAGGTCGACGGGCGGCAAAAATTGATGTTTAGCCTGAGTGATATTGCTGGCAATCTTGGCTTAGAAACCCTTGGGGAGGTTGAATCTGGTGTAAAAACCATTCAGACCACAGGTGTGTACCGTGCGGCATCAAAACTGTATCGTGCGGTTGAGATGAAGCACTGCGCGGTAAAACTGGAAAATGGATGTGTCGTGCGGTACCCGATGTGTGCCGCACGGTGGAGATTGTGTGCCGTACGGCACAAATGGTTTTTAAAACCGTCCGAAACTGTTCTGTTTTCTCCCACTTTCAAACACATTCAAAACTCTTAGTCGGTTATGTCTTGGAGAGGGTAGACGTCCGAAAACCACATCCCCTTATTCTCCTCCTTCTCTTCTTCTTCCTCCAAATTCTCTTCGAACCCTCAGTTCAAAATCTTCAAAAACCCATATTTCTCGTCCGATATACCTCCCGCATGGCCGATTCCGGCGAAACATCGGTTGATCCTAACGTGCACACCACGGATTCATCATCGTCGGCGCACGGGGAAAGTAGCACTGCGTCCGGCGAGTACGGGAGTGACTCGTCCATGGACATTCCGGTTGGTATGGATCCGGTTTTGGAATCACTTCGGACGGCACCGGTTGGGGATAGGGCGGCGTCTTCTGTGCCGGAGATGGTACCGACGGGGGTCGGCGAGGCTCATGCCAGTGAGGCTTCCACTCGGGTGTCATTACAGGAGGCCGAGAGCGTGGGTACTGCGCCGACGATGGGCAGCAGTGGTGTGGGGGATGATTTGGGTACCGCACGGCACACTGAGAGTGCCGTGGGTGATGCTGGGAGTGCTGTGCCAGTAGATTCGAGTACCGTACGGCCTGATGAGAGTGCTGCGCCCATTGATCAGAGTACCACTGGTGGTGATGATATTGTTGGTGAGGGTCAGAGTGTTGTAGCTAGCCGCGAGGGGCCGGCGGCCATGGATATTGATCCGTCAGGTACGGGTGCTTCTCCTTCGGATGCTGCTATGAGTTTGAGTGGGATAGATGTTGTTGTAGGGAGAGCCCGTGCTCAGGAGAGCGGGTCTCAGGCTGAGGGTATCCCGAGGGACATTCAGGAGGCTGCCTTTGCGACCGGTGCACCAGTGATCCTGGGAGGTTTGGGTGATAGGGACGTTGTGGTTGAGGATGTGGCCGGAGGTAGTAGTACTGAGAGTGAGGAGGTGCCGTTAGTGAGGCGTATAGCTCCAGGTCCGGCTATTGCGATTAGTACCGCCAGAGTGCCAGAGGAGAGTGCTGAGATAGAGACAGAGCCTTCAGAGCCTCCGTTGTTTACACCTGCCGTTGGTTCTTCTCGTGGGTCTGGTTTGACTTTGGCAGACACTTTGGAGGGGGCGAGAGATGAGGATATAGCAGCGACTTTACAGGAGTTTCCCAGGTTCGAGAATGTCCTAGTTCAGGAGGGGATGGCATCCATTGTTAGGGATGCTGAGCAGGAGGAGAGACAGAGAGAGGCCGAGGTGGCTGCAGGGGAGGAGCGTTTGACCATAGTCCGAGAGGTCGAGCTGTCTTTGGACCACAGAGCTCCGTTTACACCGGCTACCTATGTGCCACGGGTGCACTTCTTCGTTCCCCAGGGGTGCGATACATATACACCTTTGTTGCCTACGTACCTAGATACGAGTGTGATTCGAGACCGTTCGACCCACATTGCTTATAGGAATCCTTTGGTACGTATCCTCTGCTTATTCTTGTGCTTGTTTGCTTGTTTTGCTTGTTTGCTTGTTTGCTTGTACATTCCTGTTGATAATACTGACTGAAATTTTTGCCATGCCTTTGTTTAACAGACTCAGAGGTCCTTGGGTGGTTATGGAGGTTCTGCGCATTCTTTGGAATACTACCGTGCGTTGCCATCACGAGTGAGGGCTTTGGTCGATGCCTCTGGGTTCACCACTTTTATCCGGCTTCTGACAGTGACTAGGACGGATCGCAAGCTGATACGAGCCCTGGTGGAGAGGTGGTGGGATACTACCAACACCTTCCACTTCAGATTCGGGGAGATGACGATTACTCCCCTTGACTTTGCTGCGATTACCGGTCTGAGAGTTGGAGGTGAGCCCATCCCGTTTGACTCAGAGCTGTACTTGGACCCTGCTGCCGTTGAGCACTACCTGGGGAGGAGGCTTGGAGGTATTGAGTCGGGGGTGAGGTATACTGTCTTGGTGGGTTTCTGGGACCACGAGCCAGGGTCAGAGGAGGAGGCTAAGCAGATGGCGAGAGCCTACTTGTTGTACCTCTTTGGTGCTTCCCTGTTTCCGAACAGGCAGGGCGTGGTGCACTTGGGTTGGTTGCCTGCACTGGAGGATCTGGAGACTGCTGGGAGGTTTGACTGGGGCGGCGCCGGTCTGTGTACTGTGTACTGCTTCCTTGGTTGCGTGTGCCGTGGTGTAGGCACGAGCCTTGGTGGTTACTGGAGGGTGCTAGAGGTAGAACTTTTGCTTGTATTCTTCTTTCAATGATTATGATAATGCTTTTATCCATGTTTCTTGACTTGACGGCTTTCTGAACATGCAGGTGTGGGCTTATGAGGTGCTGGGTGTATTTGCCCCGGCCAATTCGCATAGCAACGAGGATGTGCTCCCACGCGCTGAGAAGTGGGGATCAGAGTATACAGGAGGTGGTGATCATAAGGGAGATTTGAGGACTTTTCGGCTTTTTCTTGATTCTACCACGGGGGATAGGGTAAGCCTTTTCTATGATTCCAAATATTCATGCTTCCTTGTCTTCCTTTATCCTTGAAACTGACAAACCTTTCTCTCTTATAGGTGAGGTGGAACGTTTGGCATAGGATGCGCAGGGATTACTTGGTTAGGAGCAGGGAGCTGACACGGAGCCGAGTGCTGCTGGAGTGCCCTTACGGCTGGCGATGGTACTTGGGTGACAGGGTTTCCCGTCAGTCCCTCGGGATTGACCATTTCAGAGTGCCTTCGCCGTTGCCTCCACTTGTTCAGAGGACTGAGGAGTACACCTGAGCTGAGATAGAGAGATACACGGTGCCGACAGAGGTGACCTTCAGTCCTTCGATAGATTATGAGGGTTACTTGAGCACGCACTTGGCATATGATCTGGACATGGAGAACCGTTTGAGGGCCGGTCCTGCTTTACCTGAGTTGAGGAGAGAGATTGAGGTGGTGACCGTTGACGGAGCACTTGGAGTGGTGACGGTGCCTCATATCACTCCTACAGTTACTCTTGCCACGACAGAGGTGACTCTTGATTGCCATGCTTGCTTCAATTCCCTTTGTATATCCATATCCATGTATTGCTAATGTATCTTGGTATTTCAGATTCCTGTTGAGTGGGCGGCGGCGTCGTACCAGCTGGCGCAGGACTTGCAGGCCATGGTCCGTCAGTTTGTGATGGGCATGGCTCCAGAGGTGCGCCCGCGGGCTGAGCCAGGAGTTGTACTTGGTCGTGGTCAGAGAGCCATCAGAGGGAGGGCACCGGCCCGTGGTGTTGGAGAGGCTAGCAGAGGTAGAGAGACCAGCCGAGGTACTCGCAGGAGGAGGGAGAGTACTAGCAGTGAGAGAGGAGGTAGCCGAGGGGCCACCCCTAGTGCCGGGGCTGCTGAGGTATACATTGGACTTGCCTTTCCTTTCTGTTTGATCATGCATGCCTTTCATTGTATTTTGACAAACTTTGTTGCTTGCGCAGGGAGCGTCAGGCTCTGGGAGTGCTAGGCGTTCCACGCCTCGAGTTACTTTAGTGATTCCACCTTCAGGCCGAGTGCTCCGTTCTTCTGAGAGACGGAGAGAGAGTGTACAGCAGAGGGAGGAGCCTGCGGAGAGCAGTAGTACTGATGATGATCATGCTCCGCCAGAGGAGTATAGACCTCGGGGGTCCGAGCCTCCGAAGCGTCCTCGTACCTGAGACAGTAGTTAGTAGTAGCATCTTATGAGGTGGGGCCTGCGTGCCTCGTTTTGATTTGGGCATTTGTTTAGCCTTCTGTATAGATGGCCTGCGAGCCGTAGTAGTTGATGACACATTGGGCCTGTTTGCCCCTGGATATGGTTTCATTCACCATGTGGATATTTTGATCTTGGTTTTATAAAAATTTGCATTTTAGTCATGCTGTCATTCATATTGGCCATGAATTTGGAAAATCGCAGTTTTGCATGTGAGTACTCAACTTAAAGCAACTGAATTTGAGACCGACAAACTTGTATGTGGAAAGTTTGGTTTTGCATTTATAGTTGTGACTCGTAGGACTCAATGAAATGGAATTAAGCTTTTGACCTCATATGTGCAATGTATGGACTAACGACAAGAGAATGACGCTTGTTGCACACATATGCCGGCATTGCCGTCGACAAACGAATGGAATGATTCATGGACACGACACGTTACACATGAATTGACCATGCTCGTGGGGCGACATTATCATGAAGTATAGCTCTCCGATACTTCTATTCCTTGGTATTCAAGTCTTCGAGACTTTTGATCATTAATATTTGGTTGAGGTTGCCAACCGACCCTTCCAATAGGTCGTAGGTGCGCGCCATGGCTTGCATGCGTAAGCTTTGTGCTAAAGGGAAGCATGGAATGAGCCCCGGATGCTCAAAACTGAGTTTTGCTGGAATCTGGCCAACTGTGCCGTGCGGTACCAAAACTGTGCCGTGCGGCACTATTAGTGTGCCGTACGGTACAGGCCTGATAATGCCAAAAAATCTGCCACTTGCAGCGGATTTCTGGTCCTCCCTTTCGGCGTTTCATCACTTCAACGCACGTCGTAGGGACTTGAAGAGCCATTGTGAGGCACCTTTTAAGGAGACTTACCATTTTTAGCATGATTCCTTGCGGTCTTCGAGTTGGCACGTTTTTCGAGACGGCCGTTCTTTGGAACTTGAAATTTTGTATTGTTCCTCATGCATGGTGGCTATAAAAAGCTGTTCATTCCCTCCCTTATTTGCATTCCAATTTCATAAACTCTTTCCTTGTTACCCCCCCCCCCCCCCCTTTTCACAATGGTGGTGAGTTTCTCGGCCTCGATGCGTCCTTGGCTCGACAATCTTGATGGCTTGGATTGGCTCCACTTTCGGGGTCATAGGCTGACTTCCCTTCGTTATATTCGAGATGTGTCCATACGTCCGGAGTTGTTGCGAGCTGCAACACAATTCTGGGACCCTGAGGTGCATGTCTTCCGCTTTGGTCTCCACGAGTTATGCCCCACTGTGGAAGAATTCCTCGCTTACCTTGGAGGTTTTGATTTGGCAGAACCCATCGTTCCTCTCTACGGAGTTGGTTTTGCCCCAGTGTTGTCTTCCAAGCTAGAGATAAGTAACAATGCGGCTAAGTCTTTGATTCGTGGAGGTTTTCTGAACATCCCACGCTTGATTGAAGGATTCCGCTCCAACAACTTTGCTCTGTGCTTATGTTTACTGGCTGCATTCTTGTTCGTGCAATCTGATGGTCAAGCAAGCCCTTCCCTGGTTGGTGTGGCTATGCAAATTGAGGAGCGTAAGGATGTAGCTCCGATGGTTCTGGCTGAAACTTTGATGGGTCTGGATGGGGTTCATGCTGGTAGGACCGACGTGTTTGAAGGTAGTCCGCTGCTCCTACAGGTAGGCTTCTCACTCAGCTCTCCTTTTTCTGGCTTTTCACTCGTTCTCATTTTACCTCAGCGCTCAGTTAAAAGCTGCCTAAGGCTTCTTACTTGTTTTCTCTCTTTCACACAGCTGTGGTTATGCGACAAGGCTAATCTGCTGGAGCCTGTGCCAAGGAGCCGGGTTCATGAAACCCAAGGGTTCGTTATCAGGAATTTCAGGGAGGTTTTTGATGATGTGGGAGGCTGGACTCGAGTTCTTTCCCAGCTCACAGAAGAGGTGATCTCTTGGTGTTTGACTTGGATTGACCTTCCTGACATGGCTATTAGCAACATGGGGCGTCAGCAAGTGATTCTGGCAGGTTTGACCTGATGGACCTTCTACGTCCCGAACCGTATCCTCCGTCAACTTGGAGCTCGTCAAGTACTGCCGCCTGCGGGTCCTAAGGATTTCATCGTACCGAATTTCAATGTTGCCACCTTCAAGGCTTACCAGAGCAATTGGGGGGAGCGCATGACCATTCCAAGAGACCTATATCCCAGTATTCTTCTTCCGGCACGTTATAAGAGATGGTTGGCAAGAGATATTGGAGCAAGAGACAATGGAAACTAAGACAGACTTTAGACTCGATCTTAATGTGCCTGAAATAAGTTGCGCACCCAGTGCTATGGATGTTTTTATTTCTTTTGTTTTGAAAGTTCATGCTCAGCCATGTAATCGAAGAAGCTTTGTTTGAATAAAACTTTGAGTTTTGAGAATTTTCCGCTCTTGGTTCTTACTGGTTCAGCCTGCGAAATGTGTATGGGGACTTGGAATCAACTCGAAAGCTTGTGACCGAACCTCGGGATGAGGCTGCCTACGTATCCCTTGTAGAAAGGAATCAGGTCATGACGTGGTTCAGGACTACGATTGTCGGTTTAGGGTTCTCTCGGGTATTTACACTTTCCTTTTGCGCTCTGAATTTTGCCTAGTACCGCCCTTTCAGGTTTTCGGTCTAGCGAGCTTTTGATTGCTTTTAGCCTTATCTTTTGCCCAAGCCGCCCTTTCGGGTTTTCGACCTAGCAGGCTTTTGCTCTAATTTTTGGCTGGAACTGCCCGCCCTTGCGGTTTTCAGTCCAGCGAGCTTCTCTCAGGGGTAATATCTCTTGAGTTGATCCAAGTTGACCAAAGTAGAAAACTCGTTGCCGTCAAGATCGATGAGTTGCGTTGCACCTCCGGACAAGACCTTCTTGATAATGTAGGGCCCGGCCCATTTTGGTCGAAATTTCCCGCGCGGATCGAACACTGGGGCTCGAATCTCTTTCAAAATCATGTCGCCCTCCTGTAAATCTCGGGACTTCACCCTTTTGTTAAAAGCACGGGCTATTCGGCGCTGGTATCCCTGAACATGATATAAAGCTTTAAGTCGCCTTTCATCGAATAGCATGAGGTCTTCAAACCTTGCGTTTTGCCATTCTGCTTCATCAATTCTTGACTCTGCCATGATCCTTAAAGACGGGATTTCGAGTTCGATGGGAAGAACAGCCTCCATGCTGTAAACCAAAGAGTAGGGTGTTGCCCCTGTCGGAGTTCGAATGGACGTCCGGTACCCCCATAATGCCAAAGGCAGCTTCTTGTGCCAATCTCGTGCAGACTCGATGGTTCTCCCTAGTATAGACTTGATGGTCTTGTTGGCCGCTTCCACCGCTCCATTGGTTTGCGGTCGATAAACAGTTGACTTGTGAACCTGGATCCCGAATTCTTCAAGAGTCTCTGCCGCTCTCCCTTTGAAATGAACCCCGTTATCTGATACGAAAGCCTGAGGGACCCCGTATCTGTAGATGATGTTCTGCTTGATGAAATGAGCAACCTGGACCGCGGTGAGGGTCGTGTAGGAAGCAGCTTCAACCCACTTGGTGAAGTAATCAATTGCAACTAGGATGAACTTGTTCCCATTTGACGCTGCTGGCGTGATTCTGCCAATAATGTCTATGCCCCAGACGGAGAAGGGCCAAGGCGAAGTCATGGAATGTAATTCTGATGGTGGAACATGCATAAGATTGGCGTGAATCTGACACTTGTGACATCGTCTCACATATTCGACGCATTGAGTCTCCATGGTTGACCAATAATAACCTTGTCTTAAGACTTTCTTGGCAAGCATCATGCCATTCATATGAGGGCCGCAAACTCCTTTATGGATCTCTTCCATAACCTGGCTGGCTTCTTCTCCGTGTACACACAGTTTGTGCGTCCCACAATAAGATCTCCGATATAGCTGTCCTCCACAAATAACGTATTGAGACGCCAACCTCCGAAGAGCTGTTTGGTCTTTCTTGTCTGCTTCTGCCGGATACTCGCCTCTTTCGATGAAGTTCCAAATGTCGTGAAACCATGGCAAGCCATCGTTCGGCTCGTCAATGGCCATGACGTACTCATAAACAGGCTTGTCTCGTTGTTCGATTATAACTGGCCGGAGTCTGACTCCGTTTGGTATTTCAACCATGGAGGCTAGCGTCGCAAGGGCATCGGCGAACCGATTCTTCGACCTTGGCACATGCGTGAAGGTGACCATCTGAAATCGCGGGATCAAATCATCTAGGTCTTGATGATAGGGTTTCAACTTATCTTCCTTGACCTTCCATTCACCGTTTGCTTGTGACACCACCAAGTTCGAGTCTCCGACGACTTCTAGTCTTTCGACTCCAATTTCTAAGGCAGCTTCCATCCCTACAATGCAGGCTTCATATTCTGACTGGTTGTTGGTGACCTCGAAGTTTAATTTGAAAGCCAGAGGGATATGTGATCCTTCTGGGGAAATTAACAGTACTCCGATTCCAAATCCTTTCTGATTGGCTGCTCCATCAAAATACAACGTCCAGACATCGTTGGTGGTCATCATCACATTCTCATCTGGGAATTCAAATTCCACATCTTCTGGACCTTCTACCGGGTAATTGGCAAGAAATTCGGCGACAGCCCTTCCTTTTACTGACTTTCTGGTAACATACTTGATGTCGAATTCTGCTAGCAAAAGCAACCACCGTGCTAACTTGCCTGTAAGCGCAGGTTTCTCAAACAGATATTTGAGAGGGTCCATTCGAGAAATCAACACTACAGAGTAAGCCAACATATAGTGTCTCAACTTCTTGGAAGCCCAGACCAAAGCCCAACAAGTCTTCTCCAGGGGAGTATATCGTTCTTCGCATCCAACCATCTTTTTGCTAATGTAATATACGGCTTTCTCAAATCCGCCTTCACCTTCTTGTGCTAACATGCATCCCATAGCTGATGGAGTGACCGACAGATATAGAATTAAAGGTTGCCCCGGTACTGGTGGCATTAGTACTGGAGGATTCTGCAAGTATTTCTTGACTGCTTTAAAGGCTTTCTGACACCTGTCGTCCCACTTGAATGTCACGCCTTTCTTGAGAAGGTGAAACATCGGCTCGCAAGTTGTGGTTAACTTGGCGATGAATCTGCTGATGAACTGAATCTTGCCGAGGAAACTTCGTACTTCTTTCTCCGTCTGCGGTGGTTCCATTTCAAGGATGGCCTTGATTTTGGATGGATCCACTTCAATCCCTCGGGTTGTGATCATGAAACCCAACATCTTTCCTGCTGTAACTCCGAATGTGCATTTCTCGGGATTGAGACGCAATCTGTACTTGCGAATTCTTTCAAAGAACTTCCTCAGGGCGTGCAGGTGCCCTTCTCTTTCCTTGGATTTGACGATCATGTCGTCCACATATACCTCGACCTCTTTGTGAATCATATCATGCAATAGAGTTGTAGCAGCCCTCTGGTAAGTAGATCCGGCATTCTTTAACCCAAATGGCATAACCTTGTAACAGTAGGTCCCCCATTCCGTGGTGAAAGTTGTCTTCTCTCAGTCCTCAGGGGCCATGAGAATCTGATTGTAGCCTGAAAAACCATCCATGAACGATAGCAATGCGTGCCCCGCAGTGTTGTCCACGAGTACATCTATATGCGGCAGCGGGAAGTCATCCTTAGGGCTGGCTTTGTTCAAATCTCTGAAGTCCACACAGACTCTGATCTTCCCGTTCTTTTTGGGAACAAGTACGATGTTGGCGACCCACTGAGGGTACTCCGTGACCATCAAGAACCCCGCGTCTAACTGCTTCTGAACTTCTTTCTTGATTTCCAATACCCAGTCTGGTCTCATCTTCCTCAACTTCTGCTTGACAGGTTTTGCATCTGGATACAGCGGGATTCGATGCTCCACAATTTCTGGATCAATTCCGGGCATGTCCGCGTGAGACCATGCAAAAACATCTTGAAATTCTTTCAGAAGATCCGAGTGAGCTTTAAATTCTTCTGGAGATAGCCCAGAACCAATTTGAACCATTCGCGGATTACTCTCTCCTCTCAGATTTATTGAAATTACTTCTTCTTTTAGAGGCTGAGCATGCCTTTCATTTTCTCGTTCGATTAGGGATCGGAGTTCTTTTGGAATTTCTTCCTCAAACTCAATCCCATCATCGTCCGGGTTAACACAATTTATTTCAGACACAGCAAGATAAGCAAAGTCAATTTCATCCATTGCAAAAGAGGTGGCCCCAGGAGCGTGATACATGAGAGTAGACTCAAATTCAAAAGAAAAATGGTGACGCGGAGGACTGACAGACACGTGCATTGACTCAGAAGTAGTCCCGAACTCAGTGCTAAACTCAGACTCAATGCTAGATTCTGATTTAGACTCAAATTCAGTGCCAATGTAAACAATTTTAGGCAGAAAAGTGCAGTTTTTATAAATTCCGTTGGCATCCACAATGAGTGAGGTCACATCTCCAAGGGCTTCTTGGCTTAGCATCATCAGCTCCATGTCTCCAACAGGTTCCAAACCAATTGTTATGGCAGCAGACCCGTCCTCTACCGTACCTATCAGACTTTCATCCTCAAACAACGATATCAGATTCCCTGAGTCAAAAACTTCAATCCAGTCAGATTTGCATTGCTCGACCAATTCTTCTAGCTTTGCCGATTCATCATCACTGTCCCATGAGTCGTTGGCGAAGATTTCGAACCCTGGCAGCTTGGTTTTCTTTTTCACATCCCAAAACAGTTCCGGCTCTCCTTGGTAGATAGCCTCTTTTTCTTTGATAAAACGAATGGGACCTTTCTTCGGTTGAACGCGAGCTCGGGCTTTCCATCCGCTTCCTTTCTCATCTCCACTGGGTTGATACCCAAGGCCGAAGTGGTTACTGTTTACAGGGAACTCTGGGAATTCAGCCATTCCTTGATTATTGCGGCCTAATCCCAGACCGGGCATGTAAGCCATTTTTCTCATCATTTCAATAGCCGTTGAGCTGATCGAGAAGTCTTCATCCATTTTGATAGTGAGAACTGCCCCAGCGGTGTCAAAAGAGAAACCTCCAAGGGCGACGTCTTCTTCTCCATGCGTAATCTCGAGCAGAGGGGCGTTGTCAGAAACATGAGGACGAATCCCAGATTCCCCATAAATAGTTAGAGTTCCTGCGGGTAAACCAAGCTGAACTTTCTGATGCAGCGAAGATGGTACTGCCATGATGTCTGGGTGGTGAAGCCATGGTCTACCCAGCAGCAGGTTGAAAGACGAAGGAATGTCAAGTACGTGGAACTCGACTTTAGACTTAAAATCTTCGACTGACATTTCCAGTTGGACAACTCCAACTACATCCCTGCGTGTATTATCATAGGCGCGCACTCCGAGGCTCGATGGTTGGAAATCCTTAGTCGTGAACCCCAGACAGTAGGCTGTGCGCAGTGGACAGACATTTAAAGCAGATCCATTATCTAGGAGGATAACAGGGACCCATTTCCCTGTACACTTCATGGTGATGTGTAATGGCTTGTTGTGGCCGGCTCCTTCTGGCGGCAGATCTTTTTCGGTGAATGTTACGACATGTCTTGCCTTGTTTGGCGTAAGCAAGGCCACTAGAGCTTCGGGGGGAGTGTCGGGTGGCACCTCCATGTTTGACAGAGTTTTGATCAATTTCTGACGGTGTTCCCTGGATGAGGAAAGTAGTCCCCAGATGGATATAGATGCTGGAGTTCTTTCAAGTTGCTTCCGGACGGGGTTTTCCACTGGCATGGGATTCCTCTGTGGTGGTTGAATGATAACTTCCGGTGTCTGAGTGACGTCTTCTGGATTACTTTGAATTGAATCGTGTTGGACGGGATCGTCCCAAACAAATGCCCCAGCTTGAGCGTGGTTAGAGGTGTGGCCTCCTTGCAGGTTGATAGATTCGTTCGCTTCGTGTTACTCGGTTGACCGACGGTGGCTCTTCATCCCAAAAGTCTGAAAATTCATTGACCTTTCGCTTCCCAGCCTTGATGGATTCCAGCTTCCGCTGAGTGTCAAAATACTCGGTCCAAAAACCTGCGACATTGCTCTCGGCTTTCTGCTTTTCGATTTTAATATCTCCCATCTTTTTTTTCAGATTTTCCACTGCTCGATCATGCCAAAATGAATCATCCAGCATGGTTTTGTTGACAGTCCACATTTCACCGTTATCAAACTGGACATCGATCACGTCTTCTTCATTCCAAAATGAATCCGTGGGGTCCTCCGTCAGAGCGGAAACATTTGACTGAGGATGAAACGGCACGGATGGCCGAAACAAAGATTCGTTGGTAATGTAAGCTTGAGGAAACCACTCACGACCCCCAAAGATGGTTTCTATGACAGAATGTCCTTCAATCCCAAGAAGTGGAGGTGGCAGCGAATTGTCTGGAAGGTGGCTGCTAGGGACCCAATGATAAACCTCTCCGAGTGTCCGGTTCCATATGTCTCCGGGTTCTTCAAACAGAATAGGGAGTGAAACCGCATCAAGTGGATCAGCACAAATTGCCTCCCACCTTTCCCGCCAATCTTCTTGTTCATTCGGCTCCACGTATGCGAGAGTATGTACCATGCCGGCGATGCATACAACTTTGTCGATCCTGCAGATGTTGGAATCTGTTGGTACAAAGACAACTGGTTTGTTATGAGAGTCGGGGATGATGAACCGGCTTGGGTCCCACTCCTGGCGGAGTTCTTCCCAATCTCGGTCACTCATAGCCCATTCTTCACTTTCTGTGATATCCGCCCATCTTGGTTTTGACCCTGATTTGATGCTTGTGAGGGAGCAAACTTCCGAATCTTCCGATACGGGAACAACTGGCTTAGGCTCGGTGGCCGGTATGATGTAGAGGTTTGGGTTTAATTTAGTGGAGCTTGGGTTATTTGGAGTGGAGCTGAAGGAGATTTGGTTGATTCGGGTATTGGGTTGGTGTTCCGGCATGGGGTTAGAGACAGTGTTTGGCTTTTTATGGGGGAGTGGAATTGTTCCATCTTCAACGAGATCTTGGATCTTGTGTTTAAGACGGATACAATTGTTGGTGTGATGGCCGGACATTTGGTGGTAGGAACAGAAGGCGTTCGGGTTATGGTTTGGAGGAAGTACTTTGGGTGGCTCGCGAGGCTCCAGTGGTTTGATAACGTCCTTTTCAAGGAGCTTCTGGTAGACTGTTGTCAAGGGAAAAGGGAATTGGTAGAAGTTTCTCGCTTGTCGGGTTGGCTGGGCTGTTATCTGGTTAATAGGTTCAGTTTTGGTTGGTTTGGGGTTTGAGGAGCTGGCCTGGGTATGGTTGTATTGATTGGTTCCAAACAGGGTATTGCTGTTGCCAGAGTAAACTCGCCTGGGCTTGGCAGATTCTCCCTTCTCAAATATACCAGTTCTGAGTGCATCTTCTACTGCGAGGCCGGCCTCGTAGAAGGTTTTGAAGTCAGCGGTGGTTTGGAAAACCACTAAGTGCTTTGCGAAATCGGGTGCCAAGTTCTTCGTGATAATTCTCATCTGTTCTTTCTCCGAGGGTCGATCCATCATCTGAGATGCTTTTCCTCTCCACCTTCTGATAAAGTCCGCAAAGGATTCATTGGCTCCCATCCTGGTTGCATCCAATTCTCGGATAGTCATCTCAAGCTGAACATTGTAATTGTGCTGGGCCATGAAAGCTGCCCCGATATCCTCCCAACTTCCTTTCTTTGAAATGTCAAGATTTAAGAACCATCGCAGTGCTGGCCCTGTCAATGTTTGCTGAAACATTTGACCCATAGCATTATTCTCAATGTTGTACATGGACAGAGTGCCCACGTATGCCTGTAGATGAGCTCTCGGGTCTCCGCCTCCATCAAATTTCTCCCAGGTTATGGGCTTGAACCCTTCTGGGAGTTTGGCGCCGGGAAATAGACACAACTTGTCCATGTCAACACCCGTGGCGGCTATCTTCTCCTGCTTCTGGACAGATTCCTCGAGTTTGGCGACTTTCGCCATCACTGCTTCCAAATTCGGATGCTCCTGTGGAGGTGGTTGCTCCCCTGGCGGCTTGCTCTGAAAAGTTAAACCTTGTATCAGGAGTATTATCTCAGCCATTTGATTATCACTGCGTTCCCGCTGTTCTTCCAAGGCTAGCCTGAGAGCCTCGATTTCACTTTTGCCCGCCATATCTGTAGGGTCGGCTTGATCTGACTGGACTGCTTTTGACTCAGTTCGAATTAATCGTTGCTCTGGAGTCCTGGTCCAACTAGGTACAGTACTCTTCTTGCCCTTACCAATGATTGAAACTGATAGCGGAAAAATGAACTTAGTGACTGGTGCCAAAGAAATGCTATGTGCAGGAATTTATGTACAAATGAAAGAATGATGCATGATGTGCAATGCAACCACAGCTTTGGAAAGGATTGCCCCAATTTTCAGTGCTCTGTTCAATATATCTGAATTTTTGATTTGCAAAATGAAGGCCGAACCTTTAGGGGTTGCCTACGTATCCTCATTTCGGAGGAATCAGGCCATGACGTAGTTCGGGTCTACGATCGACTCTTTTCTTTATCATAGGAAAAGCACTAACTCCATAAAGCAAAGTACAGACTGACTCAATAAAGCAAAGTACAAACTTGATAAGCAAAATACAAACTCGATAAACAAAATACAGACTCGATAAGCAAAATACAGACTTGGCATTCTCAAAAAGGGCCCTGTTGGCTTGATCTGCTGACCACTGGCTGGCTGCCGATTCTTAGTCCGACTCGGTTGTTGGATTTGCTCGGGGAGCATTCCGGACTTGGTTCTCCTTGAGTTGCTTGGGAGACAGATTATCATTCAGAAGGAGACCATTTTTAATGCAGCCTTCGCAATCACACTCATCCCAGTATTTGTGTCCCGTCACTGGGTCTTGGAAGTAGTAGACTGGTGTGCCGTCTGGTTGGAAGTTTTTGACTGGCGGCATGATGTCCACTTCTTTATTATCACTTTCTCGCTCCACCCTGACAGTGATTTTGTCGGGGATGTCCTTGGCTCCGTTGTCTGCAGGGAGGTGGAATTTCCAACCTTGATCATTCGCATGTTCAGAGTTGTCCCATTGAAGAGTTAAACCTGGCTGATCAGATGTGACTAGTTGGTGAAGCAACCCTTCAAGCTTGTCTTTATCTGGCACCTCATTCCCCATCTCTTCATTATCTATCTCTTCAAGTATCCACACCGGTGCCCCATGATGGGTGGTAAAGGTGGACTTGAGCTTTTTGCTTCCGGATTGATTGCTCATTTTTGGTTACAGACTCTGATAAAAGAAATACAACATTCTAATTACCGCGAGGAAGAGAGCCAATCGCAGAATTTTCTTTGAAAAAAAGTTTATTTTATTGGACAGAGCCTTTGATTATTGGGATAATCCTTCTTATTACTGTGGAAGTGAGGATGTGACAACCTATGGTAAAAGCTATCATGTATGCGCATGCAAGACAGGTAAACGACAAGCAGTTAAACAGTTAACAAGGCATATCACATAATCTTAACCTGTGGGTCCCTGTCCTAGTTTGGAAAGTTCTAGGTTAATTATATGCAAAGGCCGGTTTTGGTATAGGGGGTTCCCCAGACTAGAGCCAATATTTGCCTCCCAGTGCCAAGTGTACTGCATGGCAAAGGTCAAGCGGCAGGCTGACTCATCACGGTCCAAGGTTGCTGAGCATCCGGGGATGTCCTAACACCAGCGAGCTGGGTAGGGTAACCAAGACGCAGCAGCGGGGTTTATCCAACATCGATGCAAGTGATGCAAAAGTTCAGCAATAAAATTGTTTTCAAAAATCTCACAAATATTTTTCAAGCTTGGCTCGCTCTTTAAATTAATCAAAATTTTAAAATTCTACTCATGCGAACAACCGAGAAAGCTCCAGTCCAGACTGATCGGGTTTTCACCCTGACATCAATCCTTTCTAGTACAGCGTGAAGCGCGTACTTGGTGTCAAGCCTTCGAATGGTCATTTTACAAGTGTAAAACTTCAAAATAAAGATTAACTTAAAATTTCCCCAGCAGAGTCGCCATTTTGTGGACGGTCGACCTCCCACCGGTTCGCAATGGTTTTCGAAACGGTTCGAAAAACAAGGATTTTAGAGTCGCCACCCGGGTTTTGAGAAAGTAGTTTGGGACCCGAGAAACCAATTCGAAAATGATGATTTGAGAGAATGACTTATAAAACCAATTGAAAACCAGAGATTCGTTTTGGATCCGGGAGCCAGGTTACAAACAGGGAAGGGTTTTAATGCACCCCGTTCGCCCGATTAAAAATCGGTCTTTACTAAACATTTGTGGGATTTTATTAGAAAACAATTTTATTGCTGAACATTAACAGATAAACATTTAAATCAAACAAAGCGGATAATAATAATGAGAAAAACAAATGACTGATATTGTAATTAACAGAAATCAAACGAAAATCCAAACTTCAAACTATTCCTGCGGGGGAAGGTTCAAATTTCACATTTTTACCAGAAAAGTATGCCGTGCGGCACACTGGATGTACCGTGAGGCACAAACGGTGAGCCGTGCGGCACTGTTCTTCAAATTAACGGTCAAATTTTCAAATGAGTACCGTACGGCACTCAAGGTGTACCGTGCGGCACAGTATGAGTACCGTGCGGCACACTTGGCTGCAAAACAGTTTGAAACTTTGGCTTTTTGAAATGATTGATCAAAGGCACATACAAAGTATGAAATGCATTCAAAATGAATTATTTAAAAGGGAGAAAACATTGTGTTGAGTATGGGATGTCCCTCCTTGTTGAATCGCTCCGTACGAGGCGATGTTTTCACCGTACGACGCGACCGGGAGGTGTGAAATGAAACTGGACTTGCTGTAATTTGGGCATATCAAGCATGGAAATGATACAAGGAATCATTCCACCCTTGGTATCCCTCCCCTCAGGGTACCAAATTCAAGGAATTTGGCGAAACGGGTTTATACCTTCGCTTTCGAACTCTCGGATTGAGCGTCGGATTGAACTTCTGAATGCTGCTTGAACCTTCTCTGGACCTCACTTTCACTCTAGTATAGTGGTAAGAAGGATTGAAGGCTTAAACTTTGGTCGATTTGGAATGGTTAACTCACGGCTTCGGAGCCAAAAACAGGGGATGGGTCTCTGCTTTGGGTTTTGGTTCTGGCAGAGAGAGTGATGTGGATTTTTGTATAGTAGAGGTGATGTTTAAGAAGCTTAGCAATAGGAAATGGTATTCAAGGATGGAATTTCGTGGTCTTTTCTTACACAGAAATCGTATGGGGTTCGGGGGATCTGGGGGTCCTTTTCTCATTGAGTTCGAATGGTTTTTATAGAGGATTGGGGAGCCGAATGTAGTTCCCAACCCCTTCTTGATTCTTGCCCAGGGGGACAATGGCATAGGGAATAGCCTATTCCTTTCGGCCATGATCTTCCCTTTCGGCCAGCAGGGCGGGGGAACCAATCTCGTCAACACTTTCGGCTTGCTGGGAACCCGCAAAAAGAACTGGGAACTTGAACAGTGCCGTACGGCACACGAACTGTGCCGTGCGGCACAACTCGTGTACCGTGCGGTACAACTGGCCGTCAAATTTCCAAAACTCTGCTGTACGTGACGCTGGCTGTCCCGTGCGTTGAGAGATGTGTACCGTGCGGTACTGTTGACTGAGTTGACTTGGAGAGTTCCAATCCGAGAGTTCTTCCGATCGTTTCCGTTCATCATTGGGGATTAAAATGTACGTGAACGCTCATTTTGGGGTGTCTACACCGGCTCATTAAGTTTATGATGCAATTAATACCACAATGTTGCTCTGCAAGCAGTTTTAATGATTCTCATGCGATGAGAGATAATTGTTTTTTAAATTTTCTTTTACTTTGTGTTGTGAAGTTATTGAACTGTTGAATTATTCAATTTGGTAAATTGGCCAAATAAGGAACTATCCATCTATCACAAAATGAGATTCGGGGGCTGTAGTGACTACACCCAGTAGTGAGCAATCACAAGCGTTTGTTCGACAATCAATGGTCCGGAATACAGATGAATTGAGCAATTACAACCTTCCGTTTGCCGATCAATGGTCCGGACTATTGATTGTTGAGCAGGCGTCTGTGATTACTCGCTACAGGGTGTAGTGAGTTTGCTCACGACAGGCGCCCCAAGTGGCCTGTAGTGACTACAACCTGTAGTAAACAATCACAGCTGTTCGTTCGACGATCAATGATCCAGACGTATTGAACAATCCCAATCGTCCGTTCGACGATCAATAGTCTGGACTGGATTACCTCATAGGAACAAATGTATGAATGGTATGGCGATGTTATTTACCAAATTAGTCGGGGCAAAAGGAAAAAAAATGGATTGACCTAGCACAGGAATTTGAGTGCACGCGCTACGAGTCGAACCCTAACCCAAAGGCCTTCTGAGATCAATCATTGCCAAATATTATCACCACATTACTTCTGATACAAATATTTTTCGGCATTGTGTACCATCGACATATGCTTTTGAATGAATCAAATAACGCATTTTACAATAATGCTACATACGTGGAAGAAAACCCCAGAAATACCTAGAGTGTGGAGGTCCATCATGGCACCCATCGACCTACCTAGCTCATCTCCTTTTCTTGGGCCACCATCCTATCCAAAATTTTTGGAGCCGCCACTGTTTGTATAAAAAGTCAAACATTGTAAAAACAATGGCCAGCATAGCAAAACCTTATTATATTTTTGAACCAAGTATTAAGTATATGTTTTATTTTTTTATGACAGCAATTCGACATTGACTTTTACCACAATGGGGTTTCTTCCACGCCTTGTAAAACATTTTTTCCTGGAAGGTCACTCTTCGAAGCAGGTGATATTTCTTTATTTTGTACACAAGTTGAAATTTTCTGAGATTTTACAATTGAAAGGAATTTTGTTCCATATATATCCACCTGGCACCTTCATCATTTGACCTCAATAGCACAGAGTTTTAATGCAGTCAAAGTTAAATATAAGAGTAAATCTCAAAATGAGTGTTTTTTTTTCTACCAAACCATAGGATGTTATTATCTTGGTAGTTAGATTATTACAACAGATTAAGGTCGTTTCATCAAGTACTTGAACCTAAAATCTCACATGCCGGTACCTAAGTACCTACGTACTAACCGCTGGAGCGACAACTCATGGTCTTATATTAAGGTAATCACAAGTTCATCGGGGTTGGTTCAAAGAGAAGCAAAGGATGTTCCGCTAAGTTCTCTTGGTATTTTTTGTTAGTTAATAACACTGTATAAAATGTCACCACCGTTGCACTCAATATAGTAATGTCGCTTACAAGTCGTGACTTCAAGCTATGACAAGTGTTAGCCACCATCGAAGTTGGACAGCTCTTGCTTTAGGCAAGTTAGGCTCCATTCTTCATTTTTAGCATCCTTATCTTTTTGCCAAAATACTACTAGCAAAAAGTCACTTGTTAATGGCTAAAAGTCAGATGTCACTCCCCACATAAATTAACTTGTAACAAAAAGTCGGAAACTACTTGGCTACAAGTCATCAAAAAGTCACTTGATAAAAACGGGAAACGGAACCTAATTAGGTGCTTCACAACAAATTAGGCTCCTCCTAATCAAGTACTAGCAAATTAGCTTTAATCAACCAATTAGAAAGAACATGATATTTTCATGGTGAAGGCACTAAAATGAAAAATCTATTTTTAATGTACTCCAATAATGTAGTTTTATAATTTCATGTATTTTCGCACTAATTTAAAGATTTCAATTAATTGTTTTATTTTAGTGTAATTTTTTAAATAATGTACAATAGTTTTTCTATTTTTTATTGAAAATAACAATAATAAATTCTATCTATGGACTACCTCCCCCGGAACCGGCTATACCTATAAGCTATGTTGATGTTTTACCAACCTTCACCAGTTGCAATAAAGCAAACGGATTATACTTGTTCAATTTGCTAAACTCTTTGAATCCACCGTGCCATGCGACCTGGGGTTGCTGCTGTGCACAATTCGGGCCATCCACAAGTATTTTCAACGGTTCGGATTGAAAACAAACTATTCGCGCGAATAGTTCTCCTATTTTGACTAGTATCTCTTAAGTAACAGAACTAACAATGCTATTTCATGTGGTACGGCCGGGGGTTTGACCAAGTGTTTATGAGAAACTCTTCCATAAGTTCATGTTCTATTTTCACGGATGTCAAACATTCTAAACCTCGGGGCCATTGGAGGTTTGCCCGGTCGTTAACTCTTGGGCCCTAGGATTAGTCGAGGCGCCAGATGCACATATGAAACGAAAAAAGGAGGGGGAGAGAACAACACAAAGGAAGTTGTCATAGAGGAGAAGGAGAGAACAACAAATGTATGTGACCAGGCCTCTGTCCCAGTACCTGAGCTCCCCTGAATTACTTTCACTGCCACCAGAGGGTCCAAACTCTGGTTATCTAGTGATACAAGATGAGGAATCAGTGACTACTAGTACTTGTTTCGGATTAAGCAAAAACCGGTATCTAATAGACTTGCCTTTTCCTCAGAACAAGAATTTAACCGTTGACTACTCGACCACTCGATCAGCCGCTTCATTCCAGTTCTCAATCGCGATGGGACCTTGTTCATTCGAGTTCTCAATCGGCCGAGATGTTTCTTATCATGATGCAACCTTGTTCATTCCAGTTCTCAATCAGCCGCTTTCTTCGAATCGGTATTATGCCATTAAAGTCCACGGTCAAGGGTATGTGTGTTTCCTTGAACTTCATTGAGATATATAGCAGAATTTTTATTAGTCTTTTATTAGTCTTTTCAAGTTGAATTTCATGGGATTTTAACTCAAATTTTGGTTTTGATTCTAAAGTGTGAGTACAGGCCGGAGATGCTTTAACATTGCTGAATTAGATGATATTTTTATCAATCAGGATGATGTTGCCAGGCTGCCAGCCAATTAGAAGTACAATCATGTACTCAAACCAAACATTGAGTACTCAAGTTAAATGTTGCCAGACAATTATATGATATTTTTGTGGAGTTGTTTTTTACCCTCCTGTTGTGGAATGGCTTTTGTCTACATTCATATTTGCCTTTTTCATGATTTGAGTTGGGTGTCCTAGTACGATCGATCCTCTACGATCACGTCTTTGACTTGCGTCTACTTTCGCAATATTTGTTATTTGATCCTGTCAGTGCATGTGCTCCCGTCTAAATGTGCGTAGTTTTGGACATATTTGGTGTTAGTCATAATTTTGAATATAAATCTGTTTTCCATCTCTAACATACCTCGTGTAGGGGTAAATATTAGAAATAGCTCCTCTTGTTTCATGATTCATTTTGTCACTCAAGTACTAATTGTATCAATTTTAACTCTTTAACTTTCATTCCTTCTAAATCTAGTTACTCTCGCTAACAGCGTAATTTGTTAATAGACAAAATGCACTGCAAAATTGTCATTTTGTCCCTCTGATTTCTCCTTTCAAAGAGGCAAAAAATGAGAAACTTAAGGGACTCTTTCTAAAATTTTACCTTCTACTTTCATTTTTTGGTGAATTTCTGTCATATCCTTCGATTTTACCTACAAATTTGCTTGTCCTTCTAGGTCTAATTTTTCACAAAAAAAGAGTAGGTGAAATAATTTCCTTTTTATTTTTGAAGTCAAATAAGCTCGTAAAGTCTAACCAGTTGTTATCAAAATTGTTATGAAAGACTAATATTTTATTTTCCTCCACAAAATTGGGTGAGTATTTCAACCAAAATGGAGAGCAATATTTTGGTTAAAACCTCAAAATTCTTCCCATGAGTTCATATTTATTACGCCAATCATGGAAAACTGGCAACCGAATCTTGCATCAACTCTTTTACAAGTTCCTCGTCGTATCCACCAATTATTGAGTTTCGATATCTACAGCTCTGCTTGCAGGCCTCCACCCATGAACTTGTTTTAGATATCAGTGTTTAGCTCTTTGTGAATCTACTGTTGCATCTGCGAACATCGATCTATTTCTCCCTGTTCATTTGTAAAACATTGATTTTCTTAAAACTTTGATCTCAGTAGACCAATATCTCAATATTCCTCTTTCTATCTTAAAGATTTATACAATATCTAAAATATGAGCCAGCCTTGATCATCTTTCATGCCATATTTCATATGTTTCCCGGATCCATTCCATTATTGGCTGAACAACACTCAATTGAATCTTTCCATGGAAGGGATGTTTCACTAAATTTGCTGACCACTTGTATTTTTTTGTCACAGGGAAGCATATGCTTGTTTCTCCGACAGTGTTCAAGATGTTTACCCAAGACCCCTAGACCCCAATGGCAGATACCAACAATTTGAGATAGTCCCTTGTGCAACAGGCTGCGGAGGTGGAGGTACGTTTACTGCAAAATCAGTTGCACCAGATGGGTTTCCTCCTCACTTCCTAAGAAGAAGCGGGTGGAAAATTTGCACCAAGACCCCCAAAACCTATGAACTTGGTGAAGCCCTAGGCATAAACAACGCCCTTCGTGCCTGCCTCCCAGATTTCGATTCTTCCCTTATTGTGGGGAAATGGTATTGTCCTTGCATGTTCATCAGAGACGGAAGCTTGAGGGATCAGATGAAGCAATCATTGTTTTACGAGATGACTCTCGAGCGAAGGTGGGAGAAGATTTTCACTAGCGAGAAAAGTTTTACTAATAACAGGAATTCTGTTTATGTAGAAACTGAAGTCCAGAGAGAAATGGTTTTTGTGGGTGGGTGGGAAGCAGTGTGGGATGAGAATAGTGAAAGTGCTGGGGTGGTTTATTTTTTTTTGCTGGAGTGGAAGAAGTGAATATTGGGTTGAGTTCATCGATTGTTTATAGGATGAAGTGGGAGGAGGCAAGAGGAGGGTGGGTGAGGGGGAAAGAGAGGAAAGTGAGGGTGTCTAGAATGGAGGAGTTTGAAGGGATGGATGGGGGGTGGACTAAGTTTGGTTGCTATGTGCTGGTTGAGAGATTTGTGTTGAAAAGAATGGATGGGAGTGTGGTGTTAACCTATGACTTCAAGCACACTGACGTGATTAAGTGCAAATGGGAATTATAAAGTGTTTGAAAGTATGAAGAAAATCCATTTATTTTGCCCCTTATGCGTATGGAGGGTGATTTTATAGTGTTTGGGCAACGGAAGAGAGGGGACATGCTAGACCAAAATTAAAATTAGTTGTTGGTTTTATTTTGACCTTTTTTGGGTTTGTATTCATATGTTGATCAGCTTGTTTGATATAACTTGTGTAGGAGGAATTTAAGAAAATATATTATGCTGTGGTTTGTTTATATTATTTGTTTTCTTTTCATTTATAAATTGGGAAATAATATCGGCACTCCCTTTTTTTGTCTCTATTAGGTGAAGTTCCTAAACTAACATTGTACTTTATAATTACATTTATCCCTTGCTATCAAAATGACTGAAATAACCCTTTTATTTTACTAATGAGGGAACTCCACTAATCAAATAACTCAACGCAAATCAAACAACTTAATGTCCGCATATTCCATGTTCATACATACACCAGCAGATGAGACCATTCACATAAAACACCAAATCCGAGGTGCTGGAAGTCAACCCCAGGAAATCACCCTGAAAATCGCCCAAAACGACGTCATTTTGGGCGCAAAAAGGGCAACAAAAAAAATCACTCAAGAAGAAGACCAAAACAAGCAGATTCAAATATACTTCAAACAAACATAACTCCGGATATGTTGTACGCCTTTTAATTGTCTCTTCGATTACCTATCACGATTTTATTTGATCAAAAAAATTTATGGAGTCTAGATCAACATAACAAGCCTAAAATATATTGGTTATGTTTGAAGTATATTTAATTGTAAGTGATTAGGAAGAGTCCAGATTAATTTTTTTGATCAATTAAATGGCGTACATTATAAATTTTTTGGTTATTTGATCAAACATAACCAACAACTATGAGTTTTTTTTTCCTTCCCCTTTTCAAGTTCATGATTGTTTGGTGATTTTTTTTTTCTCTTCCTTTTTTGATATTGGCGAAAGAACAGAACATCCTAAAATGAAGTTTTCGTTTTCTTTTTCTTTTTTTCCTTCTTTGTCTGTTGCATAAATAAAAGGGTTAATCTGGTCATTTTGATAACAAAGAATAAATGCAATTATAAAGTGCAAGGGTAGTTTAGAAACTTCACCTAAAAGGTATTGCCAATATCAAAATAGGAAGTCCCAATATCAATTTCCTTATAAATTTCCTTAAGATTATGGTTGGATATTTGTCAAGGAAGTTATGTGTAATGGAAGTTATATGTAATGGCGGGGTATCAAGTGGTATCCTTACCGCACTCAAAATTTTTGCGGTGGTGGGGGTGACCGGTGATGACTGCAATGGATATTAGAGGGGAATTTCATAACAGATACGCTTTTCTGATGTTTTTGTTTTCGTACGAGGAGACAACCACTGCTGACGAGGGGTCCGGCTGTGGTGCCCCAAAGTGGTATTGGGGCACTGGTGCCCCCAATTTTTGTGGACCGTTAGATCTCTTAATTTAATCCCAGCCATCAATCAACCACCTCCTTCTCTCTCCTATTACCGACTGAGCCCGTTCAAAAATTTTGGAGACCCTAGAAAAATTTCACTGTGCTTCTTTTCTTCTTCACCTTTGTACTTCTTCGCCTCCTTCTCTCAACCCTCTCACCACAGCCGGACCCTTCACGCCTCTTTCTCTCAATCCTCTCAACTCTCTATCTCCATTCCTGGGTAAAACCTTCCATCACTCACAGCCGACCCCTCAACTCGGGATCTCCTCTACCCTTCGATTCATCTCAACGTTGGGAGCAATAGTTGAACAAATCTGCCATTTGAAAGTTTTCTTCCTCCTCTGGTTGAATTGGACTTTTATGGGTTTTTTCTCCCCTTCGTTTGTGACTCTAATGCGCTTTTTCCATCTGTGGGGTTGCAGGGAACTGCACCACGAAGGATTAGATTGCAGAAGAAACTCCAGGTTGGATCGGTTTGCTATAGCAATTTTGGAGATTTGAGCTACGAAGAAGAAAATATGTATATAATTCTGTTTGTAATATCAGAGCTTGAGTTAAAAAATTTGATTTGATCTTGAAATCTTTTGGATACTGAATTTGTGAACAGGCGTTTATGGAGATTCAAGGTCGCTTGATTGAAACCACTGGAAAGTTGTGGCAGGTAAGCAAGAATTCAGACTTGTTGCACCTTTATAAAATGTCTAAATACGTAGTAACTGTTTCCTTTCTAAAAGGTAAGTACTAGTAGAAACTGCAGTATATTCACATCAACATATGACTTGTTATAGTGGTAAAAAAGATTAGATGGTGTGGTATTCAGAGCCTTATTCTATGGTAAGTATGGTATTAATGATGGGTAGGTATACATGTAACATAGTTAATGCACCATAATAAGTGTAGATGGGAACATACTTATCTTTAATAATTAGATGGGAACATACTTCTTTATTAGATGGGAACATATTTATCTTTAATATGTAATGAAACTAAAGAATATATTGAATGAGGGATTATAGATCAATAGTTAGTAGTTACTATTACATTAGTCAATTGTATCAATCACTCATTGATCCCTGTCAACCAACACTACTGTGACATACTATATTAAGTAATAATATTGAAAATATCAACCTAAATTAACCAATTCATGTGTTTATCCTGTCTATATCCTTCTTTTGAGCAAACTCACTTCCTTGACGTTACTTTCCCCTCATTGTCCGTGTGAATGTTATCCTTTCGGACACTAAAGCCTTTCACTTTGGCATATGCATTATAAAATCTTTCTCCATCCTCCGGCAAATCAAATTTCATTTTATACACATCTTCTTCCGTTAATTCATCCAACCGACTAGCATCGAATCTATCATCATCATCTTCTTTTGTTGATTCATCTAACCGACTAAAATCATATGCATCATCATTGCTAGAGTTGTCACCAATGTCTATCACGTCATTATCATCCATCTTTCGAAATCTGGTAAAAAACGACCATAGGTAATGGTAAATATGACATCAAATAGGATTAAAAAGTTCATACAGTTTGGTAACCAAATTACCAGTAACTATATTCCTATCTCATGGTAGATATTTCCATAACATATGGTAAATATGACCTTAACAAATGGTTACTAATCATTTGAATAAAATCATATAGTTTGGTAATAAAAATACAAGTAACTATATTCCTATCTAATGATAGATATTTCCATAAAGTATAGTAAGTATGAACTTAACAAATGGTTAATGTATCATTTGAAAAAAATGCATCTCATATTTGTCAAACTTAAAAAATGCCTACATTAAAATGCCAAATGCATCATTTGAGATCAAGATCTAGGATTGAAACTTTCTTATTGTGGAGAAACTTGAAACATATTTATCTTTAATAATTAATGAAACTAAATAATATATTGAATGAGGGATTATGAATCAATAGTTAGTAGTTACTATTACATTAGTCAATTGTACCAATCACTCATTGATCCCCAACCCTACTGTGAAGTAGTACATTAAGTAATAACGTTAATAATATCAACCTAAATTAACCAATTCATTTTAGTCAAATTTTATTAACTACTACATTAACTAATTGTATCAATTATTCATTGATCACTCTCAACCAACACTACTGTTAACTACTACATTTAGTAGTAACACTGGTAATACTAACTTATATTAATCAATTCATATTAGCCAATTGTATTAACATTCGCTCAATCATCCCTATTTATTATTGATTATTAGTTGTTAGATTTGCAACTTATATTATATTGATCAATTTTAAAATTGTTTGATCAATCACTACTCTTAGTCGAATGACTCTGACTATAACCAATAATTGTGATTAATCGTCAATCGAGCACTACCAAATGTCAATTGCAACTATTAATCGTTACAATATCACATTAATCAATTGAAAAAATAAATTTAATTTCTTGTTTCGCATTTAAATCTAATTGTATTAATTACTTTATCTTAATTCAGTGGAAGGTCCTACTAAATTATTTAATATTTATTACTTATTGATTTATCTTTCGTCATTCAACATTTTTATTACAATTATTGTAGCGTGTGTTTAAACAAAAATTATTTTTGCAAATTATCACATGGTCATCATGTATTTAATAATTATTTAAAGGTAAATTATTTAAAATTATTTTAACGTAATTTAGAGATTATTATTATTATTATTATTATTATTATTATTATTATTATTATTATTATTATTATTATTATTATTATTATTATTTCAAAAAATTATTCTAAGAAATATTCTACACAAATTAAAAAATTTAACTAAAGCCTTTTTTACCTCATTTTTTAATGTTGCCCACTACAAAAAAAACCTTAGCTAAAGGACAAAATTTGGACTAGAAGCAGTAAAAAGTGGTGTGGTGTTATAACACCCCCAAAAAGTTAGATTTTCCCGCTCAAAATGGTGACTTGCTACCAGATTGTCCATTCGCCTTATTTTGTGGTAAGTATTCCCTTCTTGCGTGGTAAGTGTTGCTTTATTTTGTGGTAATATTTAGCCTATTTGGTGGTATATATTTTCAGTATTCATGGTAAGTAAAGTGCGAGTTTTTTGGCGGGAAAATTGCAAAACCACCTCGTTTTTTGTCAAAACCACTTACTTTTTGGAATCCAATGGTTGAGATTCATTTATGGCAGATCTAATGGTCCAAAATTAGTGGGGCACCGGTGCCCCAATACCACATTGGGGCACCGGTGCCCCAATACCACATTGGGGCACCATAGAAAGATTCGCTGACGAGGGGTCACACACCACCACCATAGGGCATCTCAATTCTCGGAATATTAGAAATTCAAGAATGGAACCTCAAAAATCAAAGTGCAGATTGACAAAAAAGGAAAGAAAAAAAAAAGAAAAGAAAATAAGAGGAAATAATTTCATAGAACAGGGAAACGAACGAAACGACAGCAAACGGGGAGAGATTCTTGCCCTTTGGACTGCAAAATTCAAAGTGGGTTTGATTTGGAAATAAAACCGTTCGAAGTTTTGATATATAGCAGATCAAAGTGGGTACTTACATCAAGTGCACATTTTTCTTTTTCTCGGATAGTCGCGTGGTGTCAAGGTCCAGAAACCCTTATATTTGGGAGACACATTTCGTCCAACAAGTTGAGCGCACCATAGGTCCGTGAAGAAGACATCAAAATGGAGGACGTCCACTACTTGACACTGAAGAGGGGCAATTAGGAAAATCACAACAATGTGTCATAAAAATTCATATTTCGGGACCCAAAAAATTCCTAAAATAGGCCACAAAATTCGTGGATGGTGCAATGTACACCCAAAATTAAAATGAGACACATTAATTCACAAAATGAGCAGCAAAATTTGTTATATGATCCATGAAATTTCGTTAAAATTGTGTATATTTAATATTTTCTCCTATGACAAACCTTATTGCTTATGATGAAGTTTAGTTTTATATTATTATGCTTGGATGTAAGTTTTTGTTTAAGGTTTAGAAATTGGTGCCCATACTATAGGCAATTCATGGATTTGTCCCTCGTGATGTCTAACCATTTTCCAAGCAACTTCATACATGGTAACACAGTTTTCTACATCCCCAAAAACCATTACCTAGAAACTACCCAGAAACCAATGCGGCCACTCTTTCGTGGGAGGACACACCACACCCACCTACCTCATTAATAGTGTTTTCAATCATTCTATAACCACACCCATTTTACACACAAATGCGTATACAATATACATTTCACATAATTGTTGGGACGCTCCTCTTTCGGCACACAGCCCTCATCAATTTTCCTCTTTTATTTGAGGCAAACCTTACAATACTCACATGTTCATTTTTTTATTTATGAAAAAATTAAGAAATAAAATTACGAAAAAAAAAAAACCTTGTTTCTTGTACATATAACTAAAATCTAAAATTTTAAGGAGTTATTACGCTAATACTCACAATAAAATTACGTATTATATTGAAAAGATTTTTTTTAAATAGGCCTGGTCACAACACACCTCTGCCCCTATATTTAGGGCTGCAAACGAGACGAGCTTAAAATTTTGAGGTTCTTTGGTGAAGTTTTTGAATAAGCGAACTCGAGTTGAGCTCAAACTCAGTGAAATTTGTACTTAAAATAAAGCTCAATGAATTTTTTTTTTTTTGTCTAGTCCAAGTTGCTTTCTGGGTAACGATTTCTCATAGGATCGGTTTGAGCTTATATACCAAGACTCGAACTGTATATAAATGGCAGTCAAATCACTTTATTGAAGAATCAATTTGCACCCTTTCATGATAAGCCACATGTTTTGAAATCGCGTGTCCAGAGTGCAATCTCAATTAATCCCGACACTGTGAAGTTAACAATTGGACAAAATCTACCAGCTGTAATAATCCAAAATTTTTAATAAAATTTAGGATTATTTAATTTCGTTTTAATTACTTTAATTTCGTTATTTAATTTCTAATTGCACTTAGGACCCTTAATTTGTAATTACTACGGTATATACCCTAATACTTCCTAATTGCTACAAATTTGACCCTAAGGCAGGTTTACTTTTTAATCGCAAGTATTACATTTTTATAAATTCATTTCATACATACTTGTACACTTTTATACACATACACAAGCAATACTAGTACACATACACACATGTATATACATATACTTTATACATCATCCTACACTACCCAACCACCGCCAACCATCACCAATATCACACTCTACTTCCCCCATCAGCCAAAATCAGTCAACATGGGCCCCCTTGACTGTCATACACTCCACCACCCTCCCCCATCACTTCCTAACCCACTATAGTACCTCTTTCACCAATCCTACACTCCAAAATCCACCCAAAACTCATTTTATACTCCCCCAAACTCCAAAATTCGTCTAGAAACTCTACTGCCCTCTCCTTCACTCTCTTCCTCCTCCAAACTCTCCCAAGAACTCCCAAATCAAGAATACAAAGCCCCATTAACATCCTTCAAGTTCTAGAGTGAGAAAAGTCAAGAAAATTGGGTTTTCACTTCAAAACATCAACCACAAGCTCCCACCTCTCATCTTCCACTTCAAGATCATCCAACACACTCCAAGGTACCCACATTTCACCACCAAATCCAGTCAAGGTCGGCCAAAGAGCTCTCTCCACCGGTTTTTTGCAAAAATCTATTTTTCGCCAAATCTTCGCAAAACAAGGTAGAAACTCGTACCAAACCTATTCCAAGCTTTTGAATGTGTTAGAATAGTCTAGGAGTAGTTTATAGTTGATGGGTTAAAGCCCCAAGTCAAGGGTTTCACGAAACCCGAGCCAAAACGCGATATACCCTTTTTACCCGAAACCGGGTTTTCGTGCTTAGTAAACCTTAGATTTATTGTGGTTCATGTTTTTAACTATTCCAAGCATGTTTAATAATTTACTAACTGTTTATATGAGTTTCTCCATGAATTTATTGTGCGTAACCTTGTTCTTAATCGTTGTGTTAAAGTTAGGGGTTTAAAGTGTAATTTTGTGAAATTTGGCGTGCGTACTTGTGTATCATTCACAAAACCTATTTTTATCAACTAAATGTCACTAATGGAAATTTAGGAGTTTAACAAAATGACCAGAATGCCCTTTAGGTGTAAAATGACCATTTTGCCCTTGTGTGTGTAAATTACATAATGTGTAGTTTTGTACTTAGTAAGAAAATCAAGGAATTGCATTTTGTGACAAGTTAGGACTTTACTAACTAAAATAAAGTAGTTTTACATATTTACCTTTGTCGGTGGCAAAATTACATTTTTGTCCTTGTATTATGTTTATTTACAAAAAGGCTCCCAAAGTTTTGTAAATTACACTAAGGACCCTAGAGTCGTGAAATTATGTTGGACACCCTTTTACTTACTTAAAATGACGTTGGTGACCCTTACTTTCTTTAAATTACGTTTTGACCCCAATAGTTTAGTAAATTACGTTTTTGGCCCTTGTAGTTTGAATTTATTACGTTTAGACCCCTGGTTTTCGATTACTTGAGTTTCGTGAACTTGTAATATCATTATCACTTTGCTTCTACTGTTAAATGCACTTTTCATAAATGTGTTGAATGTTAGAATGGACAACTAGGTTCCCGGGTTGGGTGATCGTACACGGATATCACATAGACGTTGAGGTTAATGGAAAAGTGAATTGGAATTGATTGATGGGGAGTTACCCCGAGATTGTTTTTGAATGGCAGACAGCCAAGTGATTTCGGTTTGGAGGATTATTTGGCAGCCTGCCAGTATTTCGAAATCCTAGGATATGACAATCTGTGATTACTTCATTTGAATTCTGAGGCGTTAAAAGGGTGGATGTATTATAGACCGAGTCACGGCTATATACCTACAGGAGTTGACATTTGTCACTCGCAGTCCAGTGGTACAGTTAGTCCCTGGGAAATTCATCCTTGTGAGGCGATTGACGATTGGATTAAGTAAATAACTTATGTCTTCCGTCCGAGCTCCCAGTCAGGGCAAGCAAGGGGGGAGTTTAATCACGGATTGGTCATAGTCCTTAGTGGTTATTTGGGAGGAAAGTTCTCTAGGTTGAGAACTTAGATGAATATGTAAGTTAATGGTTAGTAATGAAATCAGCTATGTGTTTAATTTCTGCTTTACGATTTATTTCCTGCTTATTCCTTTAATTACTACTTTTCAATCTTATATGTTGTACTTGTATGTTTAGCAAGGGTTGGGAGGGTTAGAGTAGCTATTGAGTGATTTATCGCTCACGGTGTTACACTTTGTGTGACCCTGGTATAATACTACGATGTTGCTTCACGACTCGGACGTATTATGCCAGACTGTGATCAAACAGGTACTGTTGGTGTTGAAGGAGACAGTTATTTCAGAACCGAGGGGTTTCCGGCAGACCAGGCTCAGGAGGAGCCGTGGAATCCAGAGTTGAACCTTAATCTGTAGAACCCACCCCTTTATTTTTAATGTTGGATCTGTAATATTAATTTCTCAAACCGTACTAAGTATTTTGTAATGGGCTGCACTTCACGTTTTCCAACGTGTACTCTGATGGAAACTCTTTTTATTAAATTAACCCTAATTAGTCGTCTTAATTAATGCTTCCGAAAATCGGGGCGTTACACCAGCCCTAAGGGATTTTATTGACAGTGGAAGTCAAACATGCATGTGAGCTTTGGGTGCTATGCCCAAGAATTTTTTGACGAGTACAACTACTTTAGGGAGTAGACTAAACAATTGGCTTTTTAATGATGATCGAAATCGTTCATATTGTTAAACTCGTCGTAAATTAGCCATAAACTCCAAATCTTAGGACATGCAAGCAACTAAAACAATAGCTTTCAAAATGTAAACTTGTCGTAGTGTAAAAACTTGTATTGTACAATTTTCGAAAATATATTAAATTTGCAGTTAGTTATATCGAAAATATATTTCTTTTCTCTTACTGTTATTTAGAACAAAAGATCGTCAAATTAGGGCTGAAACCGGTTCGGTTCGGTCCGGTTCTTGGCCATTTTTTGGCAAACCGGCAAAACTCGGTTCGGGAGGTTAACTGAACCGAAACCGAGTATATAGATCTCGGTTCGGTTCGGTTTCGGTTCAATCGGTTCGGGGTCGGTTCGGTTCGGTTCGGGAAAAAAAGAGGAAGAGATGAAAACCCTAGATTTGAGTGAAAAATTCAAAGAAAGCACCAAGAAATCCCAAACATGAACGGCGATTATAGAAATTTACAAATTTACAGAGTTATATACATATCATTTCCAAAAAAAAAAATCAAAAACATATGTATATACATACCAGATTGTATCCTCTTTCCAGATCTACATATATACATATGTATATGTATATATACCCACACACACACACACACACAGAGAGAAAGAGAGACGAACATGGACAAGTCGCTGACGATGATGATGGACGGAGATGATGACCGACGATGATGGACGGAGATGAGGATTGACGATGATGGGTTTCTCTCTCTGACTCTCACCGCCGCCTTGTTTGGGAAGAAAAGATTTGGGGAAGTGTTTAACTGATGAGTGGAGGACTAGAGGTAATGTGTATATATATAGTAATAGATGGAACTTACTAATAAATATATTTTGTTCCTATTTTAAACGTGAAACGGTTGCCAGCCAAGTGGTAAAAGCTACGGCTCTCTTGCTTGAGGTCGCGAGTTCGATCCTTGGCATTACCCTTTTTAAGGTAATTATATATATACCGGTTCGGTCCGGTTCGGTTCGTGAGAAAATCCCTCTGAACCGAGAACCGAACCGGTTTTCAGAATTTTCAATAATCAGGAACCGAACCGAACCGGGAAAAGAAAAAAACCGAAAAAAAATCTCGGTTCGGTCCGGTTCTTCGGTTCGGTCCGGTTTGTCGGTTTTTATTTTCACCCCTACGTCAAATACTGAACTTCACACGACAAATCGTCAAACCTGGGAAGTACTGATTGGAACGTGATTCTTAACTTGGTTCTAGAACCACTAGTGCTGCGCAGCCCTTTGGTGCGGCTGCGTCGGCATTTTTTTACGATCGGAGACGTTCACCGCATTGACCTCTTCGAGTACTATAAGTGTGCCAAAAAACAACTCGATCGGATATCTTTAAGTGCCTCATCGGAACACAAATAACATGAAAAAGTGGTTTTGATCCAGTGTTTATGTCCATTTGTGTTCCATTTGTTTTCAAAGTATTTGTTTTTCGATGATGTACTTAAAGATATCCGATCGAGTTGATTTTTTCAATACTTGTAGTACTTGACGAGGTTTAAGCGGTGAACATCTCCAATCATTGGAAAGGTGCCGACGCAGCCTCGCCATGGCTGCACAGCAGTGGTCCTAGAACCAAGTTAAGAATCACGCTGTTTTCGCCCAAGTTAATGTAATCTTTCACAAAATCAGAATCATGTAAATAGTCTTCTAGCCTGACCTAATATTAATTGAACCGGACTCCTGATGCTGATAATAATCAGGCAATATCACAATACTTTGGTTGTTGATCAACATGGGTGTCACTAGGGGTGCACATACACTGGGCTGGGCCGGTTTTGAGCTAGGCTTATACTAGATAATAATGGGATTTGTGCATTCCGAAACTCAACCTATTTATAGTCGGGCTTCATTTAATTTGCCCAAACCCAACCCAAATAAAATTGTAATTTCCCAAACCCGTTCAAGAAGCCCATTTGTTTTTCATAAAGCATAGTATCACAAACATAAATTAAGGGTAGTTCTAATGCCAAAATTATTTTTGATGGTGCCAAAATTCAAGTGCATGAAATGCTTGTACGCATGTTTAAAGTACAAGCTCTTTATGCTATGTAGTTTTGGCACAATCAAAACAATTTTGACATTATCACTTCCCTAAACTAATCAACCATAACAATCACAATTACAATTACAACTCACCCCGTAATAATATATTTATAGTTCTAAGTTCTTACAAAAATATAATAAAAAAAAATAGCCCTATAAAGTGCAATTAAAATACTCAAAAAGAGAACTCTCCAACATCCATCAATCTCTATATATAGTATTAAATAAAATATTATTTAAATCAAGCCGGGCCGGTTCAGGCTGGGCTTCAAAGGAATTTTTCAAACCCAGCCCATATCGTAAATGAGCTTAAAATCTCAACCCAACCCTAAAAAGATCGGGCTTGGGCAGGCTACCGGGCTGGTGTGCACCCCTAGGTGTCACCAACCGATACAAATATAAAATCCAAAACATCACCTGAAACGCACACATCTATCAGATGACCCAAATGATGTACTCCTAGTAATGTAAGCCAATATATATCTTCATTAAAGTCGACAACAAATAACAGGACTTCCAATTACTTTACAAACATCCCTTGTAGAATGTAAAATTGGAATCCAAGAACAACTTAAAATAAAATAACAATGCAAAGTTTGCAACTATATTACAATTAACCCATCAGTTCGACAATGCGATGTTCGACTACTGTGGCCAACAGCCAAGCTGCTACTGAACTCTAGAATAGGTACACAATGAAAAATGGTAAATAAACCAGATTCACTTGATGATGCCTTGGTTACATTTATTTTCAAATATCACGACGGCTACAGCTAAAAAACTGCATGTAGCCATATCCCATCTATTTCAACTGAGGAAATATGCGAAAGTAAAAAATCAGAAGTTCAGTTGATCAACAATGTTGTAGGGGATTTTGTCATATCCATTCCCCCATCATTATTTTCCGCTTCAAGTAACGAGACTACGTATTTATGTCTGAACCCCGATGCAGTCGATCTCTAGAGTTAGTCACATGCACAATCATTTTATCATCATTTTTCATGAATGGTTCCTCCGACAAGTTTTTACTTGACCCAAAGCATCCTCAATCATGGGCAACGTCACATCCTCCAGGATTTCAAACTTCTCCAAGTCAGCTAGACAAATTACCAGCCACTTCATATCCATTATCTCCATTTTGCAGTCATCGTCAGCCATTATTTTTGTCCTATATTTGTAGGTTGTCATGATACTAATGTCATACGGGTCACAATCTACGAGACAGAGGACTGGCAACTTCAGCTCGTATCTCAATCTCCATAGAAATTGTCGAGATGCCATATCAAGCTGACCTTTCTTGGCAAGGAGAATGCAGAGAACGTCTTCGAAGAACCTTTGTTCAGCTACCTTTAAGTAAATTGTTTCTTTTTCAACGACTAACACAAATTTCGCACCTCTGTTAGTCATCCCACTGTCTTTGGCACAAAGGTGCGAAATTTGTGCTAGTCGTTGAAAAATAAACAATTTACTCAAAGTTAGCTGAACAAACATTCTTCAAAGACATTCCCTGCATTCTCCTTACGGGAAAGGTCAGCCTGATATGGCATCTCAACAATTTCTATGGAGATTGAGATATGAGCTGAAGTTGCCAGTCCTTTGTCTCGTAGATTGTGACCCATATGGCATTAGGATCATGGCAACCTACAAATATGGGGCAAAAAATATGGCTGCCAACAACTATAAAATAGTGATAAGGGATATGAAGTGGTTGGGTATTTTGCCTAACGACTTAAAGAAGTTTGGAATCCTAAAGGATGTTGCGTTGCCCACGAGTGAGGATGCTTTGGGTCAAATAAAAAACCTGTCGGAAGAACCATTCGTGAAAAATGATGATAAAATGATTGCGGAGGTGACTAACTTATTGAGCCGAGGCAAGACTCCAGAGATTGACTGCATCGGGGGTTCAAACATAAATGCGTAGGTGTGAAGCCAACCTTAGAATCTACCATTCTTTCCCTTCAACAGGTTCATTGATCAGTTGTAAGAGGTGATGATTCTTCTTCCCTAGCTCCAAAAGCATGGGCTGTCAACAGAGAAGTTCATCAACTAAAAGCCCTTCAATTACAAAAAAATAAAAATCATATGCACAAACAATCTTTTGCTGCAGAAGAATAGTTTATCATCCCAATTTGTGGATTAGCTAGCATCATTCTATGTAGGGCTTGGAACTGAAAACACAAAATAGCGCGCACGCACACACACACATATGGACTTTTGCTTAGAAAATCAAGGTTGCCCCCATGGGGCAGCATTTGAACCGACGTTTGGGAGGCCCTATTGCAGAATATCTTAGACCATCACCAAAAAGGAAAATTCAATTAATTATACCCATAAATTTTCATCAATTCAGAAAAAAAAAATTAATTATACCCATAGATCAGCTACCCGAGGGAAGGGTTTCAATGCATTAGCATTGGATCCACTTGAACGAACAGGTGCTAGTTGTGCTATTCGTTGAGGCTAAGCCAGAGAAATTAGAGCCAGCCAACCCACTGGTGGGGGCACGAGCCACATGTGCAACTTCGGCATGCCTAGGTATATGCTAATAAAATGTAAGAAACGACAGTAACACTCTCAATCTAGTGACACGGATAAACTCCAACATGTCAAAAACAAAAACCGCTCAAGGGAATTAACTCACACTCCGCAGAATCACATCATGATGAAAATTGGCACCAAATAAGTCCACTCCCTACCATAAACCATGTCTTTAAGGCAAGGAAAGAGAGAGAAAATGAAAGATGTTTTAAGTTCCTTTGGCTAGGGGGAAGTAGGGGTATGCGTGGGAAGAAAAAGGGATTGCGTGAGAAAGATACGGTCCCACGTCTTCCCTTGCTACTCTAATCCATCTCCACAACATTCTGGGTGCACTGGAGAAAGTCAAACTACTACCACTTGGGGGAGAGAAAAAAAGACAAATGGAGACTTCAGGTTATTATAAAAGAAACAGTGATATTGTGATAGACAAATACTGTCGATGGAGAAAAGCGCTACAACAATTTAACGGAGAACATTTGAGATATTGTTGGCAGACAAATATTGACAACCTAAGCTGATGTTTTCCAGCTAAGTAGGCCCAATTTGGATGGTAATTACAGCACATTCTCTAAAATGAAATTTCACTATGCAGATTTACAGCCTCCTATAGTCAAAGATTTTTTCAAGTCAAAAGTATGTAAGAGTCCAATTGTTCTCATGATTAGTAGCTGAGTAGAAACAGAATTCTTCGCAATCATCTTCTGAGTGCAAGCTTTGAAACTATATCTAGAAACAGCATGATGGACATGAGCCAAACCCTCAGAAGATCTCCCTTCTTGTCCATCATGTGCATAGTGAACTAGTGAAACTATATCTTCTACTAATGTACTTCAGGAGCCAAACCCTCCCCCATCTAATCCTACAAGGGTAAAGAGAAGAGAATAGACTTTGGGTATATAGTGGTGCATGAAGTGCCATTTTGTGATTTTGGAAAGGATGCCCTACAAAAGGAAGCTATATATCGCGTGCGCCTTTCGAGGCATTTTTTGTCATGAAGCACCTACAAAACAGAGGCGGCTCCACCCTCAGCTTAGGGTGGTCGCCCGAACACCCTGGAATTTTTTTTTTTGTTAGAAATACATGTAAAAAAAATTTATTTTCAATATTTTTGTCATTTTGAACACCCTAAAAAAAATGTTTGAACACCCTAACCAATATATTTGAACCATTTTGAACACCCTACCTAAAATGTTTGAACACCCAATCTCAAAAAGAGACTTCTTCCCACAAGACTCACACACTCTTTTACCATTTCTTTTCTTTCCCCCCACCTTGCCACCGTTTCTTTCTTCAATTCCCCTCTTCCCCTTGGATTTATTCTCCTCTCTCTCTCTCTCTGAACAATTGATTCGTTGATCAGTCAACACACACACATCGACTTTATTACCTTAATTCTTTGTGGTCACCCCCAGATCCTCCTAAACATTTTGGAACTATTCTATTCTGGTACTTCATTGGAGTATGAAAATAGTCTAATTACTCCGGTCCTCTAAATGGCTCAATTTTGAATCTAACCCCATCTCAACTACTAAAATTGTAGAGAAATACTATAGATACTAACTATTATACAAATTACTTGCACGAAATGTGCATGTGACACTCACCAAATGAGTCTACAACAACATTCACCAATATTTATCTACTCTAACTCATCCTCCTAACATTATGGGATGTCCATTTAATTTTCCGTCAGTTTAATCCCAATTGGTTCAAAGAGTACAAAAATTGGTTGAAATACAGTAAAGGATGCAACATTTTGTCTACGTTGTTATTTTTTCATCCTGATTTCCGTAAGCAAGCGAGAGGTTGCAATCTCATGTGGGAGGCAACAATAGTGCTCATAACCAAGTTGTGAAGATCTTCCATTCTTGAAATTCTGAGCAATTGAATGGGAGATCAGTGGATAAACGATTGCATGATTACTTATATGGAGAGTGATGCATTTGATACTGATGCTATTATGGAACGGTTTCGAAATATGAAAAGTCGTTGAGGAAAAATTCTAATATACTAAATATTTTGCTTTTTTTTGGTGGCATTTTTTATATTAGAAGTTTTTTTTTTTTTTTTTTTTTTGCATATGCACAGTTATTATTTTTAGAGGACTGTAGTAGAATTTCTGAACACCCTCACGAGAAATCCTGGAGCCGCCACTGCTGCAAAACAAGGGTTAGAAGGTGCATTACCACAAAAATGTATATTTGCAATATTAGATCTAGACTACTTCTTGACAAGTAGTTCAGAGTTTGCGTTTTTGAGAAGTGTCACAGTAAAGAAAAACTAACTGATTCACATGTTTGGTAGGCGTCTTATATTTCTTGGGCTTTAAGATCCCCAAGCTTTCGATTTCGAGTTCTGGTTGGCGTGCAATCAGCTGCCACTCAACCCGTGTTTGAAAAAACTAAGCAAATCCAGCTAAATTCACCTCACTGAGATACATTTACGAGATGTAGCAAAACAGTTCTTAGACACTTCAATGGCTACAACATTTACCTTCGCAAACTTGATGGAAACAGAGTATTTTCAGCAACCTTATTTTCATCCAATGTTGTGCTATCATTAATGTTGTGCTATCATTAAGAACCTTCCCTTGATGAAAAAGCATCAGTTGCGAACTTAGTTGCAGGAAGCGCCTACTTTTAGGTCGCCCCGGAAGAGAAACGCGATTCCGCGTTTCTCGCTCAGAAACGCGACGGAAGCGCGTTCCCCTTGCGACAGGATCGCGCTCCTAAGGAAGATGAGAGCTTTTGGTTGTACTTCCATAGCCAGATCTCTGATTGGACTTCAAGCTCCAACTGGACTTCGTTTGCCTCGTCGTTTGCTTCCAACGACAGGATAGAAACGATTTCTTCGAAGACTGTAATTGTCGTAGAATAAGAGACGATTTGCTTGAGGGTCGATTTGTTGTGGGGAGAGAGAGAGAGAGTATCGAAAAAATGAATCGTTGGGGCTGGATATTAATTGACTACAGCTGTTTTTCTTTTTGGGGATATGAAGTACTACAGCTGTATTGCAATCAACGACTGCTGATGAAGTACTACAGCTGTATTGCAATCAACGACTGCTGATGAAGTACTACAGCTGTATTGCAATCAACGACTGCTGTGTATTAGGGCAAGTGCAACGGAGCCTATACCATCTGCCCTGTTTGGATGCCCGATTTGGCAAACACCCGGATTTGCAATCCAGGGCCCACTCTACTCCAGTGTTTGGATGCCAAAACGCCCCCCGGATTTGATCGAAAAATTTCACTGTTGGGAGTACAAATCCGGGAGAACCCGGACTAGCTAACGACAGCTTCCCTCCTGTCGTTAGCAAATCAGGGGGGACTTGTGGGATTTTGGTACCAATCTACCCTTCCAAATCCGGGTGAGATCTAGAACTGGAAATCAAACAAAATGGAGTTTTCCGGCTAAAAGCCGACCGAAACAACCAATGGAACTGCTGCAGTACCGGAAAACTAGTCATTTCTGCTGAGGTTTGTTCGCCGGAACTCGCCTGTTAGGTTCGCCGGAGCTGTTGGGTTTTTTCGGGACCAGATCTGTTTTTGTGCAAGGAAGAGAAGTTTGGGTTTTTGCCGGACTAGATCTAATGGGTTTCATTCGATATAAACGAGGAATAGGGGAAAATGCTCCTGTGTGGTTGGGTGCACAAATCAATAGTTTAATTAATCTTTATGTAGAATACTAGTTCATATAAAAAAAAAAAGGGCACAAGTAGTGTAAATATATTTATACAAATTATTGATATCTAATAAATTTTTTTAATATCTAATAAACACAAGTGTGGTTGGAAATATATTTTTTTATATCTAATAAATTTTTAAATTTTTTATGTACTTTTTGTGCATTTATTCTATGTATTATGTATTTATTAATAACTTAGGGGCAATTTAGTCATTTGACCTCTTATCCTATCAAATTCACATTCCTAATCCCCCTTCTCAAAATAACATCCAAACGCTTCACTAACAAATCCACCCTTCTTATGAGGTGGGGTCACTCTCATTACCAAATCCACCCTTATTAGAAATCCACCCTCATTACAAATTCACCAAAATCATCTCTGACATCCAAACGGGGTGTTAAGGAGTCAACCCCCAAAATTAAACTCCAAGATACTCCCTGAACCCTCCCTAAAATACTAATGCTACATGACCTCCCTAAAATCCCTCCATTTAGGGAGGCACTGTTCGCTACCTACCCATTTTTTTATTCTTTCTCTCACTCTCTCTCCCTCTATCTATCATCCTTCCCCTTTTTATTTTTTTTATTCTCTCTCTCTCTCCTACTTTTTTCCCATATATCATATTTTATTAAAAATATAGAGGGTAATAGAGAAGATTGTTGGAGACGTGGATTGGTAAAATAAAAAATGTGCACTGTTCATGACTTTTTTAGAGAAAAATTTAGAGAGACTGTTGGGAATGCTCTCACTTAATATTTGGGCAATTTACCAAAATCTATTAGAGCATCCCCAACAAGGCATAGTAAATATTAAGCCAAAAAAAATTAGTGAATAATGCTTTATCTATTCACGTGTTTTTCAATACTCCAACAATATTACCTATATCACCTATCTACCATTAAAATACTATTTTTTCCTATTTTAAATATTACTAAAGAAAGGAGAGAGGAGAGAAAAGATAGAAAAAATAGTAAACAATTCCAAAGGGAGTGAACAATGACTTCCTATAGCATTTGGTATTTTGTTCACCTGTTTAGGGAGCCTCTTGGGGCTTTTCTTGGGGTTTGGCTGAGTAAAATAGAGATAGAGAAGGGTTTAGGTAGTCTGTTGCACTCGCCCTTAATAGTTGGGCTAGGCAGCCCAATAAAGTTTACACGTGTCTCATTTTCGTTCAAGATAATGGACTTTTATTGGGCCATTCTTTTAAGTGTGCACAGTGGACACACACATATAATGTTTTTATATGCCACCTTTAAAATATATAAATACATAAAAACGTAAAAACATACATAGACGCTCCCAACCTTGGGAGCGTCTAGGTATCTCCGCTCCCCCACTCCCGCCCCCGCCTCCGCTTCGTGCAACTTAGGTTGCGAAGCAGGATACACATCTGCCAATGGAACAGGTTCAATGTTTTTCTTCACATGAGCGACCTGGAAAACACAGTGATCAGCTGTACTACAGAGTGAATTTCCCAAAGATATATGAAGAGGAAAGATGCATAAAAAAGCAGGCATACAATGAAAATAGCAAAGCTTGTATCAACAATTTCAAGGGCATATCCAGTGGAGGGTTTATGGAGCCGTAAACTATAGTACTTTTCCTAGCAAACTCCCCAAAAAAGCAGATAATCGCAGCATATGCTAATTTACCTCCAATAATCCAATGAAACCCTAATTCTTTCTACAATGAAAGAATAAAGTAAAAAGCTAGTAAACGCAATTAACTATATGAAAGAGAGGAGGAATCAATGATATGAACCGTGTCTTCAGGTTTCACTTCGATTTTGAACTGACTGCTCCTTAGACTTTCGACTTCCACGTTAATCTTCATTCTAGGGTTTTGTTACTAGGTCTCGACGCCTACCCCATCCGCTGATAACTCTAAAAGAGAGAGAGGGAGAGAGAGAGAGAGAGTAGATGGAGATGGTAGAAAACTCGCCGTGCAAGTTTTTTGTTTTTTCCTGAACAGACTGGGCAAGTAGAATGGGGCCTGGGGATAAATTGTGCGGAATTTTTCCACGGCAAATTGGCTAAAATTCAAAATTTGGGGTTCAATGTGTGTTTAATCTTGCAAACCTTTCTATAAGTACAGGGTTCATGCTTTTCAAAAGTGCTAAAACCTAAGAGCAAGGCCAAATTTTACTTTTTTCCCAAAGCACCCTAGATTTCATATATTGAAACCCTCAAAATAAACAAACTAATCCAATCTAGTGGGTCAGTGGATGCTATTATTTAATAGAAGTATAGAACCAAAAAGATTGGACGAATAAGAGCAAATCCAATGCAGGTTGTATAAGTTGTTCTATAGTTATAATAGAACCAAAATTTGCAACTGATCAATCCAATGCACAGCTAAAATGAGATGAATAATGCATCATTTCTACACTTGGTGCCAAATATAGAACCAAGGATGGCTATAGTCATCCTTGCCACATCACCAAAATCTCAACTGCCACTTCAATTTTTCAACCAGAGTGTACGTAAATCATGCCAGAAATTGGCTGAAATATACTAATGTGGTCGGAATTTGACCGAATTTGAACTGTCGTAAACGACCCTTACTTGTTGGACTATGAGCTCACCGTGAGCTTTTCTGATTTCAACCCAGCGAACCCCAAATTGTTAGCCCCATGCGGAAACCAAGCAAAACGGTGAAACCTACGTATAGAGAGAGTCGCACTGAGATGAATGGCGGCAGCGGCGACAACGAAGATCTGGTTTAAGAGAGGGCTTCGCTGATCGGTTCAAAAGAGGGGTTTCATACATATGAGGTTTGGTCCGATTTGAGAAGGGGGAGGATGATCGGAGAGAGAGGAGTGGAAGAAAGTGGTGGAGGAGAGAGAGAGATTACGCAAATGGGAGGCCAGAGAGAAAAGCGAGGAAGACAAAGAGATGATTCTAGAACTGATTTCTCAAAGGGCATTTTTTTAGGAGTACCAATGGGCATTTTTTGCCAAAGGCTATAAAATTTTGCAGCGGCTATTTTTTTTTTCCTTATTCCTATAAATATCATTAAACTTCTCAAAATTAATCCATTCCATTCTCATATTTTTTTTCTTCCAAAGTCACCCTCCATCAAAAAATTAGTCAACTGATTATGGCAAATTAGTTGAGAAAGGGGTAAAAAATTAGATCACATACGTAGACAGTTGAATTGGGGTTAAAAAAGTAATAAAAAGTGAGATGTAAGGAAAGTTAGTTAGATTGGAACTGTTTGATTCTAAAATAGAACCAACCACTGGAGGCTGGGTTCCATTTTGGCACCAAAAATCACTTTTTGGTTTTTTGGTGCCAAAATATAGCAATGGCTATAGTCATTTTGCATTGGATTTGTTCTAAAGAAGAAGAAGACCCACTGTTATTTAATATAAGTATTAGTATAGAACCGAAGAAGATTAGATGAATAAATGTGGACCCCCCTTCGAGGAATTCGATTCGGAGTCGCCACCGGGGTTTTAGCGGATTGTCCCCGAGGAACCGAACTCAAATGACTCATGCCTTATTTTGGATAAGGATTAGAACCAGTCTGTCTTCATCATAATATCTTAGGTTCGGGAGCTTGGTTACGAGAGGGGAAGAGTTTTATGGCACCCTCTCGCCCGACCCGAGAGTCAGTCTCTACTTAGCATATGTGGGATTTAAAAAAAGGCTTACTATTCAACTTTATTCACGTAAAAAGGGAACCGGGAATAGGTAACAAGTAATCGCGATTACAAATAGAAATGCACATGAAATGGTGGATACTTGTGCAATATGTACAAAATGATGATGCATGAGATATATTGAGACACGTGAAATAAAACACATATACAAAAACATGAGCTTGTATAGACTAAAGACAAGTATGAACATATGTAATTACATGGAATACTCATCAAATTGAGGAATCATGGGATAATCTAACCATAAAGGGACTAAAATGCAATATGATGACCACTAATAAAGATTAGATTAGATTAGATTAGATAGTATGCATTATCAAAGATTGCTTGGACCAAAACAAATCTGCTTGATGACCATGTTCTGAGCACTCAAATGGGCTAACCTGAGTGCTCAAGTGGACAGACTTGAGTGCTCAGGTGGCCAGAATGCACAAATAAATTTTCCTCTTTGATGACCTTGATTTGCTTTCATTTTTAAAAAATGAATTCATTCCTCATGTTTTATCATGTTTTAGACTTATAACTCCCTTTTTATGAGGTAAATGAACTTTCAAAATCCATTTTCATCGTGTTTCATGCACAAAACAAGCCACAAGCAGATCATCTTAGAATAGAATAATAATAAAAGCCTTTAGAAGCAACTTTGGACATAATATAACTAATAGCAGACCTAATATAAACCAACAGCAAGGATTTAGTATGAAAAATGACGATGGTCCAGATGGGCCTGAGTGCTCAAGCAGATGGGGGAACTTGAGCACCCAAATGGACTAATTTGAGTGCTCAAGTAGTTTGAGATGAACCTTTGAGTTTTCAACCATAGTACATTTTTTTACTAACATTCATGGCATTCTTCTCAAAAATAAACTTGTTTTGCCCATTTCATCATGTTTTCAAACTCTCCATCCCTATTTTCAAGAGAAAAATGCTTCCAAAAGCATATTTTTGAACATTTGTGAGATATATTTGAGTTAAAGTATCCCCCATTTGATCACCAACAACCATCAGAATGAATAAAACATGATAATATGTTAACATAATTGTCAAAGAACAAAATATGAAAAAAAAGGATTTGATCATTTTGATAGACCGGAGTGCTTAGGTCAGGGAACCTGAGTACTCAGGTTAGGTAAATTGAGTGCTTAGATGAAGCCTAACCATTTGAACCAAAAACTTCAAAAAAAAAAACATTTTTATGAACTTTAAACCCTAAATAAGTTTAGAACAGGTATGAGGAACCTTGTCTAAACCTTTTGGGTTTCCTCAGGAAGCAAGAACACCAACTTAGTAAGGTATTTCTACCTTTTTGAGCTTGAAACAAGAACTTTTGAAGTGATTTTGGAAGGACACGACCTATGGATGAGTTTTTGGAATGGAATAACACCAAGGTGGGGGTGGATGAACAAGAACTCAACTGATGGGTGAAGTTTGGGTATATTTCATGGGTTTTTAGACTAGAAACAAGGATTTTCAAGGAGGTTTTGAAGGATTTTTGAGGATATATGCAATGAGGATTGGATTTTGGGGTGCTATGGCTCTGGATCTAGACTAAACTGACTGTGGGTGGTAATTAATGAGAATTTTGGGGAAGTTTATAAGGTGTTTAGGCCAAAAATGAACCTCAAATGGGGTATTTGGCCATGGATGTGGATGATTTGGGCTTGAATTAGAGATGGGGTATTAATTAGATGTATAGAGCTGTGTAAGAATTAACAAATTTGGCTATATTTTTGTGTCTTACTACTTGTAGCCCAAAATTAATTGTTTGATTTGTTTGATCGAGTCAAAGGAATGTATATTCATCGCAAAGATTCTTGCGTAACTTGCTCTGTGGCTAATGGCTGTATTATCGTTTCAATGAGATCAAACAGAATGATTATCGTTCCATAGAGGATCAAAGAGAGGGGGATGATTATCATTTCATAGAATAAAAAATGACAATAGCTCGTTATTTTGAAAATGTTGCATCTTGAGTGAATTTACACAACACCCTCTGAGAATAATATTGCACCTGAATGAGGATGGAAAAAAAAAAAAAAAAGCTCTTACTCCTTTTATGAAACTATATATTGCACCTTGAATTAAAACGTATTGCACTCCGGATAAAACTATATTGCACCATGTATGGAACTATATTGCCTTCAAGTGAGAACAACTGGGGTTGCTTTGTTGTGTCTAATTTCAACCGTTTGGTTTTGAAAAAAATACTAACTATTGCTCGTTCAATAAAAAAATGTTGCACCCTTTGAGAATGCCATTGCAGCGCATGAGGAAGATTCAGTTTCTCATATGATGTCTAAATCTAATTTTTTATTTTGAAAAAAATGGCAATTGCTCCTTATTTCAGAAAAGTTGCACCTTGAGTGAATTTACACGACACCCTCTAAGAATAATACTGCACCTGAATGAGGAAAGGAAAAAAAAAAAACTATTGCTCCTTTTATAAAAATATATATTGCCCCCAGAATTAAAACGCATTGCACTCCGGATGAAACTGTATTGCACTATGTATGGAACTATATTGCACTCAAGTGAGAACAATTGGGTTTGCTTTGTTGTGTCTAATTTCAACCATATGGTTTTGAAAAAAATAACTATGACCCGTTCAATAAAAAAAACGTTGCAACTTGAGTGAATACCATTGCACCCTTTGAGAATACCATTGCACCCCATGAGGAAGATTGAGTTGCTCGTATGATGTCTAAATCTTTTTTTTTTTTGGAAAAAATGACAATTGCTCTAAGGAATATTCTCCTAAATAAACATTAAACATGGTCCATCTAACCAATTTCGGTACATAAATCAGAACATACAACAATGCTATACGTTCCATGCATTACCATGAACCAAAAAAATAGTAAATGAACATTCCCTGAATGTATAATCAAATACGATTTCTAATCAAATTCTCATACCGGCTAAGGGCAATCAACGGGAACTCATCACACATGAATAATATTGTTTGCTCAGCCAAACTAACCAAGCAAAAGATGGAGAAAAACGTTTGCAAAGTTAATGGCATTGCAAGACATGGAGATGGTAAAAAACGGACCCAAAAAAAAAATAAGAGGAGATAATTTCATAGAACAGGAAAACGAAAGCAAACGGCGAGAGATTCTTATCCTTTTGATATATAGCAGATCAAAGTGGTGGGTACTTATATATATAGAAGTGGTGAGTGACAGCTCTGGCGTTTTTATTTTTCTGCTCTTTTTTTAAATTTATTTGTGTATTTTTGCTGTTGTTAGTTTTGTAGGTGATTTTGGCCGGCGGTTTTTGTTTTGATTGTATTGTTGGCCGGTTTTTGGGCCGGTAGTTTTGATTAATATATTTCTACCTCTTTACCGAAAAAATTGGGTACTTACATCAAGTGTACATTTTTCTTTTTCGCGGAAACAATGGCCTGAACATTATTTTTCTCCCAAAAAGGATAGTCGCGCGACGTTAAGGTCCAGAAACCTGGGAGACACATTGCGTCAAACAAGTTGTGCGCACCATAGGTCCGTGAAGAAGGCATCAAAATGGAGGACGTATACTACTTGACATTGAAGAGGGGCAATGGAGAACTTTTGTTTGGATCGAACAGTAGCGGATTCAAAGAATATAATTCCATTGATATATACAAAATCGAAATACAATTATAGAACTCTGCCGGTCCGTACCCCTGCCGGCCTTTCTTTTGTATGCATGCATCCCGTTGGTTTTGAAATTTGGGTTTGTCTCCGGCTTGTTCTCCTGCAAGCCATTTCTTTTAAAAATGGCTTTTTTAATGGATTTTCAATCTGGGTTTGCATGCATCGGGTTTTCTGTTTTTTGCAGGTTTGAGCACTAGACGGGAGTATGGTTACTATTGTGTTTGTTTGAGCAGCGGATGGGAGTAAGAATGTTGTCGTGTTTGTTGGCTGGATTTATTTACCCCGTTGTTGTGTTCTATGGTCGGGTTTTTGGTTGGTGGTGCTGCAGTCTCGGGTGGCATGTTGTTGTTGTTTTTATTTCAGGATGTGTAACTGTGTTCTGTTCTGTATGCCGAAACTAGGTAGTGACAGCTTAGTTTCCTTAGGTCTTCGCCTGTCGCCGTTGTCTTTCTTATGTAATGGCAATAACACAGTTAATAAAATTTCTCTCTCTTCATCGAAAAATTTATAGAACTCTATTGAAATGCATATTACTACAATTTAATTGAAATAACATGGACGATAAACCGAACGAAAATGAAACGAGCCGAATTTTGTGAATCACAATCTCCTTAAAAAAGATTTGCCGCCTACTGTGGGTGTTATAAACTTTGCCGGCGTCTTTCTCCCAGGATAAAACGGTTAAGACAGCCGAACCACCTCCGTCGTCAGCCTTGGCGAACTTACTAGTGTATGTCTGTCTCTCTCAAAGAACAATGATATGGTAGTGTATATTGGAGCACGAAAATCTTCTATCAAAACGAAGACAGAGGCTCTCTTTATATGGGTGGAGCCGCTTATCATTCATTATGAAAATCAATAGGTTCTGTAACTCCAACATAAATCTGAATTTGAATCGAGGAATGAATAGGACATTCAATTTCAATCAAGGGGGTATTGAGCAGCCTTTATCACGCATATTAATCAGTCATAAACACGTGTAACATCCAACTTCGTAGGTCTTTTTGGTTGACTCGAGAGACCCTCCAAATGTCCAATTTCATTCAGACTGAATTTCCAAAAAATTTCCAACAAATTACACTGGGCTTAAATAGCAAGTAACGAAGTAGTATCTGTATAGAGTTTATAGACCTTCTATAGCGAGAGTGCATCGGCAAAACGTCAACCCATGTTGGGCTCGTTCCATCATGACGTCCAGGGATGGATGCACTATGGGGCACGTGCCCTCACTCACTTCCAGAATTTTATAGTTTTTGAGTTCTTGAACTTGGGAAAATCACAACATGTGCCATACAAATTCATATCTGGGACATAAAAATTCATAAAATAGGCTACAAAATTTGTGGATGGTGTAATGTACATCCAAAATTAAAATGAGATACATTAATTCATAAAATGAGCGGCAAAATTTGTTAATTGAGCCATTGAGATCATTGAGATCTTTTGAACAGTGCAAAAAAATAATCTAAAAAAATTATTTCGCCACTACATTCTTTTTGAGTTTGAAAAATGTGAAATAAGTACGTACTACTTTTTAAGAAGATTAGCGGAACACACCCTTAGATTCATAGGACATGCAGGCAACTAAAATAGTAGCTTTCAAAATGTAAACTTGTCGTAGTCCTAGTGCAAAAACTTGTATTGCACAATTTTCGAAAATATATTAAATTTGCGGTTAGTTTTATTGAGAAAATATTTCTATTCTCATACCGTTATTTAGAACAAAAAATCATCAAATACTGAACTTCACATGAGAAATCGTCAAACCTGGGAACGTTACTCTTAACTTGGTTCTAGCACCACCAGTCCCCTCCCAAATATAGGTACCGTTGTTCTTGCCCAAGTTAATGTACACATCTTTCACAAAATCAGAATCACGAAAATAGTCTTCTGGCCTGAGCTAATATTAACTGAACCGAACATTCCTAATGCTGATAATAATCAGGCAATATCACAATACTTTGGTTGTTGATCAACATAGGTGTCACCAACCAATACAAATATAAAATCCAAAACATGCCCTGAAACATACACATCTATCAGATGACTCAAGTGATATACCCTTAGTAATGTAAGCCGATATATATCTTCATTAAAGTCGACAACAAATAACAGGACTGACCAATAATTGTAGAATGTAAAATTGGAATCCAAGAACAACTTAAAATAAAATAACAACGCAAAGATGGTACCTACATCATTACAATTAATTTGGCCAACAGCCAAGCTGCTACAAAACTCTAGAATAGGAACACAATGGAAAACAAACTAGATTCACTTGATGCCCAACTATCTTGGTTACATGTATTTTCAAATATCATGACGGCTGCAGCTAAAAAATTGCATGTAGCCATATCCCAACTATATCAACTGGGGAAATATGCGAAAGTTAAAAAAAAAAAAATCAGAAGTTTAGTTGATCAACAATGTTGTAAGGGATTTTGTCATATCCATTCCTCCATTATTTTCCGCTTCAAGTAACAAGACAACGTATTTATGTCTGAACCCGATGCAGTCGATCTCTAGAGTCTTGCCCCGACTCAATAAGTTAGCCACCTGCTCAATCATTTTCTCATCATCTTTCACAAATGGTTCCTCTGACAGGTTTTTACTTGACCCAAAGCATCCTCACTTATGGGCAACATCACATCCTCCGGGATTTCAAACTTCTCTAAGTCAGCTAGACAAATTACTAGCCACTTCATATCCCTTATCACCATCTTACAGTCATCGGCAGCCATGTTTTTTGCCCCATACTTGTAGGTTGTCATGATCCTACTGCCATACGGGTCACAATCTATGAGACAGAGGACTGGCAACTTCAGCTCGTATCTCAATCTCCATAAAAATTGTCAAGATGCCATATTAGGCTAACCTTTCCCAATAAGAAGAAATGTAGGGAACGTCTTCAAAGAACCTTTGTTCAGCAAACTATGAGTAAACTGTTTCTTTTTCAACAAATAACATAAATTCCGCACATTCGTTAGTAATGCCACTGACTTTGGCAGTGATTCCAGGTATAGACCTTCCACTTCGCCCTATCCTAGAAAAATCAACCCGGTTCTCATCGATTATGCAAGAGAATCTGTCAACAACCTTTCATTTGTCCACAACTATAACGTATATGCTTTCTCTCGTGCATTCTAATAGGTTGTTGGCAAATTCTCTTGCATAATCGATGGGAACCGGGTTGATTTTTCTAGGATAGGGCAAAGGGGAAGGTTTATACCTTGAATCAGTGCCAAAGGCAGTGGGATGACTAATGAAGGTGTGAAATTTGTGTTAGTCGTTGAAAAAGAAACAATTTACTAAAGTTAGCTGAACAAAGGTTCTTTGAAGACGTTCCCTGCATTCTCCTTACTGTGAGATGTCAGCCTGATATGGCATCTCGGCAATTTCTATGGAGATTGAGATACGAGCTGAAGTTGTCAATCCTCTGTCTCGTAGATTGTGACCCGTATGGCATTAAAGATCATGGCAACCTACAAATATGGGGCAAAAAATATGGCTGCCGACAACAGTAGAATGGTGATAAGGGATATGAAGTGGCTGGGTATTTTTCCCTAGCGACTTAGAGAAGTTTGAAACCCCGAAGGATGTAATGTTGCCCATGAGTAAGGATGCTTTGGGTCAAGTAAAAAACCTGTCGGAGGAATCAGTTGTGAAAAATGATGATAAAATGACTGCGCAGGTGACTAACTTATTAAGCCGGGACAAGACTCCAGAGATCGACTACGTCGGGGGTTTAGGCATAAATGTGTAGGTGTGAAGCCAAACTGAGAATCTACCCTTTTCCCCATTCAACAGGTTCATTGATCAATTCTAGGAGGTGATGATTCTTCATCCCTAGCTCCAGAAGCATGGGCTGTCAACAGAGAAGATATCAACCAAAAGCCCTTCAATTACAAAAAATAAAAATCATATGCACAAACAATCTTTTGCTTCAGAAGAATGGTTTATCATCCCAATTTGTGGATTAGCCAGCATCATTGTACGTAGGGCTTGGAACTGAAAACACAAAATAGTGCGCGCGAGCGCGCACACCTGTGGGCTTTTGCTTAGAAAATCAAGGATGCCCCCATCGGCAGCATTTGAACCGATGTTTGGGAGGCCCTATTACAAAATATCTTAGACCATCACCAAAAAGGACTAATTCAACTAATTATACCCATAGATCAGCTACCCGAGGGACGGGTTTCAATGCATTAGCATTGGATCCACTTGAAGGAACAGGTGCTAGTTGTGCTAGTTTTTTAGGCTGAGCCAGAGAATTTGGAGCCAGCCCACTGGTGGGGGCACAAGCCACATGTGGAACTTCGGCATGCTCAGGTATATGCTAATAAAATGTAAGAAACGACAATAACACTCCAACTAGTGACACAGATAACCTCCACCATGTCAAAAACAAAAACCGCTCAAGGGAGAGAGAGAGAGAGATTACCCAAGAATTTCAAATATCAAAGATCGAATGGGAAATCAAATAGAGCTTAGCTTTCTTTTTTTTGGTGCTTCAAAAATTCTGTAGTGCTTAGCTTTCGGACAAATAAATATATGGTTTATCTATTTTAGCAATATAACAAATGCTCTTTTACAATATTTGGATCAATCTTCAAAATCAAAACTAGAATAACCTGAGAAGGCAAGTATCTTGGGTGACTAATCCAAAATATACAAGCTAAAACGTTCAAAATTTAACTCACACTCCGCAAAATCACATCATGATGAAAATTGGCACCAAATAAGTCCACTTCCTACCATAAACCATATCTTTAAGGCAAGGGAAGATAGAAAACGAAAGATGTTTTAAGTTCCTTTGGCCAGGGGGAAGCCGAGGTATGCGTGGAAGGAAGAAAAAGGGATTGTGTGAGAAAGATACGGTCCCACGTCTTCCCTTGCTACTCTAATCCATCTACACAACATTCCGGGTGCACTAGAGAAAGTCAGACAACTACCACTAGGGGGAGATAAGAGACAAAGGGAGACTTCAGGTTATTATAAAAGAAACAGAGATATTGTGACAGACAAATACTATTGATGGAGAAAAGCGCTACAGCAATTTAACGGAGAACATTTGAGATATTGTTGGCAGACAAATATTGACAACCTGAGCTGATGTTTTCCAGCTAAGTAGGCCCAATTTGGATGGTAATTAAAGCACATTCTGTAAAATGAACATTTCAATATGCAGATTTACAGCCTCCTATAGTAAAAAAAAACTTCTGTTTTTGACAAAAAAAAAAAAAAACTTCTGGGAACATACCCTCAAAAAACTTTTGTTTTGCAGGATTTTCATTGCGAAAGGTGCAATGCCAGCAAACCATGTCCGAACAAAAAAGGAAGTACAAAAACATTTAGCTCCACAAAAAAGGAACTACGACTCATCACAACAATCTGGGAACACACCCTCAAATTCGTTCCAATTCCGGTTCCACTTGTATAAGCAACAAAGGAGTGTGACCATAACAAAATCAGCCATACCGGAGAATAACGCACCAAAAAGTGTTGATTACCTTAGTTGTAGGAGCACTTGATGTAGTTGAACCCTCTCCAGATGAGCTCTCATTCTGGCAATAACCCAAAAAAAAAAAAAAAAGACAACAAATAATCAATAATGAGACCAAAAATCAATAAAAAAATCTGCTCGGTGCGGTAGATTAGTGGACAAGCTCTCACTTGCACGGCATAGCGAAGCACCTCCAATCCACTAGAAAAAACCACATTCTTAGGCTCAATTAAAATTCTGTAGCATTGATTTTGCAAAGCCCCACAGCCAATGTGAAGGAGCGACCTCAATGAACAGAAGCACATAAAATGGGATAAAGGGAACGTGCCTGTATCTCTAATGTTTAAAGAAATATGTCTTGGCTCCAGAGTATATATTAGCACAGCATAATAGTGGTGTATACAAATTTACAATTTACATTCACCAACACTGTGCAACTTTCACTAAAGGTAATGCAAATGAATTTTCACCTCCTCAACTCACAGCCGGTAGTCCAATATTTATATTCACCGGCCACAGCCTCTAGAGAACAACCCAAATTAATGCGAGAATTGCTGATTGAGGATCAATACAAAGAGCTATCCAGTAACAACAGTCCCTATTGAGATGGCCCAATACCGAATGGAACTAACCATTTGGTACTTCACCGGTTCAACCACTTCAGAATTTATTTGCAGTCCATCAAGGTCATGAACAACATGAAGAGGGACCATAAAGTGCATCGTTTTCCAGTGTGCCACTAAAAAAGGAATTCACTTTTTAGAATTGATCATATCAACTATGGAATTGATCACTGTCCTGTTTCTTCCTGTTAGGTTCTTTTTTTTTCATAAAAGCTTCAGACTTTGATCTTTTTTTCCTTTCTTGTGTTTTGGGTTTGAGGTTGATATAAATGCCAAACTCGAACACCTACATTAAGCCAACTTAGGGGGTTTTTCATTTTTATTTTTTCCTTTCGGCTCAGCAAAAAAAATTATAAACATTTATAGTAGAATGAGAAAATAGCAAGAAAACGCTGGGTACAACGGAGGGAAACTCCATGCCAAGACCTCAAGCAAGCTAGACTTTAAGAGATACAACTCAATAGTAGTAGTAGCAAATGGTACTCTTGCGTTGGCTAATGGTGTTAGTTAACAGTGTAATTTTCATACTCGTCTCCAAATTCCAAAATAAGGTAATGTTACCAAGTCCATTATGAAAGGACCAAAAAACGCCCATCTTGAAGTCTAAAAAATGGGCCAAACGAGTTTCCTATGCAAACAAAGTGAAAACACCCAAGGATGGAATCGGACTCGATGCTTTAGCCAACAACTTCGGTTCAGAAGGTGGGTACATAGCCAGTTACCCACCCTTAACCCAACACATTCTCTCCCCTACATGCTATGCTACTAAACCATTCTACAGTTGCAAAGAATCAAACCAGTGACTTTGATTTCACGTCTTATTACCACATAAAGAACATGAAACACAACACAACAAATACAGAAGCATTTTGATACACGAACCAACAAATTGTTCGAAAGAAAGAATGTTTAAAAACTTGGGTAAGTTTACCTAGAAAACGACATAACTAATAGTAAAAAACTTCAAGGCGCGCAAGAATTCTCATGAGTCATGCATTAACAATTGATGTGGAAAAATAAGTAAAGGGTTCCCATCCTCTTTTAAGTGTCCCTAAAAACGCAAGGGTTAGCTCGGCTTGGCTCGACTCTGTGCTACATGTACCATGCAAGGTTAATGGCTTACTAATGTACCCAATAAAGTCTCAGGCTCCCAGTTCGATAAACCTCAGGTTCAAGGAACCGTCAAAGAATTCGTGAACTGAGCGGGGAGAATTCGACTAATGTACTGCAGGAGCCAAGTGTAGAGAATAGAGTTTGGGTATATAGTGGTGCATGAAGTGCCGTTGTGTGATTTTGGAAAGGGTGCCCCACAAAAGTAAGCTATTTATTGAGTGCGCCTTTCGAGGCATTTGTTTTCATGAAGCACCTACAAAACAAGGGTTAGAAGGTATATTACCACAAAAATGCATATTTTCTATATTAGATCTAGATGACTACTTAACAAGTAGTTCAGAGTTTGCGTTTTTGAGAAGTATCATAGATGTGATTGAGACTAAAGAAAAACTAGCTTTTAACAGATCCCATAGCTTTTGATTTCAAGTTCTAGTTGGCGTGCAATCAGCCGCCACTCAACCCGTATTTGAAAAAACTAAGCAAATCCAGCTAAAGTCACCTCACTGATTTACATTTACGAGATATAGTAAAACAGTTCTTAGACATTTCAATGGCTACAACATTTACCTTCGCAAACGTGATGGAAACAGAAGAATTTTCAGCAACCTTATTTTAATCCAATGTTGTGCTATCATTAGGAACCTTCCCTTGATGAAAAAGCATCAGTTGCGAAGCAGGATACACATCTGCCAATGGAACAGATTCAATGTTTTTCTTCACATGAGCGACCTGGAAAATACAGTGATCAGCTCTACTACAGAGTGAATTTCCCAAAGATGTATGAACAGGAAAGATGCATAAAAATTAAAAAAACAGGTGTACAATGAAAATAGCAAAGCTTGTATCAACAATTCCAAAGGCATATTCAGTGGAGGGTTTAAGGAGCCTTCAACTTTGGTATTTTTCCGGGCAAACTCCCCAAAAAAGCAGATAATTGCAGCATATGCTAATTTACCTCCAATAATCCAATGAAACCCTAATTCTTTATACAATGAAAGAATAAAGTAAAAAGCTAGTAAACATTATTAACGATATGAAAGAGAGGAGGAATCAAGAAGATGAACCGTGTCTTCAGGTTTCACTTCGATTTCGAACTGAGTGCCCCTCAGACTTTCGACTTCGACGTTAATCTTCATTCTAGGGTTTTGTTATTAGGTCTCGACTCCCACCCCGTCCGCTGATAAATCTAAAAGAGAGGAGGGAGAGAGAGAGAGACACAGAGAGAGAGAGAGAGAGAGTAGTAGATGGAGATGGGAGAAAAGTCTCCGGGCAAGTTTTTTGTTTTTTCCTGAACATGGTGGGCAAGTAGAATGGGGCCTGGAGATAAATTGTAGGGAATTTTTCATGGCAAATTGGCTAAAGTTCAAATTTTGGGGTTCAGTGTGTGTTTAATCCCACGAACCTTTCTATGAGTTCAAGTTTCACTAAAGCCTAAGAGCAAGGCCAACGGGGTTCCATAAGTGATGCTATACCTATAAATTGTTACAGAAAACCAACACCCAGAACACAACACACACCTCAAACAACACAGAGAGACAATATTTTTACGTGGTTCGGCAAATCACCTACTCCACGGGCAGCGGATTTCACTATAATGGAGGAGATTACAATCACTCACCAAAACCCCAAAGTGTATACCCAACCCCTCTCAATTGCTACTCTCTCTGATACAAAAACAAGGCAAATTGGGTAGCTATAAATAGGCTGAAAATCAGTCACTATTTGGTGTGAATGAAATTTTCAAAAGTCTACAAAAATGGCTGAAATCTTTGAAGTCTACAAAATGGGTTGTATTAAATTGGAGCCAATCTTGGTCAATTTGGCACATGGAGAATGAGGGCTGCTGATGCAGACCCTTATCTTCAACAATCTCCACCTTGGCGACAATTCTCCTTCCACAAATCAACGCTGCCTGCAATGCGCCCTAAGGCGCCATGCACCCGAAGGTGCTCAACACTGCGAGAGATGGATCAAGTCCAAACAATGTTGGAACTTGACTCCAGTGACGACCTTAGTCATCATATCCGCCGGATTATCTGCAGTACCAATCTTTTGAAGCAAGATGTCCCCTTCTTCCAAAATCTCACGAATAAAATGGAAACGAACGTCGATGTGCTTCGTACGAGAGTGATGCACCTGATTCTTCGCCAAGTGGATGGCACTCTGACTGTCACAATAGACGGTGACCCTTTCCTGCTCAACGCCAAGATCTGCCACCAACCCATGTAACCATATGGCCTCCTTAATGGCTTCTGTAACAGCCATATATTCAGCCTCCGTTGTGGACAGTGCAACTGTCGACTGCAAAGTAGATCGCCAACTTACTGGTCCTCTAGCCATCGTAAAGACATAACCAGTAGTGGATCGTCGCTTGTCCAGATCACCAGCGTAATCTGAATCAACATAGCCAACCACAAGGCTATCAGAAACATCGCTTCTCTCGAACTTCAAACCATGATCTGCGGTCCCCAGAATATATCGCAAAATCCATCTAGCCGCTTGCCAGTGTGTCTTCCCTGGGTCATGCATATATCGACTAACCATACTGACGGCCTGGGAGATATCGGGCCGAGTACACACCATAGCATACATAAGGCTTCCAATAAGACTTGCATAAGGAACCTGAGCCATATACTCACGATCCTTGTCAGAGCTAGGAGACAATGCTGCACTAAGCTTGAAATGTGGGGCCAGCGGAGTAGTTACCGGCTTTACCCCGACGTCGGATCGAGGCTTATTGTCTCTCTGTGTTGTTTGAGGTGTGTGTTGTGTTCTGGGTGTTGGTTTTCCGTAACAAACTGGTATCAGAGCTCCAGGAGCTGAAAACCGAGTGTTTTTTGAAATTGCCCAGATTTGAAGTTGCTCGAAATCCATTTTTGAGCACACGGTTGGATTCGTCTCGTCGAGACGATTCCGGAATGGTATAATAAGCCTCGATCTGACGTCGGGGTGAACCACACCTCCCGGTCAAAGTTTTCGCGAGTGGTCAACACTCGCCCACTTAGATCCACGCATACAGTACGCGCCACTGTCTTCTCCGGTGAAGAAGAGAAGGTCCGACCCGAAGACCCGACCCATCATCTGGAGCCGACCCGGGCCCGACTATCCGACCCGTTACCCGGATTTGACCCGAGCCGGTCCAAGCCGTGAAGGGTGTTGACTGGCTCCATGAGCCGTTGACCAGCTCCTTGAGCCGTTGACCAGCTGACTCAGTTGACCAAGCTGGTACTATTTCTCGGGTACTATTCACAGCTTGTGTTTTGAAGTTTTTTGGGCCATTTTGACCCATTATTGGCCCATTTCAACTGGGCAAGACTTGTTTCCCTACAGAAACGACGTTCCGGACGCAATCGCAGTCTCGGATTTTCGTAATTCCGCACCTAAGGCACTGCATTTGTCAATTTTGATCAAAGAAACGGCCGTTTCAAGCATTTTTGGGCATTAGAAATCGTTGGTGGTGTAGCCTCAGGAGTCCATATGCCAGAAACTCCTGAGGAAAAGCCTGAGGGAAAGCCTGAGGTAAAGATGTCCGAGCCATCATCAAGCTCCGGACGAAGGACCGCGGTATCTAATGCCAAATACGAAGTTGAAAAGTTCGACGGGACCAACAACTTCGGTATGTGGCAGTGCGAAGTAATGGATGTTCTTATCCAACAGGATTTGGAGATCACCCTGGAGGACAAACCCGGGGACATGGCGGAGAAGGATTGGGACAAGATCAATCGACAGGCGTGTGGCACGATCCGATTGTGCCTCAACAAAGATCAGAAATACTTTGTCATGAAAGAGACGAAGGCGAAGGATCTTTGGAAGAAGCTCGAGGAGAAGTATATAACGAAGAGCATAGAGAGCCGCCTCTATCTCAAGAAGAAGCTTTTTCGATTCCAATATCGAGAAGGTATATCTATGTCCGAACATTTGAATGATTATAATAAGATCCTCGCTGATTTACAGAACTTGGATGTTGAAATCCAAGACGAGGATAAGGCTTTACTATTGTTAAATTCCTTGCCGGATTCCTATGAGCATTTGATTACCACACTTTTGTACGGCAAGGAAAAGATTTCGTTTAACGATGTATCTAGTGTCTTGGTCAATAATGAGTACCGCAGGAAAGACAAACAGGTCTACCGAGATACATCCAGTGAAGCCTTGACTGTAAGAGGGAGAACTGAAACCAAGCAGTCTACCAACAACAGGGGACGTTCTCGCTCAAAATCCCGTGGTGGTTCATCTGGTAATCGAAAGATTGCTAAAGATGAGTGTGCTTTTTGCCGCAACAAAGGGCACTGGAAGAAGGATTGCCCAAAGCTGAAGGGGAAGACTTCAAATGCCAATGTTGCACGTGAAGATGTAGATCCAGACATTGCCTTGACAGGTTCAGCGTCCGTTTGCCACTCTGACGAGTGGAAATATGCCTTCTGAGTAAGGTGAACTGTGCCTTTCACCCTATCTCTATTGATTTCCATCCCCGAAATCCTCCGTGCTTCTCCCAAGTCCTTCATCTCAAACTCACGACTCAACTGAGCTTTTAACCGATTTATCTCCACCTTGCTTTTGCATGCTACTAGCATATCATCAACATACAAAAGCAAATAAATGAAGGAACCATTTGCAAGTTTTCGAAAATACACACAGTGGTCAAAATGACTACGTGTGTAGTTATGATCAATCATGAAGCGGTCGAAACGTTTATACCATTGCCGAGGTGACTGCTTCAAACCATAAAGAGACTTCTTCAAATGACAGACCATCTTTTCTTTTCCAGCTTCTTTGAAACCATCAGGTTGAGACATAAAGATCTCTTCCTCCAAATCACCGTGTAGGAACGCCGTCTTTACATCGAGTTGAGCTAACTCCAAATTGTACTGTGCAACCAAGGCTAGCAAAATACGAATGGACGAATGCTTCACAACTGGAGAGAATACCTCATTGTAATCGATTCCCTCAGTTTGAGCATAGCCTTTAGCAACCAATCTAGCTTTGAATCGCACTCCATCTTTGGCGGTTTGATCATCCTTCTTGGTGAAAACCCACTTACAACCGATTGACTTCTTGCCTTTGGGAAGTGGCACAAGCTCCCATGTCGAATTCTTGTAAAGAGACTGCATCTCCTCACCCATGGCTGTCGACCACTCAGTCCTTTCACTGGACTGTATGGCTGCTTTGTAAGTGGTTGGGATATCCTCCCCAACTGCTGGTAATGCATATGTCACATAGTCTGCATATCGTGCCGGTTGTCTGATCTCTCTTCTCGGCCTTCTTTCTGCAATGGATTCAGGTGGAGGGGTTCTGACTGGACCATCATCAACCTCACTTTGTCCATCATCTTCATCATCTCCATCCGTTGGGACTGGAGTTAACTCCACCTTCTGCGAATCACCATCTGTTTTGCTGCTTTCTTTGAAGTCTTCGTGCTTATGTGACTTAAGCATTTCAGACTCGTTGAATGTGACGTCCCTGCTGACTATGATTTTCTTTGACTCCATACACCAGAGTCTGTACCCTTTCACACCAGAACTAAAGCCCAAGAATTTGGATTTCTTGGCTCTAGTGTGCAACCAAAAGTGTGCAACGAATCATAATCAGTAGCATGAGTACCTGACCACATCTCAATAGGTGTTTTCCCGCCAATAGCAGTTGCGGGTAATCGGTTGATAAGGTGGCAAGCATATGTCACAGCCTCCGCCCAAAATTGCTTGCTTAATCCGGCATTCAATAGCATGCACCGAACCTTTTCTAACAAAGTACGGTTCATGCGTTCTGCCACCCCATTCTGTTGCGGAGTCTTCCGCACGGTGAAGTGTCTGACAATACCCTCTTTCCGGCATATATCCATAAATGGATCTAACTTGTATTCTCCTCCATTGTCTGATCTGAGCCGCTTGATCTTCCTGCCGGTCTGAGTCTCCATCATCTTCTTCCAGTCAAGAAAGATGTCCAGCACTTCACTTTTACGCTTCATCGTGTACACCCACACACGACGAGAGTAATCATCAACAAATGTAACAAACCAGTGCTTACCGCCCAAAGATGCAACTTTGGTAGGTCCCCAAACGTCGGTATGCACGTAGTCAAGAGTCCCTTTTGTACGATGGACTGCTGTTCCGAACTTGATCCGGGTCTGTTTCCCCAGAACACAATGCTCACAAAAAGTAAGCTTCCCCGTCTTGGCACCTTTGAGTAAGCCCTGCTTCGCCAGAGATTGCAAGGCTTTCTCCCCGGCGTGCCCCAGTCGCATGTGCCAAAGTCTGGTGGTGTCTGAATCAACTTTGTCAAGCTTCTCACAAATAGTGGAAGCTCCACCTTCAACTATACTCCCTTGAAGAAAGTACAAATTATTGCGCTTGATGCCCTTCATAACAACTAGAGCCCCCATTACCACTTTGAGAACTCCGCCTTCCATTTTGATCCTGAACCCTTTCGAGTCCAGAGTCCCAAGTGAGATGAGATTCTTCCGTAAGTCCGGTACATACCGAACATCTGTGAGGTCCCTGATAGTTCCTTCATGTAGCTTCAAACGGATGCTTCCTATCCCCTGAGTCTTACAGGCATTGTCATTGCCCATAAGAACTGCTCCACCGTCGATCTCTGCGAAGTCAGAGAACCAGTCCCGATTGGGACACATGTGGTAGGTGCACCCTGAGTCCAAGATCCACTCGTCAGAGTGGCAAACGGACGCTGAACCTGTCAAGGCAATGTCTGGATCTACATCTTCACGTGCAACATTGGCATTTGAAGTCTTCCCCTTCAGCTTTGGGCAATCCTTCTTCCAGTGCCCTTTGTTGCGGCAAAAAGCACACTCATCTTTAGCAATCTTTCGATTACCAGATGAACCACCACGGGATTTTGAGCGAGAACGTCCCCTGTTGTTGGTAGACTGCTTGGTTTCAGTTCTCCCTCTTACAGTCAAGGCTTCACTGGATGTATCTCGGTAGACCTGTTTGTCTTTCCTGCGGTACTCATTATTGACCAAGACACTAGATACATCGTTAAACGAAATCTTTTCCTTGCCGTACAAAAGTGTGGTAATCAAATGCTCATAGGAATCCGGCAAGGAATTTAACAATAGTAAAGCCTTATCCTCGTCTTGGATTTCAACATCCAAGTTCTGTAAATCAGCGAGGATCTTATTATAATCATTCAAATGTTCGGACATAGATATACCTTCTCGATATTGGAATCGAAAAAGCTTCTTCTTGAGATAGAGGCGGCTCTCTATGCTCTTTGTCATATACTTCTCCTCGAGCTTCTTCCAAAGATCCTTCGCCTTCGTCTCTTTCATGACAAAGTATTTTTGATCTTTGTTGAGGCACAATCAGATCGTGCCACACGCCTGTCGATTGATCTTGTCCCAATCCTTCTCCGCCATGTTCCCCGGGTTTGTCCTCCAGGGTGATCTCCAAATCCTGTTGGATAAGAACATCCATTACTTCGCACTGCCACATACCGAAGTTGTTGGTCCCGTCGAACTTTTCAACTTCGTATTTGGCATTAGATACCGCGGTCCTTCGTCCGGAGCTTGATGATGACTCGGACATCTTTACCTCAGGCTTTCCCTCAGGCTTTTTCTCAGGAGTTTCTGGCATATGGACTCCTTAGGCTACACCACCAACGATTTCTAATGCCCAAAAATGCTTGAAACGGCCGTTTCTTTGATCAAAATTGACAAATGCAGTGCCTTAGGTGCGGAATTACGAAAATCCGAGACTGCGATTGCGTCCGGAACGTCGTTTCTGTAGGGAAACAAGTCTTGCCCAGTTGAAATGGGCCAAAAATGGGTCAAAATGGCCCAAAAAACTTCAAAACACAAGCTGTGAATAATACCCGAGAAATAGTACCAGCTTGGTCAACTGAGCCAGCTGGTCAACGGCTCAAGGAGCTGGTCAACGGCTCATGGAGCCAGTCAACACCCTTCACGGCTTGGACCGGCTCGGGTCAGATCCGGGTCGGGTCAAATCCGGGTAACGGGTTGGATAGTCGGCTCCGGGTCGGCTCCGGATGATGGGTCGGGTCTTCGGGTCGGACCTTCTCTTCTTCACCGGAGAAGACAGTGGCGCGTACTGTATGCGTGGATCTAAGTGGGCGAGTGTTGACCACTCGCGAAAACTTTGACCGGGAGGTGTGGTTCACCCCGACGTCGGATCGAGGCTTATTATACCATTCCGGAATCGTCTCGACGAGACGAATCCAACCGTGTGCTCAAAAATGGATTTCGAGCAACTTCAAATCTGGGCAATTTCGAAAAACACTCGGTTTTCAGCTCCTGGAGCTCTGATACCAGTTTGTTACGGAAAACCAACACCCAGAACACAACACACACCTCAAACAACACAGAGAGACAATATTTTTACGTGGTTCGGCAAATCACCTACTCCACGGGCAGCGGATTTCACTATAATGGAGGAGATTACAATCACTCACCAAAACCCCCAAAGTGTATACCCAACCCCTCTCAATTGCTACTCTCTCTGATACAAAAACAAGGCAGATTGGGTAGCTATAAATAGGCTGAAAATCAGTCACTATTTGGTGTGAATGAAATTTTCAAAAGTCTACAAAAATGGCTGAAATCTTTGAAGTCTACAAAATGGGCTGTATTAAATTGGAGCCAATCTTGGTCAATTTGGCACATGGAGAATGAGGGCTGCTGATGCAGACCCTTATCTTCAACATAAATATAATATAGAACCGATTAGCCGATCAAAAAAAATAAAATATAGAACCGATTATAGAACTTCAAGATCCAATGGGGTTCTAAAACTGATGCCAAAATGGATAACTGCTATCCCAGGTTCTATATTTGGAACCAAGGATGGCTTGCAACGTCCCTATTCTCAACTGAAAAGTACCAGAAAAGCAGGTGGGAGAGGTACCTGAGTTCGCCGGAAACAAGCTCGCCTTCATCGCCGGAATGGTCGCAGTCGCCGGAGTTGTGCATGTTCTGGTGAACAGAGATTGAGAGTCAGATCTGCATCGCCGGAATCGCGAAACCCCTTTGTTGCCATCACCGGAATCGCAACGGTGATGGCTCGATTTCACTGTAAACCCTAGGTACAGAGAGAGACGGAAACGGAGAGAGAGAGAGCTCAGTATGAAGGGGAGAGGTTCTCTTCGTTCGAGCAACAGACGAGGAAGATGGGGAATAGAGAAATGAAATACTCCATCTGGAAGGGATGGGGAAAATAATCCAATGTATTCAATATTTCAATGTCCCACAAAATCATGAAATGTCTAAACTCTAAAGTAAAATGACTCGAAATATCTAAAATGGCTCGAAATATCTAAAATTGCCCTCAAATGCAAAATTAATTTGTTCAACCTCTAAATTAATTTGTTCAAGCCCTAACCCTAAATTAATTTGTTCAAGCCCTAACCCAAGAAGCCTAGGCCTAGAACACTCTTCAAAACTCAAAATTTAAGGACACTCCAATAATTTTTAGCATTGGGCTTGAATATGAATCATTTTAGCCTAATAGAAAAAATAGAGAAGGCCCAAGGAGATGCACTTAATAGAGCACAATGTAATGGCCCATCACAAGACCATTACTGCCGCTTACTTCATTCCTTTTTATAATCCTCCTCTTACCCCTTCTGTTTCCTCCTTCCCCGATGTGGGAATGATTCCAGTTTCTTGTAAGAAAAAGAAAACAAAATGGAGTTTGTATCAAATAGGCTACCATTTTGGATAGAAATGCAAACTAAACTCCAGATAACAACAAAGAACTTTAGAGACAAAGTGCATGCTGTCTCCACAAAACAAATCTGAACATGTTGGCAATCTTCTAAACTATTTTACACTGGATTTGTCCGAACAAACATCTTTTCTATGAACAAAAACTTTACAGTCTGAGGGGGTGTTCCACTAACTCAGTTTTTTGAAAAAACTGATTTTTTACGGTTTTTTATGTGATGTGTTGTGAGAGAATGACATGTCTCGGTGTTTAAAAAAACAGTTTTTTGTTAGTGGAACACCCCGTGAGCCTAGATTCATGGAAACAATGCTCTTGAGAAGAAAAACTGAAGGTGGACAATTAAAAAAAGGTTTGTCAGCAACCAATGTATGTGCTGTAGCGAAGTGTATCCTTAAGGTGGACATTTAAACTCTGGAAACCCTTCAAGCTCCTTAGCCTCCTCTTCTCGATCGCAATATTGGAGTCAGCAGCTCATCAACAAACATTTATCACATTTGAGATTTTAATATTGAGTCAATTCCTTAGTGGACCATTCAAACATTGGTAAAATGTAATGTCGTACCCGCCACCATTGAAGAGGAAAACAAAAATAAAACATCATGGTCATTGGCTCATTCGACGTGTTTTAACTATCTAACTAAAATACAATAAACCATACCAAATGTATTGTGATTGTTGTTGAAAAAATTGTTTAACTCTTAAGGGCACATTTTTTAGATTAGGCCTAGGGCACTTAAAATCCTTGGGCCGGCCCTGGATGCAGACAGCAAAATCCTACAATGGAGGTGAAAGTGTTGACTCTCCACAAAAGAGGCCTGGTGGAAGAAAGTTGTCATCAAAAAAATAAAAAAGAGCAACAAGGAGGAAGATGAGGATGCAAAGTTTTATAGTATGATGGAGCAAAGGAATTATAAAATGCAATTGATAAGGAAACTAGGAAGACTGAAATAAAAGCAAGAAGAGTCGCAGCTATGGAAAGGCAGATAGAACTAGCAGATAAAAGGGCAGCAATTGAGGAGATGAATGCGGCGAGGAAAGGGGGAGTTGAGAATGTTGGATGAAATGGAGGTTGAAAAGGGAGTCAAGAATAGGGATTGATATGGAGGTTGAAAACAGGGTTGAGAAGATAGATATTCCCTCTCTTTCCAAAATGTTTGTCCGGACCGTAAAATGAAAGGTTAAAAATAATACATATTATTATAAAAAAAAATAAAGTTCAAACATATTTTTTGTCGAAAGTTGAACATAATACATTCAAATAAAATAATTTTTTGAAAGTCTAATATTGCGAGCTGGACAAAAAATTTGGCACCGAAATAGTAGTTGATTAGGGTCGAGAAAATGAGGTGGAGGGAAAGTTAGTTAGTATTTGAAACTCTTTGGTTCTATTTTAGAACCCACCATTGGAGAAGGGGTGCCAAAATTTGGCACCTAACTTAACAACTTTTTGGTGCTAAAATGGGGTAAATGGCTAAAGCCATTTTGGAATCCCTCTAATTTTAAAAGAAGCAAATTTATGGACAAAAATGCAACATCTCTTTCTCGTGCACACCCCTCTTTCTCTCTCTTTCCTCTCTCGCACCCCACTTTTTTTCAAATAATGGCGGTTCTGAAACTTTTCAATGACGGTAACGACGGTGATGATGATGACAATGGAAATGCTGATGAAATATCGTTATCTCTGAGATATAAATACATGGATTGTCTTGTTATCTCTAAGACAAAAATACAAAGATTGTTTTAACTGAGATACGGTTATTTCGATGATAGCAATATCTCTTGTTCTATTTTGGCGTATACACTAATTATTTTAGCTGAGATGTCGTTATACATTAATCGTTTGCAATATCCCTAAAAAAGAAGATAAAGCAAGACCTAATTGAAATATGAGTTAAATTATTGATTTAATCATAATGACCCTCATGGCTAAGTCATAGTCCACTTGGAGGAGGATGAACCCTCAATTCTTCATTGAAATCTGAATCACCCTATTTTCTTTATTTGAAAACTTGTGATGAACTGATATAGGGATAGGGTGGACCCTAAGATCGTTTATATCTTTCAATGGGAAAAGAATTTACATTAAGAGGTTGGAGAACTTCAACATTTACACTTACTTTTCTCATATATCTATGGACTCTGGACATTATCCTCCATCATTTGGACTTGGGCTGAGGTTTTTGCATCTTCCTCTTAACAAAAGAGACGTATTTGGATCATTTATTTGTGAACCGATTTTATCAAGAGATAGTTGTTATAGGGTCCACTATACCTATTCTGTAACACCCGCAGTCCACACAATAGTTTCATAATACTTCAAGTCCATCCATGGATTAAAAGAACAAAAATATCCCTAGCTTGCAAATGAAGCTGGGTCTCTCTCTCTCTCTCTCTCTCTCTCTCTCTCTCTCTCTCTCTCTCTCTCTCTCTCTCTCTCTCTCTCTCTCTCTCATCCCCATCGATCCCTATCCATGACCGACGAACCAATGACGCCGTTGAGCTCCCTCAAGTCGCTGCGCAAAATCCGACCCAACAAACTTCTGCTCATGCTCAACTCCTCCTTCGCCTTCCCCTCTCTCGGCATCCAATCACCTCTTATTTACAGCCCCTGCCCTCCGTCGTAGTTTTTTGCCCAACTGTCTCTCTCCGTGGCTGAAAGCTGCTCTCGCCGTCGAGACTCCGGCCCCTTCCGGTAAAGGCCGCAGTGGAGGCTCACCAGAGATACTTCTGGAGGTTAAAGACCTTTTAGCCGTGATTGCTGGGCCTGAGACCAAGACGCAGATACTCAAGGGCGTAAGCCTCTCTATCTGTGATGGAGAGGTCACTAATTTTATACCTGCTTATTTAATTACAACTCAATTTCATTTAGATACGTTAATTGTGAGGATGTGTGGGATAATGGGTCAATCATAGACTGCAATACTCGTAGATTGTTTAAATAATTGGATATATAGGCTTGGTACTTGCTTCATTGAACTGACCAAAGAGTAATTTGGGAATAAAAAAGGACCAAGAAATGTTGGTGCCAGGAAAGTGGATAGCCTTAATAAAGGCTACACAAGTGATCAGCCTTTATAAAGGCTATACTAGTCTACCAAAAAGCTATTGTTCAAGTAAATGTCTACCAAAAAATGATCACTTTGTTTGGCTGAGAGTTTTGAGAAATATTTTTAAGATAGTGATCGGATGGATTTTTGGAAAATTTAATAATTAGAAAGAGGTGTAATAATTGGATAGAGAAATGAGAATAATGATTGGAGAGAGGGAAATGAGTAGAGAGATAAATGTAATTCATGATTGGAGAGATGAGAGATGGGAAAATAATCTTTTGGAATTTTTTTTAGAAATGTGAAGTGAACACAGTGGATATAATCCAAATAACAACATCTAGTAAGTCAAGATAACCACATCTAATCCAAAGTAGGTTTTGAAAACAGAGACATAGTAAAGATAACCACATCTTTTGAGTCTAGATAACCACCTCTTGTGATTCCAGATATGGTTATCTACTCTGGCGAATTTTCCGGTGAAGTCCAATTTTTCGGCGACTTTTCCAGAGTCGGCGAAATTCTTCGGCAAACTTTTTAGGCGCCGGTAACTTTCCGACGAACTTTCCGGCATCGGTGAACTTTCTGGCAAGAGTATGTTATGTATTAAATTTAATGTGAGGGTATATTTGTCTATTAAAAATGGAGAGTGGACCTTACACCTTAGAAATCGCAAAAAGTTGGATTAGAGGAGTTATGGAACTAAGAGGTGGACTAGACATGTTACAAAGAGTTATAATGGACCTTAGAATAATTCTTTAATAAAAATAACGGGAAAACAAAACAAACAAAATAAGCTTCTCCCTTTAATTATTTTGTTCTTTCTGTGTTTTTTTTTTTTTTCCATACAAACCCCTTCAAAAATCAAGATAGACAGATGCAACAGAGTCATTTCTGATTCTTGGTAATTGATATTCATAGCTTAACATTTGCACAGTTCTAAGAAGATTGTCAAAAAATACACAATTTTTTTTATCCCTCTTTAGAGAGAGAGAGAGAGTCTCCTTTCTCTCTAGAGTATTCTAGCCGCCACTTTTAGGGTGTTGCCTCCTCCACCACCACCTCCCCCCTTCTCTTCCCGGGCTCCCTCTACATCTCTCCTCTTCCTTTTCGATCTCCCTTCCACCACCTCCTCCTCCTACTCGGTTCAAATCCGGTTCGCACCCGCAGCTTCCACATCTCCAGCCACCACTTCATCTCTCGCAACCGTTTCATCCCTGTTTCAGCCGCCTCATCACCTTCATATCCTGATCTGCTCCCACTCGCCTCCTCCTCTGCGGCGCCGCCTCACCCGGATCCGAACCTCTCCGCTTCTTCTTCGTGGGGTACGAAAAGGAAAGAGATGATGCAGGGGTTAGCCCGGTTTTACTCACCAGAGAATAACATCACCCGGTTCGACGGCGATGATGACGGTGTTCTTTTCCATAGCCGGTGCTTTCTTTTCTATTTTTTAGTTTGGGGGTGCTCCGGTGCCCTTTTTTGTTTATTTTGTTGTTTCCCTATTACCTGTGTGGAATCTTTACTTCCTTTCAAGGGTAGTTGTTCTATGTACTCGGTGTATTTCCATCCAAATCACATGGATAACCCGATTGTTGGAGGTTTTTATCCTCCAGTGGGCTCCGATTTGGGGTTTGTAGCCCTTTGGGCAATTTTTGAGTAATCAAAAATTCTGAGTTTGTTCAAAAAAAAAAAAAAAAAAGACTGTCAAATTATAGCATTGTTGACGGTAATTTGACAGTCTTCTTTTTTTTTTTGGGTGCTTTACATTTGGAATGAGGTTGTTGTCCCATTCTGAATCAGAGGATGCTATAATTTGGATTGGTCAAAAGTCCCAATTGTTAAAATGGTTAAAATAGCACACCTATGTGGTAAAATGACTGGTGGCTAGCTCATGCAGTAGAGCTCTGAATGTCCCACTGTAGACACCCCAATTTAGGCCCCCATAATTTTTTAACCACGGCCTAGACGGCCTCCCCGATGATGAAAGTAAGGCCTGATTACCTCAATAAATGCTTGAAACATTGCTTTCCAAGGTTGTCAAAAACCCACTTTGAAACCAACCCTTATTCATCAACCTTAAGATCCCACGTACCAACACCTCAACCAAAATTATCAAAACCAAAATAGTACTTGGGCGCCCAAATAGTACCTGTGTGCCCAAATAGCACCTGTGCGCCCAAATAGCACCTGTGCGCTCAAATAGTACTTGTGCGCCCAAGTGCAACTCGTGCGCACAAGTTGAACTTATGCGCACAAGTCCACCCTTGCACACCAAGTTTCTCCCAGCACGTTGCAGGAGAATTTCATCATACTTATTCGATTCATGGGCAGTCCCAGACGCTCCTTCTTCACCCTAGATGCTCCTCTTGTCATTTTCCACTCACCTAGCCCTATAAATACCCCTCTCCTCCATCTACTTCAAGTTTAAGGCTTTCTCTCTCTCTTTCCCTTACATTTTCTAGACTCTCACACCCTATGGCCACCCTCTCTAGAGTCTCTCATTCTGAAATCTAGCTCTCATACCCTCTCATCCACTTCTGTTATCACTCCATGCTATCTCTCTCCCTAACTCACCCTTTTAGTCCAAAATTCTCACTAGTTCAAGTCAAAAAATCCCAAAAATTCTAAGTCCATATGTTTCCCTTACCCTCTCCAGTCAACCTAAGCTTCATAAAACCCTCTGAAAATCTCAGCTTCAAGCTTCAACCTTTCTACTCACGTCCAAGCTCTATTCATCCTCAAAAACCAAGTTCAAAAGAGCATTTTTTCAAGCATTTTCAAGGTAAGTGAATTGATCTTTTTAAGCCACTATTTGGTCCTTGAGGGGACCTCCTGGAACACATTCCAATATGTTATATTGGATTTTTACTCAAATAAAGCCTACACTATGTCAAAATAATTTTTCAAAAATCAAGTCTGGAAAAGCACTTGGGCGCACGAATACTACTTGTGCGCACGAATGCTACTTATGCGCACGAATGCTCCTCTGTAAATTATTTTTCTCAAACGCTGATTTCAAACACTTTGTTCACTTCACATTTCCAAAAAAAATTTCAAAAAGATTCTTTCCCCATCTCTCATCTTTCCAATCATTAATTACATTTCTCTCTCTACTCATACTCCTCTAGCCAATCATTATTTTCATTTCTCTCTCTATCTCTCTCCAATTATTACACTCCTCTCTAATTATTATTTTTTTCAAAAACGCATCCAAACACTATCTCAAAAATATTTTTCAAAATATTCTTCTCAAAACTGTCAACCAAACACAGCGAAAATATTTCCATAAATGGATTGGTATTTATCATGTTTTCAGTCATCATATTAACCTTCATTTTCCTTGTCTCCTAGGAAATCAGTTGGTTAAGTTCTCTATTTTAATTTCATATGCATTTACATGTACATTACATTTATTCATTTGTATTCGAATTTATTTTAATTACATTCTATTTCGTTACATGTGTCAAGTTTCATAATAAAATATTTATGAAATCCCACGAACATTAAAGTAGAGACCGATCTCGCGTCGGGCAAGGGGGGTGCCGTAAAACCCTTCCCCTCTCGTAACCTGGCTCCGAATCCAAAATCTCTTTGGTTACAAAGATCAGTGACCAAGCCATTTTCAAAACATGGCACGGAAGTCACATTTTCAAAAATGGTTTCCCGGGAAAATTTTTCACAAACCCGGGTGGCGACTCCTTACTCAAATCAAATTTTCGAACCGGCGAAGTCGAGAGCCTCGTGGCAGTGTCCACACCCACACTGCATCCCGAGATCGAGTCTCATTCCTTCCCCCCCCCCCCCCCCCCCCCCCCATAATGGATTAAGAATGACGAATACCCACACACAAAAAAAGACTTATATTTGTAGTTTTCAAAATTACGACTCCAATCTACTGTACAAACTCCATTATTTTCTACAAAAAAGCATTGGTAACATATAAAAAAACAAATTTTTAATTAAAGTTAAAGATTTGAGGACTCAATATATTTGGAGAGAGAGAGAGAAAATAGTCACCAAATTTGATGTTGACTTTGATATGTGTGTTCGAGGAGTTTTTTTTCAACATTACTTAAAAAACACGAGAAATAGTGCAGCCCTAATTCTGTTTTGTCAGGGGCCTATTAGCATTACTAAACTACTCCCTCCGTCCCATTTTAAGTGGAAAAATGCTAATGCATGTCCAATGGCACTTGTTAAGGTTGAAAAAAAGGGCGACTTGTTCAAAAGTCATTGGCAAAGGATTTGTAATCCCATTAATCTACCAAACAAATTTTTAACCTATCCAGTCCTCAAGTTGGCATTTTTTCTTTTTTACCATACCAAAAAAAAACAGTTTGTACCATATGAAAGTGTCTAAAATTATAGGGTACCTTATGAAAGTGCTTAAAACCCTAGGGTACCCTATGAAAGTGAAAGTGCCTAAAATCCTAGGGTACTCTATGAAAGTGTCTAAACCACTAAAACCGTATAATAGAAAAGTGAACCCTAAAACCTAAACCCTAGGATACCCTTAAAAAGTGCCTAAATCTTTTTTTTTTTAAAAAAAAATCATAGACCTTAGACCTTGTAAAATTTTTGCATGGACTAAATGGCCCAATAAGTCTTACTTCCGGACCCTAGAACAATTAACCGCTGAAAGAATGTATTAAAATGTGTGAAAAGTTTATATGAATATGTGAAAGTATTGAAAAATGTAAAAAGTGTATTGGAGTGTGTTTTGTGTTTGCTTGTGTGCTTATTGTGTGTCCATTAGACACACGTCAACAAGAGTATTTTAAGTATCCCTTTTAGAAAACATATATTTTCTTGGACATAAAATAGGAGTAATGTAGTTCTATAAAAAAAATTTGAAATGTTTTGGTACCAAATTAAAGTACTCAATCAGTACTTTAATTAGGTATAAATAAATAAAACACATTATATAGCGAAATATATATTTTGGAGGTCTAAAAATACACGTATTTCTATAGTGAATACTTAAAAATGGGACGGAGGGATTTTGGAGGCAACACAAAATCAAAGACAATACAATTGGCTTTTCTTCATCCTATTTCTCCCTTAACTTTTGGGGAGATTCCCTTCCAACAATTCTGACATTATTCAAAATTAAAAAAAAAAAAAAAAGTATTTCCTCACAATTTAATCAAGGCATCTGCCAAGATATTTAAAAACACCAATAACTACTTTGCCTGACATTCCATCACACATTCGCACTTTTTCTTTTTTTGGGGCAACTATCCAGACAAATAAAATCAACAATTTGCAATTAACAAATACAATTAGCACTCAGGAAGCACATCCTAAGTATCCTGAAACAGGATTTACAACGGATACAAAAGAAAAATACAATGAAAACAAGGAAAGAGATGAAGAAAAAAAACAAGAATTTACGTAGCAAGCAATATCAAGATCCTGCAAATATTCATCTTTCCGGCTGAGTAATTTCTTTCCTGTATTTACCGGCCGCTTTCTTCCTGTATTTACTGGCCCCTAATTCCCCATGTTCACCTCCAATGATCCATCTTTCATCAACTTCAAGCTCAGATTCTTGTACCGCTCCCGTGAATATTGCCTGGATGCTTTTCTCCAATCCGTGCCGGCCTTCATCATCGTAGCAAACTCCTCATAACTTATACGTCCATCCTGCATACACAAGAAATGCAATTAAGAATAGAACCAAACATGAAAAATCTTTCTGCATCAAATGGAATCCATAGTACGCTAAAGTGCCAAAGATCTGAAGAAGCAGGGGCTCCGGATAATAGAGAACGGCAAGAGTTCAGATTTAACAACGAGAAAACCATAAATGAGAGCACTGAATAAGCCCTACAAGTAACCAACGAAATAGAAAAAGTGAGCATCTCACTTTTTCCCACATTTTTCATTACCCTTCCCTTACTTTCCAAAATTCCAAATCAAACATAGCACAAAAAACAACTGTAACAAAAAAAAAAAGGGAGAAAATCTATAGGTGTGTACATCCTCATTGAATATCAGATTTATTTTTAAACATAGACTAGAAAAGACATAAAATAATCAGGACAAGGCTACCACTACGAAAAATTTAAGTAAATCCCGGTTTTTGTAACATACATAATTCCACTGAACACATTTCATAGGTATCTTATTTCAAGTCAAAAAATATTTCCCAAACAGGTGACTGTGTGCTTTATTTTTTAATTTACCTATTCAATTCCTGAAAATAACCAAAGTTCAGAAACTAATATTAAGTCTAGACATGGAACGAGAGTCGAGTAAACGTCACAGCTGTCACGCGCCCCTTGACATCTCCATGCGAAACCAAAAGTACACTGGTTAAACAAATTGAACACGTACTACAATCCCCATCCCCGACCAAGGATTCAAATTCTATAGCCACAGCATAGCGAAGAGACTTCATTCGGCTTGGGAGTAAAAGTTCTTTCAATTCCCTTCATGGGTGGAAAACTATAACACAAGTAATACGAACCTTGTCGGTGTCCACGTCCTGCATGATAGCATTTATGACTTCTTCATTGTTAGTCTCAACTTCATCCGCCAAGGCATCCCTTAGTTCTTCCATCTCTATATACCCACTTTGGTTTTGATCGAAGAATTCAAAGGCTTTGTGAAGGTGATCCTCATTGCCCATCTTTCTGAGGTGAACGGAAATAGCCACAAACTCTCCGTAGTCCAAATGTCCGTCCTTGTCTACATCACCCTGGAAAACCAACGTGAATGAATTTCGTGAAATAGAGGATTAGAAACATATCCGTAAAAGTGCCTTCAAGTGTCTAAATAGTAAAATAACCACAGTTAGCAGCGGTCATATCGTAATTGGGGGCCACACCATAATCAATAACATCTGAAAATCACTACAGTTTCATAGAACGAGGACAATAGAAACATTCAATTCCACAAGACCACTGCATATGGAATCTCGGTCACAATTAAAGAGGATGCTCAACAATCCATGAAAATATCTCATCAAGTAAAAACCTCTTCTCCCTATTTTCCAAAACAAATGGAAGAAAGTACTCACAGCTTCCATAAGAATCATGAGATCTGAATCAGGAATCTGCTGGCCAAACTTCTGCAACCCAACTCTTAGCTCATCAATGTTAATCTTCCCTCTGTTACTGGTATCCATCAATTTAAATCCCTCCTTTAACCCAGCCGCTTCCTCCACTGACAAATGCTCAGCAATCACCTGTTAATTGCCAAGAAATCTTCAGCACCAAAACAGATTTGCAAAATGTGCACATTCTAAGATCAATTGACCCTGACAAACAATCTTGAACATTAAAGTAAGCAACACTAAGATCCTATCTGTTTCTCTAATCAAGCTTTGAAACATTACCTTAAGAGCTCGTTTCTTAAGCTTGTTCATCACAGAAAATTGCTTGAGCCTTGCTCTCACGGTTTCACCTAAAGAAACATTTGGAGCCTTTTTGGCATTTTGCAACCAAGGATGATCTGAAATTAAACAAGTGAAAGTCGGTTTAGGTTTCTTAAATAATGATACTAGGCCATTAAAAGTAAGGATAACTAATTCTTTATGGCAGTGCTCATATAAATCAATTATCCACGCTACCTAGCACTTGCTGAGCAGTAAGCCGACGGTGAGGATCAGGGTCAAGCATCTTCTTTACAAGGTCTTTGGCATTTTCTGAAACTTTGGGCCATGGGTCCCTCTTAAAATCTACAACGGAACGGATGATTGCTTGGGCAACTCCTTGTTCAGTCTCTGCATGGTAAAAAAGAACATATTTTAAACAACAAAAGAAAATCAGAACAGTTTCTCTAAGAATTCATAAATTAGCAATACTCATTCTTACAGCTAAAATAGTTGATTCATAATGTTAGCTAAAATTCTACTTGTAATTCAAGCCAAGTAAAGCATTCTAGGCATATATCTCTGACCCTATCACTGATAATATTAGCAAAACTTGGGAAAAGCATATTCCTCTTTTCCCAAATATATCCTCAAGCAATCCGATCTCTGCTCCCTCACCTCATTATGGCATTATCCAATCAAAATGGACGACAACTAGATGGATAACGCTCCAGTGCTTGGAACTACAAGAACATGTGTAGTGTAGTGTAACTCCATCACGTGACTTGAAGAAAAAAGAAACTCTACAATTTTCTATCTTGCACATGAAACCCCAAGCAAAATGTATTTTTAAGGCTACAACCACGGGAAATAGAAAATTGGCGGCAAGTATGTGGAAAACAAAGACACACCTGCCCAAAAAGGCGGGACGCCACAAAGTAAGATGTAAAGGATTACTCCAGCGCTCCAGACATCTACTTCTGGACCGTAATTGCGTTTTAGCACTTCAGGAGCCATGTAATAAGGACTTCCCACAATCTCATTAAATCTCTCACCTGTAAAAATTCAATGAACTTCAGTCAGTGTAAATGAGGGGACCACTAAGTATGATTGTAAACAAGCAAATCACACAAGTGAACTACTATCGAACATTACCAGGTTTAAAGAATACGGACAGCCCAAAATCAATCGCCTTTAGGGCCGCTGTTTCCTTCTTATTTGCGAACAAGAAGTTCTCAGGTTTGAGATCCCGATGCATAACCCCATGCTTGTGACACATCTGCAACACAACAGGAGGACAATCATTTCATTTCTAGAAGCGTGTCCAAAAGTCAAATCTTTCAAGGAATAGAAGAAGGAAATAATAAATAATCTTTTCCAAAGCAAGTAGAAAAGCTGGAAACAGCCAATAAAACAGTTGACTTCCATGAAAGGAGCAAACTAATGCCGCTGAATAAAGCCCAAACCTGCCGCTGAATAAAGCCCAAACCAATGGTAAACAATAAACTAAAGAGAATGACTCAACCTACCATGGGACATTGGAGTCTTGCCATGGAACTAAGTTAGGCTAAACTTTGAGTTCAGATAAAATCAGCCGATCAGTCACTTTCATGTGGAAAAAACTGAAAACCGAAGAAGAAATTTACATCCACCAAGATTTGGATTCCCTCAATTCCAACAACTAGGCTTAGTTTGCCAAAAGATTAAATGAGGTGGAGGTGATAAAATGAGGTTCATTATATCAAATGAGGTGGGGAGGTGATTTTATCTCCAATGAATCTGGACATAAAAATTACCAGGAAATTACTGACTTCAAACGAAAAACTTAAATGAAATACCATTAGCCAGAGACAGAAGTAAACTATTTGGGCCTCAGTCCCTTAAGTGTGTGCATACATCGTGTTGTGAATGTATCATCTCCAATTTTCTCATCCTATAGAACCAATTATCAAATTCTGAAACATAACCAATTACATCAAATAAGCAAATTGGAAGATGAGATGAAGATGAAAGCAGAACTATATCACAAAATCCAAAATCAATAACATGAAACAACATCTAAAGAAGGATCTTCACCTGAATAACTTCAACAATTGTTCGAGTCACAAAAGCAGCTGCCCTTTCGGTGTAATGCCCCCTTGCAACGATCCGATCGAATAATTCCCCTCCCTCACAAAGCTCCATCACCAAGTGAACTGCACTATCATCCTCGTAAGTGTCCTTCAAGCTCACAATATTGGGGTGTGCTGGCAAACGCTTCATGATCTCAACCTCTCTCCTCACATCCTCAATATCCACTCGAGTCCTCAGCTTCTTCTTCGATATCGACTTACAAGCAAACACTTCCCCCGAAGATTTATCTGTACACAAATAAGTAATCCCAAATTCACCCCGGCCCAACTCACGGCCCAGCTCGTAGGTCTGCTCAATTTCATGGCCAGTTGGGTTGTCCAATACAAAGGTTTTGTATCCATTTCCAGTTGGACCGGTTGCAACATAGTCAATAGCAAATGGGTTTGGTTTCTTTTTACCCTTTTTCTTATCTGATTGAACAGATGGTGTCACACAACAATTACCCATCAATCAAACACTTCCTATGTTTGATGAATTTGCTTCCTAGATTGCCCCAAACGAGGTCAAAACCAATCAAAATCTAATCAAACCTTCAATTATAAGGTGCTCTCGATCTCTAAAGCGAGAAGGGAGAATCCCAATTTGACTAATAAATAGATAAAGATCTATCGACCCTAATCTTTTTCCAGAAAAAACCTAAATTAAGAAAAACAAAACCTGGGTTTTCTGCCGCTTCTGATCTTTGTAACGCAATTGTAAAATCTTGGTGAAAAGCGAAGAGAGAGAAACGAACGGTTGCAAGATGTAGACTTGGAGCGACAGGTTTGGTATAAGTTTGGTCTTGATGGGAATTCAGAGGAAATTGGCTACACAATGAATTGTGGGAAGGTGAAGAAGAGATTTATGGGAGGAAAGGGAAGGGTTTGGGGGAGAAGGGGACGAGAATAGGAATTTAAGCGTGTGAATCTCATCATATAGACCATGGAGAAAGAGAGAGAAAGGTCAAACATTTTTGTTAAGACTTCCCTCCTAACCCATCTCTCTCTCTCTCTCTCTCTCTCCAATCTCCATCATTTTCTCTCTTTGGAGTATGTTTTCTTCTTGTTTTCCAAAATACCCAAAATAGGTCTCAAAAAGATTTAAACATTACAGGCTGTTTCACTTTTATCTCTTTCTATTTCACCCTCTATATGTCGATGAAAATCTATTTTAGTATTTAGACTTTCAATTCGAGGTTTATTTAGGGTTGTCTTATAAAATTTAAACTCAAAATTAATTTATTGCGTTTTACGAGATAAGTCACTTTCTCACGAGACATCAATCTAATTTCATTTTAAGTTCCACTGACTTATTCAATACTGTATAAATTATGTTGTGGAACACCCCCTTAAGCTAGGAGTTTTATTCTAATTGCTGAATGAAGAAGAATGCTCCGTTACTAGGGGTGATATTCAGGCTCGTCATCGTCATTCGATCTAGTTGTTAATGAGAAAAATTCACCGCCAATTGTGAGGTGAACATATATCGTGTACATATGAACATTATGTCAGACAAGAATGTGCTCTTTTACTAGGAGTAATATCATTATTCGTTAACTAGTACAACTTTTCTTCATTAGCAAAAACAACCAAAAAAAACATTGTCACTTGAAAAGAATTAGTGTTATTTAATGAATTATTTGATTTTATCATCATCTTTTACGAATAGATTTTATCACACTAGATTTTATCAATCATTTTAAAAACTCATAGTGGTCCACAATTATTTTATCACCCCTCCATAAAACACCAACTAAAATCAACTTTCCCATTTTATCTCATAAAATCCATTCAAGAACTTAGAATTAAGAACACTAATTTCTTACATTTTAAATCGTAAAATTGACAAAATATAAAATGGGAGACACGAAAACAAAGAAACAAAAGCCCACATGTCAGGTCCAAACCCAAAAAAGGAGAATTATGGGATGCCATTTTCTTTCCATGACTTTTTAGCAATTGTTTTGTACATGTTTGATTGATTGGATTAGATATATGATTTTTGTTTTACATATTGATGTAACACAAACATGTACAGTATCAACAATAATTCGCAACTAATTCAGTGGAATTGTATATCACTTCATTAACAATGTGACCAATAAGCTTGCCGATCAAAAAAGCCAATGTGACCAATAAGCTTGAACAATGTAGTTTACTCTTTTGCTTTAACATACTCCCGGGCTGCCTCATTGCTTAGAAAGTGTAAAATAAAAACAAAACGTGAATATTGTTTTGCTATCAAAAAGCCACCCACACACGCCCGCGCACACACACAAAAAAAAAGTCTAAATAGAGCCTCCAATCATTTTGAACTGGACCAAATAATCTAAATCTCAACTGCCCATCTCGACGATCAATAAATTGAATTTGTATACAATATTTTACTTGTAAGATTAGACTCTTACAGGTACGAAACTATGAGCAATGTTAATTTGATCATTGACTGTCGAGATGAGCGATCGAGATTTAGACTGCTCGATCTTGTCTCAAACAAGAAAGGAAAGTCATCAAATTTCTCGTGAGAAAACCAAAGAGGAGTAATTATTCACAACTCTTCGAGTGCGGCATGGCTTTTGTCTTCGTGGTATTCTCTCAACTATTTACGCAACAACAAATTATTCAATAGAGATAACTATCATTCACTTTTGTTAAGTAGTCGACTGGTTGGGAGGCCCAGTCAAATGCTTTCGAAACTTCTGGTTTGAGGGACTTCACCGCTAACGAGAGCATCAATAAGCTGTCGCAAGCAACCAATCAAAGCGATTCCCTTCCTTATTATATAGAATCCATCTCTGGCCCTGCCCCTGTCTATAGCTATGCTATCTCTATCACTGCTAAGAGCATCTCCACTCCTACACCAAATGTTTCACCAAAATCAAATTTGAGTAAAAATCACCAAAAAACCCACTCCACTCCTTCACCAAATTTGCTCAAATTTTTCACCAAATTTGATCAACACCAAATCCTTCACCAAATAGGCAACGGCTCTATTTGTTCTATTGAAGACTTGTTTCCTTGTTTCCACAGAAGAGGAAGAAGAGGATGAAAAGGAATTGACAAAATGAAAAAAAAAAACGAAAAAAAAAAAAAACTGTTTTTGACAAAATGGTGAGAAAGTTTTGGAGCCAAAATGAAAAGAAAACAGTTTTTGACAAAATTTTAACTAGAATTTGGTTAAAAGTGGTTTTTCCATTGGAAGGGGTGATATCAAATCAAGTTTTTGACCAAATTTTTACTCAAATTTGAGTAAAAATTTGGTGTAGGAGTGGAGATGCTCTAAGCTAAGGGTCGATTTGCACCTGGATCAGATATAGTGGCGATCTTTTATAGCAATGATGCATAGTACTCCGAGATTACCCAATAACTAGTCGAGAGAAAGGTAGGTGAAATTTCTCCAAGTTATACTTTTCGATTATAGACGGTGGATAAAGTTTCTTCAATTTCAAGGCTTAGTAGGATCATACTATATGGTTGATCATATCTGAGAGGGATTAATTAGTGTACTAACATTCTTTATAAAATTAGCAATTATCCGCCCTTAATTAAATTGCTTCTTCTTCTTCTTCTTGTATGGATGCCTCAAAGTAAGATAAAGTGCTAAAGGAGAAATGAGACTTAATTGAAGTGATTTTACATAATGTATGGGATAATCATTCTACATTGACCAAATGTTACTATACTTATCATCATAAAAGAAGGTAGTGATTTGCACTTCCTTTTTTATCATGCATGTTTTCTTGTGTCTTTATTCTTAACAACGATAGATGCGCAAGCGATGCATATGTAAAATTTTCGTAATTTAGAGCTATATAATCTCAACCCTGGTGTTTGGAGAGGCTAATTAATGATATCCCAAGGAATATTGAAGAACATGGAAGAGGAGAAATACGGATAACGGATGGACACAATATACGTGAGAAAAAACACATCGTGCGGTGAAGCGGTTGAAACAGCTTGAACGCTTTTTGTTTCTAACTTATAAGGATATTTAAGGAAATAAAAATGTGTGTGCTCTCCCTTTATGGATGGAATAGATAGATGTACATCTTCACAATTACCCTTTCGTGGGTATAATTTTGATGCATGGTGAAAAAATGAGATAAATTCACATGAACAATGAAAGCAAAAAAAAAGTGCACGCAGCAAAAGGAAAGTGTAACAATCAATTTCCTAGAAACGTCTTTTAAGCAAGTTGAACAGCTCCAATCATTAGCGCGAGACTCTAAAATAGTCTCACATAAAATTTGTGTCGAATGTTGTGTCCTTTAAATTACCCCATGCATGTGTATTTTTCCTATTGCTTCCCAGTATCAAGGTCATCATTTTCGTTGACCAATTATGTCCAATTCTTCATGATTTGGATTTTCTTTATCTTTGGTAATAGTAACAAATAACGAACCATACGTTTGGGGAGGTGTACTCATGAAGGAGACAAAAGATTAGGCTTGAAAGAGCAATGTTATAGGAGTATATATGTACCCAAAAAAAAAAAAAAAAACAATGTTTGGAATACGATTTTAAAATTAAAACACAACTCCGCATATAACTGTATCCAAAAATGTTACGGGTCCACATACATCCAACTATTCTAAACACGTTTGTGTCCAGAAAGTGTGTTCCTAAACTTTTCCGGCTTTAAACCACTAAGGTCAACCTTTTTGACTCAGAATTCTCATTTATTGGATACTGACATTCTCCTAGTTCTTTTAATTGCAAGGAACATGTATGACAGTCATCTTGTGGCATGTTCTAATTCCAACCTAATCAAACCTAATTTACAACAGAAATATGTTAAGTGTCTGTTCCGATTTTTGTGGAGTATATATATATAGGGAGCATTAATTCTCAAGAGGGCTCCTTAAACTCTACGGTGCAGGACTTTCGTTTCCGGATTGAATTTCGACGATCCGAACTGTTAGATGTGTTTAGAACGTGTTTTTAAGGATCTACACGAGGATTCGCCAAAAAAATACAAGATACATTAAAAAAAGAATACCCTGAAGGGCTTGATCCGGGTAGTTTTCAATAAAACTGCATATGTATAGTTTTACCAAAAAGTGCTCGGATCAAGCCCTTCCGGGTATTTTTTTTTATGAATCCTCGCGCAGAATGTTAAAAACACGTTTTAAACACATCTAACGGTTCGGATTCTCGAAATTCAATCCGGAATAAAAAGATCCCGCACCGTACGCAGTTTAAGTGAGCCCTCATTAGAAATTTCTTTTTTGTGTGTGTATATATATATATATATATACTGTTGAATTTGCTTAGTTCCACTTCCACCTGCAGCTGGCTCTCAATTAAATATTAATCCAAATAATTTTGTTGTTTTCTTCAAAGGTGGTTCGCACGCCAGTTGTCGTATTATAACTAAATCATTATTCTCCCATGTATTTTTTTTTTGGTCAATCGATAACAAGTATTTTTGGGTGTTTAAAGAAGAAAAATAGAGCAAAAGAGGTCACTAGGAGCTTAACTTCGGTTTAGACAATTTAATTTTTAGTTGTTAGTCAACTTAATTATTTTTGTGTTTCTAGTTAGTACATTTCAACTTCCAAATTTCTCGACGAGATTGATAAACTAAATAAAAAAAATAAAAAAAAAAAAAATATATATATATATATATATATATATATATATATATATATATATATATATATATATATATATATATATGGATTCAACTTGAAAAATATCAAACAAATAAAAACAAGCAATAATATACATCTACGTTGGTTTTACTTATTCAATCATGTATTTTATTTCTTTTTAATTTATTTCGTCAATGGGAATAAATAATTTTAAGAATTGAACTATATTGAACAGAAAACGAAAAAAAAAGAATCTAAATTTGAAAAGTAAATTAAGCAATGCAAGAGTCTGATAAATGGAAAGAATTAAGGTCATTGTTCTCTCTCTCTCTCTCTCTCTCTCTCTCTCTCATCACAAAAGAGAAAATAAAAAAAAATAAACTCTTAGATCTAGACTCATAAACTCGGAAATCCTAAACCTACAAATAACCCACTCCATTACGGTTCGATTTCATGAAAGCTTCCAAACTTCCAAACTCGTAAAGTTTGTTGAATAGTCAAACAATAGTTGAGATTTACAGTGCCAACCATTACACACTTGTCCAAATTTATAATTCCAAACAATCAACAATTGCCCGGCCGAGTTACGATTCCCAACAATCGATAATCGTCCAGATTTACAATTCTGAACTATCTATAACCGTCTAGGTTTATGATTTCGAACACCTAGGACCAAGGTGAATAAAATTTGTTTGGGTTTATAAATTTGAACAGTCAATAATCATAGGAATTTAATACAGTAATTCCGAACAATCCATAAGCAGACTTTGTAACTCCAAACAATTAGCGGTGATGGTCTCTGTGATTTTTTAGTGGTGACATTAGCAATGGTGGCTTGGGGAGCGACGGCAACTTGTGATTTTCGGAGCTGGAAGAGGTCATAGTGGCGTGGGAGGTGTTAGTTACGGTGAGTTTCCACTACAATATTTTTAGTATTCTTGAATTACAACGATCAATTGATGTATATGAGTAAAAATGGAGAATGACTTGCTGATTTGACAACTTGTAGTCTAAAAATATCAAGAATTGAGTGCGAAAGCGCAATGTGGAGATTCAGAGCAGGAGTGCGAGACATTTTGAAGGATTATATGACTAAGTTCGACTCCCCTTGCCAGCAAAACTCTTGGAGCCACTGGAAATTATACTTTTTTTGTTACCTCCAGGGTCCCGAAATTAGTCGAGGTGTACGCAAGCTGACCCGAACATCCTATTAAAAAAAGAAGAAGATATGACTAAGGATGTTAGTGATGGGGGTAGGGTGTAGGTGATAGTTTAGGGTGAAAGGTATCGGTGAGGCAAAAGGTGGTTATGAGAGGTGGGCATAGAGAAGGAGAAAGACGTGATGGTTGGGCTTGGGTAGGAGGATGAGGAGATAGTGGTCACGAGTTGGCTGGTGTGGAAATTGAGAAAAAAATTTGACAAAATAGTATTCTATTCATCCTTTCTTTCTTTCTTTGTTAATTATTCATTTTCTTTCGTTTGTATCTCCTGTCCATGTTCTCAAGTGTGGATTTTCCTAAATATGCTATATGAATCTTATTTGATAGTTTTGAATATCATAAAAAATAAAATGGGAGGAGGGAATAGTAAGTATTGAGAATTTTGGGGGTGCGAACGGAATTTCCCCATCACGTAGATATTCAGGTTGGAAAAGTGGGCCTTACTAACTAGAATTTCGGGTACACGTGGCACGCGTTATTCAGGTTGGAAAAAGCGGGCCTTCCTGATGCTACTGTTGGCGACCTTCTAGAAGTGTTGAAAGTGTTGAAGTAGTCAAAATCGGCCGGAGTGGCTATTTTTGTTTATTTCATTTATACCCCTGAGATCATGGCACTCATAATAACCCTCTTACCCTTGGTACTTTTTATAGTAAATGATTTTGCCCCCAACAACCCTTTTTAAGGTTTTAAATTAAATGTATGATAAAAAGGGTAGAAAGATGACTTAGAGCATATCCAACCTTTGCTTCAAATTTGGTGGTGAAATTTCTTTTTTTCCGGTAAATCTAGGGGTACCGACCCCCATGTACAGACCATGTACCGATCGGCTTCGGTGACCCACTTGTGTGTCCCACAGTGCCAATCAGAGCCGTTCATTCATCTCAAAATCAAATTCCAAGCAGGCCCACGCGAAAATTAACTCAATCAGACGTTCCTAGGTGCTCGATCCAAAATCACCCTATTTCGTTCAAAAGGCTAGAATCGGCTGTGTGAGACCCGCAAGGGGGTCCCCAAGCACTGGTATGAATAACACAGTTGCTTTTTTTTAAAGACTGGGGTGGTAATTCGACACCTTCGAATTTGACATCAACAAACATTCCTCTCCAATCATTAAGTCAAATTGTACCGTATAATTTGAGCAAATAGTAGTAATGTGGTTGGAGTAATACATAAGGTCAATTGTTATTAGTAATGCTCCATGGGGGAGTTGACTACCCCGTTGATGCTCTTAGATGTCTTATTGGCGACCAGAGAGCAGATTCAAGGGCATGAAAAATCTTTCATGCAGTCTCTTATAAAAACAGCATCAAATTCAATTTTAATGTTTTTAATAGTAGTAGATTATTAGACCTGCTTTAGTTATTGCTTAACTCTGTAATGTTAACCTAATTGGCCTCCCTTATATATACTTTTTCTCCTTTTTGCATCATCATTATGATTATCATTATTAGTAACAGGGGTGGACGCAGAATTTATCATTAGGGGGTCAAGATTCTACAATATTTACTTCATTTGTTTCATTTTGATGGTTCCTTATGAAGTTACATGCAAATTTTCAGATAAAACATTAAAGTATTTTCGTACATGCAAATTTCATACAAGATTTACCACTAAGAGTGTGTTAAAATGGTGGAATCACAAAAAAAGGAAAAAATCAGGGGAGAGTAGGTGAATTATTTGGGTAATGTTGTAAATATTTCTAGCACATTTGGGGCAGATGAATTATTTGTGGGGCAAGGATCACAACGTAAAGACAATAGGATATACTCCTGTGGAGCAAAATTATAAAAATAACCAAAAAAAATATGCATATCCCGAGGAGGAATTCTTGCTCAGGGGGGTCAGCTGCCTCCCTTGCCCCTACATGGGGCCGCCCCTGATTAGTAGTAGTAGTAGTAGAGAGGTTAAAGAGTCAAATTTGGCAAAACAACAAGAATTAACTAGTATTATTATTTGTCAATCGAGCGTTGGTGCTCCACGCGAGGATATTTCTTAGGTTATTGGATATTGGATTGATTTAGTGGATGCGGGCTTTTATGTTATTGATCCGGAGTCTTGTTATTGTAATAGTCAATATATATATGTGCATGTAACTTTTCTTAAGCTTGATCTACAAAAGGGAAAAAAGATTGAAACAGTCTAATTTCTATAAGAATAAAGTTCAGGTGTTTGCATATTCTATGAAATACTCTATAAGTTTTGATTATTCAATGAATGGGTGCTATATATAATTCATCACTGGGATAAGTCAACTGAATCAAAAGTAGAAGAATTTAACTCTGGTTGGATTTAAGTTAGATTTAATTGCAACAAAATAGACTAATTCACCTTTTTTTTTCAATCCAAAATTCCATCTTTGTCAGTAAGCTGGTTGATCAATTTTTTTTTTTTTTTACTGTATTTTTTTGGGATTCCGAGTCCGATGTATAATGTCCAGTTGCGCCATAGCTACTATCCGAATAGGACAGACCGTCACTACACCACCACCTAGGCAACTAGTTGGCCAAGGGCCCTCCACGCAAAGCCACACAAGTCCGAGCAATGGCATGGGAGGGATGTCCATGCACTGGGAGAGAGGGGAATCTTATCCCACTCACTTTGGCCAATTAGACTACCACCTGTTGGTTGATCAAACTTGACCATTTCATTTTGACTTAACTTCAAAGTTTCAAACACATTCAACATGTAAAGCACATGACAATAATGTTTTGCGATGATATAAAAAAAAAAATGTTTTGCCAGATCGCATTTGTTTAAGTGATCTTGTTTCATCAAACTTTAATTCATAAGGGATAGTATCCTAGCCAAAAGTGAGCCAGATCCATCAATCTTTCATAACTTGGTGTTCGGTCTGAAGAACCGACAAATTCGGGGATTTCTCCCACCATATATTAGCGGGGACCTAGTTAAAATTGGGACAAAATTTCGTATGAACTTGTCGAACACAAAGAATTGATAGTTCATCGGCAGGAACTGTTAATATTCCCAAACTGATTTATTGCGTTTTACGATATGGGACGGGTCATTCTCTCATGATACATCAACTCCAAAAACAAACTTAAGCAAGTTCCTGACTTAAGTCAGTTTTTGAAAAAAGTTAGTAAAAGAGTGAAAAAACACTTTTTGAGAAATTATTCAGACATTCCAAAAATTGACTTAAATGGGGAGCTGTCTTAAGTTGGGTTTTTGAATTGATATATTGTAGGTGAATGATCTGTCTTGTAAAGCGCTATTAGTCAAGTTTTAAGTTAGTTTCGGAATAAGTTAGTTCCTGAATACCTCGGAAGTAATAATATATTGTAAAGCAAAATAACAATGACATATTGAATAGAAAGAAATCACTAATCCTAGCTGAAATAACTGCCTACTATTGAGATAAGGTTCTGTAAGTCCACATTGCTATGTTTTGTGGGGTTAATTTTGTGGGGCTTGTGCCCGCCTTCAATCCGTAACAAAAAAATCAACTTAACTTATCAATGGCAACGGATTGGGTTCTAGTTTCAAATCATTGAGATGTGTTTGTTACAGAAAATCCGAAAATCAATGGCAACGGATTGGATATGGGGTTTGTAGGGTAGTTTTGCCCCCAAGGACGCTTTCAATACAGGTTCATTCGGAACTTAAAATTAGATGTTATCTGAACCTTACATTATAAAACTTGACTATTATAATTTTCTTAAAAATATAAAGTTGACTGGTCCATGGCAAATAATTGGATATGGGCCGAGTTCAACAGTTGAAATGTGTTACGGAGAATCCAAAAATTCATTTCCCAGACACCCTCAATTATTGGTATTGCTTCATTCCTCCCCATCCGAACCATGAATTTTACGTCAATATTTCTATTGGATCTTATGTTATAAGAATCCATATTATACTACCTCACCCCGGCCCTACCCAAACCATCAACCAACAAAAGTCTCAACTTCATTTTCATAAAAATTGAATCCGTAATCTCACTGTACTTAAGTGCAACTACAAAATTTACGCTGAGATTCGTAAACTTTCGACTTTTTGGCTAAAATGTCCTTTTGTTTGTTCCCGCTGTGGCTGAGGGGTGGTCCAGTGGAGGCTTAAAATAATTGCTGCATCTACTTGACCAAGTAGAAGAAATACTTCTAGTGCAACAAAGTCCATAAATTATTGCTGCTATTTTGGTGCTATATAATAAGTCAAGTTTGTTGTGTTTGGAAATTGGAACCATTCAAATATTCAATTATTCTTTTTGCATATATCATTGTGATGCTACATTTTTGTTCATAAATAGGTATTTTTTTGTTTATCTCTGTCCTTTTCTTCAATGAAAGGTCAAAGTGAAAGATGACTTGAAATGTGTTAAATGAAATGGTCCAGTCGTTTGTGTGGAGAGATTCAATTCGTGGACTTAACTGACTAGTTCTATGAACATCTTGGCCGCCTGGTGTTGCTGCTGTGCAACCCGTGCACACAATGTTGTGCATATTCGGGCCGTCTGTTGCTCGGATGGACGGCTCAGATTTCACCTCGGCGCGTTTGTATCCGAACCATTCGTTGTCGTGCGTGCAAGATGAAATTTGGACCGTCCATGCGAGCAACAGACGGCTTGGATGCGCACCCCTGATTATTCATTCCCCTCGTGATATGTTTGCTTTTAGATTTTTTTTTTAATACCTCATAAGTCTTAATGTCGCAGCCAATTCCGATAAGTATTCATAATGTAGTCCATCTTTCCTTTTTTTAGTGTACATATTCGTCACCACTAAGTTAAAATTCTCTAACTTCGTCTCTGTTAGGAAGTATCCATCGTGCTAGACCTGGTGAACATCAAACCTGTAGTGCTAGGGCTATGCATTTTTTTTTCAAATCAATAACACCTGTAGAGTGTAGGCTGTATTGCTAGGGCTATGCATTTTTTTTTTTCAAATCAATAACACAGGTGTCCGAGCCAACACTTTTATTGCGCAATAACAGATTTTTGATGTATTAACTAGCATTACGCCAACATATGCAGGCTACTTCCCAGTGGTAGTGCATTAATCTAGGAAAACACTGTTGATTTAAGGAAGCAAACCTTTAGTAAAGCCTTTGAGGTTCTTTACTTAAGCACCAGGCCAAACACTTTAGTAAACCCTTTTAGGTTCTTTACTTAAGCAAACCACCAGGCGAACCACTTGGTGGCATTCCAGAAAGTAAACAAAGCACTTTCCCACAAGAAATTTATGACATAATAACTTTGAAAGTTTAACCACGATCAGATTCTTTTCTATAACCTGGTCTCGGGCCAGTTTGAACGCACCTAGACTAATAATAGGATAACAATCTCACCGTCCAATAACAGGGGCCCCATTTAAAGCTGGAGCAAAACTCCGAACGGACTAATCCCAAAGGAGTTGATAGCACCTTAATTGTTTCGAACATAAAACCTTAGGAGTGAGCAAACCCCTAAGTCTCGCACTTGTCTACCGGGCCAACCCCTTGGGGGTATAACCACTATCAGATTTACTTCCAAGGCCTAATCGCCAATTACGTCAGGTAGCCATCAGAGCAGGGGGAAAAAAGAGTTAAAAAGACTTGCTTTGATTCTATAAAGGGACATTTACCATCAGGTCACCCTTTGATCCCATAATTACCATCAGGTCAAGCCCAACTCTGAAAAATTCCCATAAACTCCCCAACCCATATAAAAATGCCTAAATCATAGGGTACCTCATGAAAGTGCCTAAAATCCTCAGGTACCCTATGAAAGTGCTTAAACCACTAAACCCTATTATAGGAAAGTGCACCCTAAACCTAAACTCTAGGGTACCCTACGACTAGGGTACCTTTATGACTAGGGTATCCTACGACTAGGGTACCCTATGAAAGTGCCTAAAATCTTTGGGTACCCTACGACTAGGGTACCCTATGAAAGTGCCTAAAATCCTAGGATACCCTACAACTAGGGGTACCCTACGACTAGGGTACCCTATGAAAGTGCCTAAAACCCTAGGGTATCCTATGACTAGGGTACCTCATGAAAGTGCCTAAAATCCTAGGGTACTCTATGAAAGTGCCTAAACCACTAAAACTCTATAATAGGAAAGTGCACCCTAAACCTAAACTTTAGGGTACCCCTATGACTAGAGTACCCTACGACTAGGGTACCCTATGAAAGTGCCTAAAATCCTAGGGTACTCTATGAAAGTGCCTAAATCACTAAAACCCTATAATAGGAAAGTGCACCTTAAACCTAAACTCCAAAAAAGAGTGACTTACCTTAGTGGTAATTAAAAAAAATGACTTACCTTATTCGTAATTAGACATCTCTTTTCTAGACCTAGAGGTAATAATCCCTTCTATAAATGCATGTATACAGATAACAAAACAATCGTAAATACAACAAATAGGCTGCAGTTCTGGGGATGAGAGTCTATTATCACCCAACAAATTACTTGCACTCATTAATTTATGCCGTATCTATTTCTTTTCTGTTTCCCTAGTTGTGGGGACTCATCATCATCTCCTGAGAAAACTCCAAGGTCCTGTTCCAGTCCCTATCCTGCAAATTTGATCGTATGAATGTTAAAAGCAGAGCTTTGAACGCCATCGGTGAATTCACACCATGCTTTGTTTTTTAGAACACACACACACACATATATATGCATCAAGGTTTTAAATCGCGGTACAGGGAAGCATGACAATATCTGTGATAAGGCCAAATGTCGGTCCATATAGATAAATAACGGCATTGGAGGTCCAAAATCCTGTTACTTAACATTTAAACATGTCTATCTTCTAGTTCGCAGATAGAAGATATGTATGTGTTTTATCCGCTATTTTAGATGGTGTGTTGCAATTTTCTAGCAAACATGTCGTTAGTAACCAATACGATCTTGTTCTTGTAAGCAACTAAAGAATGATTTCTCCCATTCTCTAGCAAAATACAACTGTCCTGTTTGCTCTCTTTCCTAAACAAGGAATTGTTAATCATGTCGAATTATCTGCTCTTTCCATAAGAAAATCCATCCTCTTAACAAGAGAAATTACCTCCAAAAGCCGGCGACTGCACGCAAAATCATAAAAATGGATAAACCAACCCATAACCCGACGAAACCATTGGATGGTGATAGTATAAACAAGAACAGAACGCTCAAAAACGAGACCAAAAGGTCCAAAACCTGCACAACAAGCCAACATAAAGAAATTTATCCTTGTGTAGTTACGAAGAAGTTGGATGAGGAAACATATCTAAGTAATGTACGACAAAACGCGATGCAAATCCTAAGTATATCCAAATATATTCTCCTTCATCTTCAGAGCGGCCAAATGGAACTCAACAGAATGCAAAAGATGAGATCTTAATAGGATAAAACGAAACATGATTGCAAGAAGCCAAAGGGTTATAGACGTGCCATGGAGCAGGCTGAAAAAACAAAATCAGATGCTCCAAAGTTGACTCCATCAAACACAAATGCCAAAGCATTGATGGGTTGGGTCCCTGCAACAAACTAAAGAATAGAAGGGGAGAAGAAATCAGCTCCAAAACTAAACAAATAGTAAAGAATAGAAAGAGAGGAAGAGAGATACCAGGATGCCTAAACTTAAGATTTGCAGAACATAGGTGTCGTCGGTTAACAATCCAGACCCCAACTGTAATATAACAGCAACAAGGATAGATAGAACTAGCCCCAGAGCCAAATTCAACTGCAGATTCAAGCCATTAGCAGACAGGAACATAACAAAGGAGGGCTGCGGCAAAGAAAATAAATGAAAGAAGGAAGTGGAGTACTAGGTGGATCAAAGGGTACGCACCTACAATACCTGAGATGCAGTTGCTGCGGCCTTGTCAAAATCCCTCTTTGCAAATGCACTTGCCAGAATAGCCTGAGAAACACCTCAAATGCCATTACATTCAGGACATCTCCGCAGCAGGTGGTCTTATCTGCTGGTTGGGTAAGCATAGTATGGTTAGAGGCAAGCTACAAAAGTTAGCCTTCTATATCGATTTATTAATATTTATTGCACTCTACAAAGTCATTGATCAATGGTGCCATAAGCATTAGAGATAATTAGCCTTGTAAGTCTATCTTCTAGTTCGCAGAAGAAGTATTGCAAGTCATTATGCTGATGCTTAGAAGCCTGACTATTCCGTCTTCTAGCTACAAAAGATAATGCATTTCTTGCTTTCTCTTACTCAAGTATGGCTTAAAGTTGCAAATTCATAAACAGATTCTGAAGAAAAAATCTATATATCCTGATTCCGTCCTATTTATGAACTTCAGCGTGCACCAGACAATATTCTGAAGGAAACTTATCAACCAATGAGGACAATTCAAACAATAAATTTGCTCCCAAATTCAGAAAGTAGGCACAATGAATATGAATCAGCATACCCCTTCTTTTCAGATAAATAGTTCAACTCCAGAACTAGAACTTGGCATTATAAGAAACCCAATCCTAGTATGGAAACAAACAAAAAAAATAGGTTTGAAAGAATCCCCAATTATTTGAAATATACAACTAAAAAGAATGTCGAAGATCAAAGATACGACTCCAACCATGTCAAAATAGAAAAACAAGAATAGAATATCTGTCTAACTTGGGGATCGATGTGTCCATGGTACAACTGAATGGCCTCATTTATTTCAAAACAAGGTTCTAAAACTCGCTAGGCGCTCCTAGGGCGGCCGGGCACCTTCTAGCTTTTAGGGCTGAGTACTCAGCGCCTAGTCGGGCAATTAGTCGAGATAGTCGGGATAGTCAGTCTAGTCGGGCTAGTCGGCGAGGGTCCTTCTAGCACCTAGGCGGCGAGTACTCGGCCTTCTAGACCTTCTTGTAGAACACCAAAAGTATCCAAGAGTTTCTCCATATGAACTAAAAAATACACCAAATCATTATCTGATACTTCTGTCAGATTGAACTAATGCTCATTACTTTTTCATGACAACAACTGTTCCTTGCAAAAGCACACTTATTTTCTTCCACTAAATGTGGTGAAGGACAAGGATTAAAGTACTGCCAAGTTAAATCAAAGGATGTTACCAACTCTTGAGGTCGGCTGTTTCAAATTGTTAGTCCAGCCAATGTGTGTGGATGCCGAGAGAGGTACACCAGAAACAGATACAGGTCGAAACTTTGGCATCAATTGCACCATGGCTACTGCATCCAATTTAGAAACGGGAATATTGAGAATGAATAAAAAGTCACGTACTCGTCCCGCAACAGCCAACCCGTTAGCAAGCAAAGAGGCTGCCAACCAAACTTGCAAGCAAATCTGAAATGCAGCCATGGATGTTGATCCCAGCTTTGCAGCCCTGGATGCCCGCCAGAGTCACAGAATGTTGCAGATATTACCCTCAACAGTAGAAGAAACCCTGATTCCAGGAGTTGAAAGAAAGATACCAGTCAACAGTGGGATTCATTCATGGCAACGTCGTCACCAAAAGGAAGCTTGTGATGCATGAAAAACATCATCACTTGAAGTAAACTTGTGAAACTCGAGCAAAAACAAAAATCCGATGCATTAGAAAAATAACCAGCAACTTGAATAAATGTCATCCAGCAACAAGAAGCGTAAAACCCAAATGAAAAAAAAAAAAAAAAGAGACCTTTTTGCTCCTATTATATGATCAGTTTTCCAAAAGCGATCAATTCTCCAAAATTTCAGTACTCAAAGTACTTATCATCCTTGATCGAAGGTTTAAGATGAACTGCACATGCCCAATATTTTTCAGAATCTCTCCTCCAAAATATAAAAAAGAGAAAAAAAAAAAGAAGAAGAAAGTTTTGGTAGGGAAGTTAAAATGTAGTCATCAGCAATGACTGATGGGAACAATTTGAAATAACTAGCAACTCTTCACTAATCCTGGACAACTATGATCTTCAATAGTGTTAATCTGCATGAAACAAACAAAGAAAATTATGATGTATTCATTATCTCCATATAATGCCATGTGTCCACAGTGTTTTATTGGTGTTACTAACATTATTCTGGAAGACACGGAATTGTTGAGACACTTTTATTGTTCGAACTGTTGAGACACTTTTCTTGCTATGCACATATGAGGAACTTAATTGCTAAAACTCGAAAAGCAGATGGCGTAACGGAAAGTTTTATAAAGAAAATGAAAAGAGAGAAACAAAGTACAAAGGAAAAGTACAAAGAAACTCATTCATGTGTCCCTTCATATGACAATTCATATCTGTAACTTTCCAATCCCTGAATCAGATTAGCTCTTTAATCTCGCTCCAGCACTGGGAAGCTCTTTCCAGAGGGAACTAATTAGTCACGAGTCAGGCTCTATTTAGGAAACTAAAGACCTAGTGGTGGTCCTAGATTTCTTAAATAAGTTCCTTTTAATATGCCTATTTTTGGTCATGACTCATGAATGAAAGAAAGTATTGCTCTACAAATTTCGGATGATTGATGCAATTAACATAAATGCACCAGTAAAAAGATGGAGGAAGCTTTATTGATATGTAGTAACTAGAGGCAAAAAATTGATTTGTTCTCGGGAAAAACCCGTTATTTGTAAGTTCTCGTTTCACCAATTGGAAAAATATTTTTGGGACCGAGGCAGTACCATACACAAACAAGTTTTTATTCTGGCAACCACCAAATATTGCTTCATGAAGTTGGATTTTGAGTTTGTTCTTAGCAGTTCGTCGGAGAGCAGGCAATA